>JANAVB010034418.1:13279277-13919760 GCA_029216955.1 Iris pallida | reverse complement strand
TTTGTCTCCCTCGATGTACACCACCTGAATTCAACCCCTAATTTTCGTCCTGGGTAACCTGGATGGTCTGCAGGGCTTGTGGCTGTGGAACAATCTCATTGCATCTTGTTAGTAATTAGACTGTAATACCCTAGTTTAGTTAAGTAGTAAGCCGTAGGATCTGCTTGGCCGTGATTGATTGAATGGTGTAACCGGTATAGTCATTCTTGATCCAGTACAAGATTGCTTCCTGTCTAGATTTCTTACATTATTATCTTGTCGATAAATGGTGGGAAACCAAGCTCTGTTCAGATGAAGGTTACAACCCCGGTCCTTGTTTGGTTTTACGGGTTGTAACCTGGCTATCGGAATAGTTCCATGGTTATCTCGTCGTATATCATCCTGACATGTTTTCGTAGTTTTAATTTTAATACTATATTTTCTTGTGCTATTTGCTGGCTTTTTTCTTATTTCGTGGCCCCTTGTGGCACTTGCTCTTTCTGGGGACCCAGCTGGTTTTGTGTGGCCAGATTTCGGAGCAGCTCCCGAGGATCTACCAAGCTTCCAGCCCAATGGTGACAACTAGAAGGAACCCGAGCTACGACTGGGTTTTCTATTTTGTTTCGCTCAATCTACTGTAAAACTATTCTTTTGAGGCATTTAGCGGATGAGCACCTGTTAGCTCGGAGCACTTTTACTTACTGTCTGCCTACGGGCTGTAAACATGATTGACAAATCCTAGGGTTGATCATGTATGACTAAACTCTTGCTAGTCCTAACATTTTGTAACGACTAGCTTCATGATCAGCAGAATATGTAATATTTGGGACGCCTTATTATTGTATATTTAATGATCATACATCTTGCGACTTTACTTACTTGTGGTGATTGAGACACTAGGCTTGTTCATGACCATAAGAGACTATTGGCTTGTAGAAAACCCTCACATATCTAGACAGCCGTGATCGTATGTCGAGGTGGTTTCCATTTCAATATACGTAGCTGGCTATGTCTGCCCCCGCTCTCCAGTATTCTGGTTCTGGGGCGTGACACGGTTTAAGTGGTGGCCCATGCAGGTCTTGTAAATCAAGATATGTGGGGGTTTACCAGATAGATGTCTCAATCAGTACTTGTCCTTGATCTCTGTTCGTATCTTCTGAATCCCTGGATTCTTGCCCTGATCCTGTGCTTATATCATTGATCTGTCCTGGTCCTTTCCTTATTTTCCCTGTGTCGTCTTCTTCAGCGGTACTGTACCTGGTCCTACCAATCGACGAGGTGGAGCATTTTCTGCGGATCAGCAGCAACCCGGAGATCAAGCCCAGCATTCCCGGGTAGCCTCCAGAGTTGTGCCTACTGGAGGAGAGTCACCAGTTCGGCCCGTCCAGCCCACAGACCCAGATGATGGTACCTTAGTAGGCCTCATCAGAACCTTGATAGCTTCCCAGGATCGTCGAAGCGACGCCCTGTACCAGACAGTTTAAGATGTTTTGACCCGAGGCGGACATCCAGGGAACCAGGCGGCCAACAGCTAAGCGATTGAACCCTCCTTTCTTCGACGGCAGCGAGGATGCGATTGCCGCGGATGCTTGGCTTCAGGATATCGAGGTGTTTCTGGAAGCAGCTAGGACACCCGAGAATGAGAAGGTGACGGTGGTACGCCTACAGTTGTTGGACTTGGCTCGTAGTTGGTGGGCGACGCAAGCAATGGGATTAGTGGCACCCATTGCTTGGGCAGTGTTTAGGGAGAGATTCCAGACGAAGTACTTTGATGCTGTGGCTCGGTACGACCTGCAGACCAGATTTACCAACTTGAAGCAAGGAGGCAGATCAATCGACATTTATGCATCGGAGTTTTCTAGGCTGAGTAGGTTTGCCCCCACCTTGGTGGCGACCGAGTTTGATAGGGCCCAGCGGTTCCAGCAGGGACTGCATTTGGAGATCTTGTTGGCGGTTGACCAGTTCGAGTACCAGACGTTCGATGCAGTCTTGAGAGCAGCTAGGAGGCATGAGTACACCTCCCAGAGGATCGTGGATAGGACCGGAAGTAGGAAGCGGTCCCATAGTCAGATGCACCAATCATCAGCTCCAGCCCCGACAGCTAGGGGATTGACCATTGGAACTCTGAGGCGGGCGGCCTCTGTAACGTCGGTTCAGCATTCAACCCCAACGTACCCGCAGCAGCAGAAGCAGAAGCAGACTTCCGCGATGGGATGTTCTCATTGCGGGAAGCCAGGGCATGTGGTGGCAGACTGTCGCAGGGCGCAGAGATTATGCCTGGCTTGTGGAGCAGCAGATCATAGGATAGGGGCTTGCCCGAATAGGGGTGGTTCATCAGCATCCAACCCTTCTAGCTCTTCGGTGAGAGGATCGGCCCCAGCACCAGTTCAGCAGCAGCAGTATCAGTCTTCGAGGCCCTTGCCGCCTCAGTCTCAGGCATTCCAACAACAGCACCTCCAGCAGTATTCACAAGCCCAAGCTCAGACCCAGAATAGGCAGAGAGGTTTTCAGCAGAGGGGACCCGCAGCTAGAGGTCAGGCCATGATGATGGCTATGGAAGAAGAAGTTGCACCAGGTGAGGTTGTGGTAGGTAATATTCTCGTCAACTCCTTTCCAGCTTCGATATTGTTTGATTCTGGTGCATCGCATTCATTTATGTCTGCACGATTCACGATACGAATAGGATTGGAGCCCGAGTCATTATCAGTGAGGCTCAATATACTTACTGGTAATGGTCTTGTGGGAGTAGATCGAGTGTTTTCCTCGTGTCGGATCGTAGTTAGCGGTAGGGAGTTCCCTGCTAGATTCATAGAGTTTTCTATGGCAGACTATGATGTAGTCCTAGGCATGGATTAGTTGAGGAACCAGTATGCTAGGATAGACTGCTATATTGGCAGGATTGTCTTTAGTATCCCCGGCGAGCCAGAGTTTTTGTTTTCTAGAGGCGTAGTGGAGCCGTCTTCACCAGCATTATGGATGGCAGTAGCAGCAGTACAGTTACCCCGGATAGTTGAAGAGTTTCCAGATGTCTTTCCAGAGGAGCTTCCAGGGATGCCGCCGGAACGGGAGATTGAGTTCACTATAGACTTGATTCCCGGGACAGCACCAGTGTCAGAGCGAGTCTACAGGATGACGCCTTCAGAGTTGGAGATTTTATACAAGATGATTGAAGAACTGAGGACCAAAGGATTCATCCGTGCAAGTGGATCGCCTTGGGGAGCCCCGATGCTTCTTGTAAAAAAGAAGGATGGTACGTCCAGGCTATGTATTGATTATCGTACCTTGAATTCGGTGACAATCAAGAACAGATACCCTCTTCCGAGGATAGATGACTTGTTTGATCAGCTCAGAGGGGATTCAGTGTTCTCGAAGATCGACTTACGGTCGGGATACCACCAGATCAGAGTCAGAGAGCAGGACATCCCGAAGACAACATTCAGATCGAGGTATAGACATTGGGAGTTCCTTGTTATGCCCTTTGGAGCGACCAATGTGCCGGCCGTATTCATGGACCTCATGAATCGCATTTTCATGCCTTACTTTGATCAGTTCGTGATCGTGTTCCTAGATGACATCTTGGTCTACAGCAAGAGTGAAGCAGAACATGAGCAGCATCTCAGAGTCATCCTCCAGACGCTTAGGGAGCATCAGTTGTACGCCAAGTTCAGTAAATACGAGTTCTGGCTCGATCGTATTTCGTACTTGGGTCATATCATTACCCGAGAAGGAGTGGAAGTGGATCCCCAGAAAATTGTGGCTATCGAGTCATGGCCGGTACCCAGCTAAGTGGCAGAGGTTCGCAGCTTCCTTGGATTGGACGGCTACTACCGGCGGTTCGTTTCAAATTTTGTAAGGATTTCGACATCGATGACCCAGTTGACCCGCAAGGATGTGCCGTTTGTTTGGACAGCAGAGTGTCAGGAATCATTTGAGAAGTTGAAGCGAGGTTTGATAACGACTCCCATTCTCATCCTTCCAGATGGGACCGGAGGATTCATAGTTTATTACGATGCTTCAGGCAGAGGATTGGGGTGTGTCTTGATGCAGCATAGAAAGGTAATATCTTATGCGTCACGCCAACTTCGTGATCATGAGAAGAATTACCCGACCCATGACTTAGAACTGGCGGCGGTAGTATTTGCTTTGAAGTTGTGGAGGTACTACTTGTACGGAGATAGAGTGGAGATCTTTACTGATCATAAGAGCCTGAAGTATGTTTTCATCCAGAAGGACCTTAATATGCGACAGAGAAGATGGCTCGAGCTACTAGTGGATTATGATGTGGATTTGCAGTATCATCCCGGAAAGGCCAACGTTGTAGCAGATGCATTGAGCAGGAGGGCCGAAGTTTATTTTCTGACGGCGCAACCAGAATTATTGGCAGATCTTCAGGAGATGGGAATTGAAGTGGTTCTTCCTACCAGTGTGGCATTGATGGCCAGCCTACAGGTTCAGTCCAGCATAGTTGAGAGGATCCGGATGGCACAGTCAGCAGATTCCAAGCTTCAGCGACTCAGAGCAGAGTGTAAAGCAGAAAGAAGGCCAGAGTTATGTATTCATGAAGACGGTACCCTACGGCACGGCACTCATCTTTGTGTACCCAGTGGAGATATCAGACAGAAAGTCATGGCAGAAGCCTACAGTTCTCAATATTCTATTCATCCGGGTGGTACGAAGATGTACCGTGATATTCGTCAGCATTTCTGGTGGAATGGCATGAAGAGAGAGATAGCCCGGTTTGTCTC
This sequence comes from Iris pallida, assembly GCA_029216955.1. Lineage (NCBI taxonomy): Eukaryota > Viridiplantae > Streptophyta > Magnoliopsida > Asparagales > Iridaceae > Iris > Iris pallida. The sequence goes on along the minus strand of JANAVB010034418.1, from coordinate 13,915,036 downwards.
TCGGTGTTTGGTTTGCCAATAGGTTAAAGCTGAACATCAGAGGCCCGCTGGACTTCTTCAACCCTTACCGATCCCAGAATGGAAATGGGAACATATAACCATGGATTTCGTGACCGGATTGCCCAGATCTCCGGCCGGTAGAGATGCTATTTGGGTAATTATAGACAGGCTTACCAAGGTGGCACACTTTCTTCCATTCAGAGTTGGGCAGTCGACGGCGCAGTTAGCAGAGATGTATCTCAGGCAGATCGTCAGGCTTCACGGTGTGCCAGTCAGCATCACCTCGGACAGGGATTCAAGATTCACATCACACTTTTGGCGCAGCTTGCAGAAGAGTTTGGGGACTCGTCTCCAGTTCAGCTTAGCTTATCATCCGCAGACGGATGGTCAATCAGAGCGCACAATCCAGACTCTTGAGGATATATTAAGATCTTGTACCCTTGACTTCGGTGGTTCATGGGAGAATCATCTGCACCTGGTGGAATTCTCGTACAACAACAGTTATCAGGCCAGTATCCAGATGGCACCCTTCGAGGCTCTTTATGGAAGGAAGTACAGATCCCCGCTAGCATGGGACGATATCGGGGAGAGGCAGATGCTCGGACCCGAATTGATTTCCCAGACGGTTGAAGTGGTCAGGAAGGTCAGAGATCACCTCCGAGTTGCCCAGGACCGCCAGCGTCATTGGGCCGATGCTCATCGGCGTCCCTTGGAATTTGCTATCGGCGACCATGTATTCCTTAGGATCTCGCCTAACCGCGGCGTCATTCGCTTCGGCATACGGGAAAAGCTTAGTCCTAGGTATATAGGGCCGTTCGATGTTCTAGAGCGAGTAGGAGATGTATCCTATCGTCTCGCTCTTCTGCCGTCGCTAAGTGTGGTACATGATATATTCTATGTGTCCCAATTACGACGGTATATTCCGGACCCGAGCCACATCCTAGACCATTCGAAATTGGTTGTTGGTACCAACCTTTCGTATGAGGAGAGGCCCGTGTCTATATTGGACCGGAGGGAAAAGATACTCAAGAACAAGACTATTAAATTAGTCCGTATTGCTTGGGGTCATCACTCTCTGGGTGAGTCAACGTGGGAGCGTGAGGACGACATCCGATCGCGATATCCCTACATGTTTGACACGTGAGGTATAATATCTTTCTTATGCCTTACATTTTCCCTTCCTTGCTTGTATTGTATGATTGCATGACTAAACTGCTTAGTGTAACTTGCCTGTGCTTAGTGTAGCTTGTCGTGGCAATCTCTAGCTCCTTGATTAAATTTCGAGGACGAAATTCTTTTAAGGTGGGTAGAGTTGTCACCCTCATTTCCCATATTTCTCGTATTTCGTATTTATACTCGTATCTGGATTTTGGCATGTATTTTTATTTTTCTCAACTTGTGGGATTTCGGTATTTCTCATATTTTGGGTTTTCTTATGGCTCGGTTTTATTCGGTTTGGTTCGGTTTGGTTCGGTTTTTGAGCATTGGATCACCCTAGCCCTATGCTACACCCTCAACCCACCACAACTTCCTCTCTTTATATCCCCACCTACCACTCTCTCTCCTCATAACTTCCACCATTAATTTCCTTCTTCTTCTTCTTCTCCTTCCCCCACAACTCTCCTAACCCTAGGCAAATGCATCTTGCCACTACATGAGAACCCTCTTTTCTTTGTCCATTTGTCAGATTAGGACATGGAGCAAACATTAGAACTTGAGTTTTTGTGATTTAGAGCCCCCATTATCATAGATCTAAGCTTTTCTTATTTTCGAATTTTGCATGGTTTGAGCTATTTATGTTGGTTTTCTATGAGTTTTAATGTTTCCATGCGGAAGAGCTTTCAGTTTCACCCAAGTTAGAACTTTGAAAAACCGGATTTGGAGTTCGGATGGCCAAGTTATGAACTGGTGAAGCTTTCGGCTCTTCCTTGGTGTTCTTGCTGTTTGGAGAAGACAGTGAGCAGTGTGCATAGCTGTTTAGCTTAAGCACACTGAGCTACGCGCGCTCTTTAACACTGTGTACGCAGACTTAAGTACGCTTCCTGTTGGAAGCGTGTCTCCTTGAGTGTGCGTGACTTTCACGTATACTGCCTCCCTTGAGTGTGCGTGACTTTCACACACTGCTCCCTGTAGCGTGCGTGACTTTCACGTATGCTGCCCTCCTTGAGCGTGCGTGACTTTCACGTATGTTGCCCTCCCTGTAGCGCGCGTGACTTTCACGTATGCTGCCCTCCTTGAGCGTGCGTGACTTTCACGTATGCTGCTCTCCTTGAGTGTGCGTGACTTTCACGTATGCTGCCTCCCTTGAGTGTGCGTGACTTTCACACACTGCTCCCTGTAGCATGTGTGACTTTCACGTATGCTGCCCTCCTTGAGCGTGTGTGACTTTCACGTATGCTGCCCTCCCTGTAGCGTGTGTGACTTTCACGTATGCTGCCCTCCTTGAGCGTGCGTGACTTTCACGTATGCTGCTCTCCTTGAGTGTGCGTGACTTTCACGTATGCTGCCTCCCTTGAGTGTGCATGACTTTCACACACTGCTCCCTGTAGCATGCGTGACTTTCACGTATGCTGCCCTCCTTGAGCGTGCGTGTCTTTTACGTATGCTGCCCTCCTTGAGCGTACGTGACTTTCACGTATGCTGCCCTCCTTGAGCGTGCGTGACTTTCACGTATGCTGCCTCCCTTGAGTGTGCGTGATTTTCACACACTGTTCCCTGTAGTGTGCGTGACTTTCACACGCTGCTCTCTGTAGCGTGCGTGACTTTTCCCATACGCTGCCCCTTGAGCGTGTGTGACTTTTCACCTACGCTGCCCCTTGAGTGTTCGTGACTTTTCACGTACACTGCTCACTTGAGGGTGCCTTGGTACGCAGACTTGAGTGAGCCTTGCGTGCGTGCTTTTGCACGTATGCTGCCCCTTGACCCCTTGCTTAGTCTACTGACTCTTGGAGTTTTGGTTTTATTTCTTTAAGCTTGGCTCTTCTATAACCCCGTATTTTGATATTTTATTAGATATTTTATGCCTATTTTATATCCTTATGCCTTTTTGTCATGAACTTGATTTTATTTATTATATTTGGAAAGACTATTGTACATGGCTTGGTATGGCAAGGAACTAGCATGACACGGCAGTGACCCAAAGTGGTGCACTCCTGACATGACCAACCTGACATGATAGTGGCCCGTCGTGGCGCACTCCTGACAAGTACCCTGACATGATTTATCTTGATAACTTAACTTGACTTGCCTTGACACCGTGGGTGATTCTTCTTGCTTGCTTGTTAAATCCACTTGTCCTGTCTTGCATCATGTCTAGGATGGGACTCCTGAGTACCACGGTCAGGGAGTGCCTACTAAAATGGATTAAGGTTAATAACTAGAATAACACAGTAGTCATGAAGAGATGACACAGCTACAGGCAATCCCGTTACCTGGGCGCTCTTGGGATCTGTAGCCTGCCGTCGAGTAGGGCACATTTCAAGCGCACCGTCGAGTGTTGCACCCTCTAAGTCACCTAAGGGTACATTTGTCTCCCGGGCGATGTACCCACCTGAATTCAACCCCTAATTTTCGTCCTGGGTAACCTGGATGGTCTGCAGGGCTTGTGGCTGTGGAACAATCTCACTGCATTTTGTTAGTAATTAGGCCTGTGATAACCCTAGTTAGTTAAAGTAGTAAGCCGTAGGATCTGCTTGGCCGTGATTGATTGAATGAGGTATAACCGGTCTAGTCATGTCTTGATCCAGTACAAGATTGCTTCCTGTCTCGATTTCTTACATTATTATCTTGCCGATAAATGGTGGGAAACCAAGCTCTGTTCAGATGAAGGGTTACAACCCCGGTCCTTGTTTGGTTTACGGGTTGTAACCTGGCTATCGGAATAGTTCCATGGTTATCTCGTCGTATATCATCCTTACATGTTTTTGTAGTTTTAATTTTAATACTATATTTTTCTTGTGCTATTTGCTGGCTTTTGTTCTTATTTCGTGGCCCCCTTGTGGCACTTGCTCTTTCTGAGGTTGACCCAGCTGGTTTTGTGTGGCCAGATTTCGGAGCAGCTCCCGAGGATCTACCAAGCTTCCAGCCCAATGGTGACAACTAGAAGGAACCCGGGCTACGAGTGGGTTTTCTATTTTGTTTCGCTCACTCTACTGTAAAATTATTCTTTTGAGGCGTTTAGCCGACGAGCACCTGTTAACTTGGAGCACTTTTACTTACTGTCTGCCTACGGGCTGTAAACATGATTGACAAATCCTAGGGTTGATCATGTATGACTAAACTCTTGCTAGTCCTAACATTTTGTAACGACTAGCTTCATGATCAGCAGAATATGTAATATTTGGGACGCCTTATTATTGTATATTTAATGATCATACATCTTGCGACTTTACTTACTTGTGGTGATTGAGACACTAGGCTTGTTCATGACCATAAGAGACTGTTGGCTTGTAGAAAACCCTCACATATCTAGACAGCCGTGACCGTATGTCGAGGTGGTTTCCATTACAATATACGTAGCTGGCTATGTCTGCCCCCGCTCTCCAGTATTCTGGTTCTGGGGCGTGACAACATTCACATGTTATATGTGCATAGGAAAAGGAAAAAATGAAAGGAAAGAGGGGACTGAAATTACAGGACAGTGAGGGGTTTAACATGTGCTGAACAGAACTACACAAGGGGTAAGAAGGATATGCAATAAACTATTGGTTGAGGATGTAATGCATCATTAGAAGAGCAGTGGTAAAAGAATGTAGTGATTTGCTAATGTGCACTGAGATGTGTTTGCAGTGAGCAAGTGTGAATGAATGTGCGGTGAACTATAGATAATGTGCAAGTGTCTAAGTGGCAGTGAGCCAAAGGGGAGTGCAGGAACCAATTTGAAGGTGCAGGACAAAACATTTGGTGGGGATATGGAAACTAAGGATGAAGTTGGGATTGCTCCCAGATGTTAAGGTATAAGCTGACATCTAAAGGAATATCTAAACTTAGAATTAAATTACTGAACTCATGGGTTTACGAATGGTTCAAGGAGACAGAACATCACTTGTACAAGAACTTTGTTAGCTTATTCAAGGAATATATGGAGATATATAATCTGTTATGGTCTGTAACAAAGACATCCTGAGTCACTAATCCTTAACCCATATCATTTATAAACCATATCACCCTATAATGTATAAATATAATGAAATCATAAGTGCCTACATTCAGATGTATAAATATATACATGAAATGTTCTAACTGGAACAGCTCAAGAGGGCCTGAACATACTAATGGTCTAAAATAAAATGTATGGTGGGTTGATTACAAAAAGTGTATCAGTACAAGAAGGATGTGTGTGTATATAAGTTTAGATTTTTATCACAGGTTATGGAGTGTACCTGTGGGTATATTAGATTAGGTGATGTGTGTGTGTGTGTGTGTGTATGAATATAGCAGTGGTGTGTGTGTGTGGTAGCTATACATATAGGGTGTTCTCAGATTTGTGTGTATGTGGGTTTCAATGTGTGAGGGAGTGTCTCAATGTGTGTGTGTAGACGCTGAACATATAGGGTCTTAGGCTCCTATATACATGTGTGTATGTGTGTGCCTACAACTTATGGTGAGCATTAGTGTGTGTGTGTAGGTATCAGTTTTGTGTAAGGGTGTGTGAGTGTGTATAGATTTCAGGAAAACAGTGTAATCACTGATTCCAGTTCCAATTTTCAGTAGAGTGTGGGTGTGTGTAGGTCACAATATAGGTTTTCAGTCTTGTACGTAGGTGTGTGTGTATAATATCAGGAATTAGTGCAACAGTTTTTAGTGTAACATGAATCGATTTTTAGTTTGGGTTTACAACAGTCCAACAGCATTCGAAACCCAAATCACCTAGCTGACATGAAACCTAACATGTAGATTTAATTCTCAGACATGATATGGGATTAAACATAATGATTTAATTATTCAAAATCAATAAACACAAGTTTAAATCTCAGAATAATTAATACACAAGCATGGTATCAGAACATGGGAAAAACTCCAAATTCGTAACACAAAATCAATAAAACCCAAATTTCTTTATGCAGAGGGTCTAGCATGCATGTGTCCTAGTTAGGAACGTGTCCACGTGTCCAAAAACTCAATTAAAACTATGTCAAAACTCAAAAATTAAAGTATCAGTAAACACCAATAACCAGTGCTCGTGCGGAGGTGTCGGTTCACATAGGACACGACATAAAGCACAATTGACCACATGCTCGTGTCCATATATGGAGGGGGTCTAGGGCTACTTGCTCGTGTGTCTGCAACATGTCCACGACACGCATACACACTATACGGACACCGTATCAGTGCATATTTTTTGCCTGAACCAGTGTAGGCAAAAACGCGTGCACGTGTCATAGCGTGTTCGACACGACATGAACAGGTCTGGGACATGGAGGCTGACTTTTCAGTCGTGGCCCCCACGTCCATGCCAAGTGGCATGCGGCCACGTGGCCTATGCTGCGAGAAAACACCCCCGAGCAGTAAGGCACGCGCGCGGCTGCTCGTGTAACGTGTTCGTGTCTATTTTGGACACGGACACAACACAAAAATCACCCCAGTCTGCACGAAAATCAAAGAACATAATAAGGTCTACAAATTTGTTAAAAAAAGTTTTAAAAAAGCAGAACAAAAGATTGGTTTAGGCATTTCATCAAACACATTCATAGACACATTGATATGTGTCCAATAAGGACACGAAATAGACACGGTTTCTTACCAAACTTGAGGGACAGCTAGGGGACACCTAGATCTACACACCCATGCAAAAAAATTGTGAATTTGAATAAGTTTGATAGGTTTTACCTATTGAGGTTGAAGTCTCAAAAAAAGCCCCAATTTATAGAACCCCTCATCCTAAAATGGTGTCCAAAAGAGCTCCATACCTTGCAAGCAAGCCTCCTTCAACCTCTACTCCAAATTTAGATCCAAATGCAAGAGATTGTGATCAATTTGGTGGAGGAATGGTAAAGTTAGACAATTTGGTAGAAAAATTAGGGTTTCCTACAAGGGGTGTTCTAAAAGAGGCAAGGGGTCATGTATAGATACTTTACAGGCTAAAATTAGGTCTCTCTTGGTTCAATGTGGCTTCCCAAATAAAGAGCTAGGGTTAGGGTTTCTCATATTGGGCTTTGGACCAAGATTGCTAGCCCACAAGCTCAACTACTTAGCCCTTAGTCCAAATGCAAAAATCTCCTAATCTCTTCATAGAACTTAGCCATCCTTAAGTCAATTAAGACCAACTTAAGTTAGATTAGGGTCCCACACCATGTTATCTAGGTCACCAAGGTCAAAGTCAATTCTAGGTTACTCTCTTAAGTCACAACTAGTAAAAGTCAAAATTAACAACCATCAATCCAATAATTAATCAAATAATTCCAAAAAGTCAAAATGACCAAAATATCCCTAGGCTAAAATAATAAATAAATATCCCAATCACATGGTTAGGCTCTAGGTCAGACAGTCTCTAGGGTTTCACTAGCAACACATGAAAATCACGAGTCAGGATTTTTAAATAGTTTTAAATTGATTAAAAATTACTAAAAATCATATCACGATTTAAATATCATAAATAAATAATTAAAATCACAAAATTTTAAAATTACCCTCATTTTAGAAAATTGGGTGTTACAAACAAGAGCAGCGTGACATCCGGAGGAGACATCTCGATCTCTATGCTCTGGGCCAATCGTGCCCCTTTGAAGGCATACCCAAATCTTCTGCTCTTGCCTCTTAAGCATGCCTGATCCTTCACATCACTTCCTCCCATACTGCATTAATGAGTTAAGATCTTTCTCGAGATGTCAAGTCAGACACTTGGACTCTCATGCCAAGGATGAATCAGGAAGAGTAGAGTACATCCACCTTGGAAGCAGTGTAAAACAAACGTATGTTCCAGGCGCATGACGCTCCCCTCTCTTCTTGCGCCACATCATTTTGGGCGTGCCTGAGTCATCATGCCCCCATCTATACTCATCAGTCACCATCTTGGAGATAGAATTTAATAAGCCTAAACACATCTCGAAGACACCAAACGAGGCGCTTCAATTCTCGTGCAAATAATGAATACTGAAGTCAAAGTTCATCCCTCGAAAACAATACAAGAAGGCATATGTCGCCTTAAGCTTTCCTAGGCGTGTGTGTTTCTACCCTCGTGCCTACATTTTACGCACCACCTGGGACAGTGACTCCTAGGGCACGCGTATGACTTTGGCGCGTGCCATGTATTAAAAGCCTAGTCACGCCGAAGAATGAGTTTCAAGTATTTTTTAGATTCTCTCCAAAAGTATATCTACCACGTGGCAGTCGACTATGTTTTCCATTGATTATAAAAGAACAGAACAATTATATCGGAGGACTGGACTTTTACTTCACAATACAAACTCGCTCGTACAAAGAAAGCCTAGGGACGAAAACCTAGGTACAGAAATCTAAGTACAATTGTTTAGTTTTTCTGGGGGGGTGACGGTAGAGGCTCGGGAAAGTGACGGCAGCTCAGCCTTACTCCTTGGACGATTGGACATAGCCTTGGCTCTGGTGAAGAAATGCTCTTGGACATATGGGGAGACTCCCTTGCGCCTTCGGTTGCTAGATCTCTGGATGTCTCTGTAGTGCTCTCTTTTTTTTTCTGCTCTGTCCTCCTGAATTCTTTAGTCGTTCTTTACAAGGAAATGACACCTTGCTATTTATAAAAGTAGGGGTGTGATCATTAGGGTTTACAAATAATTGTCTCCTTGAGAAGTCGACGGTTAAGGATCAATTTATCTGGGCCATTAATTCTGATTGTAGCAAATCTAGGTAATTAATGTGGATTGCATCAAATCTCTGTGGGCAATAAATGTTGATTGCCATAAATATTTATGATTTGTGATAGCCTGCCACGTGTCCAATTTGCTTGATTTGATTTGATCTGGGCAATTATGACGCTCGCAACAAATCTGCTTTTGTTAGGATTTATTAACACCCATAATTCCAGGAAAGATAAGACTGCCACGTGTCTCAATTATTGTGAAGAGTGCCACATGTCTCAACTGGACCGTCCTGGCAGAGCCGCATATGGGTGGTCCTCTCAACCGTATGAATCATGCAGCCGTATGAGGATGGGCAGCCGCATGGGGATGGGCAGCTGCATGGGGATGGGCAGCCGTATGGGGATAGGCAGCCACATAGGTATAGGCAACCGCATGAGGATGGGCAACCGCATGGGGATAGTCAACCGCATGGGGATAGGCAGCCGCATGAAGTGGGCGTCCACATAACTACAGCAGCCGTATGGAGTGGCCTCGGGACTTGTTGGATTTTGCCAGCTGTAAGGAGATTTTCTCCTCTTTCCTAGGGTCACGCCATCATGTCAGTCATTATTACGTCTTTATGTAAGAGCTGTCGTAGCTGTCATTTGTCGGAGCAGCGGTTAGGGCATTAAATGCAGCCGAATGTCGAGAAGAATTATTGAAGGCCACGTGGCTTCTTCCTGGGCCACATTGAACTATCCGAGCCGCATGGACCCTTGAGCCGCATGGACTCCTGAGCCGCATGACGATCCTGAGCCGCATGGAGATCTCTCTGTCGGAGCCGTATAGGCCTTTTTTTATTCTTTTCCATGCTTCTACAAGACCCCCTTCAAAGTTTTCAATTTGCAAAATTGAAATACATTGAATAAAAAGCACGGCCATGTAAAGACTCTTCGAGCCGCATAGGATGTTCTGGCCGTATGGATGTCTCAGCCGCATGGCCTCCTCAGCTGCATGGCCATCTGAGCCGCATAGACTGTCTGGCCGCATAGGCTCCTTGCAATGTCTTCATGCCACATGTGCAAATCTTTGCATTGATTACCTTTGATTTGCAGTCAAATTTAAAGCCGCTTTTTGGGGCAGGATCCCAAGAGTTTAGCCTTGAATAGTCGGATCGCCTTGATAACCGAAGAGTCGGTTACATTGCACATGGATCGATGCGTCGGTCTGTGGGCTCCGCCTATAAATAGCAGCATATTTTTGGAAGAAAGACTTGTTTACTTTCTGCTCTTGCCCTACCTTTCTTGTCTTTGTCTTCCTTCTCTGATCAGCAATGGCTCCCAAGTACTCCAAGGTTGCGACGAAGGCTGCGGCGAAGGATAAGGGCATGGCCTCAACGTCGGCTGCGGCACCCGAAGCTCACTCCGACGTTCATCCTGCCGTTAAGGGTAAGGATTTGGGAAAGCCATATGCTTCGAAACCCTAACAACGGCTCTGTTGCATGCTTTATGTACAAGACTTTAATACAAACTGTTCGGATTGTATGGGCCGCATACATGTCGAGCCGCATGGGGGTATACCCCATGTCCGAGCCGTATGGGAGTTGTCTTAGTGGGCCGCATGAACACTTCATAATGACCTGTCGATCAGAGCCGCATGGGCTCTTTTGAACCAAGCCACATGGAGCCCCCTCTGGATTCATCCGCATAGGGCTGCGCGAAAAACGAACCGCATAAGCTCCTCTGAATTTGAGTCGCATAACGCTCTTCTGATGTGAGCCGCATAACGCCTCGTTAAGCATAATTGCATAAGCGTACGCAAAACAGAGCCGCATAAGCTTACACTAATTTAATGCCACATAAGCTTATGTTCGACAAATAGAACCGTATAAGTCCTTTGTAGGCTGGGCCGCATAAGCCAAAGCCCCTCTTTTAACTTGTTCCTTTTGTCTGTTTTCAGTGAATCTGCCGGTTAATGCAGCGGGGGAACTTCTGGTGGGTCAGACCCAATTTGCTATGGGCTATCGGTATGACCATATAGTCGAGCATATGATGAAGCAGCTTCCGAAGGATCCTTCGGAGAGGTTGACTGCCATCAAGAAGCAGCCTTTCTACTTTCTTTGTGCCATGATGAACTCAGGGCGATTGGATGGGAAATATCTGAAGTCGGCGTTCCTCTTTGGGGATGCTTTGTCTATAAAGAATACCCGAGTGCTTGAGGTATCCGAGAGCTGGGATTTTACTCTTGATGGGGTGGAGATCCACATCCCTCCGATGGAGCGCCATTTTCCCTATCATGGTTCAACATATTAGCATTGGAGAGGAGGATGGTGGTGTCCCTGACTCCAAGCAGGTCAGGTATCTTTGTGGGGGACATCTATTACAACGGTCGGTTGAAGTCTGCGTATGCAGGAAAGGAACCGACCAGTCGGTGCGTGATGGGATTGGCTCCGGGTTCCTTCATAAATGCACCGGGCCCCAACTTTACTTTCTCTCAAGCTGACACCTTCATAAACTAGCTTGCACAGAAGGGGTCCTATCCTGTCGGTCGGTAGGCGCTGCCGAACTGGATAAACCCTATCCCTACGTGGGCTAATTTGACTTCGTGGATTTTGCGGAAGTACGAGGTTACCCTGCGTGAGATCGGCCTCTACTACGCCATTTGGGGTACCAGTCACGGCTTACCCATAAATAAGTCGTTGTTCATGGCCCTCTTGGAAATGTACAATCGACGGACGGAAACTTTCTTTGCGCCTATCGGGGAGTTAGGGCTTGCTCTTCACGAGATGCACGTTATCTCTAAGCTACCCTGGGGCACAGAAGTCTTTGAAGTATACACCCCTACGAGTGAAGAGCTCGAGGGATTAGATCAGAAGTTCCTGGGTTTTGTTGCCGTATATCGCGAATTGATATGTCACCATAGTACTTGCTACCAAACGGCCATCAAGAAGGATGGTAGCTCAGAAGGGACGATTCCTCATACCACGACCTGGGTCTCATACCTTTTCACGCTGGGCGCCTCAGGGCGGGTTTCTTCCTGAGATCCTCAAACCCAGGAAGAGGTGCAAACCCTAGTATCGTCCGCCAAGAGATCGGGGTCTACGAGCGACACATTTGGGGGTCGATCCGACACCTTTAGTTATTTTTATCATTGTACTCAGCAGCTGTCGGAGAAGGCGGTTCTTGCAAAATTTCTGATGGTATGGCTACGAAACTGCGTAGTCTCAGGAGGGACGGGCTCCATTGAGAGGCTTAGTCGCCACTTCATTCTTCCTGCTGTAAAACTCATTTTTTGGGTCAGACTGGCCCTTCTTTCGGCTATGGTGTGCAGCATACACCACGACCTTCGCGTCTTTTCGTCCAAGGTTATCGCCCGTGATACGGCGATGAATTTTGAATGCGTGGAACTGCCGTACCATTATTTAATGGAGTGGTTGTTAATGCATTGCCGGTCTTTAATGAGGCCTGGCCCAGAAGATGGTATAACTGACGATGATGCTTTTATCTTTCAGTACCACAGGATGTCCTGGGAATACAACTCTATACCTGCCTGTCGAAGGGTGCTGGCGAGGGTGGATGGATATAATTTCTTCGTGTCTGTTCCCCATTTTTCTGCTGAGGAGGTGGGGAGTGTACATGTTCACGGTGCCGGGCCTCATCTCCTCTTACCTGAGAGGATGCTTCTTTGGTTGTGTAACATCCGTCCCTCGTACTTAGTATATCGCAATCACAATACCGTCTACCTGGAACCTTACTTGTCCAGCCGGTTTTTTTTGCCAGTTTGGGTATAGCCAGCTGTTCCTAGAGAGTCCCAGCTCTTGCCTGGGCTTTGAAGGCAACGTTCTGGATGGTATCAGGGCCTGGCTTTACTATAATATTTCTCATACCCGTGCTAGTTTTTCGGTCCCTGAGACTGAGACGCAAGAAAAGATTTTGAATTTAGCGGCTCTTTACTACGTCACTGCAAGCAGGTTTTCTGTTAACTTTGATCCGCGTACCAGTTTTATTGTTGGTACCAGATTGGCAGAGAAGCCTCAGGGGTCAAAAACGAGAAAGCAGAGGGCAAATGCGGTTCCCGTGGTGGATTCGGAGTCCACTACCGTGGATGAAGAAGATGGCGAGCAAGGTGTCGATGATTCTTTCCCACCTCTAGACGAGGTGGCGTCGGACCAACCGCCCATTGCATTTGATGAAGTGGCGGCGGATCAGCAGCCTGATGTGCCTGGTCCTTCGCGTAAGCGAAGCATGAGTGAGTCGGCTGATATCGGCATGACTTATTCTATAAAATAGGGTGCTGTCAAATCCCGTCGGTTACTTGTCGAGGATGTTGACGCTATTTCTGAGGTAACTTGAATTATAACTATCTTCTCCCTCTCTTTCCCGTATTTTAGCTTAATCGTTTTCTTTTGCTCTTTTAGGCGTCGGAGGAGTATCGGTTTCTCGAGATCCGGCCGCTGAGGTTGATCCGGCCCTGACCACTTTGGTCAGTGACGTATGTACAACTATTATTTCTATTTGGGTTCTTTCGGAGGCGGCCGAGGAGTCCCATCTTGCTAAGGACTCAACCAATGGTGACGAGGGCTCTGCTGCACCTGCCCTGAGACAGTTGAATTTTAGCGGGGTGATGCTGAACCAGCTGGATCCTTTTCCGGGGTGGCTGGGGCAGAAGAACCAGCTGAACTTGACTTGGAGGTCGCTGGTGAGGAGTCCACGGCAGCTGCGAGCGAACCGCAGCCTCCATGCTCCTCCCCTGGTAAGATAAGCCAAATCTTAACTTGTGAGGAGGCCTATCTGCTCTATCAACACATCCTTCGGGTTAGACTGATTGATAGTTGCTCTGGACATACAGCTTCTGCCTTTCCAGTGCCGATAACGGACACTGTCAGGGTGGGCTCTGCCGAAGGGGAACTGGTGGAGAGGAGCATACCCTCTCCTCTTCTAACTCATATTGAAGGGCCTTCTGCTGGCTCGAATCCGGGAAGTCAGGTGGCGACATAGCCGGAACGGGGACAATGGTCCCTGCGTCCTTTTCTGCTCAGGCGGCTCCGAGAGTCGACCTTTCTACTTTGCCGAGTGTCCAGACTCTTTGAGTGGCAGAGGAGGAGTTAGCCGCAATCCGCGTATGTTTTCGTTCAGAATTTGTCTCTCTGGTGGCAAGTTCTAGCGTGCTTCCTTCGACACTGCCGTCCACGCTTCCTTTGACGCTGTCCTCTATGGTGGTTCTGGACGAAGCGTCACAGGACGTGGTTGACAGCTTCTATCGCCACTTGAAGAGAAGGGTTGCGGCTGCTGTAGAGCGGAAGACCCCTTTTGCCTTGGCCCGACAATGCGTACAGTGTCACATTGATATTCTTAAGACTCTTCCTGGTGGGGCGGGGATAGCTGCGCTTCTGGAGGCAAAATTGTTGGAGGCTGATCAGCTGGTAGCCCAGCTTCAGGTGCTGCGGCAAGCTGATCTGTCTGCTGCTATAGATCAAGAGCGCGGTTTCCTCACAGCTGCTGTAGAGAAGATAAGGGCTGCCCGGGATAAGGCCAAGCCGGTCATACTGAAGGACCTCCGCGATCTATCTCAGCTATATGATCAGTTGAGTCGTGAGAGTAAAGATATCACGGCTCGGAAAGCGACGGCCTCCCTTGGGGTAATTGACACCCGGGAGCAGATCCTCGAGCTTCAGAGGAAGCTGGCTTTCTTAGAGTCTGAACTCGAAGCTGCCCATACGGAAAATGGGATGATCATCCAGGAGGCTGACAGAGTTACTCGAGCTTTTGCTGGCCTGGAGCTCGCTCTGAAGAAGCTTGAGGATGGCTGGCAGGCACACATGTACTTGGATGATATGGAGCGGTAATCTCAGGAGGTCGAGCGCCGAGCTAAGCAGCGGCTTGAACGGGGGACCGCCTTGGTGAGGAATCGTCTCCTGGAATTATGTACCGCCGAACCATAGTCGGCTCTTTTGCTTTTTTATGTTCATGTTCTTTTCTTTTCTTTTTCCATCGTGTAATAGAGACATGATCCCAGATAATATAGTACCTTGGATTCTGAATAAATGAGCATGTTTCGACCCATCCTTCATTTCTTGTACTTGTTGTGTTTGTGACATTTTTTGTCCCACTGGAGGACTATTTGTGGACCTGTTACCCTGGGCATACCTTGGTTTTAGGTACGTATAACAAGTTTGAGAGGGATACCTAGAACAATTCCACGGTAAGGTGGTCATGGACGTTCCTGGTATCGGGAGAAAGAATGCCATGGAGCAGCTGGGCTCCTGGGGCATGATGAAAAAGGATGTGCATGTACTAGAAAAATTAGTACAGCATTTGTAGTCAGCAGAGGTCATTTGTGGGCCTACTATCCTTGGCGTACCCGGTTCAGGTTACGGATAATAAGACGACAGAAAACCAACATACTTACTCAGAGATAATGAGGACATGGCAAGTATGGGAGTTTTACTGCGGAGTCTTCCTACTCAGAGGTAATGAGGACGTGGTAGGAGTGGACTCAGAGGGGGATATTTGTGGTCAACAAAGGACATTTGTGGACCTATTATCTTTGGCGTACCCTGGGATTTTTTTCGGTACAGATAATAAGTCGAGAGAGATCCAACATATTTACTCAGAGGTAATGAGGACATGGCAAATATGAGGGTTTCTTCGATGGAGCCTTCCCACTCAGAGGTAATGAGGACATGGAAGAAGTGGGTTCCATGAAGGGGTACATAGAACGACTCAGAGGTAGCATCGACATGGAAGTTCTATGTAGAGGGGTGATTTGTTTTTGGCGGAAGTGAGACGACTCAGAGGTAACATCGACGTGGTCATTTTGGGAATTTTGTGGATCTGTTACCCTTTTTGTGCACTGAGAGCGCGGGTAGTGGATCATGAGGGAGGAGCTCTTTCAGAAGAATAAATTCAGAGGTATGGTCATACATGACTTACTATCTAAAAGAGTGACCGGAATGTAAGTTCAGAGGCACCTGCGGGTACATAACTCAGCAATCTGGGATATTTGGGGGAAGAATGTGAGTTCAGCGGTACCGAAGGGTACATAACTCAATAGTCTGGGATTTTGTGAATATGAGTTCAGCGGTACTGTACATAACTCGATAATCTTGGGTTTTGTGAATGTGAGTTCAGCGGTACCGGCGGGTTCATAACTCAATAATCTGGGATTTAGAGAATGTGAGTTCAGCGGTACTGGAGGGTACATAACTCAATAATCTGGGACTTGGAGAATGTGAGTTCAGCGGTACCGGTGGGTACATAACTCAATAGTCTGGGACTTGGAGAATGTCGTTTAGACATAATATTTCTTCAGGAACTTGCCGTTGACGGGCAACATGAGCAAGTCTCCGTTTTGTTTTGCGAGACGGTAAGCACCGTTGGAGAATACAGCCTCAATAATAAATGGATCTTCCCAGTTTGGCTGGAATTTGCCGGCGGTTTTGTGAGTCATAACCATTGGCCTCCGATTTGCCAGAACGAGATCGCCCACTTAGAATGTTCTGATTTTAACCTTCTTGTTGAAGGCTCCGTAGATGCGTGCTTGGTATAGCTCGATTCGTTGCTGAGCTAATAGGCGCTTTTCATCTAAGGCCTCTAACTCTTGTAGCCGGCGATGGTAGTTATCGTTCGTCGTCAACTGGTAAGTGAGAGCGACGCGGAGCGAGGGTATTTGAGTCACCAATGGGAGTACTGCCTCACTCCCGTATACCAGGGAGAATGGTGTGTTCCCAGTCGCCGTTTGGACTATAGTACGGTACGCCCATAAGCACTCACCAAGCTTCTCGTTCCAGTCATGTTTGTTGGATGATATGAACTTTTTGAATAACTTGATGATAGTTTTGTTGAATACTTCAGCCAGACCATTAGCCGCTGGGTTATATGGTGTTGAAGCAATATTTTGAATTCGATATTTGTCGCAGAATCGATAAAAGGCGTGGCTTGCGAACTACGGACCATTATCGTGGATGATCCTTTGGGGCAGTCCAAAGCGGCAGATGACGTGATGCTTGTGGAAACTGATCACGTTTGAAGTCTTTACTTCTGCAAGCGGAACAGCTTTCGTCCATTTGGAGAAGTAATCCGTGATTGCGAGTATGAAGCGATGTCCTCGGGACGAAGGTGGAGTGATTGGACCGATGATGTCCATTCCCCATACTTCGAATGGCCAGGATGCCACTGTCGGATGTAGAAATTCGGATAGCTGGTGGATAAAGTCCACGTGGACTTGGCAGGCTTTGTACTTCCTTACGTAGTCTATCGCATCTGCTACCATCGTGGGCCAGTAGTAGCCCATTCGGCGAAGACGGTCTTCCAATTTTGGGCCAGGATGATAGGCCCCGTAGACACCGTCGTGGGCTTCGCATACGGCTTCTTTGGCTTCTACGTTTGACAGACATCGAAGCAATAATCCATCGTAGGATCAGCGATACAACATTTTCGTCTCTGTATCGTAGAAGAATCTGAGAGAACGCCTTCTGATAGAGGTGGCTTCCTTTGGGTTCTCGGGCAGGATGTCGTAGACTACGAAGTCTATGAATGGTTGTCTCCAGTCTGGGACTTCATCGATCGTCTGAGCGGAATAACTCACCACGAATTGAACGTTATTCTTGGGACAGACCAGTTCATGGCCTATCACGTCCACCAAATGGTGAATTTGGTTCGGCACTGCTAGGGAAGCGGCAAGGCCTGCTAGGGCATCGGCTTTGATATTTTGGAGTCTGAGGACGTGTTCGATGAAGAACCCTTCAAATGACGAGATGATGTTGATCGCTATTTGGTGATAGGGGATCATGTCTTCATGGCGGACTTCGTATGAACCCCGAATCTGATTGACGATTAACTGTGAATCGCCGTATGCTTCAAGATACTCTACCCCCAGCTCTCTTGCAAGTTGGAGGCTAATGACTAAAATATTGTACTCGGCCACATTGTTAGAGCAAGGTTCCGTGAGGGAGTAAGCGTGATTGATCACCAGTCCGGAAGAAGAAATTAGTACTACCCCGACTACGACGACGATGTTGCCCTTGGGTCCGGTCCTTGAAGCACCGTCGAAGAACATTCTCCATATATCATCGCGAGAGGTCGTATGAGAATCGACAATCTCATCTGGGATTTCTTCGTATATTCTGGCCGACTTCGAGCCTGGGTGGGCTGCTAAAAAGTCTGCCAGAGCTTGACCTTTAACAGCCTTTTGTGGGACGAAGATCATATGGTAGAGTGGTAGTAATATTGCCGATGTAGCGAGGCGAGAGCTGAGTGCCCCTGGTTTAGTCATGAGGACCCTTAGGGGGTTGACTCGTGATATCACATGTATGGTTTGCCCCGTGACATAGTGTCGCGTCTTTTGAATAGCGAACACCAGGGCGAGGCATTGCTTCTCCACGACAGTATATCGGTGCTCTGGCCCGATCATCATTCGATTGAGGTAATATATAGCTTGCTCATGGCCTGCATCATTATTTTGTGCTACCAGAGTGTCGAGGGAATGCTCTATTGCTCGTACATTGAGCAGGAATAGTTTTCCAGCAACCGGGGCTACCAGGACTGGAGGGTTCGACAAATATTCCTTGATGCTGTCGAAGGCACGCTGGCATTCTTCATCCCATATGAATGAGACGCCCTTCTTCATGTGATGGGTGAATGGCTGACATCGCCCGAAGAGGTTGGAAACGAACCTCCTGATGTAAGCTAACCTCCCTTGAAGGCCTCGGAGTTCTCGGAGATTTCTCGGGGGACTCATCTCCATGATTGCCTTCGTCTTCTCAGGGTCTACATGGATACCCTGGGAGGTGATGATGAAACCCAAGAACTTCCTGCTGGATACGCCCAAGAAGGATTTCGTAGGGTTAATTTTCAAATTGTGTGCTCGCATCAGGTTGAACACTGTCCTTAGATCATACAGATGATCTTCCTTAGAGCGGCTTTTGACGGCGATGTCGTCAACATAGCATTCCACTGTTTTGTGCAAGTGGTCTCTAAAGATGATGCTCATAGCTCTCTGATAGGTGGCGCCAGCGTTCTTTAAACTGAAAGGCATGACTGCATAGCAGAATGTGCCTATTGGTGTTCGAAATGATGTATGCTTTTCGTCGTCGGAAGACATCTTAATTTGGTTGTACCCCGAGAAACCGTCCATGAACGACATACGTTCGAAGTCGCAGGTATTGTCGATCATGATGTCTGTGATAAGGAGGGGGAACTCATCTTTGGGGCACGCCTCGTTCAGATTGCGGAAGTCGATGCAGATTCAAATCTTCCCATTCTTCTTGAGGACCGGTCCTATATTGGCGACCCAGTCCGGATATTGTTCTCCACGAATGAAGCCGCTGGCTATTAGTTTGTTGACTTCGGCTTTGATCACATCCATGATACCTGGGCGGAAGCGTCGTTGCTGATGTTTGACTAGCTTTGCATCTGGCCGAATGTTGAGCTTGTAAAGAGCAACATCGGGGTTTAGCCCTGGCATGTTTTCATAGTTCCAGGTGAACACATCAATATATTCTTTGACGAGTTCCCGTAGCGATTCTCGTTCTTCGTCTGTCAGGCTTTTACTAACGAAGATTGGTTTTAGAGAAGAGTCGCTGCCGAGATCCACTTGTATGACCTCATCTTCAGTAGGAGGCTCTCTTTGTTCGAACCGCTTCTTCTATTGTGCATCAAGCTGTTGGGCCCACGGCTCTAATTCGAGGAGTTCAGGAAAGTCTTCACCTTCTTCGTAAGCATCAGCGAATGCCATATTGACAGACAGGATTTGCCTGAATACATCCCCGATGCTGATATCCGAATCAGAAGTTGGTGATCCGGTTGAGTGTGAATGCCAGTCGTATTCCTCATCTGAGCTTTCAGGGGTCGTTGCAGGCGTAACATATCCCAGTCCATATCGGGTCTTGTTGTAGTAGTCCTGTAGTTTGCCAGCCGGAACCGGCGACTTTAAAGGTAATCGTCGACCAGTGTCGTAGTTCAAACCTGGCGTAGTCTCCAGATCATATCCCTATTTTTGCATGAGATATTTGGATTGGGGGCTATATAGATAGAGAGGCAGTCTCCCGGCGTCCGATTCGAGATCGACTTCTTCTATGGTGAAGGGCTGTGGATCATTCTTCCGACCGAAGATGATTGGATGGTCCCCTCCCTTGATTATGCGGTAAGCGTCTTCCACGGGAGTAAGTTGATTTACAGTGTAAATATTTGTCACCTGTGTATGTAGGTGAGTACCTATACCGTATTCTATAGCATACATTGTACAGAGCTTATTAAGCTCGATATAGTTCAAAGATAGCCCATTATTGATGAAGTAAGGTATCTTTTCTAGCGGGATTACATCATCTGCGGATGGAACATCAGTGTGAGCGGCCACATACTTGGCCAGTTCTGGTTCTTCTTCGGCCACCCCCTGTATAAATGAAGACTGGGAGGATGACTTAGGCAACTTGATCATCAGGGGTTCTGCTGGTGGAGCAGAACGTGGAGTTGATGGCAAAATAGCGACCCCCAGTTTGGTATTCGATGCTGGCGGGGAGTGGTTGGCTCGCTAGAAGCCCCGGACTTTGTATCGGGCTGACGATTCTTTTTGGAAAGACGTATCGTCATTGGCTTGTCGGAGGGATTGAGCTTCTCCGTTTGTGGCTGGCCGACTCTAGGCAATCTGATTGTCAGTGGCTCCATTGTGGGTCTTGGCGCTTGGCCGGACCTTGGCAGCCGGATTATCATTTGCCCTTCTTGTGCCGAGAGGCTGATTGCGTCCTTATGCAGAGCGGCCGTAAGCGGTGCGGACTTGCCAGGCTTGCGAGCTTGGAGGTGGATCGTCATAGGTTCTTCTGATCCTTTGGCCGTCTCAGTTCAAGCTTGTACATCTCCTTCACCAAGGTGCCTCTTCGACTTTTCGTATAAGCAGGAGTCTGAGTAGTAGGATTCGACCCCCTTGAAGGGATCGATGTCGGCAAATTCTGTTCTTACGAAGCCGTGTTTGTCGACATACTTGAAGCACTGGTGCAGCGTGGAAGGCACAATCATGTAATCGTATATCCAAGGGCGCCCCAGGAGGATATTGTAGGAAGTGTCTGCATCTATGACGTAACAGGTCACTTCTGACTGAAGATCGCCGATTTGGCACTTCAAGCGAATCTTCCCAAAATTTGTAGCTCCTGTCCGAATTGAAACTGCTGATGGTGGTGCTTGTTGGCGTCAGGCGATGCATAGAAATACGAAGATGGTGTAATAGACCCTTCGGGATGATGCTTATGGAAGAACCAGGATCAATATGCATCCGATCCACCTTTACGTCGTCGATGTATCCAGTGTAATATAACAGACGATCATGCAGGTTGGTTTTGATGAGCATGTCCTATGGAGTGAAGACAATATTGGGCATCGCTCCTGTGCAAGCGCTGTCTTGGAGATCTGCAGGCGGGCTCTCTTCCGTGAGGTTGACCTGAGCTAGATATGCGTCGGCGTTCTGGAGTGCATCGCTCAAGGCCGCGCGAACATCCTTGGAGAGTCTCAGGAGCTCGTATAATGACAATTTGGCCGGTGTGTTGGCCAATTGCACCAAGATGTCAAAGTTGTAGGGCCTTTCCAGCCCATGAGGTATCTTTTTTTGGAGGGATTTGTCAAAGCGAGTCTCCTTCGGCCTAGGCTTGTCGGTCGTCGGAAGTTGAGAAGGTCCTGGAGCGTCAGCAGTAGCCGGCTGATATTCTTCAGTCGAGTTATCTGGTGTAGGTTGGGATTGAGCACCAGATCGAGTAACGATAGCTGCGACTTCTTCGACATCTACCGAGATTGTGTGGCAGGATCTGACCTTTCTATACTCCTTCTTGCCAATGAAGGGTGGTGTGGACTGAGTCACTTCAGGTACCAGGTCTGGATGGACCCACATGACCTCTCCTCGTGACGTGGTAAGGGGTACTAGACCAGTAGCCTGATCTCGAGGAGGTGGAAGATTAGCAATCTCCATTGTCACCCGAGGGATGGATATCACGTCGTCTTGAGTCTCTGTCGGAGGGAAGCTGCCAAACTGTACGGACACTATATTGGCCGCCACGGTTACCTCCTCAAAATCAATGGCCAGAGCCTTCGAATCGATGAGATGTTGGATGTATCGCTTCAGTTGGTAGCAGTTGTGTGTAGCATTGTGGACGTAGCGGTGGTAATGGAAGTACTTTAGGTTCTTCATTTCTGTCGGCCGAGGTTCCCATCTTGGTGGAGGGAGCTGGATTCTATCTCCTTGTATGAGCATGTCCAAGATGGGCTTGACATAGCCGTCTTCGAAGGAGTAGGTCATTTGCGGCTATTGCTTGTCTGCCGGTTTTGACTCAGGTTTTTGGGCTGTGTCGGCCACCATAGCCTGCTTGCCCTTGTTGTCCCGATTGTTGGAGGAGTTACCACCATTATTGTTCTTGGTATTAGGGTGCTTGCCCTTGTCTTCTCCCTCCGAGATGTGCAATCCCAGTTGGCGAGCTTTCTTCAACCTGTCTTCGGCGCTAGTGGCACTGATGATGAACGTCTTCCAGTCCTTGAATTGACTTTCACCCATCTAGAGGCTGATTGTTGGAAGCAGTCTCTTTTGGTAAATTTCAATCAAGGAGGAATCAGGGTTGCCAGAAGGCAGCTTCATTGCGGTTTGGCGAAACCGCTCGATATAATTTCTTGTTAGCTCTTTCTCCCCTTGAACGACGTCCGTGAGGGTGGACATTGTGACGTCATGTCCTACTTCGTAGAATCTCTCCAAGAACATGCGCTTGAAGCTGGCGAAGGAATGGATACAGTTGTCTGGCAGGTTGCGGTACCAGTCGAAGGTGACCCCTTCCAATGCCCCGATGAATAATCGTGTAAGGATGGCATCATCATGAAGCAGATGGTCGGTTGTGACCTCGAAGTAGGTGATGTACCTGCTTGCAGATGTCTTCCCATCATATGGATTGATGTGGAATGGCTTATACTTTGGTGGGAAGGGAACATCTCTCCATGCGACGGGATACGGTTATCGTATCCTGAGGTCTTGGCAGTTTTTTCGGGCATAGAACATGGCCCGGAGCTCCTGGACCTCTCTTCTAGCCTCCCTGGCCTCGTCTGTAGCGGTAGGAGCCGACATTTCAGGAGGACTATTGTCCAGGTTTGGTGCCGCTGAGTTCGAGTCCGCATTGACCGCGGGACCTAAGTTTGTTTGGCCAGGCGTCCCTCCTTGCAGAGTAGGGAGGGCTGCTTTGATCTCATCCACCGATTTGACCAAAGTGCGCAGTATGGCCTCCAGGGTGTCGATGTGTTGGCGATCACTGGGACCATCTGTGAGCACCCTGAATTTCGGGTTGATTATTTTATTTTATTTTTATTTTATTTTCTGATTGTTTGGTTTCAATAAATAATTTATTCTGTTATTTTTCCTTAAGTGTACTTTTCCGTGCCTTTGATATTTGGAGTGTCATGGATGTTCAACTCTGGAAATCTTCTTCACGAGTTTTGGAGTGGACAGGATTACCTTCATGATGGTATATAGTGTCCCACTCAAACTTATTCCCTTGTTCTCTTTTTGCTTCGTAGAACTTCTGGTCGAATTAGACCCTTTGATCATTAATTGATTTTCTCACTCTTTTCCTTGATCATTATTAGCACGTTACCGTGACTTTTAATTTGGGAGCGCAAGACCAGTCAGTTTCTTGAAACCAACTTCTCATGCATGATCTACTCGAGATGCTCGTCACCCATGACTTTCGTGTCCCACTCAGACACGCCATTTTGTGCTCCATTTGCTTTGCACAACTTTCCTAACACGTGACCCGATTTTATTTCACCCCACGGTGTCATATTTATCTTTCAACTTGATTTGTGGGTACCCTGTCGACCAAAACCTGTCAGCCCCAATTATAGACATGGCCCACATTGAGCCTACTACCCGTCTGATACTTGTGTCCCATTTATTGGAATCCCCATGTGCTACTTATTTACCCATGATCATCAACACCTAATTTTAATTCGATTATTGCATAATGTTCGATTTTGACCCAATCCGGCTCCACCGAGTCCAGCCCAGCTCCATGGTACTCTCCATTATAACACCCTCATATTTCTTGCCCAAAAATATCAAGTGCTCTTCTACCTATTTTTTCTATATTTAATAGAAATTTCTGTTGATTTAAATCCCTATTGGAATAACCTATTCTAGCTATATTTGATCCTAGCCATTGATTTCCCCTAATTAATTCTTATCCATTCAATCCCTACATTCAACTTTTCCCATACCCCCTCTCATTTGGCCGGCCCTAACTCTAATGTGGAGAGAATCTTTTCTTTCTCTACTTTATCCCTCTCATTAATTATTATCATCCTCTCTCTCTCTCTCTCTCTCACTATTAATTTTTCCCACAACCAACAACAACATCAACTCCACACCACAGCAGCAACTCTCCTAGCCGAGCTCCTCCTCATGGCCGAGCTTGGCTCCGGCCACCCCCCGGCCGGCCATCGCCGTGGTCGGCCGTCGACCACACCCACAGCTCCACAACATCTCCTACTCCACTTCCTCCATACAACCCGACCACCACCACCACTTCGTCACCATCCGGCCATCATCTCCTCCACCACCTTAGCCGCCACCACCCCTACGTCGTCGTGGCCAGGCTGGCCGTCCCCGTCGTGTCGCCGCTGGCCAGGCTAGGCCGCGCGAGCCCCGGCCAACGCACAGCACAGCCGCACGCGTACAGGCGCGCACGTCCGCGCTCGCGTGGGCCGCCGTCGTGTGCCGCCGTGCCGTCGCACGGCCGCCGTGGCCACCCTGGACGTTTGCCCCACTCCGGCGAGCAGCCCCCTGATGGCTACCGTCCTCCGGGATGCGTCGTCGAGGCGATTCGTGCGTTTTGCACGACGTCCCGTCGTGACGAGCTCGGGAACGAGGCTGGAATCGCGTTCCGTCGTAGCAACTTCGCACGCATTTTTCCGGAAATCTGACCGTTGGATCGGCGATTTCTTTGCTCCGTCACAATCTCGGTATATCCACCTTTACCCCTGTCAATTTTCATCCATTGATTTTATCGTTTGATACCTCAAAACCGGCTACCAAGTTGACCGTTTAAATTGTATTAAATTTGGACAGTTTTGCGGGGCCAACTTCGTCAGCTTGTACCTCCTCCACCGCAGCTTCGTTTGGTGTGCTACCAGTTCCTGTGTGAAGCTGGTATAACTCTCTTACTACCCCTCCAGTTTTGTGTCATTGTGAGCTTGTTTGATTGGTTGAATTCGACGCCTAAGTTGGCCGTCCGAATTCATAATTTCCAACTTGTAAAATTCTATTTTTGAGCACGGGACTCCAGATTTCATTTCTGACACCACCATTAGACTCGTGGCGTCGTTTTGGCATGTTTTCATATAAAATTTGTTAGATTTGGAGAACGTGGGCCCTGGCACGTTTTTCGGTACAAAGTGGGTCCCATATTCTGGGTCAACGGGACTTTTAGACGCCGGCTCATCGGAATCCAATTCCGGATATACCGTTGAGTTCGTATCGTCATTCTGGACTCGTTGACATATAATTTGCTAGGTTTTGGTGGACATTGGATTCGGCACGCATTTCGGGGCAAGTCGGATACCAATATCCGGGTCAACGGGTCATTTTGAGATCGGCTCATCGGAATCCAATTTCGGAGATACCGTTGAGTTTATATCATCATTCTGGACTTGTTGACAGGTAGTTTGCTGAGTTTTGAGCATTGGCTCCGGCACGCATTTCCGTGCAAACCGGACTTCCAAGTTCTGGTCAACGGACCAAATTGAGATCGGGTCAACGGAATCCAATTCTGGAGATACCGTAGGGTTCGTATCGTCATTCTGGTTTCGTGGACATATAATTTGTTATATTTTGTAGACTTATTTTCTGGCACGTTTTTCGGTGCAAAACGGCTCCGACATGGACACCGTTTTGACCCAAAATTACCTTTTTGCCCTTGTGTCCAAATTGGACCGAAGGGTCGGCTATCCTAGCTAATTTGACCATTCTGGACACGTTGGCGATGTTCATTTCATCGTCCGACAATGTTTATTGATAATTTCTCTGAGATTAACCTTTTTATAATTTATTAATAATTAATTCTTATAATGTTCGTATTTCGGGATTAGTACAACGAAACTGAGCTCAGTCAATTCCAGTGATCTTACATCGCTGAAATTGACAAGATGGACACGTCGATCACTATAATAAGATTATCAATTTTATCGATAATCTTCTTATCTCGATTTACGTGACGTAAGTTTCGACGTAAAAATAACGAAGTACACTTTATATTAGACTAGAATTGACCCTGTTTGACCAGAGTTGACCAGTTGATCCAAAGTCAATTGTAAGTCAACACTTGACCTAGTTTGACTAGATTATTTACCGGAGTCGACCTAGAGTTGTTTTGATTTAAAAGAACCTAGGATAATATAGATTGCTTGTAGAGATTCATTATTACAACTTGAACACCTTGTAACCTGTGTTGCTTTATGTCACGACCCGCACCCTAGAGTAAGGGCATGAGACGTGGGTACGTCCAGCCTACGCCGCAGTGTCGGCGGTAGAACGCTGTCCTAGGTCACAACATCTAACAATATAAAGCTTAAACAGTTTATACTCCCCGAATGGGGGTGACATGATAAAAGTAGACTCAATCACAACTAAGGAAGAAGAAGCACGATATGGTATAAAACTCAAGGAAAAATAGATGATAACATAGCAGATAGATAGATAAATGAAACTGCTGAAATGAAAGGAAATCCCAAGTACATCCGAGAGTCTAAGTGTCTAAGATAATACATAATCCCAGATCCCAAGTATCAATAAGTACAATCATCCATAGAATACTGTAAATGAAAACATCCTAGTCTAAGGCTGTGTCATCCACAGCTAGTGGGGCCTGCTGATGGTCCAGGTCCAACATCTCATCTAAGGTGGCACCGTAATAGGTATCCACACCAGCCTCCTCCTCGTCCTCTGTAATATTTTCAACAGGTCCAATCAGGACAAGAGCGAGCACAATACATCTCAACAGATCATAGCAGGTTAGAAAATATAGACTTGCAATAGAGTAAGATACAGGAAACTGAAGGAAGCATGGAATGTAAACAGAGGAAACTGTAATAGAAATATATATACTGTAAATAGAGAGCTAACTGTGGCTAGTGAGTCAGAGTACAATATAAACATGTGAATGGCATAGGAGATTCTGGGAACTATACTATAAAGTGATTCTTGGAACTACACTACTTGGATATTATTCACATGTTTACTTCTACTCCCCCGTACCC
The DNA here is from genome assembly GCA_029216955.1 of Iris pallida. Taxonomy (NCBI): domain Eukaryota; kingdom Viridiplantae; phylum Streptophyta; class Magnoliopsida; order Asparagales; family Iridaceae; genus Iris; species Iris pallida. The sequence continues at coordinate 13,888,014 of JANAVB010034418.1, read as the reverse complement.
CCAATCAATACACAAGGATCCAGCCAGGTTATGTTATGATTCCATGTAAAGGCCCATAAGGGGTGATACATGGATAGCCCATAAATGGGTGATTCTGGGAATGCCCACAATGGAGTGATTCTGGGAATGCCCATAAATGGGGTGATTCTGGGAAGACTCTGTGATCATGAGAGTACATGTCACAAGTGATCGAAGAATCGTGAAGCATAGTGATACATCATGTAAGTGAAACGCACAAAACATGTAGTATACGATGCTCCCTGAGGAGGATAACATCTCAAGAATGGATCCATATAGTACTAATCCGTGTTACCAACGTGACAGCATCAAGTAAAGTAATCTAAAGCAGGAAAATAATTCTAACAGGATATGAAATGATCAGAGAATATACTCGCCTGGTATCTGAGTGTCCAACTAAAAAGTACTGTCCGAGTAGTGGTGTTTGGCTCCTATTTAGAACAACACAAGTCACAACAAGTCCAGAATGGTAAAATGAAACACTACTATGCATTCTACATGAATCTAGGTCAAACTAGGCCAAAGTCAACTCTTGGTCAACTCTGGTCAATCCTAGAAGTCAAACTAGGTCAACTATGGTCAAACTAGGTCAAACAAGTCCACACTAGGTCAAACTAGTCTACACTAGTCTAGCAAGTCTATTCTAGGTCTAATAAAGCTGTACAAGCCCAAACTAGGCTCACTAGACAAACTGACTCACATACAGGCCATAGGCTATATCATGCCTGTAGGCCATCACTGAAACAAACACAAGTCAATTCTATATCTAAAACCTAACACTCATGATATATATATTGTGTAATCTAACCATACACACATTTATAGGAATACACATATATAGTTCACACACAATTATATGTTTATGATACTTATATATATATGCTAACATGACCTATACACCCAATGCCAATATCTATATTAGATACCTATATGATACACAAACTATATTATATATATGCACATTATATTATATATATATCTACAAAAGGATATATAGAGAGGGTGTGTGTGTGAGTGTCACATGAGAGTGTGAGGAAAAGTGTGCATGTGTGTTTGTGTGAATGTGAAAGAACATAGTGTGTAGGTGTTAACAGTGAGTGATAGGTTGTCTAGATGGATGTGTGTGTCAACATATTGCTTGTGACAGGATTTAATAGGATAGGGTGTGTGTGTGTGTGGGTGTTGTGTGAGAGAACCCAAAATCCAACATATACCTATATCACAGATTTCAGAAAAAGGAAAGAACCAATACAGTTCAACCTACCCTACACTCAGGTACTTGAAGCAGGGAATCATTTCATGAATCCCAGATTTCTAATATTAAACAACTCAGATTTTGAGTTCTAATAACAGTGAACTCAGGTTTCATGAAAACTGGAAATCGATTCATGAACCCATTAAGACTTCCTACACCAAATCAAGTTTTGAATTACACACACACAGTCTCTGATTTAATTCTTAAACAATCATGAAGGTTAGTTTCAGTTTTTGAACCCCCCATACTCTCAGGTTTCTATTAGAACTTAGGTAACAAAATTTAGAACCATTGAAACAGTCCACATATCTTCAACCCCAATTCAATACCCAAACATTCACCAATTTGAACCAAAATCATCTCATAAGTAAAACACAGATAGGTGTAACATACTAGGCACTTAATTATGTGAACTTTTGAAATTAAGTAGGTTAAAAAGATTGCTAAAACTTGAATTCGAATTTCTGGAAACACAGAGAATTTGCACAGTTAATGTGAGATATCAGAAAATGGGTATTTGAGAATTGATCTACAAAAACAAACTAAAATGATAAATAAGTGGTTGGTAAAGTACTAACAGCATGTGCACGTTTCCTATGAAGTGTTTGTGTCCCAGAGAGAGGACACAAACGTGTCCAATTGAAATAAACATGCGACAGTGCACTGAGACAAATTGCACAGACAGTGCGTCGTTGTCACTCCCCGTTCCCGAAATGCATATTTTTATACATGTACAACTCATGTGTATTATTTAGTATTTATCATGTATTATTCTGTATTTAAATTCCTTTAGTTTCATGTTATTTAATTATCTGCTCTTTAAATTTTCATGTTAATTATATTTCTGCAATTTTATTACCTGAATTTTATTTATTGCTTTAGTCTTATTGGGTTTCGGCTTGGATGGATCTGTGCAACCCGGCCCACTAACTCCCACCTACCACCACCCTTCCTATTTAAAGCCACCCTCTCCCTTCTCTCTCCTCATTACTTCATTCTCACCATTACGTCTTCTTCTTCTTCTTCTTCTTCCTCTCATTACTCTCCACCACCTACCAGCAGCAGGAGAAGGCAAGTGCAATCTTGCTTCTTGCTTGGAGAACCATTTTTGTGGTTCATTTCCCTTCCTCTCATGATTCTGAGAGAGATTAGTTCTTAACGTTTTTGATTTCTGTGGCTGGTTTCTCCTAGATCTAATTTGTTATATTCTCGGTTGTCATGGGCTTTGGATCTCCCAACTTTGCGTGTATTTTCTCTGGCACTGGAACAAAGGCTCCATAGGGCGAGTTTGGGAGATGTCGTATGCACACGTTCTTACGTGCTCGCGTGAGACATCAGCCCAGTCACGCATACGTCTTTACGTGTTTGCGTGTATTTTAGTCACACTAACGTTCTCATGAGCGTGCGTGTATTTTAGTCACGCTAACGTTCTCATGTGCGTGTGTGTATTTTTAGTCACGCTCGCGTTTGCGTGCGTGTATTTTTAGTCACGCTCGCGTTGTCTGCGTGAATTTTGAGTCACGCTCCTGTCTTTGTACTGCGTGCGTGACTTTTCACGCTCATGTCCCTGAGCTTGCGTGCGTGACTTTTCACGATCACATTGTGCGTGACTTTTGGCGTGCGTGACTTTTCACCCTCACGCTGAGCGTGCGTGCGTGAATCACTTGTCACGCTTCACTTTTCACGCCTACGCTTACCAGAGTGTACTCCTTTTACGCTCACTTCTTCATGCTAGGCTTAGCGTGACTTGTTGGTCTTAGCAGAGACTTCTTGCGTGACTTATGGTCTTAGCCTAGACTGGTCAGCGTGACTTCCTGACCTTGGTGTTTCTATTGCTTTATAAGTTATTCATCTGATAGTAGCATGATAATTCTCCTATTATATCCTTACGCCTTTTGCTTGGACTTGATAATCATAGCATGTTAATAATTGGGTATTAGTGCCCTGTGACTTGATTGATTGATGGATACCTAGTAAGACTGGAACTTGACCTCGAGAGTTATAGACTCGACCCTATTTGATGATAAATGACTTTCATGCCTTGTCACCATTAATGACGATGGTTATTTGACTAATTGATCATGCGTTCCTAGTTGGAACTAAGAGACTGGCTAGTCGTCTTATTAAAATGAATGAATGAGACACGTTCATGTTATAAACTATTACAAATCGACTGGCTGATCCCGAATATTGACATACATGCACATGCAGGCTTCAATCTATTTATTTATTTATTTATTTATTTTCTACAAAAGAAGCATGTGTACTTTATGGTCAAGGCATGATTACCGTGGTTAGATTTGATTGTTGCATTACTCTATGTAAGACCTGCAACCTAACCGCACTGGTATCGTTGTAGAGTTGTGCATATCGTATCCCGTACGAAAGTACTCATTGAATGACCATGATCCACGGCATGGAACTTCACTCAACGTAGAGACTATTAAGTTAAATAAAATAATGATTGCATGGAGAGAATGGATTCCCGAGTTCTTATATGGCAGCCCCCTTGGAACGAGTAGTACCTGACGGGCCGGCTGGTTCCCACAGATACTGTAAATTTGCCACACGGGCAGGGAACGGTATCTGCTTTTATTATTATTGTATATTGTATATTGACGGGCGTCCTGCTAGGACTTGTCTAATTCATGCATGGCGCACAGGATTGACCGGATAGACCAGCCTTGCTCGTATATAGTAAGAACTGAGGAATCTTTATTGCATTATTCCAGGATAACTTGGGACTCACAATAGCAAGCCGTAGAATCTGATTGGCCATTCAAGATGATTTGTTTGTGCACTGTACTACTCTGTTACCTAACTGGGATGATCAGAATGTCAGGATATGACGGGCCAACTTCTGTCCTTGTTTGGTTGGGAGGTTGGTTTGAAGTGTCGTGATGTGATGTGAATCCTAGTAGCAAGCAGAGATCTATTATTATATTCTTTTACTTACTGGTTTATGTCCTTCATATCGTCCTTCCTTGTGGTACTTGCTTTTAGAGGTCTAACCTCTCTGATTTTGCATGGCCAGATTTAGAGCCGGTCCCCGAGGACTCAGCTTACTTCTACTTCCAGGATGGTCAATACTAGAGGAATGATTGCAGGAGGACTCGAGTGGGTTCCTTACTTCACCGCTCGTTTTGTTATTTACCTTTATACTTAGCCGTTTGGCACCGACATGTTAGTCGGATCGTCTTATACTTACTTTTACATAATTGTAATTAAGTCAGACTGCAGCTGATAACAATTGTGTATACTTGCTATATCATCTGGCTATGTTTTGTAAAGCCAGATCTCTAGAACATTTTGACTGAGCGTTTGGGACGCCTTACTGCTTATCTTACATGTTCTCTATTTCTGTTTCCTTGCTTGAATGATTGAGACAATAGATGTGTAATGACCATAGAAGGACTCTTATGTAGTATGCACCCCCTCGTCTGGTTAGACAGTATTGATCATATTATACGGTATTCATCTACCATAATACGTAGCTGGCTGAGTCATTCCCCCGCTCTCCAGTATTCTGGCTCTGGGGCGTGACAAGGTTTTAGTGGTGGCCCATGCAGGTCTAAATTCAGACTTGTGGGGTATTTTGATTTATAGGATGTCTCAATCACACATGCTTCCCCTTGATCTCCTGATTCGTTATAATCAACTCTAGCTTGACATTTCGGTATCCTTTGACTTCATTGATCCTTCATGTCCGGTCGTTTGATTGTTCTCTTGTCCCTTTTCTTAGGGGCACTTCGTCCGCAGCGGTCAGAGCTGGACAGCGACAACAAGGGCAACATGGGCAACATGACCAGGTTGGTCAGCTACAAGGGCCAGTCTCACCTCAGGAGACTATCCAGGAAGAAGTGATAGTAGAACCAGCGGTTGGACCGCAGTATTCGGATGTTCCACCACCACCAACAGTTCCACCTACCTAAGTAGACACACCAGCCCTTCTGGAGATCATGAGAGGAATGATGGCTGCTCAGCAACATCAGATGTTGGCCCAGCAACGCATGCACACTCAGCTGCAAGAGCAGAATGTGTTGCTCAACCAAGGATTGTAGACGGCTTTGGAAAGAGGAGTGAGGTCTGATTCAGGAGGATCAGCCAGGTTTTGCAAGTACAACCCCTGCCATTTCGAGGGCACGGAGGATGCCATTTCAGCAGATGCATGGCTTAAGGATATGGAGGCTATTCTGACAGCAGCTAAGGTACCGGCAGCAGAACGTGTGGATCTAGTGAAGTTGTTACTTCAGGATCTCGCACGTGATTGGTAGGAATCAGAGGAAGTGGGCATCAGACGTCCAGTGGCTTGGGGCAATTTTACTGCTAGATTCAAGACCAAGTACTATGGAGTTGTGGCGCAGTTTGAGCTACAACAGAAGTTTATTAACCTCAGGCAGGCCGGCAAGACTGTAGATGCTTATGCAGCGGAGTTCTGCAGATTGAGTAGATTCGCCCCAGAAATGGTAGCAACGGAGCGCTAGAGGGCCATGAGGTTTCAGCAAGGATTTCATCTTGAGCTCTTGCAATTGATAGAGGGGCACAACTACCAGACTTTTGATGAGATATTGACGACGACTCGAAGGCACGAGCTCACCATTCAGAGGCTTGCGACAAGGACTGGAGGTCAGAAGAGGTCCCACAGTCAGATTGAAGGAGGAGGAGGAGCAGCAACCCGAACAACAGCACCATCCACTGGCATTCGTATCCACAATGTGGCGATACGAGGACCAGCACCACCCAGGCAGCAGCAGCAACAACAACAGAGGAAGAACCAGCAACCCCCGGTGGGCTGTACTTATTGTGGGAAGATAGGACACACTAGAGATGTGTGTCGGATATTGAATGGACTGTGTCTGATATGTGGAAATCCAGACCATCGGGTTACCACATGTCCCATGAATTCGAGGTCAGGAGGGCCAGGGCAGCAGTTTCCTGCTCTGCCAGCACCAGGGGCAGGCCAGTATCGAGGACCAGCGGTGGCAGTTAGGCCATTGGCACAGCGTTCGTTAGTACCGCAGGCTCAAATATTTCGGCAGCAGGGACCGCCGATACAGCAACACCAGCATAGACCACCCCAGCATCATCAAGGCATGGGCCAGCAGCAACATCAGGCTAGGCCGCAGCATGGGAATCAGCAAATAGGTCGAGGGCAGGCATTCACTCTGTCCTTGGAAGAGGCATTGGCATCGGAAGATGTTGTGGTAGGTAACATTCTCGTCGCCTCATATCCCGCAGTAGCATTGTTTGATTCGGGAGCATCCTATTCATTATATCTGCACGATTTGCGACACGACTAGGAATGGAGTTCGAGGCATTGTCAGGGAGGTTGAATATACTCACTGGTAATGGGATCGTAGGAGTTAGTAGAGTTATTTTAGCATGTAGCGTTGTAGTTTGCTGGCATTCCTTACCCGCCCGGTTGATAGAATTTCCTGTTGGAAATTTCGATGTTATCTTAGGCATGGACTGGCTGAAAGACAGTCATGCGACAGTAGATTGTCGTAGAGGGAGTGTATCTTTTGATATTCTAGGCATGAAGAGGTTCACCTTAGTCAGATCAGAGGCAACTCAGCAAGAGCAGGGAGTAGTGACGGCAATGGAGGAAGTTCAGATTCCGAAAGTAGTCGATGAGTTTCTAGACGTATTTCCTGAAGAACTTCCAGGTCTACCACCAGTTAGAGTTATTGAGTTTAGTATAGAATTGGCACCAGGAACTAAACCGATATCAGATCGAGTTTACAGAATGGCGGATTCAGAGCAGGCCAAGGTATATCAGCACATAGAGGAATTGAAGGAGAAGAAGTTCATCCAAGCTAGTGTATCACCGTGGGCTGCACCAGTAGTACTTGTGGGAAAGAAGGATGGGTCGTCCAGATTGTGCATTGACTACAGGAAGCTTAACGCGGCAATAGTGAAGAACAAGTACCCATTACCCAGGATCGACGACTTATTTGATCAGTTGAGCGAAGCTAGAGTCTTTTCCAAGATAGATCTTCGTTCAGGGTACCATCAGGTAAGGGTTCGGAAGGAGGATATTCCCAAGACAGCATTCAGGTCGAAGTATGGGCATTACAAATTCTTAGTAATGCCGTTTGGTTTGACCAATGCTCCAGCAATATTCATGGATTTGATGAACCGTATCTTTATGCCATATTTAGACCAGTTTGTCGTTGTGTTTCTTGACGACATTCTCGTATACTCTGCTAGTGAAGAGGAGCATGAAGACCACCTCAGGAAAGTGTTGCAGGTTCTGAGAGAGAACCAGTTGTATGCCAATCTCAGCAAGTGTGAGTTTTGGTCGGATCACATTTCATTTTTGGGTCACATCATCTCAGGAGCTGGAGTAGCAGTAGATCCCAAGAAGGTAGAAGCAGTAGAGAGTTGGCCAGTACCCAAGACCGTAGCAGATGTGCGAAGTTTCTTGGGGTTGGCAGGGTATTACAGAAGATTTGTATCAGACTTTGCAAGGCTTTCAGCACCCATGACCCGCTTGACCCGGAAGGATGTGCCATTTGTTTGGTCGGCAGAATGTCAGGCATCATTCGAGACTTTGAAGCAGAAGTTGATATCAGCACCTATCCTTATATTGCCAGTTGGGCCCGGAGGTTTTACAGTATATTGTGATACGTCAGGTAAAGGACTTGGATGTGTCCTTATGCAACATGGAAAGGTGATAGCGTATGCATCTAGGCAGCTTCGGGACCACGAGAAGAATTACCCAACTCATGATTTGGAGTTAGCAGCAGTAGTGTTTGCTCTGAAGCTATGGAGGCATTACTTATATGGTAACCGAGTAGAAATGTACACAGACCATAAAATCTGAATTACATCTTTACTCAGAAAGAATTAAACATGAGGCAGAGAAGATGGTTGGAGTTGATTAAGGATTATGATGTGGAGCTTCAGTACCATCCAGGCAAGGCGAATGTAGTGGCAGACGCTCTCAGCAGGAGAGGCGGCGCATTTATGTTGACAACACAGAAACATATCTTAGAAGACCTTCAGGAGATGGGCATCGAAGTTATACTTCCTAGTGATGTAGGAGTTCTAACTAGTCTACAAGTCCAATCTGACTTGGTAGACAGGATCAAAGCAGCTCAGGCACAGGACCCGAGGATTCAGAAGCTTAGGGCAGAATATGAGTCAGGGCTCAGGAAGGAGATGAGAATTCATGAAGATGGTACACTTAGGTTTGGATCACGTCTATTTGTGTCTAGTAGAGATATCAGACAGGAGGTTATGGCAGAAGCTCACAGTTCTCAGTATTCTGTTCACCCTGGAGGGACCAAGATATACCAAGATATCAAGCAGCATTTCTGGTGGAACGGAATGAAGAGGGAGATCGCTAGATTTGTTTTCCGTTGCTTGGTATGTCAGCAAGTGAAGGCAGAACAGCAGAGGCCAGCTGGGTTATTGCAACCACTTCCTATTCCGGAATAGAAGTGGGAGCATATTACAATGGACTTTGTGACCGGTTTACCGAGATCACCAAGTGGTAAGGATGCTATTTGGGTGATAGTAGACCGACTTACGAAGGTAGCACACTTTCTTCCCTTCAGAGTAGGGCAATCTATAGAAAAGTTGGCAGAGTTGTATATGCAACAGATAGTCAGGCAGCATGGAGTCCCTGTCAGTATTGTGTCGGATCGAGATACCCGCTTTATATCACATTTCTAGAAGAGCTTACATCATAGTCTGGGTACCAAGTTAAGGTTTAGCATGGCTTACCATCCGCAGACGGATGGACAATCAGAAAGAACGATTCAGACCTTAGAAGACATGTTACGAGCTTGCACTCTAGATTTTGGAGGGTCTTGGGAGAGTCACCTGCACTTGGTCGAGTTCTCATACAACAATAGTTATCAAGCCAGTATCCAGATGGCGTCATTCGAAGCATTATATGGTAAGAAGTGCAAGTCACCGCTTGCATGGGATGATATCGGGGAAAGGAAGATGCTAGGCCCAGAAATGATTATTCAGACGGTTGAAGTAGTTAAGGGAATTAGAGAGCGACTTCGAGTTGCACAGGACCGGCATCGTCATTGGGCGGGCCAGCATCGTAGGCCGTTAGAATTCTCTGTTGGGGACCACGTATTCTTGCGGATCTCACCTACTCGTGGGGTCATTAGATTTGGCGTTCATGGGAAATTGAGTCCGTGGTACGTGGGCCCATTCGTTATCCTTGATCGGATAGGCGATGTTGCTTATCGTTTATCACTCCCACCTTTGTTACGAGAAGTGCATGACGTGTTTCATGTATCTCAATTACGTAGGTATGTATCGGACCCAAGCCATGTCCTCGATCACTCTGAGCTGGTTGTTGGTACCAACCTGTCTTACGAGGAACAGCCTGTGTCCATTTTGGACCGAAAGAGAGAAGATACTCAAGAACGGAACAATTAGTCTTGTCCGTGTTGCTTGGGGTCATCACTCCTTGGGAGAGTCAACGTGGGAATGTGAGGATGATATCCGATCACGGTATCCACACCTGTTTGACTCACAAGGTATATCTCTTTCTGTATACCTTGATTGTCTTGATTTCTCATGCTTATCGCCTTATGGATAGAACTACCTGATATCGTAGATTGATGGATTTACATATATAGTACTTGCTTTTGATATGGTAACAATGATTGCTTGCTCACTAGAATTGTTTGTATTAGTTTAGCTCTAATATTTCTATCCTGCTTGGATTTGAAATTCCGAGGACGAAATTTTTTAAGGTGGGTAGAGATGTCACTCCCCGTTCCCGGAATGCGTATTTTTATACATGTACAACTCGTGTGTATTTATTTAGTATTTATCATATATTATTCTGTATTTAAATTCCTTTAGTTCATGTTAATTAATTATCTGCTCTTTAAATTTTCATGTTAATTATATTTCTGCAATTTTATTACCTGTATTTTATTTGTTGCTTTAGTCTTATTGGGTTTTGGCTTGGATGGATCTGTGCAATCCGGCCCACTAACTCCCACCTACCACCACCCTTCCTATTTAAAGCCACCCTCTCCCTTCTCTCTCCTCATTACTTCATTCTCACTATTACTTCTTCTTCCTCTCATTACTCTCCACCACCTACCAGCAGCAGGAGAAGGCAAGTACAATCTTGCTTCTTGCTTGGAGAACCATTTTTGTGGTTTATTTCCCTTCCTCTCATGATTCTGAGAGAGATTAGTTCTTAACGTTTTTGATTTCTGTGGCTGGTTTCTCCTAGATCTAATTTGTTATATTCTCGGTTGTCATGGGCTTTGGATCTCCCAACTTTGCGTGTATTTCTCTGGCACTGGAACAAAGGCTCCATTGGGCGAGTTCGGGAGATGTCGTACGCACACGTTCTTACGTGCTCGCGTGAGACATCAGCCAGTAACGCACACGTCTTTACGTGTTTACGTGTATTTTAGTCACGCTAACGTTCTCATGAGCGTGCGTATATTTAGTCACGCTAACGTTCTCATGTGCGTGCATGTATTTTTAGTCACGCTCGCGTTTGCGTGCGTGTATTTTTAGTCACGCTCGCGTTGTCTGCGTGAATTTTGAGTCACGCTCCTGTCTTTGTACTGCGTGCGTGACTTTTCACGCTCATGTCCCTGAGCTTGCGTGCGTGACTTTTCACGATCACATTGTGCGTGACTTTTGGCGTGCGTGACTTTTCACCCTCACGCTGAGCGTGCGTGCGTGAATCACTTGTCACGCTTCACTTTTCACGCCTACGCTTACCAGAGTGTACTCCTTTTATGGTCACTCCGTCATGCTAGGCTTAGCGTGACTTGTTGGTCTTAGCAGAGACTTCTTGCGTGACTTATGGTCTTAGCCTAGACTGGTCAGCGTGACTTCCTGACCTTGGTGTTTCTATTGCTTTATAAGTTATTCATCTGATAGTAGCATGATAATTCTCCTATTATATCCTTACGCCTTTTGCTTGGACTTGATAATCAGCATGTTAATAATTGGGTATTAGTGCCCTGTGACTTGATTGATTGATGGATACCTAGTAAGACTGGAACTTGACCTCGAGAGTTATAGACTCGACCCTATTTGATGATAAATGACTTTCATGCCTTGCCACCATTAATGACGATGGTTATTTGACTAATTAATCATGCGTTCCTAGTTGGAACTAAGAGACTGGCTAGTCGTCTTATAAAATGAATGAATGAGACACGTTCATGTTATGAACTATTGCAAATCGACTGGCTGATCCGAATATTGACATACATGCACATGCAGGCTTCAATCTATTTATTTATTTATTTATTTATTTTCAACAAAAGAAGCATGTGTACTTTATGGTCAAGGCATGATTACAGTAGTTAGATTTGATTGTTGCATTACGCTATGTAAGACCTGCAACCTAACCGCATTGGTATCGTTGTAGAGTTGTGCATATCGTACCCCGTACGAAAGTACTCATTGAATGACCATGATCCACGGCATGGAACTTCACTCAACGTAGAGACTATTAAGTTAAATAAAATAATGATTGCATGGAGAGAATGGATTCCCGAGTTCTTACATGGCAGCCCCCTTGGAACGAGTAGTACCCTATGGGCCGGCTGGTTCCCACAGATACTATAAAATCTGCCACACGGGCAGGGAACGGTATCTGCTTTTATTATTATTGTATATTGTATATTGTATATTGACGGGCGTCCTGCTAGGACTCGTCTAATTCATGCATGGCGCACAGGATTGACTGGATAGACCAGCCTTGCTCGCACATAGTAAGAACTGAGGAATCTTTATTGCATTATTCCAGGATAACTTGGGACTCACAATAGCAAGCCGTAGAATCTGATTGGCCGTTCAAGATGATTTGTTTGTGCACTGTACTACTCTGTTACCTAACTGGGATGATCAGAATGTCAGGACATGACGGACCAACTTCTGTCCTTGTTTGGTTTGGAGGTTGGTTCGAAGTGTCGTGATGTGATGTGAATCCTAGTGTCACGCCCCAGAACCAGAATACTGGAGAGCGGGGGCAGACATAGCCAGCTACGTATATTGAAATAGAATACATCTCAACTATACGGTCACGGCTGTCTAGATATGAGGGTTTACTACAAGCCAGCAGTCTCTTAAGGTCAAGCCTATTGTCTCAATCTCAAGCAATTAACAGAGTTACAAGATATTAGAGCATCAAATATGTATATATAAGGCGTCCCAAATATTACATATTGGATGATCATGAAACTAGTCGTACAAAATGATAAGACTAGCAAGAGTTCAGTCATACATGATCAACCCTAGGATTTGTTAATCATGTTTTACAGCCCGTAGGCAGACGGAAAGTAAATGTGCATCGAGCTAATAGGTGCTCGTCGGCTAAACGCCTCAAAAGAATAAATTTACATATAAGTGTGTGAAACAAAAAGGGAGAACCCACTCGTAGCCCGGGTTCCTTCTAGTTGCCACCATCGGGCTGGAGGTTCGGTAGATCCTCGGGAGCTGCTCCGAAATCTGGCCACACAAAACCAGTTGGGTCAAACCCAGAAAGAGCAAGTGCCACAAAGGAGGCCACAAATAAGAACAAAAGCCAGCATATCAGAACATAAGAATAAAAGAAGTACAAGTAGTAAAGTACACATGACGATAAATGACTAGGGACGTGGAACCATTCCGGGAGCCAGGTTACAATCCTTAAACCAGACAAGGACCGGGGTTGTAACCCTTCGCCTGAATAGCTCACTGTCTCTACTCATTTATCGTTAAGATAAGTAAAACAAACATGCTCAGGAGATAGCAGGTACTGGAGCTAGACAAGACTTAGACAAGGCTGGACACCATCCATTCGCAATCGGCCAAACAAATACTACGGCTTACTACTTTAACTAACTAGGGTTATCACAAACCTAATTACTAACAAGATGCAAGTAAGAATTCCAGTCCCAAGCCCTGCAGACTATCCAGTTATCCTTCCGCGGGTTGAGAGTTATAGGTGGGTACATTGCCCGGGAGACAAATGTACCCTTAGGTGACTTAGAGGGTGCAACACATGACTGTGTGCTAGAAATGTGCTCTACTCGTCGGCAAGCTACAAGTCCATTAAAGCGCCCAGATAACGAGATTACCTGTGACTGGGAATTCTCCATGTTCTAGTTTGATCTAATCATTAGCCTAATCCAATTTAGCGCGAGTCCCTGGCCGTGGTACCCAGGAAGTCACGTCCTAGACATGATGCAAGACAAGACAAGTGGATTGTACAAGCAAGCAAGCAGGAACACCTACGGTGTCAAGTTGATTATACGAGTCAGTTACAAGTTACAAGTCAAGTCAAGTCAGGAGTGCGCCGCCACGGGCCACTATCAAGTTATCAAGATAATTCATGTCAGGGTACTGTCAGGAGTGTGCCACTACGGGTTACTGTCATGTCAGCTTGGTCATGTCAGGAGTGCACCACTACGGGTCACTGTCGTGTTATGCTAGTTCCTTGTCATACCATGCCAAGTACAATAGTCAATCCAAACGTATTAAGTAAAAATCAAGTTCATGACAAAAGGCGTAAGGATATAAAATGGGCGTAAAATATCTAATAAAATATCAATATACAGGGCTATAGAAGAGCCAAGCTTAAAGAAATAAACAATTCATCATAGACAAATGGGTTGTGCAAGGGGGGTCAGGGGTTGGGCTGCGCAGGATATGTACTGCGTATGGAAGAGCTGTGCAAGAGCTGCCTTGCGCAAGGGTTACCTTGCGCAAGGGTAGACTGCGCAGGGGTGGATTGCGCAAGGCTGGCTTGCGCAGAGGTGGATTGCGCATGGCTGGCTTGCGCATGGATGGCTTACGCCAGCGCAATCCAGCGTAGCGCAAAGCACTGGCTGAGGTCATGCGCAATCGGCCCTGCGCTAAAGAGCACAGGCCGGGGGTGCGCAACCGGCCATACGCTAAAGAGCGCAAGGCAGAGGGATGTTCTTCCTGGCCGAGAGCAGGTCCAAGAATACCAAGAACTTCAATTCTTCATAACTTTGCCAAATCAAAACCAAATCTAGATTTTCAAAGGTCTAATTTGAGTAAAATTGAATTCTCTTCCACATGGAAGCATCCAAACAAGCAAAAATCAAGTTTAATAGATCAAAACCAAGGATTTTCGAAAATAGTTAAAACCTAGATCTAGAAGAATGAAAGCTCCAAATCACAAAATGTCAACTTCTAAAGTTGTTCTCCATGGCCTAATCTAGTTAATGGACAAATAAAAAGTAGTGCTTATTTGATGGCAAGGTGCACTTGCCTATGGGTTGGGGAGTTGTGTGGAAGAAGGAAGAAGAAGAAGTTGAAAGAAATTAATGGAGTTATGGAGGAGAGAGAAAAGGTTGGTAGGTTTTAATGAGGGTGGTTGTGATGGAATGGAGGTGGAGAATAGGCTAAGGTGTTCCACTCATGATGAACCAAACCAAACCAAACCAACTCCACAAAATAAAACCAAGTCATGGTCCAAAACCCATTTACGAGAACCCGAATCCACAAGTCGAGAAAATAAAATACGTGACGAAATCAAATCACGAGTATAAATACGAAATACAGGAAATGGGGGTGACAACTCTACCCACCTTCAAAGAATTCCATCCTCGGAATTTAATCAAGGAGCTAGAGATTGCCACGACAAGCTATACTAAGCACAGACAAGCTACACTAAGCAGTTCAATCATACAATCATACAATGCAAGCAAGAAAGGGAAAGCGTAAGGCACAAGGAAGACATTATACCTTACGAGTCAAACAGGTTGGGATATCACGATCGGATGTCGTCCTCACGCTCCCACGTTGACTCACCTAGAGAGTGATGACCCCAAGCAATATGGACTAAGTTAATAGTCTTATTCTTGAGCGTCTTTTCTCTCCGGTCCAATATAGACACGGGCCTCTCCTCATACGAAAGGTTGGTACCAACAACCAATTTTGAATGATCTAGGATATGGCTCAGGTCCGGGATGTACCGTCTTAATTAGGATACATGGAATACATCATGTACCTCACTTAGCGACGGCGGAAGAGCGAGATGATAGGACACATCGCCTACTCGCTCCAGAATATCGAACGGCCCTATATACCTAGGACTAAGCTTTCCTCGCACGCCAAAACGAATGACGCCGCGGGTGGGCGAGATCCTAAGGAATACATGGTCGTCGACGACAAATTCTAAGGGACGCCGATGAGCATCGGCCCAATGGTACTGGCGATCCTGAGCAACTCGGAGGTGATCTCTGACTTTCCTGACCACTTCAACCGTCTGAGAAATCAGTTCTGGACCGAGCATCTGCCTCTCTCCGACATCGTCCCATGCTAACGGAGATCTACACTTCCTGCCATACAGAGCCTCGAAGGGTGCCATCTGGATACTGGCCTGGAAACTATTGTTGTACGAGAATTCCACCAGGTGCAGGTGATCCTCCCACGAACCACCGAAGTCAAGGGTACATGACCGCAACATCTCATTCGAGAGTTTGTATAGTACGCTCTGACTGCCCATCTGTCTGCGGATGATACGCTGAGCTGAACTTGAGACGAGTCCCCAAACTTTGATGAAGACTGCGCCAGAAGTGCGATGTGAATCTCGTATCCCTGTCTGATACTATGCTGACTGGCACTCCGTAAAGTCTGAAGATATGCCTGAGATACATCTCTGCTAGCTGTGCCGTCGACTGTCCAACTCTAAATGGAAGAAAGTGTGCCACCTTGGTAAGCCTGTCCACAATGGCCCAAATAGCATCTCTGCCTGTCGGAGATCTGGGTAACCCAGTCACAAAATCCATGGTTATGCGTTCCCATTTCCATTCTGGGATCGGTAAAGGTTGAAGAAGTCCAGCTGGCCTCTGATGTTCAGTCTTAACTTGTTGGCAAACCAAACATCGAGAGACATACCGGGCTATCTCCCTCTTCATACCATTCCACCAAAAGTATTGACGAATATCTCTGTACATCTTCGTGCTGCCTGGGTGGATGGAACACTGCAAACTGTGAGCCTCTGCCATGACTTCCTGTCTGATATCTCCACTGGGTACACAAAGACGACTGCCGTGTCGAAGTGTACCGTCTTTATGGATACATAACTCTGGCCTTCTTTCCTGCTTCACACTCTGCTCTGAGCCGCTGAATCTTGGAATCTAGTTAACTGTGCTGTCCGGATCCTCTCAACTATGGTGGACTGAATCTGTAGTCTGGCCATCAAGGCCACATTGGAAGGAAGAACCACTTCAATTCCCATCTTCTGAAGATCCGACAATAACTCTGGTTGCACCGTCAGGAAATAAACTCGGCTCTCCGGCTCAACGCATCTGCTACAACGTTGGCCTTCCCTGGATGATACTACAAATCTACATCGTAGTCCACCAGTAGCTCGAGCCATCTTCTCTGCCGCCTATTAAGATCCTTCTGGGTGAAAACATACTTCAGGCTCTTATGATCAGTAAAGATCTCCACTTTATCTCCGTACAAGTAGTGTCTCCACAACTTAAGTGCAAACACTACTGCTACTAGCTCCAAGTCGTGGGTCGGGTAATTCTTCTCATGATCATGGAGTTGACGCGACTGCATAAGCAATTACCTTCCCATGCTGCATCAAAACACATCCCAATCCTCTGCCTGAAGCGTCGCAATAAACTGTAAATCCTCCGGTCCCATCGGGAAAGGGTGAGAATGGGAGCCGTTATCAAATCTCGCTTCAACTTCTCAAATGATTCCTGACATTCTGCTGTCCAAACGAACGGCACATCCTTGCGGGTCAACTGGGTCATCGGCACTAAATCCTTACAAAATCAGAGACGAACCACCGGTAGTAGCCGGCCAATCCAAGAAAGCTGGAACTTCTGCCACTGAGCTGGGTACTAGCCATGCCTCGATAGCCACAATCTTCTGGGGATCCACTTCCACTCCTCCTCTGGTAATGATGTGACCCAAGTAAGAAATGCGATCGAGCCAGAACTCGCATTTACTGAACTTGGCGTACAACTGGTGCTCTCTGAGAATCTGGAGGACAATTCTGAGATTGTGCTCGTGCTCTGCTTCACTCTTGCTGTAGACCAGGATGTCATCAAGGAACACTATCATAAACTGATCCAAGTAAGGCATGAAAATACGGTTCATGAGGTCCATGAATACTGCCGGCGCATTGGTCGTTCCAAAGGGCATAACTAGAAACTCCCAATGCCCGTACCTCGATCTGAACGCCATCTTCGGGATGTCCTGCTCTCTGACTCTGATCTGGTGGTATCCTGACCGCAAGTCTATCTTCGAGAAAACTGAAGCCCCCTTGAGTTGATCAAACAAGTCATCTATCCTCGGGAAGAGGGTATCTGTTCTTGATTATCACTGAGTTCAAGGTACGATAATCAATACATAGCCTGGACGTACCATCCTTCTTTTTCACAAGAAGCATCGGGGCTCCCCAAGGCGATCCACTTGTACGAATGAATCCCTTGGTCCTGAGTTCTTCAATCATCTTGTACAAAATCTCCAACTCTGAAGGCGCCATTCTGTAGACTCGCTCTGATACTGGTGCTGTCCCGGGAATCAAGTCGATGGTGAACTCGATCTCCGCTCTGGTAGGCATCCCTGGAAGTTCCTCTGGGAAGACATCTGGAAACTCTTCAACTATCCGGGGCAACTACACTGCTGCTACTGCCATCCGCAATACTGGAGGAGATGGCTCTACTGTGCCACTGGAAAATGAAAACTCTGGCTCTCCGGGAATACTAAGACAATCTCTGCCAACATGGCAGTCTATCCTATCATAATGGTTCCTCAACCAATCCATGCCTAGGACTACATCATAGTCTGCCATAGGGAACTCTATGAGCCTAGCGGGGAACTCTCTACCGCTAACTACGATCTGACACGAGAAAAATACTCGATCTACTCCCACAAGACCATTACCAGTAAGTATATTGAGCCTCACTGATAATGACTCGGGCTCCAATCCTATCCGTGTCACGAATCGTGCAGACATGAATGAATGCGATGCACCAAATCAAATAATACAGATACTGGAAAGGTGTTGACGAGAATAGTACCTGCCACTACCTCACCTGGTGCAACTTCTTCTTCCATGGTCATCATCATAGCCTGACCTCTAGCTGCGGGTCCTCTCTGCTGGAAACCCCTCTGTCGGTTCTGTGCTGGAGCCTGGGTGAACTGCTGCTGGTTCTGCTGCTGAAAGGCCTGGGCCTGAGGCAACAATGGCCTCGGGTACTGCTGTTGCTGCTGCTGCTGGACTGGAACTGGGGCTGGTCCTTTCACCGAAGAACTAGAAAGGTTGGATGATGATGGACCTTCCCTATTCGGGCAGGTCCCTATCTGGTGGTCTACTCCTCCACAAGCCAGGCACAATCCCTGTGCCCTACGACACTCTGCCACTACATGGCCCGGTTTCCCGCTAATGCGAACATCCTACCACGGAAGACTGCTTCTGCTTCTGCTGCTGCGGATACTGTCGAGGTTGAATGCTGAACCGACGTCACTGAGGCCGCCCGCCTCGGAGTTCCAATGATCAATCCCCTAGCTGCCGGGGCTGGAGCTGATGATTGGTGCATCTGACTGCTGGGACCGCTTCCTGCCTCCGGTCCTGTCCACAAATTCTCTGGGAGGTATACTCATGCCTCCTTGCTGCCTTCAACACTGCATCGAACGTCTGGTGCTCGAACTGCTCCACAGCCAATAATATCTCTAAGTGAAGCCCTTGCTGGAACTGCTGAGCCCTATCGAACTCGGTTCGCCACCTAAAGTGGAGGCGAACCTACTCAGCCTGGAAAACTCGGTCGCATAGCCATCGACCGTTCTGCCTCCTTGCTTCAAGTTGGTGAATCTGGTCTGCAGGTCGTACCGTGCCACCGCATCGAAGTACTTCGTCTGGAACCTCTCTTTGAACGTCGCCCAAGTGACTGATGCTGCTAATCCCATGGCCTTAGCTGCCCACCAATCACGAGCCAAGTCTAACAACGTAGGCGTACCACTGCTACCTTCTCATTCTCAGGTGTCCTAGCTGCTTCTAGAACCACCTCGGTATCCTGAAGCCAAGCGTCCGCGGCTAATCGCATCTTCACTGCCGTCAAAGAAGGGAGGGTTCAAGCACTTGAAACTGTTGGCCGCCTGATTCCCTTGGGGACCTCCTCGGTTTAGTGCATCATGAACTTCCTGGTGCAAGGCGTCGCCTCGACGATCTTGGAATGCAAGCAGTTCTCTGATAAGCCCTACCAAAGGTCCCTCATCCTGTCTAGCTGGTTGAACGGGCGGAGCTGCCTGAACTGGAGGTTCTGAGCCTCCGGGAGGTATAACTCGGGAGGCTACTCCAGAGTGCTGAGCTTGATCTTCCTGGCGCTTGGGGTGCTTGTCGAGCTTCCTCTGGCTGGTTGGCAGGTCCGGGAGTAATTACCGCTGAAGAATACGACATAGGAACAATAAGGAAAGGACCAGGATAGATCAATGATACAAGTAATGTGATCAGGTCGAGATTCTCAGGGATTTGAAGATACGAGCATAGATCAAGGACAAATATTGATTGAGACATCTATTCGGTAAACCCTCACATTTCTTGAATGCCAAGACCTGCATGGGCCACCACTTAAAACCATGTCACGCCCCAGAACCAGAATACTGGAGAACGGGGGCAGACATAGCCAGCTACGTATATTGAAATAGAATACATCTCAACTATACGGTCACGGCTGTCTAGATATGAGGGTTTACTACAAGCCAGCAGTCTCTTAAGGTCAAGCCTATTGTCTCAATCTCAAGCAATTAACAGAGTTACAAGATATTAGAGCATCAAATATGTATATATAAGGCGTCCCAAATATTACATATTGGATGATCATGAAGCTAGTCGTACAAAATGATAAGACTAGCAAGAGTTCAGTCATACATGATCAACCCTAGGATTTGTTAATCATGTTTTACAGCCCGTAGGCAGACGGTAAGTAAATGTGCATCGAGCTCACAGGTGCTCGTCGGCTAAACGTCTCAAAAGAATAAATTTACATATAAGTGGGTGAAACAAAAAGGGAGAACCCACTCGTAGCCCGGGTTCCTTCTAGTCGCCACCATCCGGCTGGAGGTTCGGTAGATCCTCGGGAGCTGCTCCGAAATCTGGCGACACAAAACCAGCTGGGTCAAACCCTAAAAGAGAAAGTGCCACAAAGGAGGCCACAAATAAGAACAAAGCCAGCATATCAGAACATAAGAATAAAAGAAGTACAAGTAGTAAAGTACACAGGGCGATAAACGACTAGGGACGTGGAACCATTTCGTGAGCCAGGTTACAATCCTTAAACCAGACAAGGACCGGGGTTGTAACCCTTCGCCTGAATAGCTCACTGTCTCTACTCATTTATCGTTAAGATAAGTAAAACAAACATCTCAGGAGATAGCAGGTACTGGAGCTAGACAAGACTTAGACAAGGCTGGACACCATCCATTCGCAATCGGCCAAACAAATACTACGACTTACTACTTTAACTAACTAGGGTTATCACAAACCTAATTACTAACAAGATGCAAGTGAGAATTCTAGCCCCAAGCCCTGCAGACTATCCAGTTATCCTTCTGCGGGTTGAGAGTTATAGGTGGGTACATTGTCCGGGAGACAAATGTACCCTTAGGTGACTTAGAGGGTGCAACACATGACAGTGTGCTGGAAATGTGCTCTACTCGTCGGCAATCTACAAGTCCATTAAAGCGCCCAGATAACGAGATTGCCTGTGACTGGAATTCTCCATGTTCTAGTTTGATCTAATCATTAGCCTAATCCAATTTAGCGCGAGTCCCTGGCCGTAGTACCCAGGAAGTCACGTCCTAGACATGATGCAAGACAAGACAAGTGGATTGTACAAGCAAGCAAGCAGGAACACCCACGGTGTCAAGTTGATTATACGAGTCAGTTACAAGTTACAAGTCAAGTCAAGTCAGGAGTGCGCCGCCACGGGCCACTATCAAGTTATCAAGATAATTCATGTCAGGGTACTGTCAGGAGTGTGCCACTACGGGTCACTGTCATGTCAGGTTGGTCATGTCAGGAGTGCACCACTACGGGTCACTGTCGTGTTATGCTAGTTCCTTGTCATACCATGCCAAGTACAATAGTCAATCCAAACGTATTAAGTAAAAATCAAGTTCATGACAAAAGGCGTAAGGATATAAAATGGGCATAAAATATCTAATAAAATATCAATATACAGGGCTATAGAAGAGCCAAGCTTAAAGAATAAACAATTCATCATAGACAAGTGGGTTGTGCAAGGGGGGTCAGGGGTTGGGCTGCGTAGGGTATGTACTGCGCATGGAAGAGCTGCGCAAGAGTTGCCTTCCGCAAGGGTTACCTTGCGCAAGGGTAAGACTGCGCAGGGGTGGATTGCGCAAGGCTGGCTTGCGCAGAGGTGGATTATGCAAGGCTGGCTTGCGCAGAGGTGGATTGCGCAAGGCTGGCTTGCGCAGAGGTAGATTGCGCATGGCTGGCTTGCGCATGGATGGCTTGCGCCAGTGCAATCCAGCGCAGCGCAAAGCACTGGCTGAGGTCATGCGCAATCGGCCCTGCGCTAAAGAGCACAGGCCGGGGGTGCGCAACCGGCCATGCGCTAAAGTGCGCAAGGCAGAGGGATGTTCTTCCTGGCCGGAGAGCAGGTCCAAGAACACCAAGAACTTTAATTCTTCATAACTTTGCCAAATCAAAACCAAATCTAGATTTTCAAAGGTCTAATTTGAGTAAAATTGAATTCTCTTCCACATGGAAGCATCCAAACAAGCAAAAATCAAGTTTAATAGATCAAACCAAGGATTTTCGAAAATGGTTAAAACCTAGATCTAGAAGAATGAAAGCTCCAAATCACAAAATGTCAAGTTCTAAAGTTGTTCTCCATGGCCTAATCTAGTTAATGGACAAATAAATAGTGGTGCTTATTTGATGGCAAGGTGCACTTGCCTATGGTTTGGGGAGTTGTGTGGAAGAAGAAAGAAGAAGAAGTTGAAAGAAATTAATGGAGTTATGGAGGAGAGAGAAAAGGTTGGTAGGTTTTAATGAGGGTGGTTGTGATGGAATGGAGGTGGAGAATAGGCTAAGGTGTTCTACTCATGATGAACCAAACCAAACCAAACCAACTCCACAAAATAAAACCAAGTCATGGTCCAAAACCCATTTACGAGAACCCGAATCCACAAGTCGAAAAATAAAATACGTGACGAAATCAAATCACGAGTATAAATACGAAATACAGGAAATGGGAGTGACACCTAGTAGCAAGCAGAGATCTATTATTATATTCTTTTACTTACTGGTTTATGTCCTTTATATCGTCCTTCCTTGTGGTACTTGCTATTAGAGGTCTAACCTCTCTGGTTTTGCATGGCCAGATTTAGAGCCGGTCCCCGAGGACTCAGCTTACTTCTACTTCCTAGGATGTCAATACTAGAGGAATGATTGCAGAAGGACTCGAGTGGGTTCCTTACTTCACCGCTCATTTTGTTATTTACCTTATACTTAGCCGTTTGGCACCGACATGTTAGTCGGATCGTCTTATACTTACTTTTTACATAATTGTAATTAAGTCAGACTACAGCTGATAACAATTGTGTATACTTGCTATATCATCTGGCTATGTTTTGTAAAGCCAGATCTCTAGAATATTTTGACTGAGCGTTTGGGACGCCTTACTGCTTTATCTTACATGTTCTCTATTTCTGTTTCATTGCTTGAATGATTGAGACAATAGATGTGTAATGACCATAGAAGGACTCTTATGTAGTATACACACCCTCGTCTGGTTAGACAGCATTGAATCGTATTATACGGTATTCATCTACCCGTAATACGTAGCTGGCTGAGTCATTCCCCCGCTCTCCAGTATTCTGGCTCTGGGGCGTGACAGGTCGTGCACAGGTGCACGCATGTCGTGCACCCGATACAGGCCAACCCAGGCCTCGTGGTCATGTCCACACCTAGGCTAGGTCTAGGAGCACGTGTCTAAGTGTCTGTATCGTGTCCACAATGTCGCGTGTCCGAGAAATAGAGCCGTATCAGTGGCTAATTAACACAGCGTGCAGAACAGTGAGAAATCAGTGCACGACTGATTTCTCCCTAACCAGTGCATAAAACCTAGTAAAATTTGGGGAGCATGGTGACAGAACATGCCCCATTGATCCCACAAAATTTCGTAGTCCAACAAATTCGTATCGTGTCCTGTAGGAAGCCCGAGTGGCAGAGGAGTACTGTAGCTGTGCGCCGCGCACGTGCGAGAACGTGTGCACGCGTGTCCAATCGACTCGACACAGACTCGATTCAAGCTCAGAGCAATAGGAAATGAGTAAGCGACACAAAATTACATTTTTCTATTCAAAAGTATTTCGAAAATAACACAAACAGTTCCACTATGGCATTTCTACAAACACATAAAGCTAAGGCACTGATACATATCCAGTTGGACACGAAAAGACATAAATTCTTAGGGTTTCTTATTCCTACTATTAGGTTAGGTCTAGGGCTCCCTAATGATGCAAAAATCTCAGGATTCTATGGTGTGGATAGAGAGTTACCTAAGAGTACCCAAAGCCTCAAAAAGCTCCACAAAGAGGTGCTCTTCCTGATGGCCAAACTCCTCCAAATTGATAGAAAACTGAGAACAACCAATTCCAACAGTAAGAAAACAATAATTAGAACCTATTGCAATTTGTTTGGATTAAAAAGAAGGAAAAATGGATTTTCTAGGGATTTTTGAACATGGAGACTCACCTCTTTCTTCTCTTGAAATAAATTCCTAAAGAAGAGGCTAGCCCTAGATTTTGGGAGAGATTATATAGTGGGGAATCCCTAGGTTGGCTAGGACAAAAATATTAGGGTTAGGGTTTGGGCACTTGACTAATGGGCTTTGGGCTTAGTCATAAATCAATGACTTAGAAATCACAAGTCATGACTTGTGGTCAAAATCCTTCTATTCAAATCTCAATATTCCTAATTGGTTTCCCTAACTAGAGTATGGTTAACTTAACTTAACCTAGGATCTCATATCTAGTCAAGTCCAACTTAACTAGGGTTAGGTCACAAAGTCAAAGCTAGTCAAAGTCAACCTAGTCAACCCTTATTCAAACAATTCCAAAATAATTTCTAAAAATTCCCATAAATTCAAATAAATTCTAATAAATTTAAATTACCCCAAAAATGTCAAAAATACCCTCAAACAAGAAATGTGGTAGTGACAAATCTACCCTCCTTAAAAGAATTTCGTCCTCGAAATTGAAAGGCGAAATACAACTGATGAGAAGGATATGAAGTATACCTCACGGTCTAAAAAGATAAGGGTAGCGCTCGTGCATCTCATCCTCCCAGCTCCGAAGGTAGACTCTCATGGAGAATGATGCCTCCATACGACGCGTACCAAGGGTATCACCTGGTTCCTCAGAACCTTCTCCCGTCGATCCAGAATCTCCACTGGCTGCTCTGGATAGCTAAGAGAAGGCCCAACCTCTCTCTCTGAATGATCGAGCACATGGCTAGGGTCAACCACTGTACCATCTCAACTGTGATACATGGAATACGTTGTGGACACCCTACAAGTGCAGGCGGCAAGTCTAGCCTGTATGCAACGTCACCGACTCTCCCGCTGATAACGAAAGGGCCGATGAAGCGCTGGCTAAGCTTCCCGCCTCCACCAAAATGTATCATACCACGAGTCGGAGATATCCTCAAGAAAACCTGGTCTCCGACCTAAACACAAGCAAGGTCTCAATTAATTATAATAAACAAACATGATCAAAAATCTCAAACAAACAACCTAAATCTAATCCTACTCTAATCTGTACCTCAAACTCCAACGGCCTCCGGTGGCTATCGGCCCAGTGCCGATGTCTGTCTTGCGCACATGCGAAGTCTGTCCCTGATGAGCTTCACCTTCTCAGCTGCATCAACAACCATCTCTAGCCCCAAGTAAAGCTCGCTCACCAACATCATCCCAATATAAGGGTGTACGGCACCTACGCCCGTACTAGAGCCTCGAAAGGTGACATCTCAATACTGGCCTGGAAGCTGTTGTTGTAAGCAAACTCCACCAAATGAAGATGATCCTCCCAGGAACCTCCAAAGTCCAGGAAGCACGTCCGTAGCATATCCTCAAGTGTCTGAATAGTCCGCTCCGACTGTTCGTCCGTCTGGGGGTGGTATGCAGTAATAAACTTGAGCTGAGTGCCCAAGCTAATCTGCAGACTCCTCCAGAAATGGAAAGTAAAGCGACTATCCCGATCTGAGATGATGCTGACCAGAACTCCGTGAATCCTGACTATCTGCCGCATATACATCTCCGCAAGCCTCTCTATAGACGTACCCACCTTGAATGGCAAGAAGTGGGCCAATTTGGTCAACCTGTCAACGATGACCCAAATCGTGTCTTTTTCTTCTGGAGTACGCGGCAATCCTGACACGAAGTCCATAGTAATATGCTCCCATTTCCACTCGGAAATGGACAGCGGCTGCAATAATCCACCGGGCCTCAGCCTCTCTGCCTTGACCTGCTGACAGACCAAGCACCTAGCTACGAAGCAAGCCACCTCCCGCTTCATTCCTGACCACCAAACATGCTCTCTCAGATCTCGGTACATCTTGTTGGCACCCGGATGTATAGAGTACTGAGATCTGTGGGCCTCCTACATAACCTGCTCTCTTAGCTCTCCGCTGGGCACACATAATCTGGAACCGTGCCTCAAGGCACCATCATCTGCAAGAGAAAACTCGCCCTCCAGCAATCCTGATCGAACCTGCTCTCGGAGACACCGCAGAGCAATGTCCTCAAACTGTACCGACTTGATCCTCTCCAACAAGTATGACTGAATCTGCATCCCCCATAACTGCATCTGCACTACGGGCACGATCACCTCTATCCCAAGGCTCTCCAAGTCCGCAAGCAAATACCGATCCATGGTCAACCACATGGTCGTCGGATACCTACTCAAGGCATCGGCAACCATGTTGGCCTTCCCTGGGTGATACTGAAGTAGGATGTCAAAGTCCTTCATCAACTCTAGCCATCTGTACTGCCTCATGTTCAACTCCTTCTGAGTGAACACATACTTTAAGCTCTTATGATCTGTGAAGATCTCTACCCTCTCCCCATACAGATAATGCTTCCACAACTTCAAAGTAAATATCACTGCTGCCAGCTCCAGGTCATGGGTAGGGTAGTTCTTCTCATGGTGACGCAATTGCTTGGAAGCATAGGCAATCACCTTCTCATGCTGCTGCAAGACGCAACCCAGCCCCTTCTCTGAAGCATTACTATAAATAGTGAAACCACCCGATCCTGAAGGCAATGTCAGAATCGGAGCTGTCGTATGCCGCTTCTTCAACTCATCAAAAGCTGCCTGACACTCCTCTGACCAAACGAACTCAGCATCCTTCCGGGTCAACCGAGTCTAACGGCTCTGCAACCCGGGAGAAATCCTGTACAAATCTCCGATAATATCCTGCCAGCCCTAGGAAACTCCTGATCTCTGCAACTGAAGTCGGCGCTGCCCATGCCTCAACTGCTACAATCTTCTTGGGGTCAACTGAGATACAATCTCCAGTCACAACGTGCCCCAAGAAGTCCACCCGGTCCAAAAAAAACTCACACTTGGAGAGCTTTCCGTAAAACTGCTCATTCCTGAGAGTCTCCAGCACGATCCTCAAATGCTCCTCGTGCTCCTCCTCAGTCTTGGAATATACCAAGATGTCGTCTATGAACACCACCACAAACTGATCCAGATACTGGTGGAACACCTTGTTCATAAGGTTCATAAATACCGCTGGTGCATTGGTTAGCCCGAACGGCATAACCAAAAACTCAAACTGCCCGTACCGCGTCCTAAAAGCGGTCTTGGGAATATCCTCCCTCTTCACCTTTACCTGGTGATATCCCGACCTCAGATCAATCTTGGAAAATACCCGAGCTTCGCTCAACTGGTCAAAAAGATCGTCGATCCACGGCAGTGGGTATTTGTTCTTGATTGTGAGGTTGTTGAGTGCCCTATAGTCAATACACATCCGTACTGGCCCATTCCTTCTTCGGCACAAACAACACTGGTGCACCCCATGGCGACGAACTCGAGCGGATGAAGCCCTTGTCCTGTAGCTCATCCACCTGCTTCTTCAGCTCCACCAGCTCGCTGTTGTTCACCCGATAGACATGCTGAGAGATGGGTTCCGCTCCTGGAACCAAGTCTATCGAGAACTCTATGTCTCTGTCTGGTGGCAATCCCGGCAACTCCTCTGGGAAAACATCCATATACTCTGCTATCAAGGGGTGTGGAATCGCCTGCTTCTTCGACCGAGACTCCACAGAAGACCCCGCTGCTCTGCTCTGCCTGACGTCTGGAGTACTCGAACTCTGGCTCCCCCGACGCTCTGAAGAGAACTCTACCCCCTCTGCAATCAATGCTGGCATGATGCTTGCTCAACCAATCCATGCCTAGTAATATATCGTAGTTCGGCAATGGCATTACGAGCAGGCTCACCTCCAACTCACGGTCTTCCAAAATAACTCTCCGACCCTTACAAACATCACGTACGAGGATAATGCCACCCCCGATCGTAATCTTATAAGTCCTAGGCAGCGATTCAGCTATGATACCGTGTCTAATCGCAAAAGATACTGATATAAAACTATACGAAGTACCGAAATCGAATAATACAAATGCTGGACTGGAGTCGAAGAGAATCGAACCTCCATTCAGCTCTCCTATCACCTCTGCATCCTCAGCCGCCATGGCGAAGGCTCGCCCCGGCTGGCCTCCCCTGGCCTGCTGCTGGTGCTGAACAAATCTCTGCTGCTGGGTCGGCAGGGTTGGTCCCCTCTGCTGGCCTGCTGCTGCCCTAGCTCCTCCTCCCTGAGCTGCTCATCCCGTAGTCAAGGTACACTTCCTCATCTGGTGATCTCCTGAGCCACATACCAGGCACTTGCCCAGCCTCTTTCTACACTCGTTCCACCCGTGCCCTGGCTTCTTGCAATAAGCATAGGTGGTGGCCTGCTGCCTCGGTGCCTGCTGCTGTACCCTCTGCTGCTGATGCTGCTCTGGCTGGTACCTCGGCTGCTGAAACTGCTGCGGCTGGAACCTCTGCTGCTGGAGGTGCTGCCGGTGCTGCTGCTGAAAGTGCGGCCTCTTGGCCGGTCCTCCGCTACTGCTGCCTCCCTGGGAGTCTCGTCCCCTCTTGAGCCTAAGCTCAAGATCATCCTCTGTAGCTAGTACGTCCACCAGGATCTCCTCAAATATAGCACTATGGGCGTTCTAGGTGTAGGACTTGACCTCCTTTACCAAACCCTTCCGAAACCTCCGGGCCTTCGTCGTCTCTGACAAGTCCTCCATAAATCTGCTCAGGCGGCATAACTCTCCTGCGTACTCCTCCACGGACTGGCTCCCCTGGACTAGGGCCTCGAACTGGGTCTCGAGGGCTTCCAGTGCTGCATCTGGAAAGAACTTCTCCTTGAACAGCTTCTTGAATGCTGCCCAAGTCTGTCCTGTTGTGCTAACCCTCGGGTCGATCTGGTACCAGGTACGGGCCAGATCCTGCATCATGCTGGCCGCTATCTCTATCTGGAGCCTCGTCGGAATCTCAGCCAGCCTGAAAATCTCCTCCATATGCTCGATCCACTCATCGCCATACATGATCCCCTCTGTCCCTCGGAAGTCTCTTGGGTGCATCTTCTGGAAGTCTTGGATGCCCTTATCCCGTGGCTGGTGTGGCTGCGGGGCTGCCGCTGGCTGAGCTATGACTCTCTCCACTGCTGTCACTGCCAGCTCAATGCCTCGAGTGAGCTCTGCCGTATGCCTCTGCTGCTGGGTCTGCTGACCCTCCATGTACTACCTGAAGAAGGCCAACAGCTGAACGGCATCAACTGTCCCTGCAGGTGGCTGCTGCTGGAAGGGCTCCTCTACGATGACTGGGTCTTGCCTCTGAGCCGGTGGAGGCATACCCTCTGCTACTGCTGCTGGAACCTCAATACGAACAGAGATGGCAAGAGCTGCAGTCTCCTGTCTCTGCTGAACTGGCTGAGAGGTAGCAGATCCTTATGTAGCATCTCTATGAATGGTACGCTGCTGACGAGTCTCTACCATCCTGAAGATAGACCAAACAAGAGTATCAATTTCTGAGAAAGAAGCGATATAACAAAGGCGGACAATTAAAATTCAAAAGGATCAGCTGACAATAAGGATTTAGATGGCAATAAAAGAATTTTTTTTCCTAATGTGATTGAGTACCTTAAAAATTAATGTCCTATATCCTACTGCAGGCTGTAGTGATACTCTAGTTCGAATACAACTACACTTCTAGTCTAGACCTGCATGGGCCACCACTAAAAACGTGTCACGACCCGCACCTTAGAGTAAGGGCACGAGACGTGGGTACGTCCAGCCTACGCCGCAGTGTCGACGGTAGAACACTGTCCTAGGTCACAACATCTAACAATATAAAGCTTAAACAGTTTATACTCCCCGAATGGGGGTGGCATGATAAAAGTAGACTCAATCACAACTAAGAAAAAGAAGCACGATATGATATAAAACTCAAGGAAAAACAGATGATAACATAGCAGATAGATAGATAAATGAAACTGCTGAAATGAAAGGAAATCCCAAGTACATCCGAGAGTCTAAGTGTCTAAGATAATACATAATCCCAGATCCCAAGTATCAATAAGTACAATCATCCATAGAATACTGTAAATGAAAACATCCTAGTCTAAGGGTGTGTCATCCACAGCTAGTGGGGCCTGCTGATGGTCCAGGTCCAATATCTCATCTAAGGTGGCACCGTAATAGGTATCCACACCAGCCTCCTCCTCGTCCTCTGTAATATTTTAACAGGTCCAGTCAGGACAGGAGCGAGTACAATACATCTCAACAGATCATAGCAGGTTAGAAAATATAGACATGCAGTAGAGTAAGATACAGGAAACTGAAGGAAGCATGGAATGTAAACAGAGGAAACTGTAATAGAAATATATATACTGTAAATAGAGAGCTAACTGTGGCTGGTGAGTCAGAGTACAATATAAACATGTGAATGGCATAGGAGATTCTGGGAACTATACTATGGAGTGATTCTGAGAACTACACTACTTGGGTATTATTCACATGTTTACTTCTACTCCCCCGTACCCCCAATCAATACACAAGGATCCAGCCAGGTTATGTTATGATTCCATGTAAAGGCCCACAAGGGGTGATACATGGATAGCCCATAAATGGGTGATTCTAGGAATGCCCACAATGGGGTAATTCTGGGAATGCCCATAAATAGGGTAATTCTGGAAAGACTCTGTGATCATGAGAGTACATCTCACAAGTGATCGAAGAATCGTGAAGCATAGTGATACATCATGTAAGTGAAACGCACAGAACATGTAGTATACGATGCTCCCTGAGGGGATAACATCTCAAGAATGGATCCATATAGTACTAATCCATGTTACCAACGTGACAGCATCAAGTAAAGTAATCTAAAGCAGAAAAATAATTCTAACAGGATATGATATGATCAGAGAATATACTCGCCTGGTATCTGAGTGTCCAACTAAAAAGTACTGTCCGAGTAGTGGTGTCTGGCTCCTATTTAGAACAGCACAAGTCACAACAAGTCCAGAATGGTAAAATGAAGCACTACTATGCATTCTACATGAATCTAGGTCAAACTAGGCCAAAGTCAACTCTTGGTCAACTCTGGTCAACCCTAGAAGTCAAACTAGGTCAACTATGGTCAAACTAGGTCAAACAAGTCCACACTAGGTCAAACTAGTCTACACTAGTCTAGCAAGTCTATTCTAGGTCTAATAAAGCTGTACAAGCCCAAACTAGGCTCACTAGACAAACTGACTCACATACAGGCCATAGGCTATATCATGCCTATAGGCCATCACTGAAACATACACAAGTCAATTCTATATCTAAAACCTAACACT
Organism: Iris pallida; assembly: GCA_029216955.1. NCBI lineage: Eukaryota > Viridiplantae > Streptophyta > Magnoliopsida > Asparagales > Iridaceae > Iris > Iris pallida. The sequence goes on along the minus strand of JANAVB010034418.1, from coordinate 13,856,835 downwards.
CATGATATATATATTGTGTAATCTAACCATACACACATTTATAGGAATACACATATATAGTTCACACACAATTATATATTTATGATACTTATATATATATGCTAACATGACCTATACACCCAATGCCAATATCTATATTAGATACCTATATGATACAAAAACTATATTATATATATGCACATTACATTATATATATATCTACAATAGGATATATAGAGAGGGTGTGTGTGTGAGTGTCACATGAAAGTGTGAGGAAAAGTGTACATGTGTGTTTGTGTGAATGTGAGAGAACATAGTGTGTAGGTGTTAACAGTGAGTGATAGGGTGTCTACATGGATGTGTGTGTCAACATGTTGCTTGTGACAGGATTTAATAGGATAGGGTGTGTGTGTGTGGGTGTTGTGTGAGAGAACCCAAAATCCAACATATACCTATATCACAGATTTCAGAAAAAGGAAAGAACCAATACAGTTCAACCTACCCTACACTCAAGTATTTGAAGCAGGGAATCATTTCATGAATCCTAGATTTCTAATATTAAACAACTCAGATTTTGAGTTCTAATAACAGTGAACCCAGGTTTCATGAAAACTGGAAATCGATTGATGAACCCATTAAGACTTCCTACACCAAATCAAGTTTTGAATTACACACACACAATCTCAGATTTAATTCTTAAACATCATGAAGGTTAGTTTCAGTTTTAAACCCCCCATACTCTCAGGTTCTATTAGAACTTAGGTATCAAAATTTAGAACCATTGAAACAGTCCACATATCTTCAACCCCAATTCAATACCCAAACATTCACCAATTCGAACCAAAATCATCTCATAAGTAAAACACATATAGGTGTAACATACTAGGCACTTAATTATGTGAACTTTTGAAATTAAGTAGGTTAAAAAGATTGCTAAAACTCGAATTCGAATTTCTGGAAACACAGAGAATTTGCACAGTTAATGTGAGATATCAGAAAATGGGTATTTGAGAATTGATCTACAAAAACAAACTAAAATGATAAATAAGTGGTTGGTAAAGTACTAACAGCATGTGCACGTGTCCTATGAAGTGTTTGTGTCCCAGCAAGAGGTCACGAACGTATCCAATTGAAATAAACACGCGACAGTGCACTGAGACACATTGCACAGACAGTGCGTCGTGCACAGGTGCACGCGTGTCGTGCACCCGACACAGGCCAACCCAGGCCTCGTGGTCGTGTCCACACCTAGGCTAGTTCTAGGTGCATGTGTCTAAGTGTCTGTATCGTGTCCACAGTATCGCGTGTCCGAGAAATAGAGCCGTATCAGTGGCTAATTAACACAGCGTGCAGAACAGTGAGAAATCAGTGCACGACTGATTTCTTCCTAACCAGTGCACAAAACCTAGTGAAATTTGGGGAGCATGGTGATAGAACATGCCCTATTGATCCCACAAAATTTCGTGTCCAACAAATTTGTGTCGTGTCCTGTAGGAAGCCCGAGTGGCAGGGGAGTACTGTAGCTGTGCGCACGCGTGCGCGAGAACGTGTGCACGCATGTCCAATCGACTCGACACAGACTCGATTCAAGCTCAGAGCATTGGAAATGAGTAAGCGACACAAAATTACATTTTCCTATTCAAAAATATTTCAAAAATAACACAAACAGTTCCACTGTGGCATTTCCACAAACACATAAAACTAGGCACTGATACGTGTCCAGTTTGGACACGAAAGGACACGAATTCTTAGGGTTTCCTATTCCTACTGTTAGGTTAGGTCTAGGGCCCCCTAATGATGCAAAAATCTTAGGATTCTATGGTGTGGATAGAGAGTTACCTAAGAGTACCCAAAGCCTCAAAAAGCTCCACAAAGAGGTGCTCCTCTTGATGGCCAAACTCCTCCAAATTGATAGAAAACTGAGAACAACCAATTCCAACAGCAAGAAAACAATAATTATAACCTATTGCAATTTGTTTAGATAAAATGAGGAAAAATGGATTTTCTAGGGATTTTTGAACATGGAGACTCACCTCTTTCTTCTCTTGAAATAAATTCCTAAAGAAGAGGCTAGCCCTAGATTTTGGGAGAGATTATATAGTAGGGGAATCCCTAGGTCGGTTGGACAAAAATGTTAGGGTTAGGGTTTGGGCACTTGACTAATGGGCTTTGAGCTTAGTCATAAATTAATGACTTAGAAATCACAAGTCATGACTTGTGGTCAAAATCCTTCTATTCAAATCAAAATATTCCTAATTGGTTTCCATACTAAAGTATGGTTAACTTAACTTAACCTAAGATCTCATAACTAGTCAAGTCCAACTTAACTAGGGTTAGGTCACAAAGTCAAAGCTAGTCAAAGTCAACCTAGTCAACCCTTATTCAAACAATTCCAAAATAATTTCTAAAAATTCCCATAAATTCAAATAAATTCTAATAAATTTAAATTACCCCAAAAATATCAAAAATACCCTCAAACTAGAAATATGGAAGTGACACTTTAAATAGGACTCTGTGGCTTCAGATGGACGCCCTATATTTATCAGCTGTTCAGGTTATCAGGCGAGTACATTCTCTGATCATTTCATATCCTACTTAGAATTATATTCCTACTTTAGATTACTATACTTGATGCTGTCACGACATTATCACAGATTAGTACTATATGGATCTCTTCATGCGATGTTATCCCCCTCGGGTACATTGTTAGTCATGTGCGTTTCACTTTCATCATGTACTCATGTGCTTTCACCATACATATATACTCTTGTGAATCTTGTACTCTCATGTTCACAGAGCCCTCATGTATACTATCATGTGCACCCTTTCATGGGCCCCCATGTGATATCATGTACAATAACATAACCTGTTTAGATCCTTGTGTATTGATTGGGGAAACGGGGGAGTGCTAGTAGTCATGTGAATAATTCTATAGTAGTATAGATCATGTGCAACTCTTTAGTGTAGATCATGTACAAATCGGTCTTATTCATACGTGCTATCCTGTACTCTACATCACTAGCCACTGTTATTTCTCTATTTATAGTAGATATTTCTATTACAGTTCTCTCTCCCTGTTTACATACTATATTTCTTCAGATCCTGTATCTTACTTTACTGCATGATTATATTTTCTAACCTGCTATGATTTGTTGAGATGTATTGTGCTCGCTCATGTCCTGACTGGACCTATTGATAAATTTTACAGATAACCTGGGATTACCTGCTAGCCTAGAGAAGACACAGTAGAGGTTGTTTAGATAGTTTTTCCATTGTCTGGAATTGTATTATTTTATGGATTACTGTATTTTTGAGATTTGAGATGTATTTCTGGGTTTGTGTATTTTAGACACTTAGATTTATCTCTGCTGTATCTCTTTTGGATTTCATATTTTATCTATCCTTATCATGCTCTACCTTAGATGTGATTGAGACTATATCTGCTATGTCACCCCCATTCGGGGAGTATAAACTATTTATCCTTATACTGCTAGATGCATGAGACCTAGGACAGCGTTCTACCGCCGACACTGCAGCGTAGGCTGGGCGTTGTTACGTTCTCGTTCCTTTACTCTAGGGTGCGGGTCGTGACACATTTTTAGTGGTGGCCCATGCAGGTCGAGTTTGTGTAGTGGTATTCGAATTAGAGTACCACTACATCCTGCAGTAGAATTAGGATATATTTGTGAAGGTACTCAATCACAGTTAGAATTTTTTGAGAGATTCCTGGGACGACCCTTGAGAATCTTATTTTAACTTCGATTTGAAAACACTTTTTTCCTTGATTTGATTTATCTTTACTTCTGTTGTTGAATTTGATTTTGATGGAATATTATTGAATTTGAGTTTGTATTTATTGATTTTGATGGATGATTATTGAATTTTGAATCTTGATGTTAGCTGTGGCATCCGAGTTTGTATTTATATAATTTGAAGGATTTTTGTTCATTTTTGAATCTTGATGTTCGTTGATAAATTTAATTTATGGGTATTCATTGTTGATTTAATTTAATTTTTGTCAAGATGAAATTATATGGGCTAGGTCATCTAAGTTTTGGAATCTAGTCTTCTATAGTCACATTACCCAGCATGGTGAGGACATATAGTCTGGCTTTGGATATATTTCTCGGGTGTGGGAATTTAAAGTTTTCGCAGCCAAGCTAGCGGCATCGCGAAAATTTTAAATACCATGATTCTAGGGATATGTGCCTAAGTCGAGGACTTTGTGATTATCGTAGCCTTGCTTACTAGTATGACGAGGATTTAGAGTACCATGATTTTGGATAGACGCATATGATTATCAGATTGTACCTTAAATGTTTTCGAACATGTTTTCTCTACTTTTGTTTCAGTCATTCAAAAAAAAAATTATTGTTGTTTTGTTTTGTTTTGCTTCTCATTTTTTACTTAGGATGTAGCTTTAGCTATTTTTATAAACCTTGTGTAACTTCTTACCATGAACTCCTTCTTAATACAATGAATCGACGATTTTACTAGACTTTATCTTGGATTTGATAATTTAGCTCTGGGTTTCAAAATGGTTCTTCTTTAAATAGATAAGCAAACAGATTTTATCGTTATTTCTTTCTTGCTATTATTCTTGTATTAGATGATAATAAAACTGTCTTGATTTCGTCAATCACCTACTTTGTAATCTTGGTAGGAATCTAAATGTTGGTCTTAGCGTAGAATTAAATTTTTATATTGGGACACGAGAGTATATATATGAATATATATAGTGGACACTTTCCTGACACGTATGCATGCTACACTTTGATTTCCACCTATCAGAATACATATTAATATGTCGTTGATGTTAAGTTTTCAAAACCCCAATATTTCTGGTTTTCTGCTTTTCCATGTTTAAATTCGTAATTTAAATATAAATTTTATGTTATTAGTTATGATTACATCACTGCACATGTATGTTATACATAGGGTTTCGATTAAAAAAAAATTTTGGTTGAGTTTTGTGTTTAAATTTGTCAAATCTGAGACTATATGCATATTAACCCTTAATACGAGATTTTTTTTAAATGTTAGTTCAAATTATTGTTTTAAATGTAATATTTAGAGCTGTGTACATTGTTGTTGTAGAGATATAATGTTAGGTTTCATATTCTTACATGATAGGTTGTGATAAACATTGAGTTGGTTTTGATGTGCAAATTCTCCAAAATCTTAAAAATTGAATACATGTTAACATTTTTACATTGATTTCCATGTTTAGTTCAATTTCAGATTTAACATGTAATATTGAACTATATGCGTAGATAAATATATGGATAGTATGTTAGGGTTTCATTTCTATCATGTTAGGACGTATTGGGACCATTGAGATTGGTTGTGATGTTTTAAAACCCTAAAATCCGAAACTGCGTTATGTTCATATTACCCTGGTTTAAATGTTAGTTTATTTTCAAATTTTTTTTATGTAAATGCTGAACTAAAACTGGGTTTAACCTTTCAATACTAAGCTATAACCCTGTACTAGGACACACACACACCCTAACTTAGTATACCCTGTCATGTAACCTAACCTTTCCTCTCTATGTTATGATCATGTACCTGTATAGATATATATATAGAGTTTATGCATACATGTTATAACGTATATAGATACATAACTAAATCTCTACCTCTTTACAGATGTATATGGTTAGCCATGCATGTTATGAGTAAATAGGTTTTGTATTGTAGATTGTTTAACCAATATGCCATGAGTAGTGTAACTGGATAACTATTGTTTGAAACCCAAATCCTCATATACAATTTCATGTATATTTTACCTGCACACACGCCTACTATCTAACCATATGAACATGTCCCCATACACATAATGCTAGTTTTCCCCCTCTAACGCTCTATATATATATATATTGTGATTGGATTTCAATACAAGTGATTTTCACTTCCTTAATTTTTGAATTTGATTTTTCAGTACCCTTTATAGATAATTGGTAGTTTCCATTATTTTATTTTGATAAGTACCAGTTTTCATATATGATGGTTGACTGCCTTACAGTTTTGATGGTTTGTTGTTTCTGTAACTTCTCTAGTTTAGTACCCTAGATTGCTTGTGTGTTTTGATACCCTATGACCGTTTTGGTATTAGCACGACTAGTATACCTAGATGAGACTTTCACTACCACCGTATGCCATGACCCTGTATGTCGTCCTTTTGATCACATGATTTGTTTTAATCTGGGACTTTGATTATGGGAGTTTGACCTAGAGGGAGTATGGACATTTTAATTTCGAGGACAAAATTTTTATAAGGTGGGTAGGATGTGAGCACCCTGAATTTCGGGTTGATTTTTTATTTTATTTTTATTTTATTTTCTGATTGTTTGGTTTCGATAAATAATTTATTCTGTTATTTTTTCTTAAGTGTACTTTTCCGTGCCTTTGATATTTGGAGTGTCAGGGATGTTCAACTCTAGAAATCTTCTTAACGAGTTTTGGAGTGGACAGGATTATCTTCATGATGGTATATAGTGTCCCACTCAAACTTGTTCCCTTGTGCTCTTTTTGCTTCGCAGAACTTCTGCTCGAATTAGACCATTTGATCATTAATTAATTTTCCCATTCTTTTCCTTGATCATTATTAGCACGTTACCGTGACTTTTAATTTGGGAGCGCAAGACCAGTCAGTTTCTTGAAACCAACTTCTCATGCATGATCTACTCGAGACGCTCGTCACCCATGACCTTCGTGTCCCACTCAGACACGCAATTTTGTGCTCCATTTGCTTCGCACAACTTTCCTGACACGTGACCCGATTTTATTTCACCCCACGGTGTCACATTTATCTTCCAACTTGATTTGTGGGTACCCTGTCGACTAAAACCTGTCAGCCCCAATTATGGACATGGCCCACATTGAGCCTACTACCCGTCCGACACTTGTGTCCCATTTATTGGAATCCCTATGTGCTACTTATTTACCCATGATCATCAACACCTAATTTTAATTCGATTATTGCATAATGTCCGATTTTGACCCAATCCGGCTCCACCGAGTCCAGCCCAGCTCCATGTTACTCTCCATTATAACACCCTCATATTTTCTTGCCCAAAAATATCAAGTGCTCTTCTACCTATTTTTCTGTATTTAATAGAAATTTTTGTTGATTTAAATCCCTATTGGAATGACCTATTCTAGCTATATTTGATCCTAGCCATTGATTTCCCCTAATTAAATCTCATCCATTCAATCCCTACATTTAACTTTTCCTACACCCCCTCTCATTTGGCCGGCCCTAACTCTAATGTAGAGAGAATCTTTTCTCTCTCTACTTTATCCCTCTCATTTATTATTATCATCCTCTCTCTCTCTCTCACTATTAATTTTTCCCACAACCAACAACAACATCAACTCCACACCACAGCAGCAACTCTCCTAGCCGAGCTCCTCCTCATGGTCGAGTTTGGCTCCGGCCACCCCCCCTGGCTGGCCATCGCCGTGGTCGGCCGTCGACCACACCCACAGCTCCACAACATCTCCTTCTCCACTTCCTCCATACAACCCGACCACCACCCCCACTTCGTCACCATCCGGCCATCATCTCCTCCACCACCTTAGCCGCCACCACCCCTACGTCGCCGTGGCCAGGCTGGCCGTCCCCGCCGTGCCGTCGCCGGCCAGGCTAGGCCGTACGAGCCCCGGCCAGCGCACAGCACAGCCGCACGCGTACAGGCGCGCACGTACGCGCGCACGGGCCGCCGTCGTGGGCCGCCGTGCCGCCGCACGGCCGCCGTGGACACCCTGGACGTGTGCCCCACTCCGGCGAGCAGCCCCCTGACGGCCACCATCCTTCGGGATGCGCCGTCGAGGCGATTCGTGCGTTTTGCACGATGTCCCGTCGTGACGAGCTCGGGAACGAGGCTGGAATCGCGTTCCGTCGCAGCAACTTCGTGCACGTTTTCTTGGAAATCTGACCGTTGGATCGGCAATTTCTTTGCTCCGTCACAATCTCGGTATATCCACCTTGACCCCTGTCAATTTTCATCCGTTGATTTTATGGTTTGATACATCAAAACCGGCCACCAAGTTGACCGTTTAAATTGTATTAAATTTGGACAGTTTTGCGGGGCCAACTTCATCAGCGTGTATCTCCTCCACCGCAGCTCCGTTTGGCGTACTACTAGTTCCTGTGCGAAGCTGGTATAACCCTCTTACTACCCCTCCAGTTTTGTTTCATTGTGAGCTTGTTTGATTGGTTGAATTCGACGCCAAAGTTGGCCGTTCGAATTCATAATTTCCAACTTGTAAAATTCTATTTTTGAGCACGGGACTCCAGATTTCATTTTTGACTCCACCATTAGACTCGTGGCGTCGTTCTGGCATGTTTTCATATAAAATTTGTTAGATTTGGAGAACGTGGGCCCTGACACGTTTTTTGGTGCAAAATGGGTCCTATATTCTAGGTCAACGGGACTTTTTGACGTCGGCTCATCGGAATCCAATTCCGGATATACTATTGAGTTCGTATCGTCATTATGGACTCGTTGACATATAATTTGCTAGGTTTTGGTGGACATTGGATCCGGCACGCATTTCTTTGCAAGTCGGATACCAATATCCGGGTCAACGGGTCATTTTGAGATCGGCTCATCAGAATCCAATTCCGGAGATACCGTGGAGTTCGTATCATCATTCTGGACTCGTTGATAGGTAGTTTGCTGAGTTTTGAGAACATTGGCTCCGGCACGCATTTTCGTGCAAACCGGAATTCCAAGTTCTGGTCAACAGACCAAATTGAGATCTGGTCAACGGAATCCAATTCTGGAGATACCGTAGGGTTCGTACCGTCATTCTGGTTTGGTGGACATATAACTTGTTATATTTTGTAGACTTGTTTTCTGGCACATTTTTCGGTACAAAACGGCTCCGATACGGACACCGTTTTGACCTGAAATTACCTTTTTGCCCTTGTGTCCAAATTGGACCGAAGGGTAGGCTATCCTAGCTAATTTGACCATTCTGGACACGTTGGCGATGTTCATTTCATCGTTCGACAATATTTGTTGATAATTTCTCTGAGATTAACCTTTTTATAATTTATTAATAATAATTCTTATAATGTTCGTATTTCGGGATTAGTACAACGAAACTGAGCTCAGTCAATTCCAGTGATCTCACATCGCTGAAATTGACAAGATGGACACGTGGATCACTATAATAAGATTATCAATTTTACCGATAATCTTCTTATCTTGATTTGCGTGACATAAGTTTCGACGTAGAAATAACGAAGTACACTTTATATTAGACTAGAACTGACCCTGTTTGACCAGAGTTGACCAGTTGACCCAAAGTCAACTGTAAGTCAACACTTGACCTAGTTTGACTAGATTATTGACCGGAGTCGACCTAGAGTTGTTTTGATTTAAAAGAACCTAGGATAATATAGATTGCTTGTAGAGATTCATTATTACAACTTGAACACCTTGTAACCCGTGTTGCTTTAAATAGGACTCTGTGGCTTCAGTTGGACCCCCTATACTTATCAGTTGTTCAGGTTATCAGGCGAGTACATTCTCTGATCATTTCATATCCTGCTTAGAATTATATTCCTGCTTTATATTACTATACTTGATGCTGTCACGACATTATCACGGATTAGTACTATATAGATCCCTTCATGCGATGTTATTCCCCTCGGGAGCATCAGGTACATTATGTCATGTGCGTTTCACTTTTATCATGTACTCCTGTGCTTTCACCATACATGTACACTCTTGTGAATCTTGTACTCTCATGTTCACAGAGCCCTCATGTATACTATCATGTGCACCCTTTCATGGGTCCCCATGTGATATCATGTACAATAACATAACCTGTTTAGATCCTTGTGTATTGATTAGGGAAACGGGGGAGTGCTAGTATTCATGTGAACAATTCTATAGTAGTATAGATCATGTGCAACTCTTTAGTGTAGATCATGTACAAATCTGTCCTGTTCACATGTGCTATCCTGTACTCTACATCACTAGCCACTGTTAGTTCTCTATTTATAGTAGATATTTCTATTACAGTTCTCTCTTCCTGTTTACATACTGTATTTCTTCAGATCCTGTATCTTACTTTACTGTATGATTATATTTTCTAACCTGCTATGATTTGTTGAGATGTATTGTGCTCGCTCCTGTCCTGACTGGACCTGTTGATAAATTTTACAGATAGCCTAGGATTGCCTGCTAGCCTAGAAGAGACACAGTAGAGGTTGTTTAGATAGTTTTTCCATTATCTGGAGTTGTATTATTTTATGGATTACTATATTTTTGAGATTTGAGATGTATTTCTGGGTTTGTGTATTTTAGACACTTAGACTTCTCTCTACTGTATCTTTTTTGGATTTCATGTTTTATCTATCCTTATCATGCTCTACCTTAGATGTGATTGAGACTGTATCTTCTATGTCACCCCCATTCGGGGAGTATAAACTGTTTATTCTTATACTGCTAGATGCATGAGACCTAGGACAGCGTTCTACCGCCGATACTGCGACGTAGGCTGGGCATTGTTACGTTCTCGTGCCCTTACTCTAGGGTGCGGGTCGTGACACCATCTTACTCGTCGTTTGTCATGAATGTCGTCCTCACATGAGTAGAAGTGGAAGGGACGGTGGATGACGTGCCCTCCGAATCATACCCTTATACCGAGAAGTCATCGGAGTATGTGGGAATGTTCTCCTCTGGTTCGGACTCAGAAAGAATAGTACCCCCAGCTTCCGAGCATGCCTCGTCTTGAGAGTCGTAGACGTCCTCGGGGACGTCGGTACCTGCTGTTTCTGATGGGAGAGTTATTTCTACCGACTCGTCTCCTTGGAACATCGGATTGTCGTGGATGTTCGGAGGAGTGCTACCCCCAGTTCCAGCGACCCTCAGTGATGTGGATGATGAATCTCGTACTGTAGCAGATTTCATCTTTGAACAGGTACCTTGGAAAACTCCGGTGGTGGGGCAACCGTTTAGACGACAGTTTCTTAGTCACAGTGGTTGAAATCTTCGGGCTGGAAATGTTTATCTTCTTCCCTCTCCCATCGGCGGGGATTTTCTGAGTAGAATTGCAGGAGACGACGGGAGGCGCCTCCTCCTCTGAGCTCGGCTGTTGTAATCTTTGGAAGACGGACTGGCGGCCTTCTCGTACCGTCGCGTTGTTGCAACAGCAGTTGACAATGACTTGGGTGCAGTGATGTCCGTGGGAGGACTCTTTACACACCACGGCCTCTTCTCTTTCCTTGCGCTTATGGAGGATAACCTCACGCAAGTCCGATGGGTCTTGAACGACCATGTTTGCTCCCTGGGTTTTGGGAGACTTTTGGGAACCACTCTGTCCGTTTGCCGCCGGGGGCTGGACTCTAGTGGTTCTGTACAACTTTCCATCAGAGGCCCGCATAACAGTATGTGGAGCGCTCGGATGGTCAGAGGTCGGGACAGCGGACAGAGCTCGCCAAGCTTGTGTTGCCCTAGACTTCTTCATTCTAGTGCGTGATGGCACATAGTAGGAATAGTCTAAGTGGTGCTGCAGAGAGTCAGACATATTTTCTCAGGAGCATGAGAGATCAGAACCATAGGAGAGGTGATCGAAGACCGAGCCTGAGCCGCGTGGAGCAGACAGCTTGCTGCTGGAATCAACAGTCTTCATGCGGCTGGCAATCGTAGCCGCACGGGCTTTCTTCATGCGGCTGGAATTCTCGACCGCATAAGTCTTCTCCATGCGGCTGGAAATTTTGGCAGCATGGGAATTCTGCATTCGGCTGGCAGTTTCGGCCGCATGGACATCATGCATGCGGCTGGCAATCTTGGCCGCATGAATGTTCAGCCTGCGGCTAGTGCTTTTGTTCGACTTCTTCCTGGAGCATATAGAATTATTCTTTGTCCCTGCAAGTCCAACATCGTAGTGCTTTCCTCTGCCAGACTTGGGGACAGCAGAGTCCTCTATGGCTTGAAGTGGGGCCGCATGAGAGTTGTCTTTGCCGTCTTGGGCAGCGGAGAGTACTCCGTCCAGAGCTTGGGGAGGAGCAAATGATTTTGGCCTCCACTCCCTGCGAGCCTTCTTTGTGCGGGTTCGCTTCTGGACCGGGCCAGCGCTCCCGTCGGAGAGCATTTTTTCAAACGCCTGTTAGTTGAAGCGGACGACCATTTTCTGTTGTGTGGAGCCAAGTTTGGCTGCGTCCGATTGCGTCACCAACTCCTCAGCCATGGAGAAGTTTATTCCCAGCAGAGTGGCCATCGTGTTTGCCATTGATTATAAAAGAACAGAACAGTTATATCGGAGGACTGGACTTTTACTTCACAATACAAACTCGCTCATACAAAGAAAGCCTAGGGACGAAAACCTAGGTACAGCAATCTAAGTACAATTGTTTAGTTTTTCTGGAGGGTGACGGTAGAGGCTCGGGAAAGCGACGGCAGCTCTGCCTTACTCCTTGGACGATCGGACGTAGCCTTGGCTCTGGTGAAGAAATGCTCTTGGACATGTGGGGAGACTCCCTTGCGCCTTCGGTTGCTAGATCTCTGGATGTCTCTGTAGTGCTCTTTTTTTTTCTGCTCTGTCCTCCTGAATTCTCTAGTCATTCTTTGCAAGGGAATGGCACCTTGCTATTTATAGAAGTGGGGGTGTGATCATTAGGGTTTGCAAATGATTGCCTCATTGAGAAGTCGGCGGTTAAGGATCAATTAATCTGGGCCATTAATTCTGATTGTAGCAAATCTAGGTAATTAATATGGATTGCATCAAATCTCTGTGGGAAATAAATATTGATTGCCATGAATATTTGTGATTTGTGATAGCCTGCCACATGTCCAATTTGCTTGATTTGATTTGATCTGGGCAATTATGACGCTCGTAACAAATCTGCTTTTGTTAGGATTTGTTAGCACCCATAATTCCAGGGAAGATAAGACTGCCACGTGTCTCAATTGTTGCGAAGAGCGCCACGTGTCTCAACTGGACCGTCCTGGCAGAGCCGCATATGGGTGGTCCTCTCAACCGTATGAAGCATGCAACCGCATGAGGATAGGCAGCCGCATGGAGATGTGCAGCCGCATGGGGATGGGCAGCCGCATGGAGATAGGCAGCCGCATGGGAATAGGCAGTCGCATGAGGATGGGCAACCGCATGGTGATAGTCAACCGCATGGGGATAGGCAGTCGCATGAAGTGGGCGGCCGCATAACTACAGAAACCGCATAGAGTAGCCTCGGGACTTGTTGGATTTTGCCAGCTGTAAGAAGATTTTCTCCTCTTTTCTAGGGTCACGCCATCATGTCAGTCATTATTGCGTCTTTATGTCAAAGCTGTCGTAGCTATCATTTGTCAGAGCAGCCGTCAGGGCATTAAATACAGCCGAATGTCGAGAAGAACTGTTGAAGGCCACGTGGCTTCTTCCTGGGCCACATTGAACTATCCGAGCCGTATGGACCCTTGAGCCGCATGGACTCCTGAGCCGCATGGGGATCCTGAGCCGCATGGGGATCTCTCTGTCGGAGCCGCATAGGCCTTTCTTTATTCTTTTCCATGCTTTGTCGCGACCCACACCCTGAAGAGGGGCACGAGCACGTGGTTACGTCCAGCCTACGCCGCAGTGTCGGCGGTAGAACGTTGTATATAGGGTCTGTAAATACGACTAAAACAGATAAATGTACCTGTACAGTTATATACACTCCGAATGGAGGTGACATAGCAATACAGTCTCAATCACATAATCAAAGCTAAGGTAGATAGCATGAAAAGAGATATGATAGATAAAACAGAAAACGAGTCCAAAATCCACAAGTCAGAGCTAACACAACATCCAGAGTCTCAGATAATATAAGTATAAGATACTACAAACTGAAAATGTACTAGCTGGCTCGCAGGCCAAGCAAACCTAACTAAACTAGGCTACTCAGGGTGAGCAAAGTCCAGTGGCTCTACCAATTAGCCACGGTCTAAATCTAGTCCATCAGACTCAACCCCGTAGTAGGTCGGGCAGTCAGTCTCAGAGTCATTTGTAAAATTTGTCAACGGTATCCTGTCAGAAAAATGAGCAAGTACAAACACCAACAGCAGTTCCATATGAATTGAGAAATACTATAAGAGACAGTAATAATGAAATACAAGACAAAGATATCGGCGACTTGGGAACCATTTAAAAGTCGAGTTACAACCCTTAAACCAAACAAGGATCGGGGTTGTAACCCTTCTTTCAAACAGAACTTAGTCCCATAACCATGGTACAGTATAAAAACAGGTAGAGCATGTGAGTAATAGAATCATAGCATGGTGAGAAGTACAGAAAGTAAAGCTGAACTGGAATATAAGATACGCTAATAAATATAAATGGTGATTTGAACTATTAGAGCGATATGTGATCGGCTAGGGAAGCAAGAGATGGTTATCCACTTGGCCCGACAATCCGCGGTGTACTCGACGGAGAGTCATGCCGTCCAACCTGGATAACTGGTAATGGGGTGTCTGCAACACCCTACGTGAGGTGAGGGTGACGCTAGCAATGTATAGTTACAGGAAGGCTTTGATCACATATCCCCTAATAATTCCTCCATTCCCGAATAGTATCACGGATCCGGACATGGCACATCATGACACGGGGTTCAAGAGCAGGGGGCCAGCCCACTCCCAAGTCCATGTCTATACAAGTACAAGTAACAAATCGAGTCATGTACCAATATACCAAGTAATCCGGGAACAACATCTCATGACAGGATCCGACGTATACTAGTCCATAAAACGTCGTATCAGGAATCAAGTAAAACACTACGACTGAATCGGATATAGTAATATCAATACAATAAAAACTATCAGTGAATATACTCGCCTGTGGTCCTAAGCTGATAGGGTGAACAGACGCTCAGAGTGATCATAGACCTAAAATAAGGTACTACGAGTCAAACAGGGCTTAATACTGAAAAATGAATCTAATACAAGCCATGAATGCAAGTCTAAGCCAAAACTAGGTCAATCTAAGTCAAACTGAGTCATACTAGGTCACACTGGTTCATACTAGGTCATACTAGGTCACTGGAAGTAAATCCAAGTCAAACTAGGTCAATCGGGATCAAAGGTTGACTTACAGTTGACTTTTGGTCAAAAGTCAACCCTAGTCAACTCTGGTCAACTCTAGGTCAAACTAGTCTAATGTTGACCAACTGTTGACTTTCAGTCAACTGGTCAACTCTGGGTTGGTTTCGGTCAAATCGGGTCGCTTAAAGACTAAGTTTGACTCTCGGTTGACTTTTGTTGACTTTTGGTCAGAAAGGTCAACCGACGTCAAAACTAGTCTTTGAGTACCATATTTGATCATTACCAACCACTGGAATCAAGTTCTAACTCCATCTTAGGCTTCTAACACAAATACCTTATTCCTAGGTAAAACTAGTATTTACACTTCTAAGGTAAATCCCGATACCTTGCCCAATACCAAAGAAACCCCGCAAATACCCATGATACTAGCCTAGGCTCCTTAGGATAGCTAGATATCAACCTATCTAAGGTTTACCTACCAAGAAATTTGGGTATCCTAGGTATCTAGGCCATGTTAGGATACGGGGTATTGATTTACCCTATTACCTATCTTAACATATCATGTATTTACCCTCTACTCTACCACACTCATCTACACCACTCACTCTCATGATACACACTCATATCAATCACTCTCATAGGCTCTCCTATAGGTTTCCTATTAGTTTAGCTATAGGATGTACTATAGGATACTAGTTTCACTCATAACCCTCACATACACTCACAAGCTCTCACAAAACACACACACACAAAAGCTAATATTTGGACCGTGGACTAATTTAGAGTGGTGTAACATGGTTGAAATGGTGGTGGGTTGAGGACTGTTTCAATGGTGAAATTGGACAGCAATGTGGCTTAGGTTGATGGCAAGATGGACAGCCATTTAGGCTTGTAATGGACAGCAAGGTGGGGGCAAATTTCTGGACTGCTATGGGGCTGTCCTGTGGCTTAGGGACAACCAAGTAATGGGGCAAACCTGGGCATGTTTGGGGCTGGAAATGGTGGATTTTGGTGGACTGATTTAGGCCAAAGTGGGGACTGAAAAGTGGGCAATGGGGGGACAGCCATGGAGCCAAACCTGGGCTGAAACAGGGGCTGTCCTGTGCACATTTGGGGACAGGTTTTCACAGCTAGGGTGCTGCCATTTGGGACAGCAACTTTAGGCCAAACCTGGACTGCAAAGTGATGTTTTTAATGACAGGAAATGGGTGAGCAAGGACAGGCTTTATGGGGTTAAGGGCAGCCAACATAGGGGCTGTTCTGTGGTTAATATAGGGACTGATTTGTGGACAGCAGTGTAGGGGAAAGGACTGGGCTAAACTGGACTGATATGGGGGCTGTCCTGTGCAGTCCAAGGGGACAGCCATGTGACAGTGGTTCTCCTCCCCTTCCTTCTATTCATTCACACACTCACAATATCTCTAATCCTCTCACATTCCCTTCTCCACAAATAACCAAGCACAACACCTATACTAACACTCACACATTCACTCCTCCCTACACAGGCCGACCACTGAAAACTCTCCCCCATCCAACAAATGTACACACCACATTATATACACCAATATATATATAAGTCATATATATATACATATATATATATAGAAATATATATATATATAAAAAATAAAAAAAAATATATATAGAAATATATATATATATATAACCACATATATATATTCATATGGAAAAATATGAATATGATACATTATGAAACATGGAAGAACACATTCTAAAACATGTAAAAATCTGGAATAAATGCAAGAACAACTCAAAAATCAATACACAACAATATCCATGAGTCCAAATAGAGGGTTTTCCTATTAGGACACTATCCTACATATTGGACACCTCTAGAAATGCCCAAAGGATACAAAATGGTCTCTAATGGAGACACAACCATGGAAATCATTCCTATGGGTTCCTAACCATTCTATATGAGAGGGAGAATTGATTTGGAGAAGAGATTACCTAATTTTGGAGAAGGAACAAAAATGGAGCTCTCAAGAAAAATGGAGGAAACCCTTGGAGAAGATGTCACGACCCGCACCCATTTTTTTTTTTAAACGGATACGAGACGTGTCCAAGCCAGCCTACGCCGCAGTGTCGGCGGTAGTACGCTGTCACGGCCATGAAGATCATAATCACAAAGATGCTCATTCACATAATTAATTTAATTTACAATGATCATAAGTTTTACATTTGCAGGAAAAATATAAACTTGTACAAATATTGAATGACTATAACTTGACTATCTAACTAGTCTCTAGGCTTCTGGCTGCAAGTATTCCCGTCACTCCCCAAGCTAAGTGAATCCACAGCTAACCTGAAAATGTTGGTTTCCAGTCAGGAATGGAACGAGCACAATTCACTGAATGCAATTTCAAATAAAGAAGATGACTATAAAACAAAGGTTAGACATCAATTATGAGTTTTGAAAATAAACAGGAAATATGAAAACCAATAGTAAATAAATAGACACAAAATACTCTCCCCGACTGTTAGAAGTACCTTTGATATGTGATCGGTCTCGGGACAATTATGGGACACTGTCTACACTGTCTAAAGTTACACTGTCTACACTGTCTAAGTTACACTGTCTATAGTTACACTGTCTAAAGTTACACTGTCTAAAGTTACTCTGTCTACATCAAATATTGAAATAAAGAAACATTGTCTACAAATTAATAATCATGATCTACACAGTTTAAATGCAATAATAAATCACTGTCTACACTGTCTACTTTGCAATAAATAAATCACTGTCTACACTGTCTACACTGTCTACACTGTCTACAAGAAATAATGAATCACTGTCTACACTGTCTACACTGTCTAAGGTCAGATCACACATCCTTGGTACTTCTCATTCCCGACTCAACAATTTATAATAGAAAATAATCACATAATCAATGTCCAATCAATGAAATATAGTGAAAATCAATATCGAAATGCAAACAATAAACTGTACTCGCCTGTGGTCCTGTGCTGGTGAAACCGATGATCCAAATCACTCAAAATGCCACAATAGTCAAAACCCGTACAACAGTCCCCGGAAGCTGAAACAGACAATACCAATGACCTCAGAATAGTCCAATTAGCTAGGATTGTCTGTCCTTAAGTCCAATTCTGGACACAGGGGCAAAACGATAATTTCGGGCAAAAACGATATCCGCCGTTGGACCCGCTTTGCACCGAAAAACGTGCCAGGGTCAACAGTCTCTAAAGTCGTCAAACTATATGTCTACGGATTCAGTTTTCCGATACGAACTCAACCGTATGTCCAAAGTTGGATTCCGGCGGGCCGTGCACAAAATTGCCCGTTGAGTGGGACCGTGGGGCCCGCAAAACGACGTCGATTTTAACTGGCTCAGAATCGGACCAAACTTGGCATGCAGGACCAGAAAAATGATACGGTTCTGTTGGCGCAAGTTTTGTCTCGATCCGACGAACGTGCACAAAGTAATTGGAGAATTTGCAACGTGTACGATACGGGGAATTTCGACGGATACGCATCAAATTCGTCGCGCACACGCGACCAATTTGAATTCCGTCAAAGCCCACACGACTACTAAGCCGTTACGCAGCTTTCGATGCTTACGGTGCATGACCACGTCGCCCGGAATGGCGGGACGGACGTCGTGTGGATGAATTTTCAAGTTTTGAAAACAGATTTTTCTCTAACTTTGGAAGCTGATTTCTTTGCACACAGTAGATAAAATTCGAAACTATAAATTAGGTTATAAATCCCTATATGTTGTCTAAAAAGTTGTTCAAATAGAATTTCTAAAACGACACTAGATCGATCGTGATCGATCTTCAAATATGGGTAGTTGGACTGAAATTGTCCTGTTTTCTGGATAGGTTTTTGCCAATCTTCGGACTCATTTTACGAGGCGTATAACGCAAAATAAATCAAAGTATTCGAAGGATGTCGGAGTTGGTTATATCGGGATCGTACCAGCATTTTCAGGACGGGAAACGATCGTACGATGGTTGAGCTATCGTGCCGCGAAGTCGGGGTCGTGCAGCCTACCCGCTGCTGTCGTTCCGCTGCATCCGAGCGCTCCCGATGTGTCCAGCCGGCCTTGGACGGCCGGCGACGGCCTGTGCGGTGGCCACGGGCGGCGCGCACGCGTGGAGAAGGAGGCGCATGGGGTCGGTGTTCGTAGGGATTAGGGTTTACACCCTCGTGATCGCGTAGTATATATACGCCTAGTTCAGAAGCTCGAGCGGGTGCTCGGCTGGGTTTGGGCTCCTTGAGAGCTCGGGTTAAGGGGAGGAAAAGGCTTGGGGTTTTTCGGGCTGGGCCCACTGTTGCTACTGCTATGTCTCTTTTGGTATATCGTATGAACAGAAGAGTTGTAGAGTTATATATTATGTGTGTTTCTTTTGTTATAACCCTCATATGATTTTACAGTTGCTCAAGGAATTAGGGAGGGGTGCGCGTGGGCTTGTGGGGTCTTCGTAGCCCATGTGAGCTGGGATCAGCTCTCAGCTGACCGCTCTGGGCTTCGACTGTTACTGCTTCTCTCTTCCTTTGTTTAATTCTTTTTTCTATTACTAATGATATTTATTATCACTAATGCAAATATATATTTATTTATATATACCATTATATATATATATATATATATATATATACACGTATTTATTTATATATATCATTATATATACTTCTATAAAATGTATATCACTATACATAATATTTCTATTATATATACCAATATATATATCACTAAATATATTTCTGTTACATATATCACTATATATTTATAATATATTCCAGTATATATTTATATGTCTATATATAATAATATTTAATAGACAAAACTTAATATAACCAATAATAAGTAAATAATTATTTATAATAATCTAAAACTATTAAAATAAAAATATTTCAAAATTTTCGGGAAGGGGAGCTACAGAAGAAGAAGAAGAAAGTGGGTGAGAATAAAAGATGGGGTTTCTCTCTCCTATCCACGTACATGTGGCTGGACATATGGCTCCAAAACCTTCTTTTTCTAATTACAAGTTTGCCCCTCTATTGTTTTATTAGCTCCTTACAAGGTTGCTTAGGGTTTGGGGGTTAAAAATGTAAATCTAGTGTTCTAATTAGGTCTAACCTAATCCATGGTGTCATGATAAATCCCTCTAAATTTTGATGGTAATATTGTGGGCCATAGCTAGCTAGTGTGTGGGCCCGCTAAGGTCAAAACTACTCCGGGTCTCCGAAACAAGTCAAAACAAGTCGGAATGAGTTAAAATTCAAACCCGATTCAAATAACCCCAAAATAATGCAAATAATAAATAAATAATTCCAAAATAATTTTGAAAGTGGAAAATTACAAAAATACCCCTATTTCTGGAAACTGGGAGTGACATGCTTCTACAGGCTATGGTCTTCTTACTAGTGAAGTGTGCGCCTGGCTATAACCAAACCCTGTTTAGGGGCACCACGTGGCAAGCTGAAGCTCGCGTTTGAGATTTCATAGGCACGTGTGCTACCCTCCCTACCAACTATAAATAAGAGGAGTTCTCTTGCACTTGAATCTCTCGACCCCTCTCAGTTCCCCAGTGCCTGAAACCCTTCAGGAGTCCCGAGCATCCTAGGGAGAGTATTTGCTGCTCCCCTCAGCCAATGAAGCTGAGCCCGACTATACCCCATCATAGTCAGATGTTCAACGGAGTAAAGAAACAACCCTCCACCGTCATAACCTAGATAAAAAACAAAGTGTGATCCAGGATTCCCGTTCAGGAGTTCCTCCTCGCATTTTTGTTTGTCGTCTTCACAACATCCTACTCCCAAGCTCATGAAGCGATGTCAAACAGCAATACAGAAGCTGATGCACTCTCTAATCTAGCAGTAGTATTAGCGATTCCTGTGAACATACAACAGATGATCGTCATCACTAACAGGGAATTATGTTGCGTCAAAATTATTTTGCACCTTGAACACAATAATTTAGTCAAGATTTACACTACGAGTAAAGACTGGAGGGCTCCTTTCATCGACTTTGCGATGCATGACATCTTACCTGAAGATCCCAAAGAAGAAACGACAATCCATCGGCAGTTATTTCATTTCTACTACAATCACACCTCCAAAATACTCTATCGGCAATCATTTGATGGTATGCTTCTATGCTGCCTTGCGGGAGATAAAGCAAAGCAGATACTACATGAAGCTCATGAGGGTGTCTGTGGTACACATTAACCTAGTCCTAAGCTACATGATCGGATCCGACGCATGGGATATTATTGGCCAACTATGGTGTCAGATGCCATTGAATATCTAAGAAAATACCGAGCATGTCAAATCCATACAGATTTCATCCACCAACTATCAGAGTTCTTACATCCCACTGCAGCATCATGGCCCTTTGAAGCTTGGGACATGGATGTTATCGGCCCTATTATCCACCTTCATCTCAAGGACATCAGTTTATATTAGCTATAACTAATTACTTCTCAAAGTGGGTAGAAGCTATATCCTTAGCTGGAGTCAAGACAAGCAGTATCATCAACTTTATTAAACACCATGTGATATACAGATTCAACGTTCCTCGGCGAATTATCTATGACAACGGACCTCAATTCGTTAGTTAGAAGTTCACTCGATTCTGTTATGACAATCGAATCAACAACGTTGCTTCGACAGCATACAATCCCGCAGTTAATGGTTTGACTGAAGCATTCAAAAATGATCATCAAGCTAATTAAGAAGTTCATTTCTACCAATAAACAGAACTAAAGCGAAAAGCTTGAAGAATGTCTGTGGGCCTACCGTTCTACTATACGCACTCCGACTGGCTGTACACCTTTCTTTTTGGTGTATAGATGCGAAGATGTCCTACCATTGGAAATTCAAATCCCATCACTAAGAATATCCATTACCAATGAGCTTACAACAGAAAATAATAATCGTCTTCAACTTCAGAAGCTTGAAGCACTTGATGAGAAGCGGCTACTAGCTCAACAACACATCGAGCTATATCAAGCCCATATCTCAAAAGTCTTTAACCATAAAGTCAAAGTACGAGCATTTCAAAAAGGCAAGCTGGTCCTTACTGTCAGACTCCTATGACTATGACACACATGAGCAAGGGCAAGTTTGAACCAAAGTGGGAAGGTTCTTATGTTGTAAGCAAAGTTTTCTCTAACGGAGCTTATCAACTAATCGGGATGGACGGCCGAATCACTATGATGTCTATCAACGACAAATTCTTGAAGAAATACCATGTTTGAAAGTGTGTACTATGTATCTACTTCAAATCATTCAAAATCCCCAGTGGAGTCAGCTTATATCATCTACTACATCAGTACAATCAGCATCTTTTGAAACCCAATTGTTTTAAAAGATATCATGTTCTTGAGTCCCAGTTGGCCCAAGGATAAACAACAGATATACAAATTCACGTCTACATTACCTCTGAATTTTATTATCTACATCAACGACTTACCACGTCCACATTACCTCTGATGATGTTGTCCCAGAAATGACAATATTCTGAAATTATATTCTGTCATGTCCTCATACCTCTGAACATATATAATGAATATTGTTACTTTCAAGAGATATGTCATGTCCAGTACCTCTGAACATATGTCTTAATCCTATCTATTGCTTATATCTTAAACATATACGTAATAAGTAATAGAGCCACAAAAAGATCATCATTTTTCGTTCAATATCATGTGAACACAGAAAATTATTAAAATAAAAAGTTACTACAATCAGATAACTTCACTTTGAAGACTGAATACTAAGATCAATAATCAGCTTCTTCAAAGATTCAGCTCGTTCTGCCCTGGTGGAAATCACTCTTGATCTAGCCAAGTTTCTCTGAGTCTCTGGTTCAAAATGTTGTAATGAGGTAACTTGGCGTTCAATTTCTGCACCCTGAACTCGGACAAATTCATCTCGTTGCCTCATCAGATCATCCAGACGACTCGAGGCAGTTTGATATAAGCCCAGTACTTCTTCTTCACGCTTCCTTGCTGCTATAACTGTTACACGAAGTCTAGCCATTTTAGCTTCCAGCTCTTGAAGGCGAGCTTGACCCTCAGCTGCTTCCTTCTTTTTCTTAGCTACCTCGGCCTTGTAAAGTTCAATGGAAGTAGTAGCTTCGATGATGTTTGACTCTAGCTCTTCAGATCGTGTTGAGAAGGCAATTATAGAATTATTTAAGGCGATTTATCGTGATTCATATTCACGAGCCATTGCCTCACATTCTGCATCTACCAGTTTTTGGATATTGCCTCTCGTCAGATCCTGGTAAGATCTAATAGGCTCCTCCAGCTCATCCAGGATGTGCTCCAAGTAATTGACCCTACGAATATCATCGAGAGTGCGGATGGCATCAAATACAAAAGAAGCACTTCTTCTTACTGATTCATAAGGGTGGCTTTTCTCTATGGCCATCTGAATCAGAGTATTCAAAGGGGTGAAGAAGGCACTTGTATAAGTCTCGACGATGTTATTTGTCATCGTCGATATGCTAGGTGTCACCACTTCAGCAGGAACTCCTCCTTCTGCAGAAGATGGAGGAATCACAGGTTGTGCACCAGAAGATTTTGGTGCAGGCATCCTTGAAGAGCTTCCTTCCGCAGTATGAGTCCCCATATCCAGGAGAGCTATAGTAGAGCTGAGGCTGAAAGCCGTAGATGTCAACGGGGCTATAACAATAGTCCCCACATGACCCTCTGCAATAAAAAGCATAGTTATTATATCATATAACATCATAGGAGAAATGGTAAATAATGTCAGAAATTTACCTGACTCTGGCAACACATATGGAGTCTCGCGAGGTGTGGTGTCTCATTCTGTAATGAGCCTCGACATGGTGTTCTCAGAGACGACCTCTTGGCTGCTCCTAGCTTCAGCATCGCCTGACATGAAACGGCTTCTTTCAACCGCTGATTCGGCCTGTCTACTTGGGGCTTCTATCTCTGCCCCTTCCGTTTTAAAAACGTGCTCAATTGGGGTCTGAATCCCCTCAACATCAATTTTAGCATTTTCATCACCTTAAACATTTTTATACCTTTAGCCAGGTCATCATTAGGGTTCTCATTGCCCTCAATATCAGTGTTAGAGTTCTCATCACCTTACGGTTCATTGAGATTCTGGTTGTCATCTCTAGGGTTCTGGCGTTCATCATCTTCAAAAGGGTGCTCTTCACCCTCAAAAGTAATTTAGCCGCCCTTGGCCGCCAAGTTTTTGTCTTTTTGGATCGTTGTTTGGTCTTTAGAAGCAGCATCAACGGGGTCCTCCTCTAGTTCATCACCAAAATCACAGCCGTCTAATGCTTCTATCATCTCTTTATCTTCTCGAGAGAGGGTAGAAGGTTAGACAGTAGAGGGAGCTGGCACATCCGGGATAACATTTTCGAAGACCAACGTTTCTTCAGGAACCGTGACCTTTGGAAGATCATCAATAGGGGACGGTAATATTATTCCTGCCGCAGTAAGTGTAGTCACTGGAATATAATCTTTATGAATACTGGTTCCGAAATAGTAACAGCAGGAGTGTCTACTGCAGTAGCTGGAGCCGAAGTTATAGTTGTTGGAACCTCTATAAATAAAAAATATGTATATCAATAAGAACGCCTAATGGTTGAGCTCTTATTAAACTGAAAGGATAAGAGTATCACCTTTTGGAGACAGTAGATCTGGTTGAGCAGAAGACTGCTCCGGCACAGAGGGAGTCAAAAAAGGTGCAATTTGTTACTGCACAGCTCTGGTTACCAATAATTTTCTCCTTGTCTTGCGTTGGAGCGGTAATAGAGGTGATCCCTCAGTTTCACGAGGGTCATCATGTACATCTGGCCCTCTACTAGCTCCTTTAGTAGCAACACTATTGTCTTTTGGGATTGGAGAAGGGGTTGCCCCCGTTCCCCCAGAAAAGAGTCCCGATTCTATCTGTCATGTTTGGGATCGTGTCCTTGCCGCGGGCTATTCAGTGATAATAACTACTTCTTTCTTTTTCTTCTCTCGAGCCTTAGGGGGAGAAGGAGGTTCAGCTGGGGCAGATTGGGTAGATGATTCCCCAACTTTGTCTTTTGTTAGCCCCTTTTGTAGGAGATTTCTATTTTCGCTTCTTGAGGGAGATATCTAGCGGATCATTCACTTCATCAGGAAGGCCAACAAGTGTAGCTTCTAGAGGCTCATCAGCAGGAGCATTCTCCTCAGCCTCTCTGAACTCCAAGGTGGTCTTGGCCCCTGCCCACAGCCATTTGATACTAACAAAAATATCTGACAAGGTGAAGCCTTCGAAGAAGATATTGGCCGAAGTATAAAAGTTTGTGTATGTATATAACATACGTGGGCCCACTTCAAGAGTAGCATAGGGCATTAAGAATGTAGCCTTAGTGCCCCTGATACTATAATAACTCCATCCTCTAGCACCATCGATCAAATAGCCCGAGGCTTTTAGGTAGGTGGTTGCGTTTCTGACGTGCATTTGACCATAACTAAATTGGCGGAAAAATCGGCTAGGCAGATACGGCTCCAGATAGCACTCACCCTCAGACCGATATACTAGGTGAGAGGGTCTGATCATCTTCAACCACATTAAAGCAGCTGGAGGTGGACGAGCACCCATAGGCTCTAAGTCCATGAGCAGAGGAGGAAGATTCTCCGTTCCAGGAGGTAGAGGAACGCAGTAGAACCTCCATTAAGAACCCATATTCAATGCCTTTCGACGATCAGTAAGGGGTATTTACTTTCCACCGAGATGTGGCATAACGTCTGATAAAGTCCCCTCCTATGACACCTAGAGCTGGATCCATCAGAATGGGATTGTGTAGCAATAACCAACCAAAAAAAATAAGTATATGGCATCTCAATACGAGAAAAATTGTCTCGAGTACTGGGATCTGTCATCATTGTATTTGTGAAGGAGCGAAGACCTGCATTCAATTGGCAAGTCATCGCAAAAAGAATGTCCATCTTGTGCCCAAATGCTAAACATACAGCGGCGAATGCTACACCTCGGTGGATCCTATCAACAATACTGGCTCCGGGAACCACGAACCGTCGCAGCCATAAAGAGAAAAAGCCCGCCAGAGTAGCTTTTCGAGACATCAGTCTACCACCTTGTCTAATATAAGTCTCAATGGGAGTGCCAACGCTAAATTCATGCCAATCCTCCGTCAGCTCATTGTCAACATGCCTTAACACTTATATCATTTTCTGGATAGTACTACGGTCAAGTGGTTCGAAAAAGCGAAGCTTACAATCTAGGTGTTCTTGCACCTTAACCTCCTGGACGTGACCCAAGAATAGATATACCAGCCACTTAGACAAATAATACGTCCCCTTTGTATGACTCTTGTATAGAAGGCTTCAGATCATGAAGTGGCATAACAACTCTTCAAAGACTGCTACCATTTCTGGGTTTTTTCGGCTAAAGCGTCCAACCCTTCATTTGTTGGCACATACTTTTCATATGTTTGATGCCTGTGTTCCTATTACGTATTTGGAATACGTATACGTATTTTATCTTGTATTTGCATATCTCCTTGGTTTGGTTTGGCTTAGTTATTCTTGGTTTGGGTTGGCTTGGTTCGGTTTAGGATTGCTATTGGTTCATTATGAACCAAAGGGTGAACCCCCTACCTACCACCACCACTACCATTTATTAATACCTTCTCATTTCTCTCTCTTCATTTATCATCTTCTCCACCATTACTTCCTTACCTACCAGAGAGAGAGAGTGAGCTCTAGGCAAGTGCAACTTGCTTCATGGAGGAACTCCAATTTTATTGCTTCATTCTCTTACTTACAGCATTCTAACTTACTTTAGAACTTGGCATTTTTACTTTCCATGGCTAGATTCTTGTAGATCTATATTTGCATTATTTTTGAATTTCTTGGATTTTGATCTACTTAATCTTGTTATTTCCAAGTTTTGATGGTTTCATGTGGTAGAGCATTTCATTCTGCCCCATTTTGACCTATGGAAGCTCGGATTTGGGCTCCGGATGATAGAGTTATGCAGCTTGGTAGCCATGGCTTATGGTGTACTTCTTCTCGGAAATTTGGAGAAGAAGCACAGTCCCGAGCCGCATGGTAGCACTTGACCGCATGAACATTCATGCGACAAATCAGTTCCAACCGCATGCGCTATTGCCTTGACTTGACCGCATGACAAGTTCATGTGGCAAGTATTCCTTCTCAGCCGTATGACTGAAGCCCAGTCATTCCTGGCCGCATGGATTTCCAGCAACCCTGAGCCGCATGAACTCAACGCTCGCGAGCCGCATAGACCGCAGTCTCCCAGCCGCATGGGTTGTTTTCCTTGACCGCATAGTCATTGCTCCCCGCAGTCGCATGGGTTGCTCCTTCCCAACCGTATGTACTTGATTGGTCAGCCAGCCGCATGGACCCGATTGGTCAGCCAGTCGCATGAGTACCCTTTCCGCTGACCGCATGTGTCTTGCCTTTTTCGGCCGCATGAGTCCAATTTATCCTAGCCGCATAAAATCTCCCTTTCCACTTGCCGCATGGGAGCTAGTCCCACTCCCAGCCGTATAGGTTCCTGTCCCTTCTGCCGCATGCGCACCCATTCCCCGCTAGCCGCATGTGCCCCTACCCCGTGAGCCGCATGAGCTTTGGACCCTGAGCCGATTAAACCCGACTCCCTCCCCAGCCACATGAGATCACTTCTTGGCTGCATATGCCTTAACCGCATGACTCTCTTATAGCCCTGTCTATTGATATTTTATTAGATATTTTATGTCCATTTTATATCCTTACGCCTTTTGTCATGAACTTGATAATCACGAATTCACTTAATATGTTTGAAAATGATAATTGAACATGACATGATAGTGGCCCGTCGTGGCACACTCCTGACAAGTACACCTGACATGATTTATTTTGAACAGCTGTTACGACAGCTCCATGACATAACATGACCTGTATAAGAACCTGGACACCATGGGCGATTGTGCTTGTACAAATAATCCAGTCCTGTCTTGCATCATGTCTAGGAGGGGACTCCTGAGTACCACGGTCAGGAGTACCTATTAAAATGAACTAAGGACTAATAACTAGATTAATATATTAGTCATAAAGAGATCTCCCAGCTATAGACAATCCCGTTACCTGGGTACGCCTTGGGATCTGTAGCCTGCCGTCGAGTAGGGCACATTTCCAGCACGCTGTCATGTGTTGCACCCTTCAAGCTACCTAAGGGTACATGCGTTTCCTGGACGATGTACCCACCTGAATTCAACTCTAATCTTTCAACCCGGGTGACCTGGATGGTCTGCAGGGCTTGTGGCTGTGGAATAATCTCACTGCATCTTGTTAATAATTAGGCTTGTGACAACCCTAGTTAGTTAAAGTATCAAGCCGTAATTCTTGCTTGGCCGTGAAATGATTGGATGGAGTCTAACCTGTCTAGTCTTGCCCTGATCTTGTTCCATGTTACTGCATGACCGGAATGCCTGTGTTTATTTTACCGATAAATGGTGAGAATTCCAAGTTCGGTTCAGACGAAGGGTTACAACCCCGATCCTTGTTTGGTTTATGGGTTGTAACCTGGTTATCTGAATAGCTCCATGGTTATCTCGTCGTATATCATCCTGATGTATTTTCTTTATTTCCAGTTCTTACCTTATTTATACTCTTGTGCTGATTGCTGGTTTTAGTTCCTAAGTGAGGCTTCCTTTGTGGCACTTGCTCTTTCTGGGGTCTGACCCAGCTGGTTTTGTGCGGCCAAATTTCGGAGCAGCTCCAGAGGATCTACCGACCTTCCAGCCAGATGGTGGCCACTAGACGAAACCCTGGCAACGAGTGGGTTATTTTTGGCTCTCCCACTCTATTGTAAAAATATTTTTTTGAGGCGTTTAGCCGACGAGCACCTGTTTAGCTCGATTGCACTTACTTACTATCTGCCTACGGGCTGTAACATGATTGACAGATCCTAGGGTTGATCATGTATGACTAAACTCTTGCTAGTCCTAACATTTTGTAATGACTAGCTTCATGATCAGCTGAATATGTAATATTTGGGATGCCTTATTATTGTATATTTAATGATCATACATCTTGTAACCTTCATTTACTTGCTTGTGATTGAGACACTAGGCTTGTTCATGACCTTAAGAGATTGTTGGCTTGTAGTTAAACCCTCATGTATCTAGACTGCCGTGACCGTATAGCGAGATGGAATCTATTTCATATACGTAGCTGGCTATGTCTTCCCCCGCTCTCTAGTATTCTGGTTCTGGACGTGACAATATGGGTTTTCACCCATTGGCAGATGAGAGATGTATTGTATTTCGTGAAGGGCGAAGCCTATCTCTCCCCGAGGGGTCACAAAAGTGCCCATCCTATTATTGTATCTTTTTACCAAGGCTAAAAACAAATTGAAATTGGTGCAAATACCGCAGGAAGTGGTCCAGATGGGTTCATAAAGCTCCAAATCAAGCAGCTCATCTCTAGAGTTGTTCAGAGGCCAGACTGAAAGTCGGTTCCAGCGTTTAATATATGGATTCATCAAACCCGTCAATCACATATTTTCTCTGGATACTTTCCTTCAGATTTAGCGAACAGGTTCGTAAAGAAGAGTATTCTAACTGGATTCAGCAGAGATGAATCCTTAGGCGACACGCAACTTGGTTTTAGGCCTCTTATGTGGGTGCTATTCCTCTCCGATGAACTGAATAATATGTCCCTATTTTTGGGACCTAGTGTTTGGCATATCCTTCCAAACCTGGCCCGTTGAAAAGGAGTCAGATCCCATGCCATATTTCGAGGATAGCCAGTATGAGCATAATGGGATAAGGACAGATGTCTCGTCATATCAATAAGATATATTAGTCTGTCTCCACTCTGATAGACTCGCTTTTCCTGCTTCGATTTAGGCTGAGATTCTTTTTTGATAGCTTCACCAAAAAAGAAGGCTGGTTTCTTATGGGGAACTTGATCCAAACTTATAAGGGATTCACCATTCATGAGACATAATAAAGTCTTATCATCTTGAGACCTTAACATGACTCTCCTAATTTCAGGAAGATCATATTATAGAAAGTTGACATGAGAGAGATCTTCTTGATACTCAGATACTCAGAAGGCAGAAGCCTATTCCTTAGCATAAAGGTCTTCTCTCAAGTCAACTGAAAAAGAAAATAGAGAGTTAAAATCCTGAAAAAATTAAATTAACCGTGCGCCAGTTACGAATGGCGCAGAAAAGAAGAACAATCCTCATTTAGCGCATGCAGTATGACGGTTCTTAAATCAAATTCATAGATGGCACATCAGTTAGTTAGCGCCTGTTTGCTTATGAGTTGCGCAATACGTTTGATGGCGCATCATGCTTAAGACATGACAAATGGCACAAGGCATTATTTTTATGATTGATTTTTAGCCAAACACTATAAAAGAGGTGGCGCATTTTGCAGATGGCACAAAGCACCGACCAGCACTCTGAAAGAGGCAATCGATGTTGGCCCTTAAACGTGCTGTGCACGAATGGTACGAGCGTTCTACTTTCATCTTCTCGGATGAGTTTCTCACCTTCAAGAGCAGGGTTTGCCTCCTCGGCTCTCGCTGACGGCACGACGTGTTGTGGCACCATCAACGAAGGCACGCACGATGTGGCTCCGGCCACTTTCTTCCTTTTCTCAGCCACGGTTCTCTTGGGCGCCATAGAAGCTTCGAAGAAAAAGAGAGGAAGAAGAAGACATGAGCTCGAGAGATAAAGTTTTTTGAGAAAACTTTTTTATTTCTCTCTTCAGAGCTATTTGGAGCCGAAGCAAAGTGTAACGGCTACGCGATCCACACGAGAAAAATGGGTCAGTTATGATATTATCATGCGCCAATCACTTCTTATTCAAAGTATTCCAAATTTTGAAGTTTTCAAATTTGAAAACATTGAAGGGGGTCTTGGAGAAGCTCAAAAAAGTATAAACATCACCATACACTACTCGTAAATGGCGCCAGGACTCAAATCATCAAATGACGCTGGTCATCAGATGGCGTATGGAACCAGTTGGCGCTACCTAGGTGGCGGTAGCCGCCAAGTGGAAAGTTTCCTCGAGAAGCTGAAACAATTGTCATTATGACTGACAATATGTCAATCGAAGAAAATTCGTTCGAATCCTGAGCGCACGACGCTCAAAGAGATTGTGTCAAATTTTTCATAATGACTGACAGCTGCCTTACGCCATTTGCATTTGGCACGAGGTAATCAATATCACTATATTAAGCAGAGGGCATTAAAATAGCAAATATTGCCTGGCGCCATTCAGCAGTTGGTAATATTTGATCAAATCATCTAGAAGCAGTTAGATGACGTGGCACACAGGCCACTAATCTCGACGAACATGCACACGATACTGCCCACGACCAATCGCATCTCTGTCACAGAATGCCACACGTCATATGCAGTTAAGTTAACCGTTCGCGTAAAGGATGATGGTGCGCCAATTGCAGTATGCGCCAATCAGAATAACTGGTTGACAATTATTTCAGAACTCTATAAATAAAGTTCCAAATCACTTCATAATCATCACTAATGATCATAATCTCCTGAGCCCTTGCTGCCGCACTCTCCAAAGGCTTTTTTCTTTGACATCGTATCGACCAAGGGATAAAGTGATCATCTTCTAATCAAATTTGTATAGTTGTACTTCCCTAGAAATCAAATCGTACTCTTATACTTTTTTCAGTTTATAATCAAACTTTTGTTTTTGCAAACATCAGTAATGGAGCAAGGACGATATTATCAAAGAAGGATAGGTATGAAATTAGATTATTCGAATTTAAACAAGTGTCAGTAGATTCAAATCCATGAAAATTCCTAGTTGTGATTGAGTATCCTCTTATCTTATAGCCTACTCCTTATCTCCTATCGTAGGCTCGTAATAGTACAACTAATTCGTTGTACTACCGCGATATCGTACTAATGCGAATCTCGACCTGCATGGGCCACCACTAGAAATGTGTCACGACCCATACCCGGTATAGGGGCACGAGTGCGTAACAGCGCCCAGCCTACGCTACAACATCGACGATAGAACACTGTCTAAGTCACTAACTAACAATCTCACACAATAATATAATATACCTGTCATAAATCTCAACTTCGAATGGAGGACAAGTATAATGATATGGTAAATGTTGGCCCAATGATTACATCGTGTTTTTGAATATGGTTAATCAGTTAAGTTTAATATAATGATGTCACTAATATTCATATACTCACTATCATGTTACTACTTAAACTTAGCATTGTCCTAATTGTCTTATATTATATTGCTATGCTTGTATCGTACTGCAACATATTTTGCTGGCCTAATATGTATTTGTAGACATACAGTAAGCATGATCGAACATGATCAAAGCAGGACATAGGCAATGAAGAATTAATGATGGAGCAAAGACGACGTCATACAGAAAGATTTCTTCGAACCATCTAGCGACCTATCTGGGGCCTCGCATCGGGGGTTCCGCTGCCCGGTCAGCGGACAGGGGTCGAGGGGGCATCGGGGGTTCCCCCGAAAGGTATTCAGATTTTTAGATCTGTTTATCTTTGGACGACTGCTGTCAAGGAAAAAGATGTCTTCAGGAATGCTCAAATATCAAAAGAAAGGCGTCGTCAAAAGGGCTCTTAGTTTTCCTATTTGTTCCAAGTCTGTAATCTTTATTTTATTGAGTCTAGGAGAATGTGTACGTTGAGTCGCACTGAGTCATCTCAACCCCTAGACATATCTCTCCAAGCTCTACCATACAAAAGACCAATTCTTGAACCAAGCCCAAGCTCCACAAAGCCCAAAAGCCTAATGGACCAATTCTGTCTTCTGGAGACAGAGTTCGGGCCAAACTCTGCCTCCACACAGAGTTCGGGCCGAACTCTGTCCCCTAATTTCCAGCATCCTGATTTTTAGGGCCTGCTTGCTACAAGCTGTCCAACGTTCGAAAATTTGAATTCTTGGGGCAAAATTCTGGCCGAATTCTGCCTCCCCAGAGTAGTATAAATAGAGCTTGAATTCTTTCATTTCAAATCATCTCTTACCTTCAAATATTCAAGCTTTCTAAGCTCTACTACTCCAAGCCTTATTCTTCCATATCTTCTAAGCCACAACTCTCCTTAGCCCAAGGTGCTCAGTGCGATATCAGCTAGAAGTTGTGTGCAAGAGTGAAAGAAAAGTAACTTGGACAATTCCAAGTTTCGCCACTACGAATCTGTAAGAAGTTGGCGTGCTCTTCTGAGTAAAGGCACGTGGTTGTACACTATTTCACAAATAGTGGATTTCAATCCTGAGCTAGAGTTCTCAGGCCTGGACTAGTCCTCCACGAGGGAAACCAGGTTAAAACTGTTGTGTCTGCGAATGCTCTTCTGATCTTTATTTTACTTCCACATTTATTTCTGATTTATTTACTATCTTGATAGTTGTTTTTGTGGGGGTGATATAGAGTTAATTTTTATTTGGTGATTATCGACACAAACTCTATTCACCCCCCTCTAGAGTTGCCTACACGTTATTTCAGTAAATACTCAATCACAATCTAAATCACGGTAAGATAACAAAAAAGTCTAAATATCTATAAAGCTCAACAACAACAACAATTAATACAAAATCAAAATCCAAGTTTCAAATACAATAACAAATCTCCATTATTACAAGTCAAAAGTTCTAACAGAGAATCTAAAACAAGTCAAATGTAGAACTAAGTCTCTCGGTCACTCTTGAGAATCCGGACCCATGGTAGTTATCCCATCCTCGGATCCGTAACATGTAGGACACAGGTCCCCCGTGCAATCGTCTGAAAAATATATCTAGTTAGGATGGAACGAGCACATCTCCTCCAGCAGTTCCAAATAAAAGACAATAACTATAAAAAGTTATAGAAAGTAATACTTCATGTACACGGAAAGTTTGAGACATGAAATAAAATAGAACAACAGTTTAACTAAAGAACAAGGAAAGTAATACAGTGAATCAGAAGAGCATGGCAAGGAAGACTGTAAATAGTGACAACTGAACTAGCAAATAGGTGATATGAGTCTAGACAGTATAATATGAGTCAAATGTGAATCTAATACAAGATATTACTCCAATGTGTTTTGAAATACCGCTTTCGACATGTAAACGGCTTGGGGTAAATACGGTACATCACACACTTGGCAAGCGTGCGATGGTTATCTTTTCGGATTAGACCATTATGAGTGGTTCTAGTACGATTGGGAATGATTACATATCTACTCGAGTATTTTCCCGCTCCGACTAGTACAAATGAATCCATATCCCGACACATAAATAGAGTACAGATCCAGCCAGAAAGTAAGTGGTGCCAGTAGGTGTTTCTAGTAGGTGGTTCTAGTTAGTGGTTCCAGAAGTAGGGGCCAGACAAGTTTAATACATGTGTCGCAAGTGAATAAATCCAGAATACCAATCCGTGTCATATCAAAGAATCAAATAATACTATACTAGAAGCTGAATCATAATGATCATCAAATAAATAAAAACAATCCGAGAATGTACTCATCTGTCGTCCAGAGCAGTAAATGAGGATCGATGCCCAAAGAAGTGTCACACAAACCTATATATGAGATTACAGAGTTATTTGGTGTTCTAAAGTAAAAAAAATGTATTTAAATGTACTAATTACATGTCTCTGGGCTTTTTCTAGGTCATGGAAAGTCAAATTAGGTCAACGCTAGTCAATCTAGTCAATTGGTCAACTTTGGGTCAACCTTAGTTCCTTTAGTCTAATTCTAGGATTTTTGGCTATTAGACTATCTAGTGTTAGGCTAATGTGGTATCAAAACCACATTCCATATCAATATTTAGCTATTAGGATAACCCAAGTATATAACCATAGTATACCTTGACTACAATTCCTTATCTACTACTAACCTTATAAGTATACAAGGATATGAATGGTATGTATATAATAGCATACCCACATTCAAACTCAGCCATTAACACACACACAAACACACACACACACACACACACACACACACATATTTAATGAAAAGGAAATTTTATTGATGTATCAGGCGCAAAATGTCGAAGCCTATCCAAGTAAGCGTGCCAAACGCGGAGAAACAACAAAACCTAAAAGCCTAACTGGCACCAGAGGGCACGGTAGGCATGGCTAAAGCAAAGCCTGCCAAAAATACTCTGGGGAGTGGGAGCAGCGGTTCCTGGATTTAAGAATTTGACGAAGGACTTCGCGGATCAGTTGAGCCGATGTGAATTGGCGGCCTTCATAACTGAATTTGTTCTAATTCTTCCAGAGGTCCCAAATACTAGCGACAGCGACGATCTGATGGCTACAGGAGTCACCCCAGTTAATCAGGAGATCGTTGAAACCCCCGGGCCTATGCCTCCTCCTACAGCACCGAGAAAGGTCATGCCAAATCAGGTTAACAAGATCTTCAGAGAGTAGGATGTGTTCCGTCATTTCTGGTTTATGAGAGGTACAGTAGTGGCAGCTGGATGCGAGGCTGAAACCGATGGTGATTAGTGAATTGTCGGTTGGCAGCTTCCTGCGCTGAGCTCTCCAGATTAGAAAAAACTATTTGTTGGGGATGCAGGATTGCCAAAATGGCACTATCATTGGTGACGGCACACCGTCGCCCCCCACCTCTTGCCTGGCTGAGGCTAAACGAACCTCCGACGTTTGGGGCCCAAATCAATTCGTCTGGGCACTCGTTGATCCGAACGTCCGCGGCGACGAGCTCAGTCGTCGCCTCTGGCACGATCCATTCGTTGATATGCTCCCATCTCCAACCCGATCCTGGGTCCCAGAGATCCTGAATCATGCAGTTAGTGGGGGCATTCGGGGACTGATGGTAGATCCCATTACCAATCCACTGCTCAAGGCAAGGCGACTAATCTTCGATACCGAGTCGCATGCAGATCAGGGTTCAGCTAGCTGACGGCCGTGGAGAATACGGTGCAAGGAAGCAGATGAGCGACTGTTGGCGATAGCCGTTGCTAGGTAAGAGTGTTGAAAGTATCTAGCTTTCATAAACTGTGACCAGATAGATTTATGCGATCTAAGCTTCCACCATAATTTCATAGAGTAGGCATCCACGATGTGCGCTAATTTTTTGAAGCCGAGGCCTCCCTTGTTCGTAGGTTTGGCCATCATGTCCTAGCTGGTCCAGTGGTGCTTATTCTTACCATCCTGATGACCCCAAAAAAAGTTGGCGAAGAGAGCCTCCATAGAGGAAAGAACCTTCGTCGGTGGGGAGCAGACTGCCAGGGTGTAGATAGGAATGTAGGATAGAACGTGCTTGATGAGGATCATCTTGCCGCCTGGTGATAGGGTGGCATTGTGCCATCCCTCGATCTTCTTCCTGACCTTATCGACCAGCCCGTCGAAGATGCCCGAATTGGATCTGCCATATACCAATGGGCAACCCAGGTAGGTGAACGGAGGGTATGCGGTGGAGAAGGAGGTGATATTAGTGAGAATAGCCGAGTGGCTCCTGTCTGCTTTGTGGTGGGTATAGATGATATTTTGTCATGGTTGATCCGTTGATCGGAGCATCTGGTATATTTCTCCAGGGTGCTACTGACCATCTCAACAGATCTGCCGTCCCCGGAGGAGAAGATGAGGACGTCATCGGCATAGGCCAGGTGAGTTGTAATAGGGCAGCCAGCAGTGGTATAAAAGTGGTAGAATCTGAGGATGTTGACCATGCTGTTGAGGTTTTTGCTGAGGGCTTTTGCGGCTATGATGAAAATGGTGGAGGATAGAGGGTCTCCTTGTCGGACACCTCAACTAGATTTGAAGAAGCCGTCCACTTGTCCGTTGATGATAGTGGAGAACCAAGAGTTTCTTATGGATCTGTATATGATGCCTATCCAGGTTTTTGAGAACCCGAAGGCCCTGAGCACCCAGATCATGAATTGCTAGTCCAGGCAATCATAGGCCTTCTCCATATCAAGCTTGATGGCTATGTTACCCCCCCCCCGATGGGAATTTCATTCATGTAATCATTTCCTAGGCATGACGGATGTTGTCAGTGATATTTTGTCCTATGACGAAATCGCTTTGTCCTTCGGAGATAATCTTGGGGAGGATGTGGGACATGCGGGTGCGATGATCTTGGAAATAATTTTATTGGTGAAGGTGCATAGGCTGATCGGACGAAAATCTTTGAAGGTCTCCGGGTTATCTTTTTTGGGGATTAAGATAAGATTGGCTCGGGATAGGGATTTAGGATAGCAAATGCCTTGAAATAAAGCAGTCGCGGCTTCGATCACGTCAGTCTGAATGATGTTCCTACAGGCCCGGAAGAAAAACCCAGAGAATCTGTCTGGTCCTGGAGCGCTGTATTCTTCGAGGGCCCAGACTGCAGACTTAACTTCTTTCACGGATGGAGGGATTAATGGCTACTCATTGTCCTGCTCTTTGATTAATAGAGGGATATTAGCTAGGAAGTTCTCATCCTTGACGACGACATCTTTGGTGAATAGAGTGGAGTAGAATTTGGCGGCAGCCGTCTGGATGCTCCGCTGATCTTGGAGTAAGGTGCCATTTTAGTCAGAGATTTGATGGAGGGTGAGTTGTTGCATGCGGCCCCTAACACAAGGGTGGAAGAAAGCGGAGTTGCTGTCGCCCTCGATGTTCCAGGTCAACCTGGCTTTCTGCTTCTAAAATTCTGTCTCAACTTTCAGGCAGGATTTGAGGATTACTTTGATGAGGTTAAGCATGGCGCGGGCCTCTGAAGAACAATCCGTTACGAACCTAATCTTCGCCCGATTGACGTCGTCCTCCGCAGTATTAATCTCTTGGAAGATGTTGCCAAAAGCGTGTTTGCTCCTGGAAGTAAGGGCGCACCTGGTAGCCTTGAGTTTTACGGCCACTCTGATAAGGGGGTCTGGGTTGTTCGCCGAATTCCAGGTGTTAGCAACGATGTTCTGGAATTGAGGGTCATGTCTCCAGAAGTCCAGGAATCTGAAAGATTTTTTAATAAGGTTGGGATTGTTGCTAACCTCAATAACGAAAGGAGAGTGATCGGATTCGGTGGAGTTGAGGTGGGAGAGGTTGGATATGAGATTCATATCAGACCACCGGTTGTCTACAAGGGCACGGTCCAGACGAAAATATTGGCGATGAGCTCCTTCTTGCATGTTGCACCAGGTGATGGAGTTACCAGAGTAGGGGAGAAGATGTAAGTTAGCCTGAAATATGAAGGAGTTGAAGTCGTTCATGGCCGGTTGGTGGAGAGGGCGGCCTCCTGATTTTTCCTAGGAGCTCGCAATCGAGTTAAAATCCTCCAGACAGAGCCACGGGAGGCTGTTGAGGGAGCTGTGGGTGTCCAAAAGGGAGTTCCAGAGCTACTTGCATTCGACGTAGTCGCAGCTGCCATGAACTGTAAAAATAAGGGATCGAGAAGGGAGGGAGGGGTGTTTCACCCAGCATGAGAGCGCCTGGTCATAGTCGAGGACAGAACCGAAGAGGCAATTGTCGGAGAAGAGGATCCAGATGTCGTGACACCCAGCAATGGCGTTCGAAAAACTGAGCTAAAGTTGGATGGATTTGAGTTTCCTCTGGGGGATTTTGGGTTCGATGATAACTATAATGTCGATCCGGTGTATTTTGATAAGGGTGGTCAATCTCCGCATGGTAGGTTTGTTGGCCAGCCCTCTGACATTCCAAGCTAGGATGTTAACCATTAGCAAGATTGCGATTGGAGGTGGGGTTGAGCTTGTTGGCTGACCTGGTGTTCATGGCCGGTGGCTCTAGAGCTTGTTTTTTTCTTCTTGTTTTGATGTGTTTTGGGGACCCTTTGGGTTGCTGCAGGGGTTGCAGCCATCATACCTCGTAGGTTCGGAGCCTCGCTTCCTGGGCCGTTCGTCGGGGGGTTGCCGAGTTGTGTCTCAATCTCAGCTAGAGCGCTGAGGGGGTTGTTGGGGTTTAGAAAGTCGGCCTCCTGGGCTTGTCGGATCCTGGCCTCATATTCTAGGCCTAGCGACTACGTAACCTCGGCCGGGTGATAGGAGGAGGGTGAATCAACTGGGACGGGGTGGGTAATCAGCGCCAACTGGTTCTTCCCAGATAAATCTGAGGCAACTACAGCTCGAGATACTGTGATCTCATCACCTTCATCGAGCGGGGACTTGTCGGGAAGGAGGTTAGCCTGATCGTCCGTGGCCTGAGATGGGTTGAGGATCTCGAATTTGTTGAGGAGGGTGATGCCTGTTGGCTGTGCTATCTCTACCGGGGGGGCGGAGGTGGTAGAATTGACTAGGGCGGGGTGGGTAATCAGCGCCAAGTGGTTCTCCCCATGGAGGTCTGAGACGACAACGGCTGGAGCTACGGCTTTCTCATCACCTTCATCGAGCGGGGACTTGTCGGGGAGCGGGTTTGCCAGGTCATCCTTCGCCTAAGAAGGGCTGAGGATCTCGAATCTGTTGAAGAGGGTGATGCCTGAAGGCTTGATTGAGACCGTACCTTTATTCGACTTTGAGGGAGCGCGAGGGCTGGGGGAGCTGTCGCTTTCTGCTAATTGAGAGTGGGAGTTGGGGAGGGGGAGGATAGGGCCTGGGCCTGGGGTGGGGATTTGTGTCGCCTTCTGGGGGAGGGCCTTTTTAGGATCTTTCTTCTTGAGCTCCGGGTGGGCCTTGAAGCAATGCTTCGAGAGATAGCCTCTAATCTGGCAGTGCTTGCAGAAGCTTATGTTGTTGTCGTACTCGAGCGTCTGGGGGTGTGTCTGTCCCCCTAGCTCAAGCTGAATGAACGTTGGAGGGTCGGAGGATATATCGATCTCTACGCAAATCTTAGCGTAGTTGACTTTGGAGAGATTGCATGTTTCTTCTACGATGGCTACCAGGGTCCCGAAGGAACTGGCAATTCTCTTAAGCGCTGTCGGAGCAAAGCAGACAAGGGGAGGTTTGGCAGGGTTATCCACGTCGAGACAATCGTAGAGTCGATATTGGGGTTGAAACTGGGGGACCATTTAGCTATCTTCATGCTGAGGGATCCGATGTTGGTGGTGCCCTTAGCCCAGACCAAGAAGCAGTCTTGGACGAAAGAGAGGTGTAGGAGGAGGTGTTTAGAGTCCAATGGTGCGACCATCTAAGTGGATGAGAGACCCCAGCCTGCGATGGCTTCTTTGACAGTAGGCAGTTTGCGGCATTCGGACTGGAATTTCAGCACAAAGGTCCTCGCGAAGGAGGAGGATAATAAGGAAATTTCATCGTTGGAGAACGACACTCTGATGGTTTCTCCTTCGGGAGGATGAGTGAACTCGATCTCTGGAATTTTGATCTTCGGCCAGCTGGGGAGTAGCTGCGCTACCCTGTCCGGCCGCAAAATATTTGTAAAAGAGGTGGCAGTTGAAGGTGTCGAAGAGCGCCCAGTGGGGGGTAAAGAATGTAGTCCGGAGGAGGAGTGTGGAGGGGATAGGGATGTAGCGGATACAACACCGCTTTCTGAGGGATATCCTCCATACAGAGAGCGACGCCGATCTGGGCCCTCAGGGTTCGGAGGGGGGCTGATAAGGCCGAGTGCATGTCTACCGAACTTGGGCACATGAGGCCCCTGGGGAACAGAGACGCATGCGCTCGACCCGAGCTCCGTGGGCGTATGACCGCCAGCAGAGGAGAGGGAAGGGGGTCGGGATCCTGACGTAATGGGCGCATGTTCGAATCCCAGCTGTGCCGGCGCATGGGGGGTGCATGAGCATACCGCTGCTCAGTACGGGCAGCCGGATAGAGGGGCGCATGGGCGCTAGAGGAGGGCGCAGGCGCATATGCCCCCGCTGGGAGGGCAGGTGCATAAGCCTGTGCAAGAGGAACGGGCGCATAAGCTCTGCTGCAAGAGGTGGGCGCATGGCTCTCGATAGTGGGGGAAGGCGCATAGGCGAGCGGGAAGTTCGAATTTGTCCACTGCAAGAGGCGGGTGCATGGCTCTCGGAAGTAGGGGAAGGCGCATAGGCGAGCGGGAAGTTCGAATATATATATATATATATATATATATATATATATATATATATTGTTTCACTTAACAAAATGCCTGGAAATCGGATTTTGAAAATAAAACGAGAAAAAGTACAAGAAGTACAAATTTAATTCTAGGAAGTATTGCTATGGAAGTCTGATCTGTAAATGATCACTTTGTTCCTTGGACCATACGATGATGATGAAGATCACTGCTAGAAGATGAACAGTTAGAAGAACTAAGTCACCAGAAAGGTATCGATGCACTTGAGCACCGATGGCGAGGCCGAATGCTTTCCTGCTTTGCTTCACTCTGTTCTGCAAGAAAAGCTGAAGAAGAATGCTCCAAAAAATCAAAGTCTCTGGGCTCTGATCTCTATGTATTCTCTTCTCTCTCTGTCTCTCTGTGTCTCATGAGAAAAATAAGTCTATTTATAGACTTGGCTTCTTGTGCGTAAAAACTCAGCAAAAGTTCCGTCTTTACGCTAATAACTGCCACCCATGACCGAAGTCATCCTCTGCATACGTTGACACGTGTCCCATTATTTGAATAAGAATAGGATACACATACACACGTTCTTCGAGATGTGTGGCATGAAAGCCATGTAGGCAAACCACGTTCCAAATTGGTGAAGAAGAATAGGGCATAAAAACAACCCAAAATACTCTGAGCGTAAAGTAGTAGACTAGGCGTAAAATAGTTCTGACATGGACTTCCCGCATAAAGTGGTTGTTAAACAACCTTGAGCTTAAAAGTAGCCCAAATAAACTTTATGCACACGTCAACTTTTGAGCGCAAAAAACTTACACAGTCTCCATGCGTAAAAGAAGCCATACTGTGAGCGTAAAATAGCTCAGTCCACATACTAAACGACAACATTGGTCTCTGTGTAAAACAAATCCCTTCGAATTCTGCGATATATGCCATCATTAAATCTTCATGTCAGACTTTGCATTAAATGCAAGACTTGACAGCTTTGTCCAGCGTAAGGTGGTTAGCATGTCTTAGGCGTAAAACCACTGGCTTGACCCTGGCGTAAAACCATTGGCTTGACCCTGGCGTAAAGCGATTAGCCTGTAACAATAGATCATGTTGAGTGGAATGCTTCTATCTCTTTGAATCATTCCATGAAGCACTTTTTACGCTCCTACAAGACCCCCTTCAAAGTTTTCAAATATCTTAAAAATTTGAAACACTTTCAACAAAAGCGTAAAAGTCGAGATTTGACCAGTCAGCGTAAAAATTCGGGAAATGGTGTCGGTCAATACTTAACCGTCATAATGAATTTTTGAAACTTTTGAATGCTTCTTCATTTTCCCGAGTTTGCATTAATAATGATCAGTTTCCCATAAGGAATTTGAAAGTTGATTTGGTTGTATATATAAGGAGAAATTCTTCATTCTTGCTTTTTATCCTTATACTATCATGGCACCAAAGAAAGAGTTTAACAAAAAAGAGGCTCCGAGCTCCAGGGTTGATATAGAGACAGAGGTTGAGCGGGCACACAACTTTATAGAGTGCTTTGGACTGACTGTAGCAGTCTTTGGTTGTATAAATGGTGGTCCCTCAACTGCGTATGAAGGACCAGGTGATGCAGAAGCATTTATTAATCTGATGCATCGTTCCGGGATCCGCAACATGCACGAGTTAGGTGCCTCCCTTCGTCAGCCCAACGAAGGAGAGAAAAAAATAATATTTTATGTAGAAGTGTCGTCTATGTGTTGCGACTCTTCAACTTATTTGTAGGGGCTTACTCCCCTTTTTATAAATAAAATCTCGATATTGATCTCATCTGTTGGCATATAGAATTGTTCTACACCTCCTTTGACTGCATCTATGATTGTTCATTCCCAAGAGAAACAAAACAACACGTGGCATCTGTCTTGTGGTCACGAGCGTCTTTTTAGTAGGATCTTTCCCGAAATAGACTCACGCCAACCGTTTCTTCAACCCTTATAAATAGCTGAGTTAAAGAATGTTTTATACATTCTCATTCTCATTCTTCTGAAGATAGCTTTTTACAACTTTTCATTCTCCAATAAGAGATTGATAATGGCGATGCTTTCCGATGTCGTTCCTCTGTACGTCCGGTAGCTCTTTGCAAGATTTTATTCTCCAACAAATGATGATGCTTTCCGATACCGTCTCTCTGTATGCCCGGTCACCAGACGTTGATTCAACCACTCTTAGAGCCGAATCATCTGACCTTAATGGTAAGTTTGATTCGTAAATCGATCGTCTGCTTTTGAACTTTTTGTTGATAACAGATGTCGATCTTTAAACGAGC
This sequence comes from Iris pallida, assembly GCA_029216955.1. Lineage (NCBI taxonomy): Eukaryota > Viridiplantae > Streptophyta > Magnoliopsida > Asparagales > Iridaceae > Iris > Iris pallida. The sequence continues at coordinate 13,813,614 of JANAVB010034418.1, read as the reverse complement.
GCAAATCCTTAACAGATATGGAGCGTTGTACGTAAAACATTGGCGTAAAACTTGGCATAAAAACCTCAGGTGTAAAGCCTTGTTGCACGTGAAACATTGGCATAAAACCTCGTAGATTAGGTGCACATGAATCACTGGCGCAAAAACCTTGTAGATAAGGTATGCCTGTTGAAGATAAAACAAGATACGTAAGCACCTGTTTTTTTAGTTTTAATTGACTGATAAGCGTCTGATGATACTTCTGTTTAAAATAATTTTTCTTTGTTGTTTCCTGCAGAAGTTTGGCTGAAGAACTTTTCCAGAACCGGTATTGGCGACTTTGACGCTGTGAGGAGCATTCTTCTGACATCAATATCAGGGAGCTCATGCGCTTTTGACACACAAATCAGACAACTCAGAACTTTTCGTAGGATAAAAGGGTCTTCCTCAGATGGTAGGAAGAGCCTTTATACACGGAAAGTTGGATGGTGGAGTCAACTCTATCCCGAGAAATTGGGTAGTAGAGTTCCTTTCACGGCAGGACTAGGAATTGTATCCCAATGCTGGATACATTCCTATCTCCTCTGAAAGGCCGCCACTTCTCCACCAATTGTATTGGCAGCAACACGTCTTCGGGCTACCATACTCTGGGATTCTCCTCTCGTCTGAGAGAGAAGACCAGAGTTTGATTTCTACTATTCTGGTCGCCATTGAGGCTCAGACAGTAAGGAATTGACACCAACAACGAATCCGATGAAGAAGATCCAAAGAAGAAATAGATCTCGATTAGGTCATCGTTGTTGTATAGAATGAAAATCCAAGATGTAATAGATTTCCATTATGATTTGTAAGAAAGTCTAAGAAATATAATAGACTTTTATGATGAAATGAGAATGGAAGTGACAAGTCTTCTATGCTCAATGATTTGTATCTATCCAGAGGTAATACGGACATGACAGATAATAAAATCTTGTTTTCTGTTTTTAGAGTATACAATACTATCAGAGGTAATATGGACATGACAGTATGTAAGAACTCAAAGAAAAGTAGATTAATATCTATGCAGAGGTCAAATGGACATGATAAATAGGAAATACAAACAAATTTAATATTTATTCAGAGGTCATAAAAACGTGATAAATAATAAATCCAACTTTCTATACCATCTAGTAAGATAGAAGATCAAAATTTCTCTCCGAGTAATCAGCTTAACCAAACGTTGGTAGCTGGGGATTAAGAAGACAGATGTCATTTGAGGAGATATGCTAAAATGAATGAACCGACATATCTTTCGGGAAAAGAAAAGAAAAAGTTAATTCAATTCCATAATTAAATGGATGAATCTGATGTAATGAACGGACAGGTCTTTTCGGGAATGAATAGTTGTTTTCAAAAGACTGGTTCATTAATAGATCTCTCCTATAAATAGGTGAGAACTCTTTGTAACATTTCATTCTTATTTCCACTCCTCTATCGGAAATGTCTTCCATGGGCGTGCAGCAAAAGAATGAAGTCTCCAAGAAGGTTGAGGACGTCATCGAGACGTGCCCCATTGAGCCAATTGTGATAGGCCCAACCGAAGTAGGCGAAAGTTCTTCTACTTCCAAGCCACCACAAGACATCCTTGCTTTCTTAGTAGAGCTAGGGAAAACTCCTGAAGAAGAAGCGCTGAGGATGGCTGCCTGCAGGTTTTTTATGAACTCAGGCAACGATGTCTTCGAAGCATTGACTGACTATGTATTCAATAAGAAAGGCAGTGGTCCTCGTCCTTAATCCTTTATTCAGAACAAAAATAATAATAAAAGAAATTTTATTTTCATTCTGTCTCTTTTTTTTATACATAGTACTCTTAAGAAATTTGCCATTGATCGGCATCATGAGTAAATCTCCATTGGGCTTTGATAACCGACAGACGCCATTTGAAAACACGGTCACAATTACATAAGGGCCTTCCCATTTTGCATGGAATTTCCCTTTGCTTTTGTGAGTCATAATCATCGGTCTTCGAACGGCTAATACCAACTCGCCAATCTTGAATACTCTTTCTTTAACTTTACGATTGAAAGTTCGAGATATACGAGCTTGATATAGCTCAATATGCTGTTGTGCTTGAAGACGCTTCTCGTCCAATCCTTCAAGTTCTTGGAGTCGTAAGCGATCATTGTTCTCTATAGTTAGCTCATTAGCAATAGCTATTCGTAGAGATGGAATCTGGATTTCCAAGGGAAGAACAGCCTCACATCCATAAACCAATAAAAATGGTGTAAAACCAGTAGGAGTCCGGACTGTTGTTCGATAAGCCCATAAACATTCTCCAAGTTTCTCATTCCAATCACGTTTATTAGAAGAGACAAACTTTTTGAGAAGTTTAATGATCGTCTTATTGAAGGCTTCGGCTAAACCATTAGCAACTGGATTATAAGCCGTAGAAGCCAGATTTTGAATTTGATTCTTATCACAGAACCGATAAAATGCCTGACTGGCAAATTGTGGACCATTGTCATGAATTATCCGTCGAGGAATCCCGAAACGATAAATGACATGATGTTTGATGAAGCTGATCACATTAGATGTTTTCACTTTAGCAAGGGGAGCTGCTTCTGCCCACTTAGAAAAGTAATCGGTTATAGCTAATATGAACCGATGTCCTTTAACAGAAGGAGGGTTAATAGGACCAATGACATCCATACCCCAAGCTTCGAAGGGCCAAGAAGCTGCTGTAGGATGTAGAAATTCAGAAGGTTGGTGAATAAAGTCAGCATGAATTTGACATGCTTTACACCTTCTGGCGTAATCTACAGCATCTGCTATCATGGAAGGCCAATAATACCCCATTCTTCGAATGCGGTCCTGTAATTTCGGACCCGGTTGATGAGCACCACAAACACCATCATGAGCTTCTCGAAGTGTTTATTTGGCTTCAATTTCTGAGAGACAGTGCAGCAAGAGTCCATCGTATGAACGACGATATAACATATATAAAGATGAATAATAATAGAATCGAAATGATCGTCTCTTAATTGATGCAGCTTCTTTCGGATCTTCAGGTAAAATCCCATGAACTACGTAATCAATAAATGGAGTTCTCCAATCCCTCTGCTGAGAGCTTGACTCTGTAGTATAACTCTGTTCAATACACAAATTATTCTTGACACAGAATAAGTCTCGGTCGAGTAAAGTAATTGTATTTTGTCTTCGGATTGGAACAGCCAAGTCTGCAGCTAGGCTAGCAAGAGCATCAGCCTCCACATTCTGAGAACGTGGTACGAATTCAATGAAGAATCCTTTGAATGAAAGGATCAATTCGACTACCACTTGATGATAAGGGATGAGATCAGGATTTCTGACTTCATAAGTCCCTCTAACCTGATTAACAATCAGTTGAGAGTCTCTATAGGCTTCCAGGAATTCAATATCCAATTGTTTTGTGACTTGGAGACCAATCAATAGAGCATTATATTCTGCTACATTATTGGAGCATGGTTCATTGTAAGAATAGGCACGGTATATGACCATTTTGTCAGGAGAAACCAAGACGATTCTTACCCCAGAGACAATATTACCTTTAGGTCCAACCCGTGATGCTCCGTCAAAATATAATTGCCAGATGTCATTTTTCAAAGTCATATTCCAATCCACGACTTCATCTGGAATGTCCTCATATAACTTTGATGTTTCAGGTATAGGATGAGCAGCTAAGAAATCAGCTAATGCTTGACCCTTCACTGATTTTTGAGGTATATAAACCATGTCATAAGGAGTGAGCAACATCGCCCAGGTAGCTAACCTAGAGTTAAGAATGCTCGGTTTTTTCATCAATACCCGAATGGGATTTATTCTGCGGATGACATGGATAGTCTGTCCTGTCACATAATGTCTTGTCTTTTGGACAGCAAAAACCAAGGCCAGACATTCCTTTTCTACAGGAGTATACCTGTGTTCTATTCCGACCATCATTCGGCTAAGATAATAAATCGCTTGTTCATGCCCCATATCGCTGTTCTATACAAGAAGAGCACCAAGTGAATGATCCAAAGCTCGAACATATAGCAAAAATGGTCTTCCTATCACTGGAGGTACCAAAACAGGGTGATTTGTAAGGTATTGCTTGATGTCATTGAAGGCTTTCTGACACGCTTCATCCCAAACAAATGATACACCCTTCTTTAATAGACGGAAGAAAGGTTGGCATCTTCCAGAGAGATTGGATATAAATCTCCTGATATACGCAATGCGACCTTGGAAGCCACGGAGTTCTTTTAAATTGCGTGGAGGACGCATTTCAAGAATTGCTTTAACCTTATCAGGATCAACATAGATACCCTGAGAAGTAATGACAAATCCTAAAAACTTGCCACTGGAAACCCCTAAGAAAGACTTAATAGGGTTCATTTTCAATTGATGTTGGCACATCAATTCAAATACTATCTTCAAGTCTTGAATGTGATCATCTTTTGATCGACTCTTAACAGCAATGTCATCTACATAACATTCTACTGTCTTTCGTAGATGTTCTTGAAAGATGTTGCTCATGGCCCGTTGATACGTGGTACCGGCATTTTTAAGACCAAACGGCATCACCGTATAGCAGTAAACCCCAAGGGGTGTACGAAAAGTAGTATGCTTCTCATCTTCTGGATGCATCTTAATTTGATTATATCCTGAGAATCCGTCCATGAAAGACATGCGTTCAAAACCGCATGTATTGTCTATCATGACATCAGTAATTGGAAGTAAAAATTCGTCTTTTGGACAAGCTGCATTAAGATCTCAAAAATCTATGAAAACTCGGACTTTTCTGTTCTTCTTCATAACAGGAACAATGTTGGCAACCCAATCGGGGTGTTGTTCTTCACGAACAAAACCACACGTGATCAGCTTTTTGACTTCTGCTTCAATTGCATCCATCATATCTGGTCTAAAACGTCGTTGTTGTTGTTTTACAGGCTTAACATTAGGAAGAATATTGAGTTTATGAGTAGCAATTTGGGATCTAGACCTGGCATATCCTCATAACTCCGTGTAAAAATATTAATATATTCTTTGATCAGTTTTATCAATTCTTCCTTTTCATCTTCAGAAAGATTTTTACTGATGAATATTGGTTTGGGCGTAGTTCCATCTCCAACATCAATCTGGACAATCTCGTCCTCTGTAGCTGGTTGTCGTTATTCAAAACGAAGTTCCCATTGAGTGTCCATCTGTTGAGCCCAAGGATCATTCTCAAATGGTTCATATTTACCATCCGTTTGAACCATATTTACTGAGAATATTTGTTCAGATTCATCATAATAGTTTCCTCTAACATATGAGGGGCGAGATGTATCAGATTCGATAAATTGGATTTCTTTCGAATCTGATGATTGTGAAGAGCTAGAAGAGAATTCTTTTTGTATATCGTCATTAAACATGTAGGACGGATCATATCCCAACCCATGACGAGTCTTCTGGTAAAACGGATCACCACATAATGGTAGTCGTCTACCTTTGCCTTGATTGAGACCTTGCATAGTCTTCAAATCATATCCCATGTTCTGGATAATCTTGAGAGATTGTTGACTATATCTGTCAATTCGGATTCTTCCTTTATCTTTATCTCTCAAATCATCTGTCTGAGCAACAGGGATATTTCTAGCCAAGCCAAACACAATTTGGCGCTTGTTTTTCTTATCAGACGAAACCACGAAATAAGATTCGTCGTGACGTCTATAAGTTACACAAGCTTGCGATGAAGTGGCCACAGGAAGAAGATAGGGAGAAGATGTTAGAAACCTTTGAGCATAAGGTCCAACATCGATATGAGGAGGAAAAGAATTTTCCTTATTGTCAGTGTACAAGGTTTCTTCTGTGTCTATGTCGTCTTTATACTGATGACTTTGATTATCAGAAGATAAAGTCATTCTTTCAATATACTTGACAGCCATATACTCGAAAAAGAAATCTTTATTGATATCAAAAAGTACAGAATGATCAATATTTACATCATTTAGAATTTGACAGTTACGCTTCGGATTAATCACTAGTGGACTATCATCCGTCTTCTGCATAGATTTGCAAAGATTAGCCATCAATGGAGGTTCTGGATCATTCGTACGAAAAGTACGCCCTTTGACCTTGATCACAAGAGGTTGAACTTGGCTTTTAGCAGGAACATTCACTGATTCCTCACATGAAGCTTGAGTTCTTCCTTTAACCTTGATCATCAAAGGTTGATTGTTGACAGGTTGGGGTTGGATTCGCCCTTTGACTTTGATATTCAAAGGTTGCTCTTCTGGCGGATCTTCATTAACAGACCGATCTTCGACAAATGATCGATCTTCAGCCATGTCTGATATTTTCTTTACATGTTCTTGTTTGTAGATCCTTGAATCAGAAAAATAGGCTTCGACACCCTTGAAAGGATTGATATCAGCAAACTCAGTCTTTACAACCCCTTGGGAATCCACGTACTTGAAGCATTGGTGGAGAGTTGAAGGCACGATGTTATGCTCATGTAACCATGGTCTTCCAAGAAGGATGTTGTAGGATACGTCTGAATTAATAACATAGAATATTGCCATAGTTCGAAGATCACCAATCTGAATCTTCAGACGAATCTTCCCCAGTGGTTTGCTCTTTCCAGAGTTGAAACCAACTATCGTAGTACTAGTGTAAGTCAGATCACAAGTAGGAATCCTTAATGGTATTAGTATACTTTGAAGAATTATGCTAATGGAAGACCCAGGATCAATGTAAATTCTGTCAACTTCAATGGATTCAATATACCCAGTGTAGCACAATGGCCTGTCATGCTTATTATGCTTCAACAGCATATCTTCTTGTGTAAAGGTGATGTTGGGAATTGCTTCCATCACACTATGACATTGTGGGCATGACACTGGTATATTGTCAGCAGTCTTAAGTTGAGCTAAGCAGGAATCAGCTTGCAGCAAAGCTTCACTCAAAGTTTTACGACATTCTTTAGAAAGGCGAAGCAACTCAAAGATAGATAATCTAGCCGGAGTATTAGCTAACTAGGCTAGAATATCAAATTTATAGGGTTTTATCACCACCCCCTGACTGGAAGTAGACTTCAACGGGACGTCGAAGCGTACCGTCTTCTGTTTCCCCTTTTCAACCACAGCAGGAGCAAGAGACGGTTGAGTTGATGGTGTTTCAACACTCTCTGCTTCTTTGGAGGATCCCTCATAATCTTTGTGGTACTCTTTTCCAGATCTTGTACCAGCAAAAGTTTCTTCTTCAGACTCAGAAGAAGGAAGTACCATATTGCAGGATTTAATCTTCCTTTTCTTAGCCTTCTTCTTGTGAGGATTGTTATGAGGAACTTCAGAACCCAATCCAACAGTGGATTTTTGACTTTGAATTTGTAAAGGCAGTCGTATTCCTTTATCATAATTCAAACCTTCTGCCTTTTGAAAGTCATAACCCAACTTCTTCATGAGAAGGACAGATTGCTGACTGTACAAGTGAGTAGGTAGTGGACTTTTAACAGGTGGTTCCACAGAGGAAGAAGAAGAAATCTCTGTAACTACAGGAGAATGAGGAATAAATGTCTCTGTAGCTACGGGAGGAGAAGGATTCGGGATACGAGGAAAAATCCCTGTAGGAGCTTTTTCATAAGCAGCGAAGACATGTTGTGCCCTGTATAAGGGAACACTATTCATGGCTAGCCACTGCTGATGAGTAAGCTTGAGCTTGGCAGGAGGAGCCAGACTTGGAGGACATATGTTCAATCCTCTCAGTCTATCTTCCAAAGGAAAGCCATCCCATAGATGATCCAAATCATCAGGATCTGGAATAACATGAGAAATTATGTTGCAGGTTTTGACATCTTACCTTTCTTGGATTTTGAAGTTTTGCCTTCATCTTCCATTTCAGGTACTAAGTCAGGATGTACTCACATAATTTCACCATTCTTTAATGTAAGAGGCATCAATCCTTCATTTTCCTCCCTAGCAGGTGGGATATTCACAATCTTCATCGTCGCCTTCGGGATTAGGATAATTCCATCTAGTACTTGTTGTGGAGGAAAATCTCCAAATTGAAGAAAAACCATATTGGTTGTAACTGTATGGTCATCATTTGTTAAAGCGATAGCACCACCATTTATCAGCCCTTGGATTTTCTTCTTCAAAATATAACAAGCACTGGTAGGATGATTAATGTATCTATGATAGATACAATATTTGGGATTGTCGGTCAGATTCACCTCATTAGGCCTCTTTGGCTCCGGAATCTGGAGTTTGCCACTCTTCACCAGACATTGGAATATCCCTGGGATATCACTTTCGTCAAAAGAGTATTCTTCTTTTGGCCTGGAAGATTTCTGATTATTCGGCATCATTTTATTCTTGGAAAGATTGACCATAAGAGTGTCTTTTCCTTTCATATTACGATTGCCGGAATTATTACCAGGATTACTTTTTTTTCCTTTATCCTTAGAGGCGAAAATCATCCCATGTTCATGAGCTAACCTACCATTGGTCTCGGCAGAAACTGCTGCTATGATAAACGAAGCCCAATCTGTGAATTGGGAACCCGTAAAGACAGCAATAGATGGTCGCAGATTCATCTTACATGTATCAATCAGCGCTGAATCTGGCATACCAGGGGGCATCTTTAGAGTCGCCTGTCGGAAACGTTCAATGAACGTCCGAGTATCTTCTTTCTCCTTTTGTTTGCTTTCTATTAAGGAGGACATGTTCATGTCCATACCTCCTTCATAGAAGCGAGAGAGAAACATTGCCTTAAACTCGTCAAAAGATGAAATGCAATTGTCGGGTAAACTATGATACCAGCCGTAAGCTGAACCCGTCAAGCAACCAATGAATACTCGAGTAAGAAGAGCATTATTTTTTTGCAAATGTACAGTCATAATATCAAAGTAATTGATATACTGACTGGAAGAAGCCTTTCCATCAAACAATACCATTAACTGTGGCTTGAATTTCGGTATAAAGGGTACATCATTCCAATGAGGAGGAAAAGGTTGCTTAATCCCTAACCTCTAGAGTTGATCCTTTTGCTTCAAAACTTCAAACTGTGCTTTAAGCTCACGCACTGCTTGAATGGCTTCACTAGTTTACGGAAGCACATTTGATTGAAAAGTTGTTGGTTGTACCGTAATCCCCACCGGAGATGGTACATCTTCTGGAATGATGGGATATGGAGATGCAGAATTTTGGTTAACAGTAGGCTCTTGGATATTCAAAGGTATATCAACCCTTTGGCTATCTTGAGTTGGTGCTACTACCTGTACTGGTGTTACTATTACCGGTTGAGCAGTTTGCTGAGCCGTTATTATTTGGTGCATGCTTTGCATCATGTTAAGCATGTCTTTTAATGATTGCTCAACGGCAGTGAGACGTTGTTCTGTATTAACAGATGACGTCACTGGTTCATCTCCAATAGCCTAGGATTCAACCTCTCTTGAAGATACCGAGGGATTAGTATAGAAGTATTAATCGACACTATCAGTTTCGGACTCAAGAGATTGAGTACCCCCAGCTTCAGAATCAGTAGTCTGCAATTGTCTTTGTCTTCTTGATCGAGTATTCTGATATACTCTTTCAAAAGAATCAAGAAGTCTGTTGAATTGTTATTGACCTGGGGTTTGGGACGTGTTCCGTCTAGGACGTCATCCTCTGTTGGTGTGAGATGCCATATTGACTGATGCATATGACAACTCATCAGCTTGTTGTTGGGGCGCATTAAAATTCAATCGATCAAAAACTGACCGTCTGGAAGCCGAGCAACAACATTTGATCAAAATCTGGTGACACTCACAGTGATGATTTTCTTGGGAGAGTGTCACGAGAGATTGTCTATTTTTACGCTTTTGCATTAGCAATTCACGTAAATCAGAAGGAGTAGAGGGAGTAGTCTTCTTTATTATATTTGGGGTAGCAAAACGTTTAGTCCCTTGTGTATAAAGAAGATTACTGGCTGCATTCGCAGAACCAAACTGTACATTTCTATGCGTTTGGAGTTGTGTGCGCAAATCTTGAGATTTTTGAGCACGAAGGACTCCATTTTTGTTGCGTGTGATTTGTAGGTTTGGTACTTTGCGTAGAGCAGTATAAGCAGGTTATTGGTGTAGAACTGAAGCTTTACCAATAATATTTTTACGCTGTATGCATTTAGGTACATTCACATTAGATGTAAAAACATCGTTACAAATTTTATCTATACTGTCACAGACAAGAGACTTACCTTTACGCGTAGAGCGTAAAAATTGATTATCTACCACATCACAGATGGAAGATTTTCCTTTACGCGAAGAGCGTAATTTTTGTGTGTCTACCACGTCACAGACGGGAGACTTATTTTTACACTTAGAAGCACAAGCATTAGAGTCTGCCTCATTACAAATGGGAGACTCGTTCTTATGCACTGAGCGTAAAATTTGGTTTTTACCCACTTGGTGTAAAACATCATTTTTACGCACCGGGCGTAAAACCTGATTATCTTCACCATCACAGACGGGAGATAAATTGCAACACTTAGAGTGCAAGGCTGAAGAAAGGACTGCCTCGTTAAGAACGGGAGCCCCTATGATAGGAGTGGGAAGAATTCTCTTGCCATCAGAAGCAACAGAGATATCAGAAGCTATTTTGGATTTAGGAATCTAAACTTTTCGTGCTTTGCGAGATTTTTGAACATTGGAGCAGCGAGAACCACCCCCAGTTCGGAGCATCTCTTCATAAGCAGTCTGGTCGAAGTGTACAACCAGAGTCTTCTTTGTCGATCCAATCGACACATCATCATATTGAGCAATTGCCTCCTCGTCAGAGGAGAAGGTCGTCCCCAGCAGAGTCGCCATTTTTGTTTCACTTAACAAAATGCCTGGAAAACGGATTTTGAAAATAAAACGAGAAAAAGTACAAAAAGTACAAATTTAATTCTGGGAAGTATTGCTATGGAAGTCTGATCTGTAAATGATCACTTTGTTCCTTGGACCATACGATGATGATGAAGATCACTGCTAGAAGATGAACAGTTGGAAGAACTAAGTCACCAGAAAGGTATCGACGCACTTGGGCACTGATGGCGAGGCCGAATGCTTTCCTGCTTTGCTTCACTCTGTTCTGGAAGGAAAGTTGAAGAAGAATGCTCCGAAAAATCAAAGTCTCTGGGCTCTGATCTCTATGTATTCTCTCCTCTCTCTGTCTATCTGTGTCTCATGAGAAAAATAAGTCTATTTATAGACTTGGCTTCTTGTGCGTAAAAACTCAGCAAAAGTTCCGTCTTTACGCTAATAACTGCCACCCATGACCGAAGTCATCCTCTGCATACGTTAACACGTGTCCTATCATTTCAATAAGAATAAGATGCACGTACACACGTTCTTCGAGATGTGTGGCATGAAAGCCATGTAGGCAAACCACGTTCCAAATTGGTGAAGAAGAATAGGGCATAAAAACAACCCAAAATACTCTGAGCGTAAAGTAGTAGACTAGGCGTAAAATAGCCCTGACATGGACTTCCCGCGTAAAGTGGTTGTTAAACAACCTTGAGCGTAAAAGTAGCCCAAATAAACTTTATGCACACGTCAACTTTTGAGCGTAAAAAACTCACACAGTCTCCATGCGTAAGAGAAGCCATACTGTGAGCGTAAAATAGCTCAGTCTACATACTAAACGACAACATTGGTCTCTGTGTAAAACAAATCTCTTCGAATTCTGTGATATATGCCATCATTAAATCTTCATGTCAGACTTTGCATTAAATGCAAGACTTGACAGCTTTGTCCAGCGTAAAGTGGTTAGCCTGTCTTAGGCGTAAAACCACTGGCTTGACCCTGGCGTAAAACCATTGGCTTGACCCTGGCGTAAAGCGATTAGCCTATAACAATAGATCATGTTGAGTGGAATGCTTCTATCTCTTTGACTCATTCCATGAAGCACTTTTTACGCTCCTACATATATTTTTTTTTTTTTTCCTACATATATATATATATACATATATATATATATATATATATATATATATATATATATATATATATATATATATATTATTTATATATATATATAAATATATATATATATACCCTGGCGTAAAACCATTGGCTTGACCCTGGCGTAAAGCGATTAGCCTATAACAATAGATCATGTTGAGTGGAATGCTTCTATCTCTTTGACTCATTCCATGAAGCACTTTTTACGCTCCTACATATATATATATACATATATATATATATATATATATATATATATATATATATATATGTATATATATATATATATATATATATATATATATTTTATATGTATATATATATATATATATATATATATATATATATATATATATATATATTTTATATATAAAATATATAAATATATATATATATATATATATATATATATATATATATATATATATATATATATATATATATATATATATTTTATTTTTTTTTATATACATATATACATATATATATATATATAATATATATATATATATATATATATATATATATATATAATATACATAGATATATATATATATATATAATATACATATATATAATATATATATATACATATATATATATATATATATATATATATATAAGACTCGATCTGCTACAGGTAATTTCTCTATTACATCTGCTTGGAGATAGATCAGGGTTGCGAAGCCTATTTTGCCTCATTTCAAACATATATGGAATACCTGTATGCCATTCAAGTGGTATATTCTTCTCTGGAGGATACTGCACTTAAAATTACCAACTAATGATGTTATTCACAGATTGGGTTACAGCTTACCTCTTCATGTCATTGTTGTCGAGAAGGATCTACAGAATCAATAGCTTATATTTTTCACAATAGTGAAATGGCTCAGCATGTTTGGGCAACTATGCAGACACTATTATCAGCAAGAGAAAAATCCCATACTTTGATGCAGAGGCTCCAGCGATGGTGGAAGAAGAAATATCAACATGTGAAACAGTTGGTAGTAGGGGCAATATGCTGGGTTCTTTGGAAAAATCGTAATAAATGGCGCTATGAAGGGTATGATTTTTCTAAAGAACATTTGGTTACCGAAGTTCGTCGGCAAGTCAGGAAGAGATTAAACTTATGTAAGCATTGTAAGGGGATGAGTTTTAATCTGTAGATCTCCAGTATGACTTCTGATCATTAATAAAATTTATTTTCATGAAATATATATATATATATATATATAAAATTCTTGAAATATATATATATATATATATATATATATATATATATATATATATATATATATATATATATATATATATATATATATATATATATATATATATATATATATATTTTATATATATATATATTAAAAAAAAAAAAAAAAAAAAAAAAAATATATATATATATATTTTATATATATATATATATTATATATATATATATATATATATATATATATATATATATATATATATATAAAAAAAAAAAAATATATATATATATATATATATATATATATATATATATATAATATATATATATATAATATATATATATATATATATATATATATATTTTGTTTTTATATATCTATATATATATATATATATATATATATAAAAAAAATATATATATATATATATATATATATATATATATATATATATATATATATAAAAATATATATATATATATATATATATATATATATATATATATATATATATATATATATATATATATATATATATATATAAATATATATATATATATATATATATATATATATTTTATATATATATATATATATATATATATATATATATATATATATATATATATAAAAAATATATATATATATATATATATATATATATATTTATATATATATATATATATATATATATATATATATAACCTTATCAACTACTGGCCAAAACCTTCTATATATAAAACTTATATATATACCTACAATATTTATGTATACTATATGCTACTATACGCTATATCTATATACCATATACCATAAGCTATAGGATCACGCAAGGACTGGACATATGGAATGCAGAACTGAACCTATATGCAGGACAAACAATGAGGATGGCTAATGGCTAAGGTAAGGGTCTGACACAACATTCTAATGTCTGAACTTGGAATGATTTGTCTGCACCAAGGTTATAGGACAGAACAATGTGGTTTGATCATTCCTCTAGAATAGGGAATGATACCTGTAGAAGATGACTAAACAAATAGTTCATGCAAAGATACATTAATTGCCCCAAAAAAATGATACATGGAATGCATCTGTACTGGTACTGTAGGGTAGAGAGTGCATATTAGGATGATGTGATCTGATGTAAATAGATATCTAAATTAATATATAGGGCTAACTGGACTAAAACACATGCTAAAAATCTGTACAAGGTGAGTAATAGACTGAATATACATCCAGTGGACAGATATTTGACTAAGGGTTTCCTATGCTCTGTAAATTGGATCTATTATATGAAAACAATGTGGAACTATAGGACTGAACCGAAAGTTCATTATTGAACAGAGCTAACTGAAATATAGATGTGTCTGATACTCCTCAAGTATCAGCCGATTGTTACATAAAGATTTGGACAGAACATGAATAAGTAAAATTGACTGAATATGAAAGGATGTGGAGGATAGAATCAAACAAGTTTTGGACATCAGTTAGAAAAGACAGAACAATGGTGTGGATATGGAACCTAAGGATGAATTTAGGATTGTCCCAAATGTTCAATATGAACTATCATCCAAAGGAATGTGGAAAGAACAATGAATGTTGCATATGACCTGTACATATGCTAAGATTGAAACAAAATAAATGGGCTGCACAACACATGGTCAGAACATGAATGCAGGACAACATATTTATAGGGAAAACTAAACTTAATGTTCAATTATGGCCATTTGGAATGACTAAACAATATAGGTAGACAGATGGACAGATCTAATATAATACTAGAATATTAACCAACTGAACATTAGGGTAGCACAACAAGAATATAGGGCAGAACCAAAGTGATGTGGGCTAATGCAAGTATCCAAGAGTACTAGAGGTTGAACATCTAAATACAATGTAGGAACATAACAGGTAAATGGGTTGAAGAAGGTAGGTAGGACAAAACTTATCTAATGTGGACTAATACCTTAGTGAAGAGAATTGATACAAACATTTAGATAAGGCATGGACTAACTACTTCATACAACTAAACAATTTAGCAAGGACTGAACCCTGTATATGAAGACTAATACCTCCCTTGATAGGATTGAACATCAAAAGAGGACATCCAATTTGCAGGAATCTGAACATTCGAGGATTGAACTCGAATGATGCAAGGGTTGATACTTAAATACAGGACACATATTTACTTATACTGGGGTGGACAACATGTGTGTGGATTGAGCAACACATATGTTAAATAATCTCGCTCGAGTTCCTAACCCTCCTCTCACTGGACTGTATCCTTGTGATGCAGTGGACAGACATAAAGGAGTAGCAGGGGACAGAGTATTGAATGAGGGAAAGGTACATGTGACATGGGGAAATAATGGAGTATAGGTCTGAACCTTAAACTAAATAAAACTGAACTATATTAAAAATGGACTGAATAATTATATGGCAATCACAGAACACTATGACAGACAAGGTTTCACATTCCCAAACCCCCAAATTCAATTAACCCATTCAAAAATATTCTAAATCACTAGATAATATACCATAGCTAACCATTAGTAGATGCAAACCCAAAACTACATTTAAAACTTAAATTAGAGTATCAAATGCCCTAATGGCCATTTCATCAAACACTTGGTGTGCGTATCCGATACAGTCGTGATATGCACTCCAATTGGATCCAAATTTGACCCAAAGCATGCCTACATGCTCTACAACACTAGCACGACCTAATCTACCAATTTCACAAATCCTGTAATCCTAATTTCGGATTTCCCCCAAATCAAATCAAAATCAAAAAAGAAAAACCTTCAAATAGGAAGATGAGAGCCTTAACTCCTCTCTAGAGGCCTCCTAATTTAATGGGGGGGTCCTAAATGAATGCATCTACACTAATGAAAGGGAAATTAGTGGTTTAGAGAGCTCTTACCAATTAGGAGATGGATTCCTAATGCACAAATCCCTATATCTAGATCTCCTCCAAGCTCCAAGGGCCAAAGTGCTCAAAATGCTCTCAAGCTAGCCAATAGAGTCTTTTCCTCTTCAAGCGGAAGAGAATGTAATTGGTTTGAAGGAATTTGGATACAATTTGGGAGTAGGGGGAATTTGGTGGAGAACTACAAATTAGGGTTAGGGTTTAAATAAAAAGGGGGAAAAAGGAGGAGTGCTTGCTATTAATAGCAAGGGGACAAGGGGTGGCCGGCCATACATGGGTTGGGCTAGGGTTTGATTTATGGAAAATTGCCTAAGAGGCCCTTCCTATTTGTCATGTCAAGCCTTTTAGGTAAAAGCCCATTCTAACTTAGTGTTTTAGTCAATAAATTCTAAATGGTTCCTAGTTAGATTAGAGGCTTGACTAGCTAATTATAAATGAATCTAATGTTGTCTATTCTCATTAACTAAGTTTTCTTTGGTCATGACTAACATTTAATAAAGGTTGTTCTAAGGTTTTACCAAAATAATATCATTAACACAATTCAATTAATTGAAAGATAACTAAAATAATTAAATTCATAAAAAGTCAAAAATATTCTTATTCTAGAACATGGTAGTTACACTCTGGGGCACGCATATCAATTCCCATGCTTCTATAGTCGTACCGAGAAGCATTGTATAGTAGTTCTCCATCAGATTCGGATCTTGTTTTGAGATTGTTATTCCCGAAACAAATCTTAGATGGAAGATCATAAATAGACAGAGTGATTCTACAAACGAATTTGCTCACACACACTGTATATGAGGAATCTTAGAGAATTTAGAACAAAAGAATTTGCTTCTCTAAATATATTGTAGCCTCTTAGAAGAAGACAGAGGAAAATAAAGATGCAACTATGCTGAGGTGATGAAGATCACCGTTACTCAAAGCAGGATTTGCCCGTAGCGATCTGCTCTCAGGACCCGGCAAATTCATAAAGAATTACTGGAGCGCTCATAGTCAACTTTTATGACTCAAACGGGCTCCATGGATCTTATTTTTTGTCCCTTTACAAAGGAGGCCGCACACGATTCATGCCCAAATTCTGGGTGTGGTTCGTGACACTTGCTCTTTCTCCAAAAGTCATACGTCAAGTCTACTCATGCACCAGATCCTAGGTGCATTCAGGCAAATCATCCTGCAACAAATAAAAGATCTTTGAGCAATAAGCATGCACCACATGGCATTAACTCAGTTCTGCCTACGAACGGGTGCTAACCACCTAAGATATCAACAACAAACGAATCTCAACAACTGCCACGTGTCAGCTCCTCCACAGCCCAACAATGTAGTTTCAAATAGATTCTGTTTAAGCTTCCTGGTGCAGCGCCCCTGTGCCCAACAAAGTCATACGTGTAGCGTTCCTACATGCAAAAGCTCCGTGTGCGCATGGACGAATCATTTTATTGCCTGTAAATAGAAGGATCATTCCTTCACATCTCCACTTCATCGAACTCTATAATCTCTTTAACAGCTTCAAACTCGGAGTTCATCCAGATATTCAGAGAGCCCGAGATCGTTGTCAGATCGTCAACGGAGTAAAGAATCAACTCTCCATCGCCATGGTTCCCAAAAAACAAAAGTGTACTATAAGGATTCCAACAAAATATTATATTGTACTATATTTAGTTTGATTATTTATAAAAGTTTCTTCAGTTACTTTTTCAATGGCAAAAAAGCTGGCGACTCTGCTGGGGACCACTTTCTTTTCCAACGAGAAGGTTGTGTCATAATCTGACGATAGCAAACTCAGCTCCTCCCAGAAGATACTGTTGGCTCATTGGTCATGGTCAAACCTAATTTTAATAATTGATCAAACTCTGTCTCGATATACGGAACAATTCAGATGTATACTCAAGATGTTTTGGATACTGCTCAAGATCGAAGCTATATTTGCCACTTGAGACTGTATTTCCTTATGCAATATAATTTTTATTTTTATTGAGTCTAGGAATACATTGTACACCAAGTCGTACTGGCAAGTAGGCTATCCAAAATTGTTTTTCAAAATTGACCTATTTTTTTTCAAAATTGACCAATGTTTTGAAAAATATCTATTATTTACAAAAGCCTCTGAAGGATTTCAAAAAGCCCAAAATATTTTTCCTAAAATAAACCTGACCAACCCTGACAGAACTCGGCCAGAGTTCGGCCAAGGTGAACGTTATATGAACGTTGGTTTTTGAACTTTGTCTCCCTTCAGTTGCGGTTTGTTACATAGAATTCTGTCCGAATTCTGCCCGAATTCTGCCAGAGTTCTATCTTTGGAAAAACTATAAATAGAGAGGAATTCTGATCATTTCAAACCACTCATTCACTTTCATATCTTCTCTTCTAAATCTTACGTTTCTTCCAAAGAGTTTTCAAAAAGTTTCTATTTTTATATCCCAAGCCAGTTACAATTCTCTAGTCAATTTGTCGGTACGGTATGGTCTAGAAGATTTCAGAGAAATTGTAATTAGAGGCTTAATTGAACAAAGACTCTTCAAAACTGAAGTTGGTTGAGTTCTTCGTATCAAAGCTCGCGTCTGTAGAAGTTGCAAGGACTTCGTATGAAAACTTACGGGATTTTCCAATAGTGGATTCAACTGGAAGCTAGAGTTCTTCGGACAGGACTAGTCCTCACAAGAGGGAAACCAGTATAAATCTCTGTGTTTGCGTTTGCCTTTTGAACTCTTATCTTTACAATTATTACTTTGTGATTATTATTATTTCTGTGATCTGAATGCTAACAAAGTTTTTAATTAGCAATATTCCGCTGCCTACTCTATTCCTATAATTGGTATCGGAGCGGGTTATACAGGTAAAGCAAGGTAAAACTGCAGTTATTTATTTTTAATTGTTATATAGATCACAGCATTACACATGGCAACTGTGAAATTCACAAGTGAAGGTCAAGCCACAAACAGACCTCCACTGTTTGACGGTACAAACTATATTTATTGGAAAACACAAATGAGTTTCTTCTTAAAATCTCTTGATTTTGACTTATGGTATATAGTTATTGATGGCTACAAAAATTCTCCTCGTATTACTGTTGAGGGAGTTTTAGTTGAAAAACCCCATAATAAATATACTGGGGATGAAAAAAAGGCCAGTCTTGACGCACGTGCTATTAACGCTTTATTTTGTGCTTTAGACAGAACTGAATTTAACATGGTGTCGACTTGCACAATATCAAATGAGGTGTGGAAACTTCTCGAAGTAACCCACGAAGGAACAACACAAGTCAAGGGGTCAAAGATCAGCAGACTTACTCAAGAGTACGAGGCGTTCAAAATGAAGCCAAATGAATCCGTCACTCAGATGTTTACGAGATTCCTAGATATTGTAAATCCTTTGTCTTCATTAGGCAAGGAATATAGTGACCATGAGAAGATTCGCAAACTTCTATGAGCTCTCACAAAGAACTAGATTCCAAAGGCTACAGTAAACATTGAAGGAAACGACCTCTCAACAATGTCTCTGGAAACACTCATGGGTAAGCTACTCACTCACGAGTTGGAACTTTAAGACTTTGAAGATGCTACACCAAAGTAAAAGTCAGAGAAGTCGATCGCTTTGAAGGCTCAATATAAAAGAACTGTCGAAGTTGATTCTGACGAGAGCGACTCTGACTCTAAAGATCAAGCTCATCTGGTAAGAAAATTCAAGAAGTTCATGAGATTCAACAAAAGAACAAAAGACAGCAACAATGAGGAAGATCCTATTTGCTACGGATGTAAGAAGAAAGGACATATGAAGAAAGATTTTCCAACAACATCATCATCAACAAGAAAAAGTAGCAAATATGACAAAGGCTACATGAAGAGATCTACATCAAGGAAGTACGCTATTACAGGCATATGGCATGAAAGTGAAGCCAACGATTCAAAAGACGAACAATCAGATAATGCTGCAAATATATGCTTGATGGCTTGCGATCAGGTAATCACTAATCCTCTGTTTGATCCTTATGATGATTTCACCTTTGAGCAACTAGGAGAGGCTTTCAGTGACATGTTAAATGACTACAGAAAACTGCGTAGTAAATATGAAACCTCTAAGAAGGTACTCAATGAGTATAAAGGTGAGATATGAAGACTTATCTACCAACTAGCTGATGTTAGAAATAGTGATACTTCTATTGAGTCTGGTGAGGTTTCCTCTATTAAGCTGTTGTTACACGAGACTATCAAGTTATCCGAAGAAAAAGACCAAACTGTCATCCAATTAAAGGAAGACCTATCTAAGGAGAGAAAGAATCTCCACTGTGTACAAGTCAGAATGGAAACACATACATCTGACTATACTAGATTATATGACAGCTCTAAAAAGTTGGAAATTAGTTTAGGAAAATGGCCTGAACACTACAACAAATATGGCCTACAATAGCAGTTTTTCTATAGCGTTCAAGCGTCCCCGCTATAGAATGTTATCAACAATAGCGTTCTTTCTACAATGCTATAAAAATATCTATCTATAGCATTTCCTAAATGCTGTAGAATATATATTGGTGCCAATAATTTTTGCTGACTTTGGTTTTCGAGGCAAACCAAAATATTTCCCTCAAAACCAAAATTTGGGAGACACATTGTACCAAATTGAAATTCTTATTACTAAACCTAGCCTCCCCGCCTTTCCATTCTATCTTCCGTGCCACTATTTTCTATCCGATATTTAGGTCAGCGGATTGGGGGAAATAGGTCATCTTCTCCTCTAAAAATTCCTCCTTTCAAATTTCCTCTTTTTCTCCTTCTTTGTGATCGGTCAGCCATCTGTAGGATTCTGCTCCTCTCCTCCTTCTCTAAGCCATCAGTAGGATTTTGCTCCTCTCGGTAGGATTCTTCTCCTCTCCTCCCTATAGTAAGCTATCGGTAGGGTTCTGCTCCTCCTCCTCCTCCGGTTATTCTCCCCTCTCCTCCTTTCTAATATTTTTGTGTTTAACAGATGCTCCATGAAGTCCTTTCTCGTCCAGGAAGGAGATCCCACCGGCCGGGACCTACGGTATATCTCAAAACCCTAATTTTTTTTGTTATTTTTTAGAAAATTTTGCAATTTTTCAGCCGAATTTGCTAATCTGCTCCATTGTGATTAATTTTTTTGCCTTTCAAATCTACTTGAGAATTATTAATTTTTAGGGGTTAATGACTTTTAGTTTGTGCATTACATTGGTGTTGTAGAATCTCT
This sequence comes from Iris pallida, assembly GCA_029216955.1. NCBI lineage: Eukaryota > Viridiplantae > Streptophyta > Magnoliopsida > Asparagales > Iridaceae > Iris > Iris pallida. The sequence goes on along the minus strand of JANAVB010034418.1, from coordinate 13,792,328 downwards.
TGAAATTAAGATGTGTTTTACATATCTGTTTATGGTGAATATATCTTCAAACAAAGTCCAATATTAATGAATCCAATCATAATATCAACCTTAATTCCTTCTAGGAAGGTGAAAATCCAATTCTTGACTGATTTTTATGGATGTAAGGGGAACTTTCCTTTTGATTCAGGAAAAATTGGGGTTTATTAGTACACAAGGGAGGTGGAAACCAAGGGGGAAGGATTATCTAGATGAGTTATCAGTCTTATAGATATGTTTTCAGGTTCACCGAAGATTCTTCGAGGTGTTTTTCATGGTAGCAGTCTGTTTTCTTATGTATTTTGTGGTGCATTTCACATGTTGTCTTGCTTCCCTCTAGTAATGATATTCATATCTTAAATTTTTAAGATACTTAAAAGATTTACATAAGAAAGTGAATAAATATAGAAGTGAGGAGACAAGATATTGTCCGATACATTTCCAACAATAATCGGGCTCATATTAGTTTTGGAGAGTTCTTGCTTCCTAGGCTCGCTCGCCAGTCATGCATGACACAGCAACATAACTTATTCATTGAGCATGCTAGAGCAATTACACTAATTACACAGAAATTGATGTGTCTGTGCAAAATTTTGTTCAAAAGAACAATATGAAGAAGCATGAATTGATAGGGTAGCAAATTGTTTTCGTACTTATATTATGGTGCAGTTCACATATTATCTTGCCTTCGCTTGCCTTCCCCTTAAGTAATGATATTCTTATCTTATTTATTTTGTTTATGGAACATGTACACCACAGGTGTCCAGTATCAATATGTAACTAATTCCCCATTCAATAATATTTTATTTTTCAATCAAATAAATTTATGTTGCGATAAAAAGAACATGATACTTAGTACCTTGTGTCCTGTCCTGTCTATATATGTTTCTTTCCTTGTTTTACCAATTGCTCCAATGTTAAAAACTAGGACTTGCTCTCTTCAAACTGTTACAACTATGTTACCAATTTGACATGGCATTGATACGGTCACCACAACACGGACATGACACTATTCCTAGCATCTCCCTTCTGTATTTTGGGACGTCTTTGTCATGTGTCCAGTACGAGTCCAACACGACAATGAATTTTAAGAATCTCCATGTTAAAGGCTTGGTTGATCTTGATGCTTCATATTACATTTAATTGCACTTGAAATTTATGTAGAATCAATTATGTAAGATAAAGATGTTCGATCTTCTACCTTTAGCAAAGCATCTTTGAAGCACAAGAGACTCTAAAAATCGGTGTCATGTCTGTGTCAAGCCGTGTCTGAGACGTTTCAGTGACACATACACTCCATTTTACACAAGGACATAAACTTTTAGGTACAATATTAAGATAAAACAAAATTTTGCAATAAACTGTCAATTCTGAATCATTTTAATGCTAAAAATTATAGTCTTAGTATCCTCAATGAATGAGTAGTTATTGGAAGATTAACAATAGAGTTAAGTTGGTCATGCAGTTATGGTTGTTTGAGTTTTCTACTTATAATTTGAAGAAACTTAATGCAAAAAGGACAGAAAACAGAATATCAATGTTAAAATTAGGGACTTGTTTTGTTCAATCTTTTCTTCCTATGTTCAAACTATCTATATAACCGACCATATTCAAAAACTTTATTGTTGACAGAACATGTCCTTTTTGGAGGTTGTTTCTGCTTATTTTTCTTGGAAAGCGGTCCAAGTCTGTTTGGTACAAAAACTTATCAAAAAACATCTCAATAGTTAGTTCAATTTTGGGGAAGTTTTTGACAGAAGTCACTTCACACTGTATATGACTATTCTTTTTCTTATTTTCTTAGTACCTGTTTCAAATAGATGCGTGCATGAAGGTTATACTCTTTATCCACCTTATTTTGTTAAACAATTTATTTTCTTAGTACCTGTTTCAAATACATCTACTCCAATAACATTGCTTAAATAGGCTACAGACGTTGCAGGGTAGAGGCACAACCTTGCAACAGATGACATGTTGAAAGTACTTGTTTCAAAAACTCTTTAAGCCTTTTATGCACTTTTTTTGTAGAAACTAGCTATGCTACTTAGCCAGTGCTTCATCATGAATTTTAACAACAGTACCTATTAAGTAAATTGTTATTCAAATTTAGATTCTGGTTATAGGTCTATATAGTGTGTAATCTACCAAAAAAATATAGTGTGTAATCTACCAACAATGTAAATCAAGAGAAGTGAAGTACATCTTTTCTGTTATGGACTTAATCCAGTGTTGAGAACATAAGATACTGGTATGATGTGTAAGATTATGTGGAAGTAGTTATTTTAGGGTGAGACAACCAGTGACTTGAGAGTGCTATCATTTGTTTGAGTGTGTATATGTAAAGGATAAAAGAGAGGATAGAGTTGTGCATTGATACATAGAGGAACCCCCAACTCTTATACTAGTATGCCCACTGTAGGTAAACATATATACACACACATATCCCTAACTGTTGACTGTTACACATGTCACGCCCCGATTCCGTAGAATCGATAGTCGTCCCCCGGGCGTGATGTCGTGCGAACCTAAGTTGCGATCACACAAGGCATAGTCATAAGGTTATCCGAAACACAACATCAAGTTAGAGTACGCAGAGAAATTGATTGATACATTTGAAATAGAAGTAAACTTTTTCATTGATAATAAAACTTCATTAACATTGACTTCATTACATTCATTGCCGCACGGGCTACAACATGACTCGTCTTACAAAATGAATGCCGATGAGATAGTCATTCCATACATTATACCCCTTTATACAAGCAAAAACCATTACACATTTCCACCTACTATCGTGGGAAGTCGAGTCGCCATCTTTTCTTTTGGACTGAGTGCGGGTCTTCTTCAAAAGGAATCCAGAACACAAGCCTTCACACGCGGACGAGGCTTCAAAAGGGTTCACGTCGCCTTGAGTTTCAAGTGGCACGCCCTTCGTAGTTCGGGGTACCTGCATAGAGAGCGAGGATCAGTACATTACACTTTGTATTGGTGTGTGGCTATTTCAGTTCCAAGCTCTCATTTGGTTGAAGAGTTTATATGACTTAGAGTATGAATGTTTCTAACCATCCTAATAAATTTCAAACAAGCATATGACAAGCATAATAAAATTTACGTTGAAACTTACCCACGGCGAACCACGCCGTGCCTTATGAAACTTACCATGTTCTTCCCTGTCAATTATTAACATTTTTCATATCAAGTGCAAAATGCATGTGTGATTGGTCACTGGCATCACAAGCCATCCTGGACGTATAGCTTTGTTAATCGAGATCCTTTCAACGCAAGTAGCTAGCTCCGTTGCAAGTCCCCGCTTAACCTGTACTGAAACCTGATGCACGACTATACCCTGTTTCCTCCTAGGCAGAAATGGTCCCGTGGCCTCGGGTTGTCGCTCGAGGAAACTATCGCCTTGTCGACAAGTTGTCCATAACAGTGTGAAGATATATTTTCCTTTTTAGTTATTAAGACATAGCCTACATTCTCTTTGAAAACTCAATCCTTTTTATCGTATTCGTGCCCTTGCATTTATCCTTTCATTCGTACAACATTATCGATTTACCTAGGAAGGGGGTCGAGAAGAGAAGGGTCAGCCACTCACCTTGTGTTTACTTCGGCGAGAGAACTTGTTGGTCGCGCTAGACGTCGCCTACACGATTACCTGAAATCGCACAAGCACCCGATTAGAATACTGCATTATTCAAGGAGTTCGATAGGAAATACTAGTTCGAAATGCAAGCCATGAAAACCATCGAAAACATTCACGAAAATGAATTCAGAAAACAAAGCCAAAACCAACGCAAGCGGCGTAAAAAGCAGAGCAACGGGAGGTCTCTCCCGACTCAGCCGTAGAGTCAATCCTCGAGGCGCAACCCGCTGAATATGGGACTTGGTTCCGAAGAAGACATTCCATAATGAGGAATGGATCTTAATTCAATCGTTCCCGTTCGATCGACTCGATCGATCCCGACCTATCGGTCCCGACCGAATCGATAGCGACAGTGTTCCTTTCTCGTGCACCCCGTGGACAGAGTGCGGGGCACGATGTAGGGACGGGGCACTACACCATAACCAACTAAGAAAAAGTTTTGTCCTCGAAACTTAAAATAGAACCTACCTCTACGAGAACAATGAAGGGAACTTTTCCTTCATTTCTGACTCAAGCTTCCACGTCGACTCTTCAACTGAATGGTTCCTCCAGAGGATGCGGACGAGGGGAATAGCACGGTTGCGGAGAAGTTTATCCTTGCGCTCCAAGATTTACACCGGCTCTTCGACATATAAAAAGTCCGCCTTCAGGTCCAGCTTACCCAAATCCACAACATGGATCGGATCATGCACGTACTTCCTCAATTATGATACGTAGAAGACATCATGTACCTCTGACAACGCAGGCGGCAAGGCGATTTGGTAAGCTATCGGGGTGACTCGCTTCAATATTTCGAACGGGCCAACAAATCTTGGGCTCAATTTCCCCTTCGCACCGAACCTGGAAACTCCCCGTATGGGCATGACTTTCAAGAATACATGGTCGCCTTCCGAGAACTCGAGGGGGCGTCGGTGCGTGTCGACATAGCTTTTCTGCCGGGTTTGTGCTATCTTCAATCTCTCCCGTATTAACTTGACCTTCAGCACGGTCTGCTCCACCAGCTCCGGACCAAGTATCTGCCATTCCCCGACTTTATCCCAGCAAATGGGCGATCTGCACTTCCGACCGTACAAATTTTCATACGGTGCCATTTGGATGCTGGACTGATAGCTGTTGTTGTATACAAACTCGGCCAGCGGTAGATGGACATCCCAACTTGACTTCAAGTCGATCGCACAAAGTCGTAACATGTCTTCGAGAATTTGGTTCACCCGCTCTGTTTGGCCGTCAGTCTGAGGATGATAAGCTGAGCTAAACTTCAACTTGGTCCCCAACGCTGAATGTAGACTACTCCAGAAGCGCGCTACGAACCGTCCATCCCGATCAGAGATGATAGAAACTGGGACCCCGTGCAGCCGAACTATTTCATCAAGGTATATCTGAGCAAGTCGGTCGACGCTCCAAGTAACTTTGATGGCGATAAAGTGAGCTGACTTGGTTAGTCGATCGACGATGACCCAGACGGCGTCGTTTCCCCGCGGTGTCCTCGGCAAGCCAACAACGAAGTCAATAGTGATGTGATTCTATTTCCACTCAGGAATGGCGAGGTTCTGCATCTCCCCTCGACGATAAAGCACTTGCTCGCCTCATGCCCAAGGGAACCGCACTTGGCACATCGCGATGATGAGTTATATCCCTGGTAACCGCCATGGTTCGGACGCTTTGACGCGTGATTGTTGCCTCACGTATAGCTAGGACGTTTGTGATTGGAGTGGCGCACAACGTCGTCAGCACCAAAGGATGCAGTTTCTCAAGGCGGAGAGCATAATTCAGAGCCTCGCCCACGGTCTTGTACTCCGGGACCCCGACATGCGCACCGATAGAGTGTCGCAGACCCACTTCGAACGGTCGCACATGGCACTCCTCTTTAGGCAGAAACGCACTAGATAACTTTGACAACTTATTGAATTCTGCGGCGTACTGTTCTACTGTCCGATTTCCCTGCCTCAACTTCATGAATTTATTCTCCTTCGTTTGACAAATAGCTGACAGAAGGTACTCGACTTCAAAGGCTTTGCGAAACGTAGCCCAAGAGATCGGCGCTGAGTTGTTGTCGCGTCGGATCGCTCGCTTATGCACGGCCCACCAGTCGTACGCGTTCAACCGTAGCTGAAGTTGTGCGCAGGCGACTTGCTTGGATTCTTCAATGCCGAGCAGCTCGAAGTGATCTTCCAGCTCTTCCAACCATTCGATTGCCATGGAGGGACCCTCGGTGCCGCTGAAGAAAGTGCGGTATGCCTTCTCGAATTCTGACACTTCAAAGTTGTACTTTTTCAGTGTCGCTGGTTGACGCTCGGGCTCCGCCTTGTCGACTTCAATGGGTTGGATCATCGGCCCGGTGGCAGTAGGTGCGGTGATGGTAGGCACAGTCACAGAATTTCCGTTGGCCGCCATTATTTGGACGATCTGCTGCAGGGTATCCAGCTGCTTTTGTTGAAGTTTCGCGTGTGCGTCGAAGCGAGCTTCGAACTGGGCCTGTCGTTCTTTCGTCTGTTGATGTTGGTTCTCGGACTGGTTTCGCTGTGCCTCCATCATGCGTAGCATCCTTTCGATGGTATCGTTAGAAGGTCCGCCCCGCGATTGATGCGAACTACTAGAGCCGCTAGAAGCGCTCTGTTCTTGCTCGGCCGTGGGTTCCGTCACTTCTGCGATACGAAGGCAACGCATCAGTCACAAATTATTACGGACTCATTGTATGGAACAAAACACAACATCAAGTTAGAGTACGCAGAGAAATTGATTGACGCATTTGAAATAGAAGTAAACTTTGTCATTGATAATAAAACTTTATTTACATTGACTTCATTACATTCATTGTCGAGCAGGCTACAACATGACTCGACTTACAAAATGAACGCCGATGAGATAGTCATTCCTTACATTACACCCTTTTATACAAGCAAAAACCATTACACATTTCCACCTGCTATCGCAGAAAGTCGAATCGCCATCTTTTCTTTTGGACCGAGTACGGATCTTCTTTAAAAGAAATCTAGAACACAAGCCTTCACACGCGGACGAGGCTTCAAAAGGGTTCACGTCGCCTTGAGTTTCAAGTGGCACGCCTTTCGTAGTTCGGGGTACCTGCGTGGAGAGCGAGGATCAGTATATTACACTTTGTACTGGTGCATGGCTATTTAAGTTCCAAGCTCTCATTTGGTTGAAGAGTTTATATGACTTAGAGTATGAATGTTTTTAACCATCCTAATAAATTTCAAACAAGCATATGACAAGCATAATAAAATTTACGTTGAAACTTACCCACGGCGAACCGTGCCATGCCTTATGAAACTTACCATGTTCTTCCCTGTCAATTGTTAACATTTTTTATATCAAGTGCAAAATGCACGTGTGATTGGTCAATGGCATCACAAGCCATCCTGGACGTATAGCTTTGTTAATCGAGATCCTTTCAACGCAAGTAGCTAGCTCCGTTGCAAGTCCCCGCTTAACCTGTGCTGAAACCTTATGCACGACTATACCCTGTTTCTCCTAGGCCGAAACGGTCCTGTTGCCTCGGGTTGCCGCTCGAGGAAACTATCGCCTTGTCGACAAGTTGTCCATAACCGTGTGAAGACATATTTTATTTTTTAGTTATTAAGACATAGCCTACATTCTCTTTGAAAAATTAATCTTTTTTCTCGTGTTCGTGCCCTTGCATTTATCCTTTCATTCGCATAACATTATCGATTTACCTAGGAAGGGGGTCGAGAAGAGAAGGGTCAGCCACTCACCTTGTGTTTACTTCGGCGAGAGAACTTGTTGGTCGTGCTAGACGTCGCCTACGCGATTACCTGAAATCGTACAAGCACCCGATTAGAACACTGCATTATTCAAGGAGTTCGATAGGAAATGCGAGTTCGAAATACAAGCCATCGAAAACATTCATGAAAACGCATTCAGAAAACAAAGCCAAAACCAACGCAAGCGGCGTGAAAAGCAGAGCAACGGGAGGTCTCTCCCAACTCAGCCGCAGAGTCAATCCTCGAGGCGCAACCCGCTGAATATGGGACTTGGTTTCGAAGAAGACATTCCATAACGAGGAATGGATCTTAATTCAACCGTTCCCGTTCGATCAACTCGGTCGATCCCGACCGAATCGATAGCGACAGTGTTCCTTTCTCGCGCACCCCGTGGAAAGAGTACGGGGCACGATGTAGGGACGGGACACTACAACACACCCCAACTTATGTTATTTGAACTCCACTTTTCTTAGGGGTAGGTCTGAGCTTGCTCACAAATCCCCTTAACCTTTTTAGGGTGAGTTTGAAAAAAAAAGAGTTTTGAAAATAAAGTTGGGGGCTGCAGGAGTTAGGCATCTAATGTATCAGCTGATTCATATGTATTATGTTGTGTTATGTAAAGTGCTTACTTTCTTTCTAATTCCTTGAAATTTCATCTAACGACTAATAAGTTGAACCTTTCTTTGTTTTTCAGGTTCCTCATGACCAAAATCTACATTTGTCCATTTAATGTGGTTCTCAAGGATGTAAGCTAGAAGGAAAGAGTCGATAGAGCTGTATTTTAGCCTACAGATGTTTTTTATGGAAATGGAATGGTTCAGTTGAATTTTGGACTAGCGTTAGGTTATAAACATTTTGTACATCTTGAAAGTTTTAATAAAAAATGTATGAATTTATTTATTTTGGCAAACCTTTTCTATATCTTGGTTGATCGAAATGGAAGTTGCGATTGAAATTGTTGAAATCAAAATTACGATTCAGCATGAATTTTAATTGTATGTGATACAAAACAGGTTATTCAAATATAAAATTGTGTAACAGATTTATAGCACTTAAACTGCTACAAAAAATGGACAACATTCAGAAGCGCGATAATAAATCAACATCATTAAAGAACGCTATACACCATCTACAGCATTCATGAACGCTATTATTCACCAACAGCATTCAAGAACGCTATAGACCATCCACAACATTCATGAACGCTATATTCCATCTACAGCATTCATGAATGCTATAAACCATCCACAACATATACGAACGCTATAATCCATCTACAGCATTCAAGAACGCTATAATGTTATAGCGTTCACATGCCTTGACTTACTATAGCGTGGGCAATTATAGCGGACATAATATGCTATAGAAGGCTTTCTATAGCATTCTGCGCATGCTATTGTAGGCCATATTTTTTGTAGTAGAAGTTGCTGCTTCTATTCTAACACGTGTCAATTACCAAATCATCAGAACACACCCAAACAAAACACTGTCAGACCAAACCACACCAAACCTATGCCCAAGAAGACTAATAGGCATGCATTTTTCTATACTAGAAAACCAAAACTTACCAATCATGCACCTCACACAACTTTCAACACTCAACATACAAAATGTCATTATTGTGGCCTCATTGGTCATATATCCTCTGCATGTAGAATCAAAAAGTTAGTAGATTTAAATGTTTATGCATGGATACCAAAAACTAACCTGTCAGGACCCTACAAGAAATGGGTACCCAGAGTTTCATCTGCAAACTATTTTGTAGGTGGAACGCCCTTCACATGCTAGAAGCAAATGGATCCTCGACAGCGGTTTCTCACGGCACATGACCGGTGATGCTTCATTATTCGCAATACTGTCAAAGAAGAATAAAGAAGGATACGTCTCCTTCGGTAATAATTTAAGAGGGTACATAATCGGTATCGGTGACATTGGTAAGGCTTCCTATCCTGTAATTAAAGATATCTGTCTAGTTACAGAGTTAAAATATGATCTGCTCAGCATAAGCCATTTAGCTGATCACGGGTATGGTATTAACTTCGTCAAAGACAAATGTACTATAGTTGATAGCTCAACTGGCAGTACTATCTTTGAAGGTATCAGGAAAGACAATATATGTGTTTTCTATCTGTTAGAAGATGCTAACAAAACAGATAGATGCTTGATGGCCAAAAGCATTGAAAGTCAACTATGGCATATGAGACTCGGTCATGCAAATATGGACACAATTTCAAAACTATCCATAAAGAAGTTGGTACGCGGCTTACCGGACATATCTTTCAAAAAAGATACGGTATGTAGCGAATGTGAAAAGCACAAAGCTACCCGATCCGTCTTTTAATTCAAGAACGCTGTAAGTACCACTAGACCTCTATAATTGTTACATATGGACTTATTTGGACCCAGTAGAATTGCTAGTCTAGGTGGTAAGTTATATGCATTTGTCATTGTAGATGATTTCTCTAGATACACATGGGTATATTTTCTTGCACGCAAGAACGATGCTTTGTCAGAATTTGTCACCTTTTGCAAGAAAGTACAGAATGAAAAAGGTTTCATGATTACTCGCATTCGTAGTGATCATGGCGTCAAATTTGAGAATGCAGAGTTCAAGCAATTCTGTGATACACATGGTTATTTACATGGGTTTTCTTGCCCTAGGACTCCACAACAAAATGGAGTTGTGGAACATAAGAACATGACTCTATCTGAAATGGCTAGAGTAATGTTGAACCAGTTTAGTCTACCTAGTTACTTTTGGGCTGAAGCTGTCAATAGTGCGTGCTATATTCTCAATAGGGTTCTAATTCGACCTATATCGAAGAAGACTCCCTATGAGTTATGGTTTGATAGAACACCCACTGTTTTATATTTTAAGATATTTGGTTGTAAATGCTTTATTCTTAATACTAAAGACAATCTGAGTAAATTTGATGAAAATGTCGATGAAGGTATATTTTTAGGTTATGCGGCAAAGAGCAAAGGGTACAGAGTCTTCAACAAGAGAACTGTAAACTCCCTAAATTTTAGATATATTTTAATTAATTTTTACTTATGACATTTTTACAGTATTTTTAAATTATATTTTTGGTTTGTCAATAATTTGGTAGCAAAAGCTACATTATATGTATATATTATGTAAATGTTTACAAGTTTATTCGCTAAACATTCTAAAAAAAAAATTTTTATCATTTTGAAATATTTTTAATAAACCTTATTTTTACAGTATCATTTTATAATTTTAAATAGCTTTTATTATGATTTAGCTAATAGTTCCAAGCAAATGTGTATATTGTACTTATAAGTTATTAAAACGTTTTAGAAATATTTTTACAATTTTAGAAATTTATTTATTAGATTTATTTTAGTGTAAGTTATATATATTAAGTAATGTAAATGAATAAGGAAAAGAAAATAAATAAAATAAAATAAAAAAAGAGGACAGCAGCTCACGAAAAATTGCCAAGGCAATTTCTCGCGAGCGGCCCATCTCAGGAACCCGCGACCCAGCCTCCCATTCAACCGTGCATATGTATATATATATATACACAAAAAAAACCTAACCAATACATCATCGCCCCGCCAACCTCGCACGACCCTGCCAGCTACGCGCATCTGCCCGATTCGCCATCGCCGGCAGACTTCGCCGGAGTCACCGGATAGAGCTGTCAGCCACAGTAATATCAACAATAGCACAGCTGCTCTCCGTGCCGACTTTGAGGCGAGCGTGCGTCCCCCTCGCTCGACCAATATCCAAACCGATCACACCGGTATATACACAACCCTAAACTCTACAACTTCCTTCAAATACATTTAGTTAGATCGTAGTATACGCATCATAGATCGAACCCAAACTTAACAAAAATATATTCAAAATTGAACAATTTCATAATTACTGACCACATGTTGGTAGCCAAATTTCTATCAAACCAACGATTGACTTGAAAAACAAATTGAAGGAGATTTTAGGCTACTTATAGGACTTCACAACGCTTTTTGTATATTTTGATTTCGTCAACTACGCGCCGAGAAATCGAATCCCAAAAATCAGGAAAAACCATAATATTCTGTTTTCAAAAAACATAGAAAATTTTTGATATGACGTGCGTCCCGCCAAACTGGGCGTTATAGTCGCGAACCGAAAGTATCGAAAGGTGCGTATCGACTTCGCGGACATGTGGGATTTGACGGAATTCAAATTGGTCGCGTGTGCGCGACAAATTTGATGCGTATCTGTCAAAATTTACCGTATCGGCCCCTTTGCAATTTTCCCAATTACTTTGTGCACGTTCGTCAAATCAAAACGAAACTTACGCCTGCAGGACCGTATCATTTTCTGGTCCTGTATGCCAAGTTTGGTCCGATTCTGAAAAGGTTGATCGGAACTCCTATTTGGCAGGCCCGCGACCCGCTCCAACGGATAATTTTGTGCACGACTCATCAAAATTCAAAATTGGACATACCATTGGGTTCTTCTCCTCAAACTAGACATGTAGACATGTAGTTTGACGACTTTAGAGACCGTAGGTTCTGGCACGCATTTCGGTACAAAATGGGTCCAACGGCGGACATCATTTTGACCCGAAATTATGATTTTGCCCCTGTTCCAGAATTTAACTTTTGGACAGGCGTTTCCTAGATAAATCTTATATTTTGGACACGTTCGTGGTGTTTATTTCAGCATCTGAGGACATATGCAAGATTTGGCTTTCATCGCTTTGTTATTGTAACGGTTCGAGCTATTGGACGTCGCCTTTTTGCACACAACCTCAGGCAAGATACCTTGCCATTATACTGTTTATTTTCAGTTTGCATTTTATTATATATAACTGTTCATTTATTTCCAGTCCTTATAGTTCTTGATCTACTACCTGCTCAGTGATATTAGCCTACTTGTTATTATCCTTTGATTGCATATGGACCTAGAGTTAAGAGACTACCGTTTGTAGTGTATCGCATATACCTTGCACAGTTGTACCACGAGGATGTATGAGATAAGTGGCATGTAGAGGTCCTTGCATCTTGGCTGATCACCAGTGCGCATGCGTTAGAACTAACTGCTAATAGGAGCATGTTAGGAGACTTAGCAGTTAGTAGAGAAACATGGTCATGGATGCGACTTAGATAGGTACATTAGGTGGGGAGGATAATACCTGATGTATGGGCTTCGATTGCACTTCCCTTGTAACCCGAAAGCTCTTTGGAAGATATGGGTATGATTAGCCTCTCAGGTTAGCCACTGTCATTTTTCAACGTCATGCGCTTAGGTCACTGTTGCCCAAGTGGGGACCATACCAGATCCCATTTACAACCAGGGCTCATGCGTCGAAGGATTGTTTCTTAATTGTATGTTCACTTTAGTACGGTTAGGCTATGTTATTTATGTCTTGTCATTTTCTTTGATTGTGGCATATTTTATATTCAGTATTTATATTGCATGTTCTTCCTGTATCTTGTTACATCCCTCTGAGGACCTGGTGATCTCTCCAAGTGTGTTCTTTGTGACTTTTTGCAGGTGTTCTAGCCAAGGCCGTGATCTTCTCCAGTCCTTCGAAGATGATTGCCCTTGGTTCGTCTTGTCATTTTCATCTATCCTTTCCTTTTATATTTCTCTATTTTAAAATAGTTGGTAGTGGATTTGTCTCCGTCCAACTACATGTATAAGTGACAACTTATTTATATCATTATTTTCTTGATTTTATGGATGAGATATAGTTATCATGCTTCTACTGTATTTCACAGCTTATGTACACGTACGAGATTTCCATATATTGGAGTATACTTCGTATATGTACAACTGGCATGGATACGTACTTAGTCCTATGTATTTTGGGACTGGGGCGTTACATATTTTTGTGGTGGCCCATGCAGGTCGAGTTCGTCACTTCGGTTACGTTACTGTACCGATGTGAGTCTGCAGATAGGATTAGGATATAGGAATCTCATCTAGAAGCTTGACTTCCTCCCTTGATTCCAAATCTCGAACTCTCGTCCGACTACCTTGACTTCCTTCTGCTTGATTTCTTTTCTACCATAAACCTTAACTTTTCCTTCGTGCCCGATAGAAAGGTTAAGTAGAAAACTCATACTAGTCACATACGTATTATTTCTCAACCATCCTATTAGCTGACTCTTATAAGTTGGGTAGTATGTCTCACGGCCTATCACCCCGTGTTCTTATAATCCATTAATGAAGTATAACTAGGTGACACTGAATATATGCTAGTGCAGGAAGATACGATTACCTAAAATATAGAGATTTTAGTAGCCCATACTCCATTGGTCAACCACGGCCTGATACAAGAGACAGTAGAACGACTATATAAGCAGGAACACCGGACAAGACTTAGATCTTTGTGAAACTTGAACTCTTTATTTACTGTTTTTATCATTATTTCCCATACTTATACTTTGCACTACCATAAATGATGTCGCTATTTATAGCCTAGTTTTGCAAGCTTATTCTTTATCGAGTTTGTTCAGGACATATGTATACCAGGGACGCCCACAAGCATACTGTCTAATTAGAATCAATGTGTTATGGTATGATCAACCATAGTGTACTTGTTTCGCTCTTCATATGATTATCCCACGCGGATTGAGATATAAAGGTATCTAGAATCTCATCCGTGACTGCATTGACAATTCCTCTTGAAGTATACATTCGCCTTTGAATTGCATAATTGTATTCGATGACATATTTCTCGAACTCTTTATTGCTTTCGTCTTTCACTAATTTAGAAGGACGAACGCTCATATTTGGTAGATAGATACAGAGTATTCCCCTATGGCCATGATAGTTGTATACACAAGTGTAGCTACCATCGGCTAACCATGTGACTGCAACCTTGCCTTAAGTTACTCGTTCTCCCCTCGACCCTAATACTACTGTCATGACCTTCTAGTCATTTGAATTTGATAAGGATTAGAATCGTACCCTTAGTCGAAATACCGGCCAAGGCGACTATATTTTCTTAAGGAACCAATTATTGTAGTCTCTGATTATTTTCTTGATCCTTGCTTTAACTAGCAACCCTTATGCCTTAACCCAATCCTTACTCGACCAAGCCCATAGTTTAGCAATAAAAAGAATAGACCAAAAAACAAGGACAAACAATGACTGTGATAGACACCCATTCTGAGATTAGGGATTCAACAGGTGTCATTCTAGGTATAAAATTTTATTATTAAAGGCGTGACTTAGCATTAGAACAACACCTTCACTAGCTTAGCCAATACCATAGCATAATACCCTGTCATATTATGATTTACCAGTTAACCACATTAATGTATGAGCACTATGTGCAACTCCATCAGGAATCTTATGACTATATTCTGACCGGCTTAACACCACTAGAAGTTTACGACTTAGCCGGTAGACATCTTTCATATGATGTGTCATAGAGTTCGTTACCCCATCGATAACTTTTGTATATTACGGAACAGTGGTTCATTATATTTTATCGAATCATGTATCATGGTACGCACTCGTTTTCCATTTATTAGAATTCGTGGTACGATCCTCGAATTTGATTCCTATCTACCGTATCACAGTATCCGTTACATCGTGTCTTATCCTTTATTATCAAAAGTCGAGGTACGATGCCACAACTTTGAAATTTTCTAACCTCATTAGTCCTAAAACCATGTCCTAGTCTCTAGAGTGAATAGATTGTAAGCCATTCTTACTTTTAGGAACTATAGGATCACCGATTGATTGAAATTGGTTCTCAATAGGATGATAAATTAGTGACTCGTGAACTCCTACCTTCTTTTTAGATCTTTTGGGTGTCCCTTACCGTGATTTTGATATTCCGAGTGTAATACTAGCTGTTACCTTCCAACAAAATTTATATGCAAGACCTAGACGAGTCCACCTTCAAGTAGACATATCATGTCCCACTCAAACACATCTCTTTGTACTCTATTTTTATGATACGACTTTCAGGTCATAAGGGACTAGCGATAACCCTTACCATAACACTGATGTACTTTCTGACTGCAGTTAGAGATCCAATCTTGACTCAAATCTTTTGGCCCAATATATGGTTGTGATCTACTCGAAGCCCTCTACACACATGCCACTAGTGTATTATTCAATTGAGTCTTCTTGTGCTACTCAAACACAAAAGACACAGAAGGCCTATCCTCGGGATCTAAAAACCTGGTTAACCAACCCGGCTGAAAATTAGGCCGACCACTTAACTTGGAACCTATATATAATTACTCTAACCTACTAGGAATAGCTCAGATTGATTTCATAGCATCTCGTCCAGTCAATATAGATTAAAACCTATGATTCATTCAATCAAAGATCGATGGCCTAATTAAGGAATCCATTAAGACCCAGTTAAACCCATCCTTGCATATCGTCATATTTGGGCTGTAAAAACCAAACTTGATGAAATGGATCCTTATACCTATCATGTAGTCCCTATCTCGTGGTCCACTAATTCTTCTTCTATAAATTTTGTAATCATATCTCTTGTAGCCTATGTTATGAGATGAAATGGAATCATGTTGTACCAACTTATTTTTTTGTTATGCTTGACTAAGATCTTCCTACTGTCTTGATGAAATATGGTCAGTACATGGGCAATGTAAATGAGTAATACTTAGGCTTCCTATAGAGCACATGATTACGATCAAAAGTAACTCATATCCTCAATATCTCCTTGAAATTTGATCTTCTTAGAAGTCCTGTTATCGTGCTTTCTATGTTTAACCAATTTCTATAAGTTAGGTAGTACCTTAAACTTAGTGTACTCTCTTTATCTCTCTCTTAGATATAGGATAACATTTGTAACCGTTGTACCATCTGTTTGGAGGTTACGATGTGATCTTCGTACTGCATTTATAATCTTTGCTCGTACGTTTAGATAACCACAACGAAAGATAGAAACCTTGCTTCTTTAAATTTCGTTCTATTACATAATCGTGTTCTTAGTTTCATTTTTGAGAAAAGAATTTCCTTAGGGTATATACAAGCCTCTCTGGAACGCAAGGTTCTTGGATTAGCAGATGATTGAGGTAGACCAATTCTACTTAGGCTAAAATTTTAGTGGTTCATAACGTCCATTTTTATCCGTACCAATCGATACCTTCTACCATGACGTGCATAATTGAAGTACAACACTAGTCTTTTCCTTCCAACAAACTCCATACCCATGAACTAGACTAGTCAAACTACACAAATGACATGCAGGTCATACGCAAATCCACCTTCTTGTACCCCTTTCAATTACGCCACAAGTATGACTCATTTTTTTCCCTTAAAACAAACCATATATGACCATTTTTGTTTTATTTGATTTTAACCATACAAAAATTTGACCTATTCCATCGAGAAACTAAACACCCATGGTCCATGCAAGACACATCACACCTATGACATATGTTTTTTATTCGAGCAAGCACATGCCTCCTACACAAAACCAAACACTAACCCACCCTTACTAGTCATTATGATTTAAATATTTTTAGACCCTAACCTAATCAAAATCCGTAACAAGGTTCTGCACAATCATGGACTCTCATCCCTTAGTTACCTATGTTAGGTGAAGACTGAAATTTTATTGAATCAACACATTTTAGTTATATTCGAACAAGCGATTCCTACTATCTTGTTGAAAGCATGGCCGATAGGAATGAGGTTAGATGGTAATAATCCTCTTACACAAGCTATTGACCAAGAACACCATATTAATATTGAGGCTTACTTAGAATCTAGGACTGTAGTCAGAATGTGCCCAATATTCTTGTAGCGCTCCTTAGAAATTATCCTACTCAGAAGTTTTGTAACAACGATATGTACGATTAGCCAACTTTTATAAGTTGGGTAGAGTTTAGACTGAAGATACCCCATCCTGCAGAATACTACGCGAATTTAGATCCTTTTACAACTACCACCTCCATCGTTTCGAAAATTGAGTTACGATATGACGTACTTGCCCTCCGACGTACCAAATCTAGTCACCTTATATTTTATTATATATTAAGATATTTTTAATTTTGAGGACAAGATTTTTATAAGTTGGGTAGGATGTAAACTCCCTAAATTTTAGATATATTTTAATTAATTTTTGCTTATGACATTTTTACAGTATTTTTAAATTGGATTTTTGGTTTGTCAATAATTTGGTAGCAAAAGCTACATTATATGTATATATAATGTAAATGTTTACAAGTTTATTCGCTAAACATTCTGAATTTTTTTTATCATTTTGAAATATATTTAAGAAACCTTATTTTTATAGTATCATTTTATAATTTTAAATAGCTTTTATTATGATTTAGCTAATAGTTCCAAGCAAATGTGTATATTGTTCTTATTAGTTATTAAAAGGTTTTAGAAATATTTTTACGATTTTAGAAATTTATTTATTAGATTTATTTTAGTGTAAGCTATATATATAAAGATTATATATATTAAGTAATGTAAATGAATAAAAAAAGAAAAGAAAAAAGAGGATAGCAGCTCACGAGAAATTGCCAAGGCAATTTTTTGCGAGCGGCCCATCTCAGGAACCCACGACCTCCCATTCAACCGTACATATGTATATATATATGCACACAAAAAAACCCTAACCAATACCTTGTCGCCCCGCCACCCCCGTACGACCCTGCCAGCCGCACGCATCTGTACGATTCACCGTCGCCGGCAGACTTCACCGGAGTCGTCGGACAGAGCCGGCAGCCACAGTAACATCAACAGCAACACAGCTGCCCTCCGAGCCGACTTTGAGGCGAGCGTGCGTCCCCCTCGCTCGACCAATATCCAAACCGATCACACCGGTATGTACACAACCCTAAACTCTACAACTTCCTTTAAATATATTTAGTTAGATCGTAGTATACGCATCATAGATCGAACCCAAACTTAACGAAAATTTGTTCAAAATTGAACAGTTTCATAATTACTAACCACATATTGGCTGCCAGATTTCTATCAAACCAACGATTGACTTGAAAAACTAATTAAAGGAGATTTTAGGCTACTTATAAGACTTCACAACGCTTTTTGTATATTTTGATTTTGTCAACTACGCGCCGAGAAATCGAATCCCTAAAATCTGGAAAAACTATAATATTCTGTTTTCAAAAAACATAGAAATTTTTCGATACGACGTGCGTCCCGCCAAACTGGGCGACGTGGTCGCGAAAAGCATCGAAAGGTGCGTATCGACTTCGCGGACGTGTGGCCTTTGACGGAATTCAAATTGGTCGCGTGTGCGCGGCAAATTTGATGTGTATCCGTCAAAATTCACCGTATCGGCCCCTTTGCAATTTCTCCAATTACATTGTGCACGTTCGTCGAATCAAAATAAAACTTGCGCCAGCAGGACCGTATCATTTTTTTGGTCATATATGCCAAGTTTGGCCCGATTCTGGGAAGTTTGACCGAAACGCCTATTTCGCGGGCCCGCGACCCGCTCCAACGGGTGATTTTGTGCATGGCTCATCGGAATCCAAAATTGGACATACCGTTGGGTTCGTCTTCTCAAACTAGACCTGTAGACATGTAGTTTGATGACTTTAGAGATAGTAGATTCTGGCACGCATTTCGGTACAAAACGGGTTTAAAGGTGGACATTATTTTGACCCAAAATTATGATTTTGCCCCTGTTCCAGAATTTGACTTTTGGATAGGCATTTCCTAGACATATCTTATATTCCAGACACGTTTGTGGTGTTTATTTCACCATCCGAGGACATATGCGGGATTTGGCTTTCATCGCTTTGCTATTCTGATGGTTCGAGCTATTGGACGTCGCCTTTTTGTACAGAACCTCAAGCAAGATACCTTGCCATTATACTGTTTGTTTTTAGTTTGTATTTTATTACATATCACTGTTCATTTATTTTCAGTTCTTACAGTTCTTGATCTACTTCCTGCTCAGTGATATTAGCTTACTTGTTATTATCCTTTGATTGAATATAGACCTAGAGTTAAGAGACTACCGTTTGTAGTGTATCACATATACCTTGACACAGTTGTACCACAAGGATGTATGAGATGAGTGGCATGTAGAGGTCCTAGCGTGTTGGCTGATCCTTAGTGCACATACGTTAGGACTAACTGCTAATAGGAGCATGTCAGGAGACTTAGCAGTTAGTAGAAAAATATGGTCGTCGATACGACTTGGATAGGTACATTGGGTGGGGAGGACAATACCTGATGTATGGGCTTCGATTGCACTTCCCTTGTAATCTAGAATCTCCGCTGGAGATACGGGCATGATTAGCCTCTCTGGTTGGCCACTGTCATTTTTTAACGTCATGCGCTTAGGTCACTGGTGCCCAAGTGGGGACCATACCAGATCCCATTTACAGCCAGGGCTCATACGTCGAAGGATTATTTCTTAATTGCATGTTCACTTTAGTACGGTTAGGCTACCTTATTTATGTCTTATCATTTTCTTTGATTGTGGCATATTTTATATTCAGTATTTATATGGCATGTTCTTCCTGTATCTTGTTACGTCCCTCTGAGGACCTGGTGATCTCTCCAGGTGTGTGCTTTGTGACTTTTCACAGTTGTTCTAGCCAAGACCGTGATCTTCTCCAGTCCTTCGAAGATGATTGCCCTTTGTAACACCCAGTTTTCCAGATGAGGATATTTTTGAAATTTTTTAATTATAATAATTATTATTGATATTTAATTCATATTATGATTTTTAGTAATTTTTAATATTTTTTAAACTATTTAAAAACTGCCTTAAGCCATGACTTGTGATTTTGATGTGCTGTTAGTGAAACCCTAGTGACTGCATGACCTAGAGCCTAACCATGTCATTAGTATGATTTAATTATCATTTTTAGCCTAGGAGTATTTAATCATTTTGGCTTATTTGAATTTTAATCAATTTAACGAATTGGTGAATTTTAGTTTGACTTTGACTTGTTGAGACCTAGTGGACTAGCCTAGAACCTAACCCTAGCTATGGTAACCCTAGTCTAACTTAGGTTAACCTACTTTTAGTCATTAGAGACTAATTTTGGAATAGGAGGATTAGTTTGAGTGAAATCATTTCATGATTTATGGTTTAATGAAATGACTTG
This sequence comes from Iris pallida, assembly GCA_029216955.1. NCBI lineage: Eukaryota > Viridiplantae > Streptophyta > Magnoliopsida > Asparagales > Iridaceae > Iris > Iris pallida. Next base: position 13,771,859 of record JANAVB010034418.1, on the reverse strand, counting down.
TGATTTCATGACTCAATGACTTATGACTTGGTCCATGGCCCATAACTAGAAGCCCTAACCCTAACCAAACCCTAAATGACCAGCCACATAGGGATTCCCACCCTATTTAAACACTTATTCATTAGGGTTGCCTCTTTTTATCATTCCAACACTTGGAGAAAAGAGAGGTATTCTTCCCCTTCCTAAAATTCTCATTTATTCATTTGATCTCCTTTTTCATCCTAGTCTCTTGCATTAGGTTCTAATTTTTGTATATTTTATAATTCTGGAGGTAAATCTCAGCTTTGGGCTCATTTGGGACATTTGGCCATCAAGAGGAACACCCCCCACTTGGAGCTTTTCCATGCTATTTGCACCTATAGGTAAAACTCCTCAAATTGATTTAAATTGCTGTTTTCTTTGCATTTAGGGCTAGATCTAGGAGTCCCCTAGCTGTCCCTGGAATTTGGGCACAATTCGTGTCAGTTTCGTGTCCGTATCGGACACGTATCCATTTGATAGGCTAGGTGTTCGATAGAATACCCCTTAGGAATTTATTTTCGAATTTTGAAAATGTAATTACATGGATTGGTAGATCTTAGTATGTGCATTAAATTTTGTGAAGGGTGTTAGGTATTTCTGTGTCATTTCGTGTCTGTTTTTCGTAATTGGACACGCTGTGCACACACGTACACTGTGTCCTGCTACTCGGGCACAATAACTCCCTGTGTAGGACACGTGGACATGCCATTTTTTGTGAGGATGATGGGGCATAGACTGACATCATCCTCCCAAAAGATGGGGCCCTATGGTTCAGTGTGCGAGGAGAAATCCTCCTCGCACTGGTCGTACTGGCCGCGCGCGTGCTGTGCACGCGTGGTTTCTAGCCACTGACACGGCTCTAAAGCCGACACGACACGCACCTACGATACGGTGCAGGGGCATACACGTGTAGCCCTATAGTTGGCGAACACGTAGGCACGAGCATGAGTCGTGTCGTGCCCCGTGTCACGTGCAGGACATGCGTGCATGCATGCACGATGCAGCGCACTGTCTGTACACATGTGCCTGTCTGCGTGTGTTTGGACACGCTCGTGTCCACTTGGTGGGACACGAATGACTCGTGGGACACGGGTACAAGTGGTGAATGGTTTACCAACCATTTATTGGTCATTTTAGCACAATTTTGGTGTTCAATTTCGAATTTCCCGTTTTCACTGATACCATGTATGATTTTTGAAATCCTGAACTGATTTCAGTTTAAATTGATTTTAATGATGTTCTAAATTGCCACATTGATACATACATGTGTAATAGGACTTGCTCGATTGGTGTTACATAGTAGTTTTGGTTTTTGCACTTGATAATGGATTTTCGTAGTTGGAATGGTATGATAGGGCTGACTGATACATGATTTCAGCCTATTAATTTCTGATTTAGTTTTTCCCTTCTAAGACTAATTTTTATTTGATGATTGAATGCCATGTTCTGATACCATGGTTTAAAATTGTTTCAGAGTTCAACCTGTAGAGTGATCTATTGTTTTAGTCCATAAATTATGATGTTAATACTTGTAATTAGTAACTTTGTGTGATGTCACATATTGGAATTTATAGGAGTTGGATTGATTTCAGTTTTCAATGTTGAACTGAATGTAGACTGAACCCCCTACTCCCTTGTATCCCCTATCCACATACACTCTTGCACACTGAAATATGAGAATTTAGAATGGTATTGACACTCACCTATACACCCATGTACTCACATCCTCTCCCTCACCATAGACAAACACACTCTCTCTATTAGAAACTGAGAACTAATACCACACACACACACAAAACTGAATTTTGACACTATGACACTTTGTTCTACAACACACACTTATCTACACCATGCCACATTCCCGAATTCGATTTCTGAAACTTTACTTCTACATAACTGTCTTTTTATTCTCAGAAATTTCTGAGAATTGTCACTGATTTCAGTGACCACACAACTGATTTGAGCACATGTTCCTCTACTCATTCATTAACACATCCCCTTGACACTTGGGCTCATACTTGCCATGACACTCGACCACCTCCTTTTTTCTCCAAAGCCTGTGATGTTAGATATATATTCAGGTTGCTTGTGTAGGCCTATATATATATTCAGGTTGCATATATTATAGATATGTAGGTGGATTCATTTGGGTGTTGTGGGCAGTAGAGTGTGACAGTAAATATCAGGTATTTCGAATGTGGGAGGTCTGCTATAGGCAATTGTCATATATCTGGACTGTGTTTCAATTTGGGTTTTAGTATCAGAGGTGGGTATTGGATTGTGGATAGCCTTGCACAGTAGCAGTAGAAGGAGCAGTGGGCAGGGTTAGTCTTGGGTTGTTGGCTTGCATTGCACATTAATTTCAGTAGCAGCAGCAGATAGCATTGCAGTAGAAGCAATAGCATAGCATGAGAACTGTAGGGGAGACAGCATTGGCCATTGGCCATGGCAATTATAGGTTAGGATGTTGCCAGTGGGTTAGTGTATCAGAGGTTGGGGTTCATGTGTGTTTCAGTTGGGAAGGAGGGTTAGGATGCTAGTTTATGGGTTAGAGTTAGTATCCTAGTGTCTAGGATGTTAGAGTATTACTGTTAGCAAGTTAGGATTAGTTAGTGTTAGGATATGTTAGTGCACAGGAGGGGTGACTGATATATATTTTATGTGTTCATTTATATATTTGTATGAGTTAGAATAGGGGATAATGAGAAGGGGAAAGGATAACTTGTAGGCTATAGCTATTATGGTATTTTATTGTATATGGTTGTATATGTGAATTATATATGGGTTATCTTAATAGTTAGATTTGAGTGTTGTAATAGGGTTTTGATACCCCAATAGCCTAGCCCACACACTACATTTTTCCTGTCACTCACACACATGTACAGGTATTTCTCTATCACTCTATATGTATACAACTGCCTTTGCATCTTGTATGAATGTATGTATATACTCATAGATATATAGTTGAGTGATATATATATATATATATGTTGGTTTAAGGCTAAGTTGACTTGGGGGTTATTCACATAGATGTTTAGAGTTTAGCTAGTATATCTCTAGATACCATAGAGTTGCTTGGTCTCATATTATATATAAGGGGTTAAGGTTAGATTATGTAAATGTGTGTAATGTCCTATATGTATAGGATATAGGTATTTGTGTTATACCTTAGCATATGTGTTAAAGTTGAGTTAGAGTTGAGTCTAGTTAATGTAGAAATTGAATAGATAGTTAACCCTAGATGAGCATTGACCAATATTGAGCCTTTAGTCCAAAGTTGACTTAGTTTGACCTAGACAGTTGACCAGGTTGACTTAGAGTTGACTTTGACCTAGAATTGACTTAGAATCATGTAGATTGCATCGTAGATTTCATTTATCTTATTTTAAACATATTATAACCTGTACTGCTCTATTTAGGACATTGTGACTCTGGTGCAGGCATCTGATATTATACTACTCTTCTCAGAGTAGCAGGCGAGTCCATTCTCTGATAGTTCTTTCATTTACTTGTCAATTACTATACTTCAGTTGTAGTTAGTTTTATGTGATTCTTATAACACATATGGATATTTCTGGATTCATGTATGCGACACACATACCATCTGTCTGGCCTCTATTTCTGGAACCACTACTGACATCACCTTTTGGAACCACTACTAGTATCCCCTACTGGAATCACTACTGGAACCACCTACTGAAATTACTCTGGAATCTTTTGCTGGTGTCATTATGTTTGGCTGGACTCATCTCGATTCTCGTGTCGTTTTCTGGATTAACTTGTACTTGTGGGCGGGGAAATATTGGAATAGGCATGTGAACATACCCAAATACTGGAACCACTCCCTTGGAATTATACTGGAACGATAGCCATCGCACACTTGGTCGAGTATGCGGTGTGCCGTATTACCTACAGCCGTTCACATGTCGATCTCGATATTTTAAAACACACTGTTAGAGTATAGGCTGGACTCACCCTGGAACCTTTGATCACCAACTGGACTCACCTTATACCGGACTCATCTTGTACTGGAACCACCTGGTATCAGATTCATGTTGTCTAGATTTATTTGGGTTTTGCACTTGTTTACATTTATATTCTGGACTTATTATGTTACTTTAGTTCAGCTAGATTTATTTTACAGTCTTCATTGCCATCATTCTTCTCTAATTTTAGTTACTTACTTTCCTTGTATCTTATCTGTTCTCCATACCATCACCTGTATATAACTGCCATATTCATCAATAAAACTGTCTATAACTGCTTTATAGTTCTCTGTCAATTAATTGGGATTTCTTGATGAGTTGTACTCATTCCTGTCCTGACTGGACCTGTTGAAAATATTACAGATAACTGCCCTGAGGACATTGCCCTACTTGCCCTGGAGCAGGAGATGGCTTAACTACCTATGGCCCCAACACTCAGGAGTGATCGGGAGACTAGCTAGTCGTTTCGTTTAACTTTCATGTTTTAGAACTGGAGTTGTATGTAAGTTGAGATTGTAGTTGAGATTGCCTGAGTTTATATTATTTTAGTTGTTGGATTTATTTTTGTTATTAGTCTTAGTTTTAATCTTCTGCGATATCTTATCGTTCTTAGACTGTGTTTGAGATTCATTATATCTATACTTGTCCTTCGTTCGGAGTTGAGATTTGACAAGTACATTATATAATTGCGTGAGTTGTTGATTATATAGTAACCTAGGACAGCGTTCTACCGCCGATACTGCGGCGTAGGCTGGGCGTCGTTACGTATTCGTACCCTCACAGTGGGTGCGAGTCGTGACACATTTTTAGTGGTGGTCCATGTAGGTCGAGAGTCGTATTAGTGCGATATCGTGGTAGTACGGCAATTTAGTTGTACTACTGCGAGCCTGCGATAGGATTGAGAGATAGGCTTTACCGGAGAGGCACTCAATCACAGTTAGGGCTACTTGAGAAGATTCCTGGGATGACCCTTGAGAATCTCATTATAAACTGTCTCAAAATTTGATTTTGACAGTATCTGTCTATCTTCCTTGTTCATCGTTGAATTTGATTCTTGGTATTCATTATTGACTTGATTTTATACCAAGATAACATTATGGGCTAGGTTGCCTCAGTCATGGAATCTAGAGTCTTCTACGGCTATATCAGTTGGTTGGGCGATGAGATAGAGTCCGATTTTGGATGTATTTCTCGGGTGTGGAAATTTTAAGTTTTTGCAGCCAAGCTAGCGGTAATGCAAAAATTTTAAATACCATTATTCTAGATGTATGTACATTAGTTGTGGACTCTATAGATTATCGCAGCCATACTTACTGGTGTGACAAGGATTCTGGTGACATGGTTCCGGATAGACGGGTATGATTATTAGATTGCAGGATAGATACCATATAGATGGTACCCTAGAGAATTTGAGTGGAATATCAGGGTAGATAATACTTGAGAGGGAGCGAGGCCACCTGTAGCGCAGCACCGTGCCCCGTACCAACAGAGGAATACACCCCAGAGGGGCAGGGCTTCTGTGCTGACAGTCGAGTAGACCGACGCTACGGGTGACGGGTTAGCAGGTCTGTCTTCCTGTTCTTCTTTCCATCTTATTGTGTGATTCCATTAGTACCTGCCAGGATATTGCTTGTGATTGCCTAGATAGCGTAGCTACCCTATTCGAGACCGTAAAATCATGACCAGTAGGATTATGTTGCATCGACTTTGATTTGCTGGGGGTTTGACCTAGTGGGGATGCGATCATTTTAATTTCGAGGACGAAATTTTTCTAAGGGGGGTAGGATTGTAACACCCAGTTTTCCAGATGAGGGTATTTTTGAAATTTTGTAATTATAATAATTATTATTGATATTTAATTCACATTATGATTTTTAGTGATTTTTAATAATTTTTAAACTATTTAAAAACTGTCTTAAGCCATGACTTGTGATTTTGATGTGCTGTCAGTGAAACCCTAGTGACTGTATGACCTAGAGCCTAACCATGTCATTAGTATGAATTAATTATCATTTTTAGCCTAGGAGTATTTGATCATTTTGGCTTATTTGAATTTTAATTAATTTAACGAATTGGTGAATTCTAGTTTGACTTTGACTTGTTGAGACCTAGTGGACTAGCCTAGAACCTAACCCTAGCTATGGTAATCCTAGTCTAACTTAGGTTAACCTACTTTTAGTCATTAGAGACTAATTTTGGAATAGGAGGATTAGTTTGAGTGAAATCATTTCATGATTTATGGTTTAATGAAATGACTTGTGATTTCATGACTCAATGACTTATGACTTGGCCCATGGCCCATAACTAGAAGCCCTAACCCTAACCAAACCCTAAATGACCAGCCACATAGGAATTCCCACCCTATTTAAACACTTATTCATTAGGGTTGCCTCTTTTTATCATTCCAACACTTGAAGAAAAGAGAGGTATTCTTCCCCCTTCCAAAAATTCCCATTTATTCATTTGATCTCCTTTTTCATCCTAGTCTCTTGCAATAGGTTCTATTTTTGTATATTTTATAATTTTGGAGGTTAATCTCAGCTTTGGGCTCATTTGGGACATTTGGCCATCAAGAGGAACACCCCCCATTTGGAGCTTTTCCATGCTATTTGCACCTATAGGTAAAACTCCTCAAATTAATTTAAATTGCTGTTTTCTTTGCATTTAGGGCTAGATCTAGGAGTCCCCTAGCTGTCCCTGGAATTTGGGCACAATTCGTGTCAGTTTCGGGTCCGTATCGGACACGTATCCATTTGATAGGCTAGGTGTTCGATAGAATGCCCCTTAGGAATTTATTTTCGATTTTTGAAAATATAATTACGTGGATTGGTAGATCTTAGTATGTGTATTAAATTTTGTGAAGGGTGTTAGGTATTTCTGTGTCGTTTCGTGTCTGTTTTTCGTGATTGGACACGCTGTGCACACACGTACACTGTATCCTGCTACTCGGGCACAATAACTCCCTGTGTAGGACACGTGGACACACCATTTTTGGCGAGGATGATGGGGCATAGACTGACATCATCCTTCCAAAAGATGGGGCCCTATGGTTCAGTGTGCGAGGAGAAATCCTCCTCGCACTGGCCCCGCGCGTGCGCTGTGCACGCGTGGTTTCTAGCCACTGACACGGCTCTAAAGCCGACACGACACGCACCTAGGACACGGTGCAGGGGCATACACGTGTAGCCCTATAGGTGGCAAATACGTGGGCACGAGCACGAGTCGTGTCGTACCCCGTGTCACGCGCAGGACAAACGGGCATGCGTGCACGACGCAGCGCACTGTCTGTGCACATGTTCGTGTCTGTGTGTGTTTGGACAGGCTCATGTCCACTTGGTGGGACACGAATGACTCGTTGGATACGGGTACAAGTGGTGAATGGTTTACCAACCATTTATTGGTCATTTTAGCACGATTTTGGTGTTCAATTTCGAATTTCCCGTTTTCACTGATACCATGTATGATTTTCGAAATCCTGAACTGATTTCAGTTTAAATTGATTTTAATGATGTTCTAAATTGCCACATTGATACACACATGTGTAATAGGACTTGCTAGATTGGTGTTACATAGTAGTTTTGGTTTTTGCACTTGATAATGGATTTTCGTAGTTGGAATCGTATGATAGGGCTGACTGATACATGATTTTAGCCTATTAATTTCTGATTTAGTTTTCCCTTCTAAGACTAATTTTTATTTGATGATTGAATGCCATGTTCTGATACCATGGTTTAAAATTATTTCAGAGTTCAACCTGTAGAGTGAACTGTTGTTTTAGTCCATAAATTATGATGTTAATACTTGTAATTAGTAACTTTGTGTGATGTCACATATTGGGATTTATAGGAGTTGGATTGATTTCAGTTTTCAATGTTGAACTGAATGTAGACTGAACCCCCTACTCCCTTGTATCCCCTATCCACACACACTCTTGCACACTGAAATATGAGAATTTAGAATGGTATTGACACTCACCTATACACCCATGTACTCACATCCTCTCCCTCACCATAGACAGACACACTCTCTCTATTAGAAACTGAGAACTAATACCACACACACACACAAAACTGAATTTTGACACTTTGACACTTTGTTCTACAACACACACTTATCTACACCATGCCACATTCCCGAATTCGATTTCTGAAACTTCACTTCTACATAACTGTCTTTTTATTCTCAGAAATTTCTGAGAATTGTCACTGATTTCAGTGACCACACAACTGATTTGAGCACATGTTCCTCTACTCATGCATTGACATGTCCCCTTGACACTTGGGCTCACACTTGCCATGACACTCGACCACCCCCTTTTTTCTCCAAAGCCTGTGATGTTAGATATATATTCAGGTTGCTTGTGTTGGCCTATATATATATATTCAGGTTGCATGTATTATAGATATGTAGGTGGATTCATTTGGGTATTGTGGGCAGTAGAGTGTGACAGCAAATATCAGGTATTTCGAATGTGGGAGGTCTGCTATAGGCAATTATCTTATACCTGGACTGTGTTTTAATTTGGGTTTTAGTATCAGAGGTGGGTATTGGATTGTGGATAGCCTTGCACAGTAGCAGTAGAAGGAGCAATAGGCAGGGTTACTCTTGGGTTGTTGGCTTGCATTGCACATTAATTTCAGTAGCAGCAGCAGATAGCATTACAGTAGAAGCAATAGCAGAGCATGAGAACTGTAGGGGAGGCAGCATTGGCCATTGGCCACGGCAATTATAGGTTAGGATGTTGCCAGTGGGTTAGTGTATCAGAGGTTGGGGTTCATGTGTGTTTCAGTTGGGAAGGAGGGTTAGGATGCTAGTTTATGGGTTAGAGTTAGTATCCTAGTGTCTAGGATGTTAGAGTATTACTGTTAGCAAGTTAGGATTAGTTAGTGTTCGGATATGTTAGTGCACAGGAGGGGTGACTGATATATATTGTATGTGTTCATTTATATATTTGTATGAGTTAGAATAGGGGATAATGAGAAGGGGAAAGGATAACTTGTAGGCTATAGCTATTGTGGTATTTTGTTGTATATGGTTGTATATGAGAATTATATATGGGTTATCCTAATAGCTAGATTTGAGTGTTGTAATAGGGTTTTGATACCCCAATAGCCTAGCCCACACACTACATTTTTCCTGTCACTCACACACATGTACAGGTATTTCTCTATCACTCTATATGTGTACAACTGCCTTTGCATTTTGTATGAATGTATGTATATACTCATGGATATATAGTTGAGTGATATATTTATATATATGTTGGTTTAAGGCTAAGTTGACTTGGGGGTTATTCACATAGATGTTTAGAGTTTAGCTAGTATATCTCTAGATACCATAGAGTTGCTTGGTCTCATATTATATATAAGGGGTTAAGGTTAGATTGTGTAAATGTGTGTAATGTCCTATATGTATAGGATATAGGTATTTGTGTTATACCTTAGCACATGTGTTAAAGTTGAGTTAGAGTTAAGTCTAGTTAATGTAGAAATTGAATAGATAGTTAACCCTAGATGAGCATTGACCAAGATTGAGCCTTTAGTCCAAAGTTGACCTAGTTTGACCTTGACAGTTGACCAGGTTGACTTAGAGTTGACTTTGACCTAGAATTGACTTAGAATCATGTAGATTGCATCGTAGATTTTATTTATCTCATTTTAAACATATTATAACCTGTACTGCTCTATTTAGGACATTGTGACTCTGGTGCAGGCATCTGATATTACACTACTCTTCTCAGAGTAGCAGGCGAGTACATTCTCTGATAGTTCTTTCATTTACTTGTCAATTACTATACTTCAGTTCTAGTTAGTTTTATGTGATTCTTATAACACGTATGGATATTTCTGGATTCATGTATGTGACACACATACCATCTGTCTGGCCTATATTTCTGGAACCACTAGTGGCATCACCTTCTGGAACCACTACTGGCATCACCTACTGGAATCACTACTGGAACCACCTACTGGAATTACTCTGGAATCTTTTGCTGGTATCATTATGTTTGGCTGGACTCATCTCGATTCTCGTGTCGTTTTCTGGATTCACTTGTACTTGTGGGCGGGGAAATATTGGAATAGGCATGTGAACATACCCAAATACTGGAACCACTCCCTTGGAATTATACTGGAACGATAGCCATCCCACACTTGGCTGAGTGTGCGGTGTGTCGTATAACCTACAGCCGTTCACATGTCGATCTCGATATTTTAAAACACACTGTTAGAGTATAGGCTGGACTCACCCTGGAACCTTTGATCACCAACTGGACTCACCTTATACCGGACTCATCTTGTACTGGAACCACCTGGTATCAGATTCATATTGTCTGGATTTATTTGGGTTTTGCACTTGTTTACATTTACATTCTGGACTTATTATGTTACTTTAGTTCAGCTAGATTTATTTTACAGTCTTCATTGCCATCATTGTTCTCTTGTTTTAGTTACTTACTTTCCTTGTATCTTATCTGTTCTCCATACCATCACCTGTATATAACTGCCATATTCATCAATAAAACTGTCTATAACTGCTTTATAGTTCTCTGTCATTTAATTGGGATTTCTTGATGAGTTGTACTCGTTCCTGTCCTGACTGGACCTGTTGAAAATATTACAGATGACTGCCCTGAGGACATTGCCCTACTTGCCCTGGAGCAGGAGATGGCTTAACTACCTATGGCCCCGACACTCAGGAGTGATCGGGAGACTAGCTAGTCGTTTCGTTTAACTTTCATGTTTTAGAACTGGAGTTGTATATAAGTTGAGATTATAGTTGAGATTGTTTAGTTTAAATTATTTTAGTTGTTGAATTTATTTCTGTTATTAGTCTTAGTTTTAATCTTCTGTGATATCTTATCGTTCTTAGACAGTGATTGAGATTCATTATATCTATACTTGTCCTCCGTTCGGAGTTGAGATTTGACAAGTACATTATATAATTGCATGAGTTATTGATTAGATAGTAACCTAGGACAGCGTTCTACCGCCGACACTGCGGCGTAGGCTGGGCGTCGTTACGTATTCGTACCCTCACAGTGGGTGCGGGTCGTGACACCCTTGGTTCGTCTTGTCATTTTCATCTATCATTTCCTTGTATATTTCTCTCTTTTAAAATGGTTGGTAGTAGATTTGTCTCCGCCCAACTACATGTATAAGTGACAACTTCTTGAGTTGATTTATATCATTATTTTTCTAATTTTGTGGATGAGACTTAGTTATCATGGTTTTACTACATTTCACAGCTTATGTATATGTACAAGATTTTCATATATTGGAGTATACTTCGTATGTGTACAGCTGGCATGGATACGTACTTAGTCCTAAGTATTTTGGGACTGGGGCATTACAAGAACCATGATCATCGAAGAATCAATTAATGTCAAGTTTGATGAACTAAATCAATATTCAGTCGATGATGATAATAAAGACGTGATTACACCAAGTACAGCTACTGCAAAACCTTCACACAAAGATGCAGAACCTTCAAGCAAAGAAGTCGGAACCAGCAATCCTGAGGATACGCCAAAAGAGAAGAGATTCTTGGCAGATCATCCAAAGGACTTGGTAATTGGTGAGATTACCAAGGGTGTAAGTGCTCGTTCCTCTAATAAAGATATAGCATCTTATGTTGCTTTTGTTTCACAGTTTGAACCCAAAAATATTGAAGAAGCATGTAGTGATAATTTTTGGTTAGATGCTATGCAAGAGGAATTAAACCAATTCGAACGAAATCAAGTTTGGGAACTTGTTTCCAAGCCCATTGATCATCCGGTCATTGGCACCTGTAATGCCTGTGGTGCGTATTACGTATTTTGGAATACATGTACGTATTTTATCTTGTATTGCATGATTCCTTGCTTAGTTTTCTTTATGGCTTGGTTTATTCTTGGTTCGGGTTGGCTTGGTTCGGTTTGGGATTGCTATTGGTTCATCATGGACCAAGGGGTGAACCCCCTACCTACCACCACCACTACCATTTATTAACCCCACTTCCTTCTCTCTCTTCATTACTCTTCTTCTTTCCTCCATTACTTCTTCACCTACCAGAGAGAGGAAGACAGAGGTCTAGGCAAGTGCAACTTATTTCATGGAGGAACTCCAATTTTATTGCTTCATTCTCTTCCTTGCAGCATTTTAACTAATTTTAATACTTGGCATTTTTACTTTCCATGGCCAGATTCTTGTAGATTTAAGTTTATATTATTTTTGGATTTCCTGGGTTTTGATCTACTTAATCATGTTATTTCTAAGTTTTGATGGTTCCATGTTGTAGAGAATTTCGTTCTGCCCTATTTTGACCTATGGAAGTTCGGATTTGGGCTCCGGATGATGGAGTTATGGAGCTTGAAAACTTGGCCTTCTTGGTGTTCTTCTTCTCAGAAAATGGAGAAGATGAACTGTGTTAGACTTGACTGCATAGCAATTCATGCGGCAAGTGAATTCCAGCCGCATAAGATTCATTCTCTTCCAACCGCATGAACCCGGGTCTGTGCCAGCCGCATGGACTCACTTTTCGTTAGCCGCATGAGTGCCCCTCACTCCTAACCGCATGGGATTCGGTCAGCTCTCAAACCGCATAAGGGCCGATCCCCGCTGGCCGCATGGGACTTTACTTGACCCGGCCATATGTACCCTGGCTCGTCCCAGCCGTATGAGAACCCCCTTTCCTTGAGAGCCGCATAGGCATTGATCCTCTATAGCCGCATGGGATTTGCTCACCACCCAGCCGCATGTGCGCAGCCATGCCGAACCGCATAAATCCGACTTCCTCGATGGCCGCATATACTGCAGTCTTCTTCTTACTGCATGAGGACCCGAGCCCTCTCAACCGCATGACTCTGAATTTCCTAGCCGCATAAGTTTTCCGCCCTTAGCCGCATGAGTACCTTCCCCTTCCTCCAGCCGCATGGGTTGCCCCTTCTGTCTGCTGCATGGATTCATCTCTCGTTGGCCCGCATGACTCCTCCCCATGCCTTGTCTTGTTATTTTATTATTATTGCTATTCATTATTTAGTATTATTAACTCATGCCTTGTAACCCTCAGTGTAATTGGGTCTCCTGATTGAATGCTTGCACTACGATGCCTTGCACATATACCTGAACACGAAAGTGACCCGTCGTGGTACACTCCTGACAAGTGAACATGACATGACCTGATAGTGGCCCGTCGTGGCGCACTCCTGACCAGTGAACTTGACATGATAACCTGACATAATATATCGTAATAAGCTGTTGTGACGGCTACCTGACATGACATGACCTGTATAAATGACCTGGACACCGTGGGTGATTGTGCTTGTACAAATAATCATGTCCTGTCTTGCATCATGTCTAGGAGGGGACTCCTGAGTACCACGGTCAGGAGTACCTACTGAAATGGACTAAGGCTAATAACTAGATTAATACATTAGTCATAAAGAGATCTCCCAGCTACAGGCAATCCCGTTACCTGGGCGCGCCTGGGATCTGTAGCCTACCGTAGAGTAGGGCACATTTCCAGCATACTGTCATGTGTCGCACCCTTCAAGCTACCTAAGGGTACATATATTTTTTGGACGATGTACCCGCCTGAATTCAACCCCTAATTTTTGACCTGGGTAACCTTGATGGTCTGCAGGGCTTGTGGCTGTAGAATAATCTCACTACATCTTGCTAGTAACTAGGCCTGTGATAATCCTAGTTAGTTAAAGTATCAAGCCATAATTCTTGCTTGGCCGTGAAATGATTGGATGGAGTCTAACCAGTCTAGTCTTGTTCTGATTCTGTTCCAGATTACTGCATGACCAGAATGCCTGTATTTATTTAACCGATAAATGGTGAGAATTCCAAGTTCGGTTCAGACGAAGGGTTACAATCTCGGTCCTTGTTTGCTTTAAGGATTGTAACATGGCTATCTGAATGGTCCCATGGTTATCTCATCGTATATCACCCTGTGATGCTTTTCTTAAACTCCTGTTTTATTTACTACCTTATTACTATTGTGCTAATTGCTGGTTTTAGTTCCTAAATGAAGCTTCCTTTGTAGCACTTGCTCTTTCTGGGGTCTGACCCAGCTGGTTTTGTATGGCCAAATTTCGGAGCAGCTCCAGAGGATCTACCGACTTTCCAGCCCGATGGTGGCGACTAGACGTAACCAGGGCAACGAGTGGGTTTATTTTTGATCTCCTACTTTATTGTAAAAATATTCTTTTGAGGCGTTTAGCCAACGAGCACATGTTTAGCTCGATTGTACTTACTTATTGTCTGCCTACGGGCTGTAACATGATTGACAGATCCTAGGGTTGATCATGTATGACTAAACTCTTGCTAATCCTAACATTTTGTAACGACTAGCTTCATGATCAACTGAATATGTAATGTTTGGGACTCCTTACTATTGTATATTTGGTGATCTAACATCTTGTAATATTTACTTACTTGTTTGTGATTGAGACACTAGGCATGTTCATGACCTTAAGAGACTGTTGGCTTGTAGTTAAACCCTCATGTATCTAGACAGCCGTGACCGTATAGAGAGATGGAATCCATTTCATAAACGTAGGTGGCTATGTCTGCCCCCGCTCTCCAGTACTCTGGTTCTGGGGCGTGACATGGTTTAAGTGGTGGCCCATGCAGGTCTTGTAAATCAAGATATGTGAGGGTTTACCGAATAGATGTCTCAATCAGTATTCGCCTTTGATCCCTGCTCGTATCATCTGAATCCCTGGATTCTTGTCCTGATCATATGCTTGTATCGTTGATCTGTCCTGGTCCTTCCTTATTGTTCCCCATGTCGTCTTCTTCAGCGGCATTGTTTCTGGACCTGCTGGTCAGCAAGGTGGACCACTTCCCGCAGATCAGCAGCAACCCGGAGATCAAGCCCAGCATTCGGGAGTAGCCTCCAGAGTCGTGCCTTCTGGCGGAGAGCCACCAGTCCAGCCAGTTCAGCTTGTCGAGCCTGACGATGGCACTTTGGTAGGACTCGTCAGGACATTGATAGCTTCCCAAGATCGTCGAGGAGATGCCTAGCACCAGGCAGTGACGGATGCTTTGACCAGAGGAGGTCATCAGGGTAACAGCGCGGCCAACAGCTTCAAGCGCTTGAACCCTCCATTCTTCGATAGTAGTGAAGATGCTATCATCGCAGATGCTTGGCTCCAGGATACAGAGGTGATTCTAGAAGCAGCCAGGACCCCAGAGAACGAGAAGGTAGCCGTGGTGCGCCTGCAGTTGCTAGATCTTGCCCGCAGCTGGTGGGCGGCTCAGGCCGTTGGTTTAGTAGCACCCATTGCTTGGGCGGTGTTCAGAGAGAGATTCCAGACCAAGTATTTTGAGGCTGTAGCTCGGTATGATCTACAGACGAGGTTCACCAATCTGAAGCAGATGGGCAGAACGGTCGACGGATATACGGCCGAGTTTTCCAGGCTCAGTCGGTTTGCTCCCACCTTGGTGGCAACCGAGTATGATAGAGCCCAGCGATTCCAGCAGGGGCTTCACCTGGAGATATTATTGGCGGTTGAGTAGTTTGAGCATAAGACTTTTGATGCAATCTTGAGAGCAGCTAGGAGGCATGAGTATACCTCCCAGAGGATTGTGGATAGGGCCGGAGGTCGGAAGAGATCCCACTGCTAGATGAATCAGTCTTCAGCCCCAGCCCCGGCAGCCAGGGCCTTGACTATTGGAGCTCCGAGGCGAGCGGCCTCAGTAACGTCGGTTCAGCATTCAGCCCCGACGTACCCTCAGCAGCAGCAGAAGCAGACTTCCGTAGTAGGATGTTCTCATTGTGGAAAACCAGGCCATGTAGTGGCAGAGTGTCGCAGGGCACAGGGATTGTGTCTGGCTTGTGGAGCAGCAGACCATAGGGTTGGATCCTGCCCGAATAGGGGTGGTTCATTATCGTCCAACCTTTCTAGCTCTTCGGTGAGAGGACCAGCTCCGGTCCAGCAGCAGCAGTATCCATTGTCGAGGCCCTTGCCGCCTCAGTCCCAGGTATTCCACAGCAGAACCCCCAACAACATGTTCAAGTCCAAGCCTTGAGTCAGAATAGGCAGCGAGGATTTCAGCAGAGGGGACCATCACCCCGAGGGCATGGTCAGGCTATGGTGATGACCGTGGAGGAAGGATTGACACCAAGAGAGGTAGTGGCAGGTACTATTTTTGTCAACTCCTTTCCAGCTTCAGCTTTATTTGATTCTGGTGCATCGCATTCTTTTATGTCTACACGATTCGCGACACGGATAGGATTGGAGCCCGAGTCATTATCAGTAAGGCTCAATATACTTACTGGTAACGGACTTGTGGAATTCGATAGGGTGTTTTCCTCGTGTCGGATCGTAGTTAGTAGTAAGGAATTTCCCGCTAGATTGATAGAGTTCCCGATGGCCGATTATGATGTGGTCCTAGGGATGGATTGGTTGAGAAACCAGTATGCTAGAATAGACTGCCATGTTGGTAGAGTTGTTTTTAGCATTCCAGGCGAGCCAGAGTTTTCCTTCTCCCGCGGCGAGGTTGAGCCTTCTCCTTCAGTGTTGCGGATGGCAGTAGCAGCAGTGTAGTTGCCCCGGATAGTCGAAGAGTTTCCAGATATTTTCCCAGAAAAACTTCCAGGTATGCCGCCAGAGCGAAAGATCGAGTTCACTATCAACTTGATTCTCGGAACAGCCCCAGTGTAAGAGAGAGTCTACAGGATAGCGCCGTCAGAATTGGAGATATTGTACAAGATGATTGAAGAACTCAGGACCAAGGGATTTATTCATGCTAGTGGATCGCCTTGGGGAGCCCCAATGCTTCTTGTGAAAAAGAAGGATGGTACGTTCAGGTTATGTGTTGACTATCATACCTTGAACTCAGTGACAATCAAGAACAGATACCCTCTTTCGAGGATAGATGACTTGTTTGATCAGCTCAAAGGGGCAGTAGTATTCTCGAAAATCGACTTGCGCTCAGGATATCATCAGATCAGAGTCAGAGAGCAGGACATCCCAAAGATAGCTTTCAGGTCTAGGTATGGGCACTGGGAGTTCCTTGTTATGCCATTTGGAGCGACTAATGTGCCGGCTGTATTCATAGATCTCATGAATCGTATTTTCATGCCTTATCTGGATCAGTTCGTGATTGTGTTTCTAGATGACATCCTGGTCTATAGCAGGAGCGAAGCAGAGCATGAGCAGCATCTCCGTGTGGTTCTTCAGAATCTCAGGGAGCACCAGTTATATGCCAAGTTCAGTAAATGCGAGTTCTGGCTCGATCGTATTTCATACTTGGGTCACATCATCACCAGAGGAGGGGTAGAAGTGGATCCCCAAAAGATCGTGGACATTGAGACATGGCCGTTGCCCAGCACAGTTGCAGAGGTTCGTAGTTTTTTTGGATTGGCCGGCTACTACCGACGGTTTATTTCAGATTTTGCTCGGATTTTAGAGCCATTGACCCAATTGACCCGCAAGGATGTGCAGTTTGCTTGGACAGCAGAATGTCAGGATTCATTCGAGAAGTTGAAGCGAAGCTTGATGACGGCTACCATTCTCGTGCTTCCAGATGGAACCGAAGGATTCTCAGTATATTGTGATGCTTCAGGCAGAGTCCTAGGATGTGTTCTGATGCAGCATGGGAAGGTAATAGCTTATGCGTCACGACAACTTCGTGATCATGAGAGGAATTACCCAACCCATGACTTGGAGCTGGCAGCAATAGTATTTACACTTAAGTTGTGGAGGCACTACTTGTACGAAGATAGGGTGGAGATTTTCATCGACCATAAGAGCCTGAAGTATATTTTCACCCAGAAGGATCTTAACATGCGTCAGAGGAGGTGGCTGGAGCTTCTTGTGGATTATGATGTCAACTTGCAGTATCATCCTGGGAAGGCCAACGTCGTTTCAGATGCATTAAGCAGGAGAGCCAGAGTTTATTTCCTAACGGCGCAACCGAAGCTGTTAGCAGATCTTCAGAAGATGGGTATTGAAGTTGTTCTCCCTTCCAATGTAGCATTGATGGCCAGCATGCAAGTTTGGTCCACTATAGTCGAGAGGATCCGGATGGCGCAGTCAGCAGATTCTAAGCTTCAGCGACTCAGAGCAGAGTGTGAGGCAGGCCGGCGACCCGAGTTATGCATTCATAAGGACGGTACACTTAGGCATGGTAAGCGTCTTTGTGTACCCAGTAGAGATATCAGACAGGAAATCATGGCAGAGGCTCACAGTTCACAGTATTATATTCATCCGGGCGGTACAAAGATGTACCGTGATATCCGTCAGTACTTTTGGTAGAATGGCATGAAGAGGGAGATAGCCCGGTTTGCCTCTCGTTGTTTAGTCTGCCAACAAGTTAAGGCTAAACATCAGAGGCCCACTGGACTTCTTCAGCCCTTGCCGATCCCAGAATGGAAGTGGGAGCATGTGACCATGGATTTTGTGACCGGATTGCCTAGATCCCCAGCTGGTCGAGATGCTATTTGGGTTATAGTTGATCGGCTCACGAAGGTAGCTTACTTCCTCCCGTTCAGAGTTGGTCAGTCGACGGCTCAGTTAGCAGAGATGTACCTCAGGCAGATTGTCAGGTTACACGGAGTGGCAATCAGTATCACCTCGGACCGAGATTCAAGATTCACGTCGCACTTTTAGCGTAGCTTGCAGGAGAGTTTGGGAACTCGTCTCCAGTTCAGTTCAGCATATCATCCGCAGACAGATGGTCAGTCGGAGCGTACAATCCAGACTCTTGAAGACATGTTACGATCCTGTACACTTGACTTCGGTGGTTCGTGGGAAGATTACTTGCACCTGGTGGAGTTCTCGTACAACAACAGCTTCCAAGCCAGTATCCAGATGGCACCGTTCGAGGCACTGTATGGTAGGAAGTGCAGATCCCCGCTAGCATGGGATGATGTCGGAGAGAGACAGATGCTCGGCCCAGAAATGATTGCCCAGACAGTTGAAGTGGTCAGAAGTGTCCGGGATCATCTTCGAGTTGCCCATGATCGCCAGCGCCATTGGGCCAATTCTCATCGGCGCCCTCTCGAGTTTTCTGTCGGTGACCATGTATTCCTGAGGATTTCGCCTAACCATAGCATCATTCGTTTCAGCGTGCAGGGAAAGCTTAGTCCTAGGTATATAGGGCCATTTGACATTCTGGAGCGAGTAGGAGATGTATCTTATCGTCTCGCTCTTCCACCGTCGCTAAGCGAGGTACATGACGTGTTCTATGTATCCCAATTATGACGGTATATCCTGGACCCGAGCCACATCCTGGATCATTCAGAATTGGTTGTTGGTACCAACCTTTCGTATGAGGAGAGGCCTGTGTCTATATTGGACCGGAGAGAGAAGATACTCAAGAACAAGACTATCAAGTTAGTCCGAGTTACTTGGGGTCATCACTCTTTGGGGGAGTCAACGTAGGAGCGTGAGGATGACATCCGATCGCGGTATCCCGACTTATTTGACTCTTGAGGTATAATGTCTTCCTTATGCCTCATGCCTTCGATTCCTTGCTTGAATGAGTGATTGCCTGCCTAGCTATAGCTTGCTTGTGATTAATATAGCTTGTCCTCGCCTCTCTAGCCTCTTAATTAAATTTCGAGGACGAAATTCTTTTAAGGTGGGTAGAGTTGTAATGCCTGTGGTGCGTATTACATATTTTGGAATACGTGTACGTATTTTATCTTGTATTGTATGATTCCTTGCTTAGTTTTCTTCATGGCTTGGTTTATTCTTGGTTCGGGTTGGCTTGGTTCGGTTTGGGATTGCTATTGGTTCATCATAGACCAAGGGGTGAACCCCCTACCTGCCACCACCACTACCATTTATTAACCCTACTTCCTTCTTTCTCTTCATTACTCTTCTTCTTTTCTCCATTACTTCGTCACCTACCAGAGAGAGGGAGAGAGAGGTCTAGGCAAGTACAACTTGCTTCATGGAGGAACTCCAATTTTATTGATTTATTCTCTTCCTTGCAGCATTTTAACACATTTTAATACTTGGCATTTTTACTTTCCATGGCCAGATTTTTGTAGATCTAAGTTTATATTATTTTTGGATTTTTTGGGTTTTGATCTACTTAATCTTGTTATTTCTATGTTTTGATGGTTCCATGTTGTAGAGAATTTCGTTCTGCCCCATTTTGACCTATGGAAGTTCGAATTTGGGCTCCGGATGATGGAGTTATGGAGCTTGAAAACTTGGCCTTCTTGGTGTTCTTCTTCTCGAAAAATGGAGAAGATGAACTGTGCTTAGACTTGACAGCATGGCAATTCATGCGGCAAGTGAATTCCAGCTACATAAGATTCATTCTCTTCTAACCGCATGAACCCGGGTCTGTGCCAGCCGCATGGACTAACTTTCCGTTAGCCGCATGAGTGCCCCTCACTCCTAACCGTATGGGATTCAGTCTGCTCTCAAACCGCATAAGGGCCGATCCCCGTTGGTTGCATGGGACTTCACTTGACCCGGCCGCATGTACCCTGGCTCGTCCCAGCCGTATGAGAACCCCCTTTCCTTGAGAGCCGTATAGGCATTGATCCTCGATAGCCGCATGGGATTTGCTCACCACCCAGCCGCATGTGCGCAGCCATGCCGAACCGCATAAATCTGACTTCCTCGATGGCCGCATATACTGCAGTCTTCTTCTTGCCGTATGAGGACCCGAGCCCTCTCAACCGCATGACTCTGAATTTCCCAGCCGCATAAGTTTTTCGCTCTTAGCCGCATGAGTACCCTCCCCTTCCTCCAGCCGTATGGGTTACCCCTTCTGCCTGCTGCATGGATTCGTCTCTCGTTGGCCCGCATGACTCCTCCCCACGCCTTGTCTTGTTATTTTATTATTATTGCTATTATTCATTTAGTATTATTAACTCATGCCTTGTAACCCTCAGTGTAATTGGGTCTTCTGATTGAATGCTTGCACTATGATGCCTTGCACATGTACCTGAACATGAAAGTGACCCGTCGTGGTGCACTCCTAACAAGTGAACATGACATGACCTGATAGTGGCCCGTCGTGGCGCACTCTTGACCAGTGAACTTGACATGATAACCAGACATGATATATCTTGATAAGCTGTTGCGACGGCTACCTGACATGACATAACCTGTATAAGTGACCTGGACACCGTAGGCGATTGTGCTTGTATAAATAATCATGTCCTATCTTGCATCATGTCTAGGAGGGGACTCCTGAGTACCACGGTCAGGAGTACCTACTGAAATGGACTAAGGCTAATAACTAGATTAATACATTAGTCATAAAGAGATCTCCCAGCTACAGGCAATCCTGTTACATGGGCGCGCCTGGGATTTGTAGCCTGCCGTCGAGTAGGGCACATTTCCAGCACACTGTCATGTGTTGCACCCTTCAAGCTACCTAAGGGTACATACGTTTCCTGGATGATGTACCCACCTGAATTCAACCCCTAATTTTCGACCTGGGTAACCTGGATGCTCTGCAGGGCTTGTGGCTGTGAATAATCTCACTGCATCTTGCTAGTAACTAGGCCTGTGATAACCCTAGTTAGTTAAACTATCAAGCCGTAATTCTTGCTTGGCCGTGAAATGATTGGATGGAGTCTAACCAGTCTAGTCTTATTCTGATTCTGTTCCAGATTACTGTATGACCAGAATGCCTGTATTTATTTTACCGATAAATGGTGAGAATTCTAAGTTCGGTTCAGACGAAGGGTTACAATCTCGGTCCTTGTTTGGTTTAAGGATTGTAACCTGGCTATCTGAATGGTCCCATGGTTATCTCATCGTATATCACCCTGTGATGCTTTTCTTAAACTTCTGTTTTATTTACTACCTTACTACTATTGTGCTAATTGCTGGTTTTAGTTCCTAAGTGAAGCTTCCTTTGTGGCACTTGCTCTTTCTGGGGTCTGACCCAGCTGGTTTTGTATGGCCAGATTTTAGAGCAGCTCTAGAGGATCTACCGACTTTCCAGCCCGATGGTGGCGACTAGACGTAACCAGGGCAACGAGTGGGTTTATTTTTGATCTCCCACTTTATTGTAAAAATATTCTTTTGAGGCGTTTAGCCGATGAGCACATGTTTAGCTCGATTGCACTTACTTACTGTCTGTCTACGGGCTGTAACATGATTGACAGATCCTAGGGTTGATCATGTATGACTAAACTCTTGCTAGTCCTAACATTTTGTAACGACTAGCTTCATGATCAACTGAATATGTAATGTTTGGGATGCCTTACTATTGTATATTTGGTGATCTAACATCTTGTAACATTTACTTACTTGCATGTGATTGAGACACTAGGCTTGTTCATGACCTTAAGAGACTGTTGGCTTGTAGTTAAACCCTCATGTATCTAGACAGTCGTGATCGTATGGCGAGATAGAATCTATTTCATATACGTAGCTGGCTATGTCTGCCCCCGGTCTCCAGTACTCTTGTTCTGGGGTGTGACAGCACCCGTTGGGTATTCCGAAACAAACTGAATAAGAATGGTTTAGTGACTCGTAATAAGGCTCGACTCATAGCTCAAGGATACAATAAAGAAGAAGGTATCGACTACGATGAGACTTATGCTCCAGTTGCGAGATTAGAATCCATTCGCATGTTATGTGCATTTGCATGTTTTTATAATTTCAAGTTATTTCAAATGGATGTTAAAAGCGCATTTTTGAATGGTTTTATAAAAGAAGAAGTTTATGTAGCTCAACCTTCTGGTTTTACTGATTTCAAAAATCTTGATTATGTTTTCAAGTTGAAGAAAACCTTATACGGTTTGAAACAAGCCCCTCGTGCTCGGTACGATCGTCTAAGCTCTTTTCTACTTGACAACGATTTTTCAAAGGGAAAGGTTGACACTACACTGTTTATAAAAATTTTGAATAATAATCTTCTTTTGATTCAAATCTATGTAGTTGATATTATTTTTAGATCCACTGATGAATCTCTTT
The DNA here is from genome assembly GCA_029216955.1 of Iris pallida. Lineage (NCBI taxonomy): Eukaryota > Viridiplantae > Streptophyta > Magnoliopsida > Asparagales > Iridaceae > Iris > Iris pallida. The sequence continues at coordinate 13,748,960 of JANAVB010034418.1, read as the reverse complement.
GTCAAAAAATTTCAAAGTGTATGCAGAATGAGTTTGAGATGAGCATGATAGAAGAACTGAAGTTATTTCTCGCACTGCAAATCAAATAAACCAACAATAGAACGTTCATAAATCAAGCAAAGCACACAAATGATCTATTAAAGAAGTTCGACATGGAAGCAGTCAAACCACTTAGCACTCCAATGGCGACTTCAACCAAGCTTGATATTGATGAACAAGGAAAACCCGTCGACATACGTAAGTATCGATGTATGATCGGTAGCATACTGTACTTAACTGCTAGTCGACCAGATATTATGTTTAGTATTTTCTTGTGTGCACGTTTTCAAGCCAATCCTAAGAAATCACATACGTGCACAGTTAAGCGAATCTTCCGATACCTTAGAGGTACTTCTTCTGTCGGCTTATGGTATCCTAAAACCATGTCATTTGACCTAACTGGTTATTCTGATGCTAATTTTGCCGAAAGCAAAGTAGATAGAAAAAGTACCAGCGGCAGATGTCATTTCCTAGGAAAAGCCCTAGTCTCTTGGTTTAGCAAAAAAGCAAAATTCTGTTGCATTATCAACAACTGAGGCTGAGTATATCGCCGCAGGACGTTGTTGTGCACAAATTTTTTGGATGAAGCAAACTTTAGAAGACTTTGGATTGTATTGCACACATATACCCATTTTATGTGATAATACTAGTTCTATTAATTTGACTAAGAATCTAAGTCGCTCTCGTACTAAGCATATCGATATTCGACATCATTTTCTTAGAGATCATCAACAAAATGGAGATATAAACCTTGTATACATAGACACACAGAATCAATTGGCTGACATATTCACAAAACCTCTAGCGGAAGATCGTTTCAATTATTTACGTCGAGAATTAGGAATTTTAGATGTCAATAATATTAATTAATTTTGTTTTATTAATTAATTTATTCAATACTCAATAACTGTTTTCGAGACAAGCCTAAAGAGAGTCTGTCTGTCACCACGACTACGGTCGAAGCGAAGCGGTACTTAATTGTTCCTCGGTGAACTCCCGTTAGCTGGGACAGTACTCCTACAGCTAATCTGAAACAGATGCTGAGTAAAGAAAATTAATTTATAAAGTAATATTAATTATATTATTTGAAATTTAAAATTACTAAACTTTAAATTAAATACTTGAAATGAGTTGATGAAAAGGATATGGCCCATAAATGTTTTTTTAAAAAAAAACCAAGAGAACCCTAGGCAAATTCGGCCCGAGTTCGGTCCGAATTCGGCCAGAGTTCTGTTGGTGCTGTATGCATTTTAAACCAGAACCTGAGGCCTTCTCCTCTTCATCACTTCCAAACCAATTTATAATCACAGCAGCAGCAGGCGAAGAATACCCCAAATCCTAGCTATTCTCCACTCCTTTTCTTCCAATCTACGTGGATATTTCCATCCAAAATTTGGATTCGTGCGGAGAATCGCGTCCTCTACAACATACTTAATTCTCGGAAGGTATAACTCCTTCTCTCCTCCACTTTCAATTTTTTTAGGGTTTTTTAGTTTTGGGAAAGAATGCCTAAGGGATTCAATCCTTTCAAGAAGAAGAAGACCCATGCTAGTGAAGAGGCATCGTCTTCTGATTTGAACACGGATTCCCTCTTTTCTCCAGTCCAATCGGGTGATGGCGTATCGGATGAGTTTTATTTCAAAACTCATGACCAAACATTGCTTTGGTATGCCGATTTTGCTATGCGTACTATATGTACCGACGCTCCGATTAAATGGACTATATTTCCTGATCACCGTCCCTTGTTTGAGGCATTAGGTTACACCATCTTGCTATCCTACAATTCTCTATAGCTACTAATGCCCTTAGATTGTTCTATTGTAACTTTGTGTTAGACACTTTTACCGTAAGAACTCGTATTGGCGGGATAGATATCGAGTTCGATGATATATTGCTAGCAGAAATCCTTGGTATTCCAAACGAAGGTGCCCCGCTCGATGACATCACCGACTTTAATTTTCCCGAGGGCACGACTCTTGTTAGTTTCAAGAATGAGCTTTGTGCGCCCGCACGTGCTCGTCCTGGAAAGTTCAAGGCCAATAACTTGAACTTGTTTAACTACGAGTTACATCGCATCATCTATTCCACTATTCTTCCCAAATCTACTTCAAGAGATGACGTCACTGCACTAGAACTTTCTGCCCTTTATCATATTCTTAAGGGGATTCCATTTTCTACCCCTAAGACTATCATTCAGATGATGGGTAGATGTTGCAGAAGAGACCGCAATCTCTCTTATGTGATGCTTATCCCACGCATCTTTCAGTGTTTTGACAAAGACTTATCCACTTGCGCTCTGGACCCTGAGCCTAAGTTTCTTAAGCTTTCTCGTCGTAGCATTGCCACTACTCCTCCACCTCCTGCACCTGCTCCTACTGCACCTGTTCCTCCTCAGTCTCACCCTATGACTTTTGAGGGTATTCATCAGCACCTCTCGGATATGCAGACTTTTATTGTTGACACTTCAATGGAACATGAGTTCCGTGACGTGACTCGGTTCGAGGCTATTGCCAACTCTTTTGCCGATCTCAGATTTGCTCAGACGGGTCACTCTGCTAGCTCTCTTCCTAGAGACCCTTCTGTATCTGGTTACCGCATTGATGATGATGTGGTCCACTCTCTGTTCCAGCCAGGGAATGCTTAAGATTGGTATCATACTTCCGGTGCTACTCCACACACCTCTAGAGCTGGCGCTTCTGGAGCTGGTCCATCTGGACATGCTGGCACTACAGATGATGACGATGACGATGAGGATGATTTTTGATTTGTCATACTTTTGAGACTGATGATTTTTTCTTTTGTTTACTTGGAAATGCTTCGATATTCCATGCTAGTATCAGTACTCTTATTAGTTATGGGGTTATGATTTGTGACTTTTTGTTTGATGGACATGTTATATGCTTTAGTTTAGCATTTTATTCAGTTCAGCTTTTCTTATAACATTATCTTTTATTTATGCTTCCATTTATACTGCCTGTGAAATATTTTCTGCTTATCATATTTCTTTCTTGTCTGTGACATCTATACCATGCCTGTGATAAATGTTTTTATATATCCATATTTTTGTGTTTCTTCACTGATTGTTACTTATGTATATATTGCGAGACAGCTTTCTGTTTTGCAATTATTTTGCTAAGTGACAACGGAAGAGAAATAAGATCTAACATCTTCATGAATACAGGGTACAGGTAATGAACAATTTACAGGAATAATTTGGTACATTATATCGGTACAATTTTGATAAAGACCAAAGATGTTATATCGGTCAAGGTTTGTCAATTATCAAAATGGGGAAGATTGTTGGCCCATTGGTCATGGTCAAACCTAATTTTAATAATTGATTAAACTCTGTCTCGATATACGAAACAATTCAGATATTTACTCAAGATATTCTGGACACTGCTCAAGACCGAAGCTATGTTTGCCACTCGAGACTGTATTTTCTTATGTAATGCAATTTTTATTTTTCTTGAGTCTAGGAAAACATTGTACACCAAGTCGTACTGGCAAATAGGCCATCCAAAATTATTTTTCAAAATTGACCTATTATTTTCAAAATTGACCTATTGTTTTCAAAATTGACCTATTGTTTTCAAAATTGACCTATGTTTTGAAAAACATCTATTATTTACAAAAGCTTATGAAGGATTTCAAAAAGCCCAAAATATTTTTCATAAAATAAACCTAACCAACCCTGCTAGAGTTCGGCCAAGGTGAACGTTATATGAACGTTGGTTTTTGAACTTGGTCTCCCTTCAGTTACGGTTTGTTACATAGAATTCTGTCCGAATTTTGCCAGAGTTCGTCTTTGGAAAAACTATAAATAGAGAGAAATTCTGATCATTTCAAATCACTCATTCCCTTTCATATCTTTTCTTCTAAAGCTTACGTTTCTTCCAAAGAGTTTTCAAAAAGCTTTTATTTTCAAATATCAAACAAGTTACAATTCTCTAGTCAATTTGCCGGTATGATGCGGTCTAGAAGATTTTAGAGAAATTATAATCAGAGGCTTGATTGAAGAAAGACTCTTCAAAACTGAAGTTGGTCGAGTGCTTCGTATCAAAGCTCGCATCTCTAGAAGTTGCAAGGACTTCGTATGAAAACTTGCAGGATTTTCCAATAATGGATTCAACTGGAAGCTAGAGTTTTTCCGACTAGACTAGTCCTCACAAGAGGAAAACTAGTATAAATCTCTGTGTTTGCGTTTGCCTTCTGAACTCTTATCTTTACAGTTATTACTTTGTGATTATTATTATTTCTGTTATCTAACTGCTAACAAAGTTTTTAATTAGCAATATTCTGCTGCCTACTCTATTCACCCCCCTCTAGAGTATTCTGCTTTACAATTTCGTTCCTACAGATACTAGTGGTATGCCTCGATTAGCAAGTATACGAGGAGTTTGTAACACCTAGTTTTTCAAATGAGGGTAATTTTGAACTTTTGTAATTATAATTATTAATTATTGATATTTATATTACATTATAATTTTTGGTGATTTTTTATCAATTTAAAACTATTTTAAGTCATGACTTGTGATTTTGATGTGCTGCTAGTGAAACCCTAGAGACTGTCTGACCTAGAGCCTGACCATGTCATTGGGATAATTATTTATCATTTTTAGCCTAGGGGTACTTTGGTCATTTTGACTTATTAGAATTATTTGATTAATTATTTGAGTGGTGATTGTTATTTTTAACTTTGACTAGCTGAGACTTTGTAGGCTAACCTAGATGTTGACTCTAGCTATAGTGACTTGGTTATCATGGTGAGACCCTAGTCTAACTTAAGTCAACCTAAGTTAGTCATTTAGAAATCAAAATTTAAATAGGAGGATTAGTGATTTGGTGCATAGGCTTGAGACTTAGGAATTGGTTCCATGACTAGTGCAACAAGGCCCATAGCCCATTACTGAAACCCTAACCCTAATTATTTCCTTTATGACTAGCCACTAGGGCTCCCCTCCCTATAAATAATCTCCTTATTTAGTTCTTGCCTCTTTTGTCTTGAATGAACACATAGAGAAAAGAAAGGTATGTCCATTCTTCCCTAATCTATAGATTCTTCATTTTAATTCCTTTTTGACTCTAGTTTTTTGCATTAGAGCCTAATACTCTCCTATTTTCTGTTTGTGGAGATTAATCCCAGCTTTAGGTCAATTTGGAGCATTTGGCTAGCAAGAAGGAACCCCCCATTTGAAGCTTTTTTTTGCTATTTGCACCTATAGGTAAAACTCCTCAAATTGTGCTAATATTCTGATTTCTTTGCATATTAGGTAAGATCTAGGTGTCCCCTAGCTATCCCTAAAGTTTGGGTAGAAATTGTGTCCGTTTGGTGTCTGTATCGGACACGTGTCAAAGTATATAGGTAAGTGTTTGATAGAATGCCACTTAGGATTTTATTTTCGATTTTTGTAAAACTAATTGCATGGATTCGTAGATCTATATGTGTACAATAATATTTGTGAAGACTGAGTTTGTGTTTGTGTCGGTTTCATGTCCTAAAATGTACTGGACATGCAGCACGGGGGGCTCGGCGGGTGTCCTGCTACCCGTGTCTATTTTCTCCACGTATACGGCACGTAGTGACACCAAAATTGGTGTGTACATACCCGAGATGACTGACACTAAGCCTATAAAATTTTAGTGGATTTATTGAGTAGTTTGGGAGATATTTGAGTCGCACGGATTTCATACTGTAAGTGCACAATCGGCCAAAGGCTGCTGACATAATCTCTGTGTCTCACCTAGACACATTTGGGACACGACTTAGGGTGACCTAACCCTAGCCCTAGACCCACTTTACCTATGTGCACGACCACGACACACTTGGTGCTACACACGTGTCCCTACCTCACTCGACACGCGTGTACGACGCTATCAGTGCACAGTTATAGTCTCTGTATATGTGGAATGATTAGACACGATTTGTGTCCAGTTCTTGGACACTGGGACACCCCCATGACACAACCACGTGAGTGTCATTCATTACCAAACTGTTAACCTAGTTATAGGTTTTTATTCGACTTCGAATTAGGAATTCCTAATTTCTCTGATACCAACTGTCATTCAATTCCTAAATTTCTAATATGTTAAACTATTGTGTGATTAAATGGAATATTTATTCACCTAGATACAGCTGATAGTTAACTTACATGTTGGGTTTATAATTTGGCATGGGAATTTAGTTTTAATTTGCATTGGGCTTTGGATTTGTATTTGACTGATTGCACTGATATTATATGCACTGTTAACCCGAGAATTCACAACTGCCCTACTGAAATTGTTGGTTCAATTACAATGTGATTTCCTATATTCAGCTGGGTTTAAATTGCTATAGAGTTCATGATTTGTGTTGGTTTAGTTCAATATGGACACATCTACACACTGTCACATGTTTCCTGAGATTAACACACTGCTTTCCACATATGTTCACACTGTTTTCCTATTTTCTGACACACTGAGTTTGTATACACTATTGATTCCTGAGAAGATGAACGAGAATGAGTTCACCGATATGGTGGCTGTGTTTAATATTGTTTTTACTATTTCCTAGGACTATCTAAACTGAGAACACATATAGCCAATGAAGACACACACACACTTCACTGCCTTAAATTTCTGAGAACACAATTGCACACTGATTGTCACACACCTAAACTAAGAAACCTGGAACCCATGACTGAATCTGAGACACTATGTATCTACACACACAAACTCACAGGACACATCTATACACTGTTACAAGACCTGGGATTTACATATTGTTTCCTGAGAATTGACACCATATCATTTACACACAATTCTGAACTTCCTAATACACCCTGTTCACAGATACTTATGATGATTTCCCATGCCACACACACATTTATGACATGTACACACCCACTCATGCACTTACACAAATAGTGGAACCTGAGATCACTCACACACCCTTACACACTCTACTGAAATCAAGGATGAGACCCTATGATACACACACATTGATGATATGTTCATTTAACACACTTGCACATTGTCTTCTCCTATACACACACACACAAATATGAATTCATATCCACTGTTATACATTAACACCCATACACACACATTCAAAATTGGAATCTGAGACACCATGTTTACACACACACTTTTGAACTGATAAACCTAAAAACTGACATTCACTCACATGTACACACACACTTTTGCACACATTGATTTCTATGAACCTATACACACACACACACATATGCATTGTTCCTCTATCCCACTCTATGTGTGTATATATATATATAATATAACCTAGTGTGATATATGTAATATAATATAGATACTTGCACATTGTCTATGTAATTAGTATAAATATATGGAAATTGGTATGTGTATTGCCTATATCATTGTATATGGCACATGGCCTAGGTAGTATAGCCTATGGCATATGGAGTGTATCCACATGAGTGTTGGGTTATATAGACTGGTGTGACTTGTATTGATGTATACTTGCTAGGATAGTCTTGGTTAGGCCTAGTAAGACTTGTTGGGTTAGGTTTGACCTAGTTGACTAGAGTATTAACTTGGTTTGACCCAGAGTTGACCAAGTTTGACTTTGACCTAGATTGGCCTATAAATCATGTAGATTGTGTCATAAACTTCATTTACCTTATTTTAAACGCATTATAACATGTACTGCTCTATTTAGGACATTGTGACTCCGGTGCAGATATCTATTTTCATCAGTTGCACAGGATATCAGGCGAGTATATTCTCTGATAGTTCTCTCATTTACTTGTCAATTACTATACTTCAGTTCTAGTTAGTTATATGTGATTCTCTGTTACAACACGTATGGATATTTTTGGATTCATGTATGCGACACACATACCATCTTGTCTGGCCTCCATTACTGGAATCATTGCTGGTATCATCATGTTGGCTCTATTACTGGAATCATTGCTGGTATTATCATGTTTTGCTGGACTCATCTCGATTCTCGTGTCGTAATCTGGATTCACTTGTACTTGCTGGAAGGGAAAATACTTGAGTAAGAAATGTAGACATACCCCAATTCTGGAATCACCCTACATGCTGGAATCAAACTGGAATGATAGCCATCTAACACCCGGCCGAGTGTGTGATGTATCGGATTACCTATAGCCGTTTAAATGTCGATCTCGGTATTTTAAAACACACTGTTAGAGTATAGTCTTGACTCACCCTGGAATTATTGATCACTGACTGGAATCATCTTATACTGGACTCATCTTGTACTGGAATCACCTGGTATCAGATTCATGTTATCTGGACTTACTTTGGTTTTACACGTGTTTATATTTACTATTTGGACTTATATCATGTTACTCTTGTTCAGCTAGATTCTATTTTTACAGTCTTTATTGCCATGATTCTTCTCTTATTTTAGTTACCTTACTTCCCTTGTAATTTATCTGTCTCTCTATACCATCACCTGAATATAAACAGCCATGTTCATCAATACAACTGTCTATAACTGCTTTATAGTTCTCTATCATTTACTTGGGTTTTCTAGATGAGATGTGCTCGTTCCTGTCCTGACTTGACCTGTTGAAAATTTTATAGATGATTGCCCTGAGGACACTTGCCCTACTCACTATGGACCAGGAGATGTTTTAGCTACCTTTGGTCTCGACACTCAGAGTGATCGGGAGACTAGCTAGTTGATTTGATTTAGTTTCATGTTTTAGAACATGAATTATAAATAAGTTGAGATATGTTTTATTTTGAGATTGTTTTGAGATTATTATTAATTAGTAGTTGGTTTGTTGTCATTATTTAGTCTTAGTTATAAACTTCTGTGTTATCATATCGTGCTTAGACTGTGATTGAGATTCATTATATCTATACTTGTCCTCCGTTCGGAGTTGAGATTTTGACAAGTACATTATATAATTGCGTGAGTTGATTGATTAGATAGTAACCTAGAACAACGTTCTACCACCGACACTGCGGCGTAGGCTGGGCGCTGTTACATACTCGTACCCTCACAGTGGGTGTGGGTCGTGACACATTTTTAATGGTGGCCCATGCAGGTCGAGAGTCACATTAGTGCGGTATCGTGGTAGTACGACGACTTAGTTGTACTGCTGCGAGCCTGCGATAGGATTGAGCGATAGGCTTCAACAGAGAGGTACTCAATCACAGTTAGGAATACTTTAGAAGATTTCTGGGATGACCCTTGAGAATTTCATTATAAACTATCTCAAAATTCGATTCTGACATTTTATGTCTACTTCCTTGTTCATCGTTGAAATTGATTCTTGGTATTCATTGTTGACTTGATTTTCTACTAAGATAATATTACAGTCATGGGATCTGGAGTCTTCTATAGCCATATTAGCTTGTTTGGCGATGAGATAGAGTCCAATTTTGGATGTATTTCTCGGGTGTAGGAATTTAAAGTTTTCATAGCCAAGCTAGCGGTAATGCAAAAATTTTAAATACCATGATTCTAGAGGTATGTACATTAGTTACGGACTCTATGGATTATCGCAGCCGTACTTACTGGTGTGACGAGGATTCTGGTAACATAGTTCTGGATGGACGGGTATGATTATCAGATTGCAGAATAGATACCATATAGATGGTGCCCAAGTATAATTGAGTGAAATATCAGTGTGGATATTACTTGAGTGTCAGGGATTAGATAGAGGGAGCTAGGCCACCTGTAGTGCAGCACCGTGCCCCGTACCATCAGAAGGATATACCCTAGAGGGGCAGGGCTTTTGCGCTGACAGTCGAGTAGACCGACGCTACGGGTGACGGATTAGCAGGTCTATCTTTCCTGTTCTTCTTTCCATCTTGTTGTGTGATTCCATTAGTACCTGTTAGGATGTTTTATGCTGTGATAGATAGTATCGTTACCCTGATCAAGACCATGATATCACGACCAGTAGGATTATGTAGCATGTTATCTATCGACCTTGATTTGATTGGGGGTTTAACCTAGTAGGGGTACACTCATCTTAATTTCGAGGACGAAAATTTTCTAGGGAGGGTAGACTTGTAACACCCAGTTTTCCAAATGAGGGTAATTTTGAACTTTTGTAATTATAATTATTATTTATTGATATTTATATCACATTATAATTTTTGGTGATTTTTTTTATCAATTTAAAAATATTTTAAGTCATGACTTGTGATTTTGATGTGCTGCTAGTGAAACTCTAGAGACTGTCTGACCTAAAGCCTAACCATGTGATTGGAATAATTATTTATCATTTTTAGCCTAAGGGTACTTTGGTCATTTTGACTTATTAGAATTATTTGAGTGGTGATTGTTATTTTTGACTTTGACTAGCTGAGACTTTGTAGGCTAACCTAGATGTTGACTCTAGCTATAGTGACTTAGTTAGCATGGTGAGACCCTAGTCTAACTTAAGTCAACCAAAGTTAGTCATTTAGAAATCAAGATTTAAATAGGAGGATTAGTGATTTGGTGCATAGGCTTAAGACTTAGGAATTGGTTCCATGACTAGTGCAACAAGGCCCATAGCCCATTAGTGAAACTCTAACCCTAATTCTTTCCTTTATGACTAGCCACTAGGGCTCCCCTCCCTATAAATAATCTCCTCATTTAGTTCTTGCCTCTTTTGTATTGAATGAACACATAAAGAAAAGAAAGGTATGTCCATTCTTCCCCAATCCATAGATTCTTCATTTTAATTCCTTTTTGACTCTAGTTTCTTGTATTAGATCCTAATACTCTCCTATTTTCTGTTTGTGGAGAGTAATCCCAGCTTTGGGTCAATTTGGAGCATTTGGCTAGCAAAAAGGAACCCCCCATTTGAAGTTTTTTCTTGCTATTTGCACCTATAGGTAAAACTTCTCAAATTGTGCTAATATTCTGATTTCTTTGCATATTAGGCTAGATCTAGGTGTTCCCTAGCTGTCCCTAAAGTTTGTGTAGAAATTATGTCTGTTTGGTGTCCGTATCGGACATGTGTTATAGTATATAGGTAAGTGTTTGATAGAATGCCACTTAGGATTTTATTTTCGATTTTTGTAAAACTAATTACATGGATTCGTAGATCTATATGTGTACAATAATATTTGTGAAGACTGAGTTGCTGTTTGTGTCGGTTTTGTGTCCTAAAATACACTAGACATGCAGTACGGGGGGCTCGGCGGGTGTCATGCTACCCGTGTCTGTTTTCTCCACGGATACGGCACGTGGTGACACCAAAATTGTTGTGTACGTACACGAGATGTGTAACACCCAGTTTTCCAGAAGAGGGTAATTTTAAAATTTTGTAATTTTAGTCTTTTAATAATGATATTTAAATCATGATATAATTTTTAGTGATTTTTAATCATTTAAAACTATTTTAAATCATGACTTATGATTTTGGTATTTTTATAGTGTAACCTTGGAGACTGGTTGACCTAGAGCCTAGCCTTGTGATTAGGGTATTTTGTTTATCATTTCTAGTTGAGGGTATTTTTGTCATTTTTGGGGTTATTTGATTTTATTTTAATTTATTTGAATTTATGGGAATTTTTAGAATTTATTTTGGAATTGTTTGAATAAAGGTTGTCTAGGTTGACTTTGACTAGCAATGACCTTGGTAGACTAACCTAAGAGCTAACCCTAGTTGAGTTGGACTTGGTTAGGTCATGCAACCCTAGTTAGACTAGGGACAACCTATGGTTTAGTCATTTGACTCAAGTTAGAATAGAAGGCATTAGACACAAGTCATGACTTGTGATTTTGAACCATTGTATGACTAGCCCAACCCATTAGGCATGAGCCAAACCCTAACCCAAATCCTTAGTGGCTGGCCACTTAGCCTAGGGAATCCCCCTATAAATAGTCTCCTAGAAATTAGGGCTAGCCTCCTTAGAATTTCTCAAGTTTTGGAAGAGGTGAGTCTCCATCTTCATAAATCCATAATAATTCCATTTTACCTCCTTTTCCCCTCAAATCAATTGTATTAGATCCTGATTTTAGTTTTCTTGCTGTTTGTGGTGGTCAATCTCAGCTTTGGGGCAATTTGAAGAAGTTTGCTAGCAAGGAGGAACCCCTTTATTTGAAGCTTTTCTTGTATTTTGACACCAATAGGTAAATTAATGTAAACACCATTAAAATTCTAGTTTCTTTGCATGTAGACCTAGCCCTAGGTGTCCTGGTTCTGTAGGTATGCCTAGACCTAGGTTTTGTGTCCTTTTCGTGTCCTAAATGGATACGTATCAGCCTATAGACCTAGGTGTTTGATGAAATGTCCTAAAGGACATTTTGACCTAATTTTAGGATTCTATTTGAATAGAAAATTAGGGTTTAATCTCGCTTATAGGTTTTCTGTGTTTTTGTATAGTCTTAGTATCATGTCGAGTCCACACGGACACGTGTACACGTGGTCGTGCGCGCGCGTGCACAGGCACTGTGTATGCATTGCTGCTCGGGTACGATTGCGACACGGACACGCGACGTGGACACTTGATACTTGACACACACCAAGGGGCAATGTCTACCACCCCATGTGTCAAGTTGCACGAGATCTCGTGTCGTGTCGGACACGTACGAGTGCGCGCACGGGGAATGCACTGTGCGCACGGCTGTCACTTTTGGTCACTGATACGCGTGTCCTGTGTCATGCATACGTATCGTGGACACGTGGCAGGGTGTCCTAACCCTAGCCCTATACTAGGTCGACCCTAGGACACAACCACGTGGGTTGTGTCATGTCGTGTCGTGCACACGGACACCGTGCACACGTGCACGAGGAGTGGCCTGATTTGTGCACTATTTCGAGTTCTTAGTTGTTTGGACACGTTTGTGTCCTCTTTTTTAGACAACCACTTGTGTGACACGTACACGTTATGTTTAAACTTTACCAACCAATAGATTTACATTTTAACTCGAATTTGTTGATCTATTCTCCATTTCCCAATAATTCCTGATACTTAAATATCAGTCCCCATTTCCTTCTGTTTCTAGATTTTTGAAAATGAATTTTGACATCATTTTTAACCTACCTAACACTGCTAATTGCATGGATTAAACTCTAATGTAGTGCACCTATGTTTTTTCTAAGTGTATGTTGATTTTTGGTTAAATTGGTGTGGTTTAGAGCTCTAAAAATCTGGAGTTTAGCTTATAGGCTGAAAACTGGGTTGGGGACTGTTTTAACTGAGTTCCTTTCTTTTTCATTTCCCTGTATTGTAATGGCTTGATTCTTAAAACTGATAATTGTTCGAGTTACATTCGAATTGGGTTGCTGAGAAATGGGTTCTTCCTAATTGAACTGAATTAAATGATTCCAATGTATAAATCAGAGTTTGTGTCCTTAATGGACTGTGTTAAATGAGTTTCAACCTGAGTAAATCATTTCCCTGTTTTCCTGCAAACACTATCCTGTATATACACACACATCTACACAGTTTTGCCACACACTCTATGTAAACACACACATTGCTATCATGTCACATTTAAACACACACACACTTGTGTTCCTATCTAAATCTCTGTACACACATACACATATGTGATTTCCACCACTGTTTTTCCTCACACTAACACACAGCCTCCTATCCTAACACACACATTGCACCACCTACCCTTACATGTACCACATCCTAACACATACACAAAACTCTCATGCCTCACTGCACACATGATTCACTAGACACCCTCATATTTCATGCCTTCACTGTCACACTGATTTCATGTCTCATCTCACACACTCACACTCTCATGTTACACTAACACACACACAAGTTACACTCACATGCTCTCTCACACACATCCTCACATGACACCTACCCTCTTGACACCTCACTTCACTCATGACACACACACACATTCATTCCTATTCTCTATGTATGAGTACACATATACATGTATATATATATTTTTTGATATACATATGTGTATCCTATAATAATGTGTGTGCCTAAATATAAATATATTAGATATAAATATGTGGTGTGATATATACATATAGTTAGCCTATATGCTATGTATTCTTATGTTAGCTTATATAAATAGGTCAAAATGTGTATTATTTAGATATAAATATGTGTATCAATATATATATATATATATATATATATATATATATATACATATTTAACAACTACGTGGGTTGTGTCATGTCGTATCGTGCACACGGACACCGTGCACACGTGCACGAGGAGTGGCCTGATTTGTGCACTGTTTCGAGTTCTTAGTTGTTTGGACATGTTTGTGTCCTCTTTTTTGGGGACAACCACTTGTGTGACACGTACACGTTATGTTTAAACTTTAACAACCAATAGATTTACATTTTAACTCGAATTTGTTGATCTATTCTCCATTTCCCAATAATTCCTGATGCTTAAATATCAGTCCCCATTTCCTTCTGTTTCCAGATTTTCGAAAATGAATTTTGACATCATTTTTAACCTACCTAACACTGCTAATTGCATGGATTAAACTCTAATATAGTGCACCTATGTGTTTTCTAAGTGTATGTTGATTTTTGGTTAAATTGGTGTTATTTAGAGCTCTAGAAATCTGGAGTTTAGCTTATAGGCTGAAAATTGGGTTGGGGACTGTTTTAACTGAGTTCCTTTCTTTTTCATTTCCCTGTATTGTAATGGCTTGATTCTTAAAACTGAGAATTGTTCGAGTTACATTTGAATTGGGTTGCTGAGAAATGGGTTCTTCCTAGTTGAACTGAATTAAATGATTCCAATGTATAAATCAGAGTTTATGTCCTTAATGGACTGTGTTAAATGAGTTTCAACCTGAGTAAATCATTTTCCTGGTTTCCTGCAAACACTATCCTGTATATACACACACATCTACACAGTTTTGGCACACACTCTATGTAAACACACACATTGTTATCCTGTCACATTTAAACACACACACACGTGTTCCTATCTAAATCTCTGTACACACATACACATATGTGATTTCCACCACTGGTTTTCCTCACACTAACACACAGCCTCCTATCTTAACACACACATTGCACCACCTACCCTTACATGTACCACATCCTAACACATACACACAACTCTCATGCCTCACTGCACACATGATTCACTAGACACCCTCATATTTCATGCCTTCACTGTCACACTTATTTCATATCTTATCTCACACACTCACACTATCATGTTACACTAACACACACACAAGTTACACTAACATGCTCTCTCACACACATCCTCACATGACACCCACCCTCTTGACACCTCACTTCACTCATGACACACACACACACATTCATTCCTATTCTCTATGTATGAGTACACATATACATATATATATATATATATTTTGATATACATATGTGTATCCTATAATAATGTGTGTGCCTAAATATAAATATATTATATACAAATATGTGGTGTGATATACATATAGTTAGCCTATATGCTATGTATTCTTATATTAGCTTATATAAATAGGTCAAAATGTGTATTTCTATATTAGATGGTATAATATATCAATAAGTGTGTATCAATATATATATACATATTTAACATATCAATATGTGTATTATTTAGATATAAATATTGTCATGAGTCTATGTGTTATGGTTTGGTTCATAGACATAATATAGCCTATGGCCTATATGTGTGTCTGCTTGACTAGTGAGCCTAGATTAGACTTGTATAGCCTTGTTAGACCTAGTATAGACTTGCTAGACTAGTGTAGACTTGTTTGACCTAGTTTGACCATAGTTGACCTAGTTTGACTTCTAGGGTTGACCAGAGTTGACCAAGAGTTGACTTTGGTCTAGATTGACCTAGATTCATGTAGAATGCATTGATTTGCATCTTATTATCATTGTAGACTCATAGTGACTTGTACTGTTCTATAGGAGACAGATACCACTCCTCGGACAATATAAATTCTTCAGATTTACCGGATACAGACGAGTACATTCTCTGATCATTTCATATCCTGCTTAAAATTATTTTCTGCATTAAATTATTTTACTTGATACTGTCACGTTGGTCACACGGATTAGTACTATATAGATCCCTTCTTGAGATGTTATCCCTTCAGGGAGCATCAGGGTACTCTATGTTCTGTGCGTTTCACTTACATGGTGTATCACTATGCTTCTTTGGTTCTTTGATCACTTGTGACATATACTCATATGATCACAGGGTCTTCTTTGAATCCTTATCCCTTTTATTGGATTTCTCGGAAACCCCATTTATGGGACTACTATGTACCACCCTTCGGGGGCTTATCACCCTTTGGGGGCTTATCACCCTTTGGGGGCATATCATCCTTTGGGGGCTTACCACCCTTCGGAGGCTGTTACATAGAATCATAACATAACCTGGTTGGATCCTTGTGTATTAATTGGGGGTACGGGGGAGTATACATAGCCATGTGAAAAATTCCAAAGTAGAATAGCCATGTACGCCTCTTTAGTATAGCCATGTACAATCAAGCCGTTCACATGTCGACTTTGTACTCTAAATCACTAGTCATTGGTAGCTCCTTACTTATAGTAGATATTTCTATTACAGTTCTCTCTCTATTTACATACTGCATTTCTTCAGTATCTATATCTTACTTTACTGTATGATTATATTTTCTAACCTGCTATGAACTGTTGAGATGTATTGTGCTCGTTCCCGTCCTGACTGGACCTATTAAAAATTTTACAGAAGACGATGAGGAACCCTGCACCCCTTACTTGGAGTTTGCCTAGATAACACTCGCGACCTGGACCCCTGGGGAGGTTCAGGCTGCTGCTGAGGAGGATACCCCTTGTTTAGTGGATAGCTTAGTCTGTTCTTTCTTTTCGTGTTTAGTTGTTGTCTTTATTTTCAGAGTTGTATATTTTAGAGATGTTGAGACTGGTAGTTGTTGAGAGTTTGTTATTTCTTTCTGCTGTACCTCAGCTGAGGGTTTTCTTATCTATTTATCGTGCCATATTCCATCTCTAGATTGTGATTGAGTTGTACCTCTGTGTTGGCCTCCTTATGGAGAGTATTTCATGTTAGTTAGTTATAGTTCATAACCTAGAACAGCGTTCTACCGTCGATACTGCGGCATAGACTGGGCGTTGTTACGTACTCGTACCCTCACGGTGGGTGTGGGTCGTGACAAGATGACTGACACTAAGCCTATAAAATTTTAGTAGATTTATTGAGTGGTTTGGGAGATATTTGAGTTGCACGGATTTTATACTGTCAGTGCACAGTCGGCCAAAGGCTGCTGACACAGTCTCCGTTTCTCACCTAGACACGTTGGGACACGACTCAGGATGACTTAACCCTAGCCCTAGACCCCCTCTACATATGTGCACGACCACGACACACTTGGTGCTACACACGTGTCCCTACCTCACTCGACACGCGTGCACGTCGCTGTAGGTACACAGTTATAGTGTCTGTGTATGTGGAGTGATTAGACACGATTTGTGTCCAGTTCTTGGACACTGGGACACCCCCATGACACAACCACATGAGTGTCATTCATTACCAACCTGTTAACCTAGTTATAGTTGTTTATTCTAATTCGAATTAGGAATTCCTAATTTCTCTGATACCAAGTGTCATTCAATTCCTGAATTTCTAATATGTTAAACTATTGTGTGATTAAATAGAATATTTATTCACCTAGATACAGCTGAGTGTTAACTTACATGTTGGGTTTATAATTTGGCATGGGAATTCAGTTTTAATTTGCATTGGGCTTTGGATTTCTATTTGACTGATTGCACTGATATTATATGCACTGTTAGCCCGAGAATTCCCAACTGCCCTACTCAAATTGTTGGTTCAATTACAATGTGATTTCCTATATTCAGCTGGGTTTAAATTGCTATAGAGTTCATGATTTGTGTTGGTTTAGTTCAATATGGACACATCTATACACTGTCACATGTTTTCTGAGATTAACACACCGTTTTCCATATATGTTCACATTGTTTTCCTGTTTTCTGACACACTGAGTTTGTATACACTATTGATTCCTGAGAAGATGAACTGGAATGAGTTCACTGATATGGTGGTTGTGTTTAATATTGATTTTATGATTTCCTAGGACTATCTTAACTGAGAACACATATAGCCAATGAAGACACACACACACTTCACTGCCTTAAATTTCTGAGAACACAATTGCACACTGATTGTCACACACCTAAACTGAGAAACCTGAAACCTACGACTGAATCTGAGACACTATGTATCTACACACACAAACTCATAGGACACATCTATACATTGTTACAAGACCTGGGATTTACACGAAGTTTCCTGAGAATTGACACCATATCATTTACACACAATTCTGAACTTCCTAATACACCCTGTTCACAGAGACTTATGATGATTTTCTATGCCACACACACATTTATGACATGTACACACACACTCATGCACTTACACAAAAATGGAACCTGAGATCACTCACACACCCTTACACACTCTACTGAAATCAAGGATGAGACCCTATGATACACACACATTGATGATATGTTCATTTCACGCACTTGCACATTGTCTTCTCCTATACACACACACACAAATAAGAATTCCTATCCACTGCTATACATTAACACCCATCCACACACATTCAAAACTGGAATCTGAGACACCATGTTTACACACACACTTTTGAACTGATAAACCTAAAAACTGAGATGCACTCATGCCATGTACACACATACTTTTGCACACATTGATATCTATGTACCTACACACACATATGCATTGTTCCTCTATTCCACTCTATGTGTATATGTATATATATATAATATATAACCTAGTGTGATATATGTAATATAATATAGATACTTGCACATTGTCTATGTAATTAGTATAAATATATAGAAATTGGTATGTGTATTGCCTATATCATTGTATATGGCACATGGCCTAGGTAGTATAGCCTATGACATATGGAGTGTGTCCACTTGAGTGTTGGGTTATGTAGACTTGTGTGACTTGTATTGATTTATACTTGCTAGGATAGTCTTGGTTAGGCCTAGTAAGACTTGTTGGGTTAGGTTTGACCTAATTGACTAGAGTATTGACTTGATTTGACCCAGAGTTGACCAAGTTTGACTTTGACCTAGATTGGCCTAAAAATCATGTAGATTGCATTATAAACTTCATTTACCTTATTTTAAACTTATTATAACCTGTACTGCTCTATTTAGGACATTGTGACTCCAGTGTAGATATCTATTTTTATCAGTTGCATAGGGTATCAGGCGAGTACATTCTCTGATAGTTCTCTCATTTACTTGTCAATTACTGTACTTCAGTTCTAGTTAGTTATATGTGATTCTCTGTTACAATACATATGGATATTTCTGGATTCATGTATGCGACACACATACCATCTTGTCTGGCCTCCATTACTGGAATCATTGCTGGTATCATTAAGTTGGCTCTATTACTGGAATCATTCTGGAGTCATTACTGGTATCATCATGTTTGGTTGTACTCATCTCGATTCTCATATCGTATTCTGGATTCACTTGTACTTGCTGGGAGTGGAAATACTTGAGTAGGACATGTAGACAAACACCAATTCTGGAATCACCCCACATGCTGGAATCAAACTGGAATGATAGCCATCTCACACCCGGCCGAGTGTGTGATGTGCCGGATTACCTATAGCCGTTTACATGTCGATCTCGGTATTTTAAAACACACTGTTAGAGTATAGTCTGGACTCACCCTGGAATCATTGATCACTGACTGGAATCATCTTATACTGGACTCATCTTGTACTAGAATCACCTGGTATCAGATTCATGTTGTCTGGACTTACTTTGGTTTTACACTTGTTTACATTTACTGTCTGGACTTATATCATGTTACTCTAGTTCAGCTAGATTCTATTTTTACAGTCTTTATTGCCATGATTTTTCTCTTGTTTTAGTTACCTTACTTCCCTTGTACTCTATGTGTCTCTCTATACCATCACCTGAATATAAACTACCATGTTCATCAATACAACTGCCTATAATTGCTTTATAGTTCTTTGTTATTTACTTGGGTTTTCTAGATGAGATGTGCTCATTCCTATCCTGACTGGATCTGTTGAAAATTTTACAAATGATTGTCCTGAGGACACTTGCCCTACTCACTATGGACCAGGAGATGTTTTAGCTACCTTTGGTCTCGACACTCAGAGTGATCGGGAGACTAGCTAGTTGACTTGATTTAATTTCATGTTTTAGAACTTGAATTGTAAATAAGTTGAGATATGTTTTGTTTTGAGATTGTTTTGAGATTATTATTATTTAGTAGTTGGTTTGTTGTCATTATTTAGTCTTAGTTATAAACTTTTGTGTTATCATATCGTGCTTAGACTGTGATTGAGATTCATTATATCTATACTTGTCCTCCGTTCGGAGTTGAGATTTTGACAAGTACATTATATAATTGTGTGAGTTGATTAATTAGATAGTAACCTAGAATAGCGTTCTACAGCCGACACTGTGGCGTAGGCTGGGCACTGTTACGTACTCGTACCCTCACATTGGGTGCTGGTCGTGACACGTTTCTATCTGACGGTAGTGCGAGTCCTTCGAAGCGGATGCCAAAGCCGAAAAAAAAACTTGTCGAGGCTGGGTGCCCAAAGGCGATCTGCCGAACCCCACAACTAAAGGAGCTGCTCCGGCACAACCATCCATTCTTGCTGATGTTCTGAGCAAATAAGACGTTGCTACTAGGGTAGCACATCTGCCCGGGAAAGACAGTGCTAACTGCAGCTCCCAACCCGCTTCTTCCCAGTTGAAGAAGATGCCCCGACGGAACAAGGGCACAGCCACTCTCCCGCGCATGGGCTCTACTGTACTGGGAAAGTACGCTGTCTTTGACATAATCACTCACTGTAAAACCAAAAAGGAAAAGTACATGCTAGTTGGAAAGGAATGCCTTTGACATAAGCACTTTGTCTTTGTACTAGCCTCGCTCATTAGGAAGGACCAAAACTAGTACAAAGACAGAGTGCTTTCCCCATTGGGGAGTACAGGCTAGTACAAAGACAGAGTGCTTTCCACATTGGAAAGTACAGGCTAGTTGGGAAAGCATTCTGTCTTTGTACTAGCCTGTACGAGGAAAGCACTCTGTTGATAAGGAATGTCTAGTTTTGGTCTTTGCTATACAAAAGACTCGTCATTACATAACGGGTCAGACTATCCATGTCATCTCCAGGGTCAATCCACTCAGGGTTCTCATGACAAAGACAGGAGTGCTGAACTCTTGATTAGCTATATGGGCAATACTGCTATCACCATACGATATGGTATTCGTCCCAAAAAAAATTATCAAGGGCCAAGCGCTGGCTGACTTCTTAGCCGTACATCCGATCTCAGAATCATCCAAACTCTATGAAGATATTCCGGATGAGGTGCTGGAATCCAACATTGCCGAAGAGAACTCCTTCTCGCGGATGTTCTTTGACGACGCTTCAAGAACAGGCCCCAAGGGTCAGATCATCGCAGGAGTGGGGGTAGTCTTGGTCTCTCCAGACAACCTAGTCATCCAGTGTGCCTATTCCCTCACAGAGCTGTGCTCCAACAATGTAGCGGAATACAATGCCCTCATTTTGGGACTCCAATTGGCAAGATAATTGGAGGTTGAATGTCTAAAGTCCTATGGCAATTCAAAACTCATCGTTAACCATGTTCGAGGATAATACGAAGTCTGCCACGAAGACCTGATTCCCTATCATAAAGCAGCCTTAGCCATCATCTCTATTTTCACTAAGTTCTTCATAGAACATGTGCCTCGGCTACAAAATCTAGAGGCTGACGCTCTGGCTGGCCTCGCTGCCTCCTTGGCGGTACCTCTTGGGACCCAATACTTTGTTACAGTAATTGGTTAGGATTTGGTGTTCCCTAAAAACAATCTATGCATGAGTCGGAACCATGCTATGCCAGCAAATGCCGGTGTCAACGTCAGGGAATGGCGATTTTCGTTCATAGAATTCGCAGCCTACGAAATCCTTCCAGACGACCCGAAGGAAGTCATGTCAGTTAAAAGGTGTTCTCTCTGATTTTACTACGATACGGCTACCAAGATGTTGTATCGTCGGTCATACGACAGACTTCTCCTCCGATGTTTATCAAACGAGAAGGCAATCTGTAATGCCCAGTCCTAAAATACGTAGGACTAGGAACGTAAACATGCCAGCTGTATTTATACGAAGTACACTCCAATATATGGAAACCTCGTATGAATACATAAGCTGTAAAATGCAGTAGAACCATAACTAATCTCATCCACACAAAAATAAATGAATAAAAGACATCATATAAAGATAATGAATTGTCTTGATACAATGTGTTGGGTGGAGATAAATCCACTACCAACAAGTAAAGGAAAAATACAAAAGAAAAGAAATGAATTTGGCGAACGAAGTGAAGACGATCAAGCGCAATCATCCTCGAAGAAATGGAGATAGTCACGGCTATAGCTAAAGCACCTGCGAAAGACAATAGCACACACCTGGTAAGATAACCAGGTCCTTAGAGGGACGTAACAAGACATAATATCATGCCATATAAACTGAATAAATATTGCTCAAATAAATAAGTCAATTGAATTATAACATGGTCCAATACACATCTATTGAACGAGCGTACCATCCCCCCAACCAAACAAGGACAGAAGATGGTATACTAATTCACGGTGACGTATCTTTCCATGCTATGAATCCAATATGGTATCCGGACCCCAACAAGGTTTAATCTTCTCATCGAAGTAGTAAGTCATACCTACAACCAAACAAGGACAAGATGTGACAAACTAATCCGCGACAAGTTATTGTTCTAAGCAACGGTCAGATACAAGTACCCAAACCAAAAGTACTCGTACCTAACGGATAAAGGTGCCTATCCATTCTAAGTGAAATGTAGTTAAGAATAATCCTTCCTACGCATGGGCCCTGGCTAAATAGGATCGGCATAGTCCCCCCTTGGGGTACCAGAGGCCCCATCAGTAAGAGCATAACGTTCCGCAGAACGCCAGTGGCCGTCAGTAATTATGGATCATCAACCCCGTATCTCCAGCGGAGAGTCCGGGTCACAAGGGAAAGTGCATCGAAGCCCATACGCTAAGGAATTGTCCTCCCCGCCCAATGCCTACTATGTTGTATCCACAACAATAACCTTTATAACCACTAAGTCAAACTAGCATGCAACCTCTATTAGCGGTTATTCCTATCGCACGGATTGTACGTACTGGTGGCCAGCCAATCACGCACTTTCGTGTTCTACATGCGACACACAACTTCGTGGTATAACGTGTCAAGGCCATGAATGCAACACACAAAGGTGGTCCCTTAAATCTTGGTTTAATGTGTAAGAAAAATAATACATAGCAGGAAGTATAAATAAACAGTAAGTTCTAACAGGTTAAGCCATGTATCATAGTTTATTTTGCATAAAGAAAATAATACTAATGCATGAAATATGAGCTAAAATAAATAAACAGCAAATGGCAAGGTGTCTTGCCTGGTAGGTCGCCTGGTGTACTGCAATGATCAAGGTGGCACAAACTGCAACTTTAGGTAACTACTACACAAGGTGACCTCGGATGGTGGCACGGACAGTTCCATTGGGTCCAGAAGGGTTAATTTAGTTAGGGCTGACATAGGGAGGAAGGACAGGATTGGCGAAGGAATAGAAATAATAGGCTTGGTCATAGAAGGAGAAAAAGTCAAAGAAAGAAAAAAATGGATAATAATATATACGATTTTTAAAGAAATTTTTAATAGCTAAAAACTTGCTTCATGAGTCAAAGATATTCATAGTAAAATACTTTAAAGTCATAAAGATGGTTTTTAGAAGGCTATTTATAATACTCGAAAATATATTTAGCTAAAATAGTTTTTAGATAAATACTTGAAAAGTATAAAATCGTTTTAGGCAAACACTTAAACTTTTAAAATATGGTTTTTGAGAGAGTAAATAAAATCATTTTTGGTAAAAACTATACATTTATTAACTATTTAAAAATCGAGAATTTTCTATACATTAATTGAAACTATATATATATATATATATATATATATATATATATATATATATATATATATATATATATATATATATATATATATATATATATATATATATATATATTTACTTATCAATAAAGAATACTTAGTAAAATAATATAAATACTAAAAATTTATAATCAATAATAACATTAAAACTATGCAGTTATATATGTATATAATATACTCAAAATAATATTAAATAATAAAAACACTAGAACTATTAAAAATAATAATAATAATAATACTAATAAAAATAAAAATAAAAATAAAAATAATGATAACTCACTGTTCCTCCTCGTTTCACGAGAGGAATTAATAACATTAATAATAATAATAATAATAATAATAATAATAATAATATCATAATAATCACCATAAAATAGCTATTTACTAATAATAATAAGAACATAATAATAATTCCACTAATGAATTATTACTGTTATTAATTACATTGTTCCTATTCGTTTCACAGAACCTATCACAAAAGTCAACAAAACATTCAGAAGAAAGAAAGAGAGGAGAGAGAGGGAAGACGAGAGGAAGAGGGAGCGGGGGTCGTAGGCGGAGGGTGACGGGTGGAGAGGAGGAGCTGAGAGAGAGGGAGAGGCGGACGGAGCTGAGTCAGGCGCTGCGTGCGGAGGGCGGAGCGGGGTGGGAGGGTGGCCGGCGACAAGTGCGGCGTGGGGCGGCTCGGGGCTACGGCGGTGAATAGAGGAAAGGAACCGAAGAGGGTCGGCGGTCGCGGTGCACGGAGGGCGGACGGTGGAGAGGAGGAGGAGCTGGGAGAGAGGGAGCGGCTGGAACTCGCGCGCGGGTCGATTGGGGGTCGCCGGCGACGCTCGGTGGTCGACGCGGGGCGGATCCGTCCGCGGAAGTCCAGCACAGCGGCGGAGATCCGACGGGGCGGCGGACGGGCGGCGTGGCTACCGACGCGACGGCGGGTTCGGCCGGAGTGGGGCGCTGCGGTGGAGGCGGCACCGGCGGTCGACGGAGGTGAATTCAGGTTTAGGGTTTTATAATTTTTGGGGGTTTTTGGGCTATCGGCGGTGGCCGAATTTTGTGACGATGGTGGTTGTAATACTGGCGATGGTGGTGGCGGTGTGGTTTGGGGTGTCGGTCAGGCGAGGCGATGGTGACGGGGATGCAGCGGTCGGGCGGTGCTCAGGGTTGTCGGCCGGGAACGGCGACGGTGGCTGCGCTGGCCTGACTTTGGCGGCCGGGTTCTACAGTAGGAGGAGGTGGTGTGGGTGGTGAAGGGTGTTGGGTTGGCCGAGGACAGGTGGCCGGGGACGGGGGCTGTCGGAGCACGGGATGGTCTGTGGTACTCTATGGAGACGGGCACGACGGAGAAGAGGTGCTGATGGGATGATGGGGGTTCGGCCAAGATGTGGCTGGACATGGTTAGAATAGGTTTAGATTAGGAATTTGATTTTGTCGGGGGTGTCCGACATGGAAGAGACGATAATGTATATGTAAAATATGGATTAAGAATTTGGATGGACACAGACACGATGTACGTAGATTTGTGGAGAAAATTGTTGTGGATGAATAATGAATTAGAGGAGTACCTGCCTTTTATAGGATGTGAGAATTCCCAATTGGATAGGGATTAGAAATATTTTAAACCCCAGAAATAGATAATTCGTAATTTAATTTAAATTCAATCAAATCCAAATCCAAATCCAAATACAAATCCAATTTAAATCTAATTAAATTTTTAGTTTAAAATCAAATGGAATAAATCAAATTTCAAATATCTAACTATTTAAATAAATTCATAAATTCAAATCAAGATTTAAATCGGCACAATAATTTTGAAATATATTTTCCAAAAATACTAATAATAATAATTTTGAAAATTACATTATTATTTAAAATAAACTAATAAATAATTACAAATATATATGTATGCACAAATAATGTTTTTATAATTATGCTTTTCTAGTATACAATAAAAATATTATTTATTATTAATAATTGCATAAATGAAGGCTTTTAGTAAATAAAATAACAACTTGGTAATGATAGCAAAAATAATTATTATATATTATTTTGAAACTTTAAAATAGGAAAAATATTTTAAAAAAAATATGTACGCTCGCACATAATCGCACTCGTCGAGCAAACTCGAAAAACGAATTTCCGCGCGCGACGTACAATACAAAAAAATTAATCATTAC
Organism: Iris pallida; assembly: GCA_029216955.1. NCBI lineage: Eukaryota > Viridiplantae > Streptophyta > Magnoliopsida > Asparagales > Iridaceae > Iris > Iris pallida. Next base: position 13,722,746 of record JANAVB010034418.1, on the reverse strand, counting down.
CAAATTTATTTTTAAAAAAAAATAGTAGGAAAATTTAGGGGTTTTACACAATCGAAGCTCTTCGGGAGGCACATGGTGGTGCATGTGGAGCTCATCAACCTAGGCTTAAGCTATAGGATCGACTCTGATGCATGCGCTATTACTGGCCTATCATGATGGCAGATGCTGTCGAGTACGCCAAGAAGTGCCATGCCTGTCAGCTGTACGCTGATTTCATACATCGACCTTCAGAGTTCTTACACCCTACGGTCGCCTCCACCATTTGAAGCCTAGGGTATGGACATGCTTGGACCAATTACCCCTCTATCATCCAAAAGGAATTGTTTTATTTTGGCCATCACTGACTACTTCTCTAAGTAGGCAAAAATAGTACCTCGGTCAGAGATAAAAAGCTCAAAGGTGATCAGCTTCATTAAGCATCATGTCATCTACTATTTTGGGGTACCCTGGTGGATCATCTACGATAATGGTCCACAATTCATAAGCGATGCATTTAGCAGGTTTTGTGACAAGAATCGCATTCAAAGCGTGGTATCAAGTGCTTACAATATGTAAGTAAACAGATTGGACGAAGCAGTCAACAAAATAATCATCAAACTTTTTAAGAAAGTCATGTCGTTTAACAAACGCGACTAGGATGAGAAATTAGACGAATGCCTCTGGGCCTACCGCACAACGGTCCGGACTCCGACGGATAATACACCGTGTTCTCTGGTAAACGAGAGTGAGGCCATCCTTTCTCTCGAAATTCAGATCCCCTCTCTACGACTAGCCATTACAAACAAGTTGACAGAGGAAGACAACCAACATCGTCGGTTGCAAGAGTTAGAGGTACTGGACAAAAAAATTCCATTTGGCTCAACAGCGCATTGAGCTATATCAAGCTCGCATCTCTCAGGCTTTCAATAAGAAAGTCGAGCAAAGGACCATTCAAGTGGGTGACCTTGTCCTATTAGTCAGAAGGCCAATGGTGATAAATCATAAAACACCAGGGAAATTCGAACCCAAATGGGAGGGTCCCTTCATCATAGAGATAATGTACTCTAATGGTGCCTACTGACTCGTAAAACCTAACAGGGACTTGTTTATGATGCCAATCAATGGTAAGTTCTTAAAGAAGTACTATGCTTGAAGCCCTTCGACATATACTTCAACATCCCTAGCAAAAGTCTAGAGCCCAGCTACTCTAGGACATTCCCTCACCATTTTCTAGAAGAAAACATCCAAGTCCACATCATCTCTGAGTTATTTCTTATATCCCCGTGAAGCTTAATCATACCACCGAGTAAGATGACGCTAAAAGGAAAGTTTACCATGTCCACATTACCTCTAAGTAAACATCCTCATTCAATAACCCCTATGTTATTACATTTTACCCATAGAACATCCATGTCCATATTACCTCTGAGTTATTCTTTATATCCCTATATAGTCTATTCTTACCACATCCACATTACCTTTGAGTAAGAAAACTCTACCACGAACCCCACATTTACCATATCCACATTACCTTTGAGTAATATGTTGGTTAACTTTCTCAACTTATCATCTATACTTAAAATCATGGTGCGTTAAAGATGATAAGTCCACATAAAGTTCCCAACGGAAGTATCTAAACCTATCACGTCCATATTACCTCTGATAGGATTATTACACCAAAAACCATAAAAAAAAATTGCACCTAAATAGCTCTACTGTCCATGCTTCTTGTTCAAAGTATTTCAAAACTTGTCCAAGTTTTTAAAACTTTGAAGGGGGTCTTATAGAAGCATGTAAAAAGGCATATTGCTTTTAGTCCCACATCGAAAAGGAGAAGAAGAGGAGTCTCGTTCCACTCTATATATAGAGCCCCCTTTCTTCCTTTGAAAGGGGCACCAAAATAAAAAGTAAAGGGAGCTCGTTGAGTCCAGAGAGCCGTTTACAAAAAGTTAACTAGCGTTCTTTAAGAATTTGCTGGTTCCTAGAAGCGGATCATAGCTTTGAGCAATAATGCTTCTTTTTGGTTGGCTACAGGTTCTTCACTTTCCATCTTGGCATGGAAAAGTTGGATTCTGAGTACTATGAGCCTTCACGGGCTAGTACGAAGAAATCCAAGGCGGCACAGGCTATGTGCTATCAAAGTTCTATGCCAACAAGAAGCCAGAAACGTGCATTGAATGTCATGCACGCGGCTAATGGTAAGCTGTATAGAGTTGACTCAGGTGCTTAGGCACCTGAAATGGGTCAATTCTTAAAGTCTCCCTCCCACTTGGGTGCATCTTATGTGCGTGAACTAAGTCAAGGGAAAAATCTTGTGGTGTCGAACCCATGCGCCTACGTGGGCTGTGCGCATGAAGTGGGTTCGACTCATAATAAGTCCTCATCCCACCTGGGGGTATTTCATGCGCGTGAACCATGTAGGCTGTGTGCATGAGGTGGATTCGATTCATAATATGTGCTGCTCTCCTACCAATGATCTGGGTGCATTTTATGTACTTAAACTGGATCAGGGGGCACGTCACTCACATGACCACCCTGACGCTTGGGTTCACCATACGCTTGAAGAGGGTACAAATGTCAAACTCTCCTCATACGATTTACGTAATGTGATCACTCACGTAGATCAAAAGAGATGACTACCATGCACAATGCACCCTCACGGGGCATACTTGTGCTACGATCACCATCATCTGCTGCTATTATAAAACAGTGGTCCCACCATCAAGACAGTCCATGTTCTAGTAACTACAACTGCTGTACCTATCCGACATCATCTCAGAAACATGATGCTAATTGAAGACTTTTTTATTCAAATAGAAAGACTACTAAAGCCTAGTCTAATCTCTATGGATAGGAACATCACTATGATGTCTCAGCATAGGCACGTCTCTTCCTTGTCGCTATCGAATCACTTCCTTGTTAACGTGTAAACCACTTCCTCGTCAACGCACAGGTGCATTTGTTGCCCTGTGGCTCATCCAGCATAACGAAGTTCGGGGCACATCGACCCCAAATCTTGTACTTAACTTGGCACTCGACGTTGTCTCGTAGAAGAACACAACCATTAAGGTGCACGAGCACAAAATGTTCTGACCAAAGCTAACTCGGTGCATCTCGGTCTTCTGTAGGAGTTTGTCGTTAAAATCAAAGCTTCTTTGAACGAGGAGATCCACAACCTGCAATAAGCCATCTTTTCTTTTAAGAATGAACTCGGCTGATCCTCCTCATTGGCATTTTGTACGCAACCTCGACGAAAAACTTTATGTACTTTGTGCTTCGGCTAATGCTTGAGGTGTTATAGAAGGAGGCGTCGGGATTCCCATGTGAGCCGGAAGGATGGTGGAACTCGGTGATGGTGCGAGGTCTTGTCTCGACGGAGAAGCCGTCACCTTACTCGTCGAACCTTCGACCACCAAAGCTTCAGGATTTGAGTCCTTCCGAGGAGACCTCGACCCAGGTACCGCTAGGGTCTCAGCATTTATGGACGCTACCTGACTGCTAACAGTCTTAGGGCCAGGAATCATGATAGGAGAACCCTTCGAAGGACCTGCCACAGTTTCCCAAGTGGTACGGATAGAAGGGTTTTTTTTTCCATAATAGGGCCCTTGCCCTGATCAAGACTTGCCCCAGAGGGCTCACCAACATCAAGGCCCGCCGCATCCAGCTCAAAAATTGCACCTTGTGCTAGGGTAGGCTCTACTATTCTACCTCCTGTCGAGGGAGCAGGTGTAACTTCCACGTTTCAAAATTCTATTTTGAACTAATTTTTCAGTTGTAAAATCGTTTCTTAAATTAAAATTTTTATTTTTGAAAAATAATGTTTAAAATCAATTTTTTCTATTTATTATTATAGTTATTTCAAATTCAGAATATTATTTATTTAATTAATTTAATTTCAGAATTACTTTATGGAGACCCTACTAAGCATTGAGCTTGGATTGGAGCTATGAGTTTTTGGGCCAAAAGATGATTGATTAGTTAGTCTTGGTTAAGTTGCTAGTTAATAGATTAGTTAGTAGGTTATTTACTAATTAATTGTTTTCCATAAAGAAATTCTCTTTATTTATTGTGTTTCTGGGAAAATTACAACTGTAGGAATCCGATCTAGAAGACGATCACTTTATCCCTTGGACTATGCGAAGAAGAAAAGCTCTCAAAATTTTGACAGTAGATATCAATGTATCTGTACAATGAATAAAAAAAAGAACTCTATTTATAGAGTCAAAACAGTAACTGAAAAGATAACTACCTCACCACTGGTGCATTTGAAAAGTCACGCAGACTCTAAATACACGCAGGGTTAGTGAGTAGTTACTGGACGTGGCCCGTAACAGTTGGACACATGGCATTAGTGCATGGGTCGTGTGCAAGTTACTGGGCACGCGAGAGAGAGATCGGTGGCATGGCTGCCACGTACTCCAGTTGAAATAAAATCCACGCTGTCTTGCTGAAGGCAAAAATCCACGCAGTTTCGTTGACGCAGACTCGTTGAAGGCGAAATCCACGCAAGCTTTGAAGAAGAATACTTCAGAATTCACGCAGGCTTTAAGAAGAATAACTCAAAAATCCACGCAAACTTGAGGAAGGAGAAGGTTCAGAATCCACGCAAACTGCCAGCTGTCTTGATTTGGCACGCTTCGTCTGACACAAAATCTCTGACATTGATTATATTGTCAGCCGTATTAAATGAAGATAAGACCCAAAGTCATGCCAACTTGGTGAAGAGTGAGTCTTGAAGATTTCGAAAATCACGCAAAAGACAGCGATGATCTCTCGAGTTCTGTGCATACGTGGCATACGAGGAGACGTTTCTCGACTGCTGTGTTGTCAGTTATTATGATTCTGACGTATGGCTGAGCTGTCTCTGCGTGATTTCTAAAGGAGATGGACAGGCAGAACTTAGCGTATCTTTTGTGCTGCTTCTCGGATCACTCTGCGTGACTTGTTCTGATCAACTCAGCGTGACTTCATTTTTGAGGCCTACAAAACCTCCTTCAAAGTTTTCGAAAAATGATAAAATATTTTCGAAATACTTTGAAAATAAAGATGATGAAATGAGTTAAAGTCACGCTGAGATGGCTCCAAAATTTTTCGGAAGTCGAAAAGACTTCGAAGTTCTTTAAAAACATCCAAATGAACTTATTAAATGTCATAATGACTCTTCGTTCTTCGAGACTGATTGCGTCCAATTTATGGTGGAATATGAACTGTCGACGAGATCTGTTATATAAACAGGAAGAGATTCTCAGCTTTGACATTCATCTCTCGAAAATATGACCCCAAAGGAAGCAGCCGAAGAGGAAGCACGCAAGTTGGGCTTTTGTTCCCATGGTGACCCCACTTTTGGGGGCAAAGAACCCGAACCTGTCGTCATCGAGCTCAAGGACGACTCCACGCAGTTAGCCAAGAATCTCTTGAGCTACTTTGGATTGGATGGCTCGTCTTCTTCTGATGGGCGGAGCCTTATGGAGAAGCGTGAAATGCTCGAGACTCTATTGCATCGCCTGGGAGTTAAGAGCGTAGAGGAGTTAGGCATCAAACTTATCCGCTCTGGAAAATAGGGCGTAACTTTCTACGCTTTTGTTGCACTTTTTTGTCTTTTTGTAAGGCCATCAGTGCCTGTTTAAAGAATGAAGTACAACTTTTGTGTTTGATCTGCGTGCCTTTTAATGAAGAATATTAATTAGCACTCTTTGACTGTTTCCAATGTTGTACGGTCTCCCGAAGTACACGTGACACTCATTCCACAATTTACGAGTGCTATTTATGCGGATCTTTTCCAAGAATAGACCTGCACTTGACCCTTTAAATAGATGGATGAACTCCACGCAAACTCATCTTCCCATTCTTCTTCCTCTCTTCTGAGAATGAATTTTCTATGAGAAGAAAATAGGAAAGCCATGTTGTCTGATGTCAAATCTCTGTGCACGCTACCAGACATGGATCTGTCAATCCTTAGCAGCAAACTCAGCGGTAAGTTCAATATACACGCATCGAATTTTTTGTTTGCTAAGAACAAATTCATCTTCCTGAAATGAACAGAATGCATCTGTCTTTGCTTGGCCAGTTTCTGTTGACTAATTTTTCTTTACTGTTTTTTGCAAAATTTTGGCTGAAAACCTTCTTCAGAACTGGCATTGGTGATGTGGATGCTGTGGACAATGTTCTTCTGACACCCACATCAGGGAGCTCATACACTTTTGACGCGTAAATTAGACAACTCAGAACTCTTCGTGAGATAGAAGGGTCTTCCTTAGATGGTAGGAAGAGCCTTTATACACGAGAGTTGGATGGTGGAGTTAACTCTACTACCGAGAAATCGGGTAGTAGAGTTCCTTTCAAGGCAGAATCAGGAATTGTATCCCAAGGTTTGGATACATTCCTGTCTTCCTTGAGAGGTTACCCCCATCCACCAGTTGTATTGGCAGCAACACGTTTTCGTGTTGCCCTACTCTGTGGTTCTCCTCTCGTCTGAGAGATAAGACCAGAGTTTGATTCCTGCTGGACACCCAGGAATTGCCACAAACAACGAGATTGCCAGAGAAGATCCAAGAAGAAATAGATCTCAGTTGTACATAGAATGAAAATCCAAGATTTGTAATTGATTTCCATTATGATTTTGTAGGAAAGTCTAAGAAAATATAATAGACTTTTTGTGGTGAAATGGGAATGGAAATGACACTTCTTCTATGCTCAATGATTTATATTTGTGGATGAATTGTGGACATGATATATAATAAAATCATCTTTTCTGTTTTTAGAGTATATGATATTATCAGAGGTATTATGGACATGATAATATATAGGAACTCAAAAGAAAATAGATTGATTTCTATGCAGAGGTCAAAACATGACAAATGAGTAAGCAGATTCGGAATTGATTTAGAGGTTATGAAAACATGATAAATAACGAATTCCCACTTAATGAACTGATAGAAGATTATGAACGGATGAACCGTTAAGAAACGATGAACAGATGAACTGTCGAGTGAATGTAATAAATGAACGGACGAACCGTCAAGTATTAATGAACATGTGAAACGTCGGATGAATGTGAGAAATGAATGGATGAACTGAATATCGGGAAAGAATACGTCCCTTCGATCCTTGTAACCATATGCCTATAAATAGAGCATATATTTGAATAGAAGGATCGCATTTTATCCACAATGTCTTTTGAAGAGAACATAAAGAAGGCTGAAGTCGCCCTTGAAGCTACTGAAGGTGTTAAAGAACATCCACCTCCGCAGAAGAAGGAAATGGGCGAAAGCTCGTCTACTCCCAAGCCGCCAAAAGATATCCTGGACTTCCTGGTCGAACCAGGAGAAACCGAAGAAGAAGAAGCAATGAGGCTGGCTGCCTGTCAATTCTTGGTGCGGTCAGGAAAAGATGTATTCAATTCTTTTGCTGATTATGTATGTGGTCCTCGTCCCAAATATGAAAGGGATCACAGTGATCTTCCATGATGATGTACTTTTTTTTTCTTGAGGGATTTGTCTCAAATAAACTCCGTTTAAGGAAACTTTGTTTACGATATATCCTTCCCACTTTATATTTTTGCCTTTATTCATTGATCTTTTGACTCAGAAATCAGAAAGACTAAATATTATTTTCATAAATATGATATTGAGATAGAAAATTCAGAGGTAATATGGATATGATTTTCTGGATATCAAATTTGTTGAGAAAACGATACAAAGTAGAATACCTATCTCCACTGGGGATAATAGATATCAGAATGATTCTTCGGAAAGAACAATGAAACAGCTGAAGAGTGATAGGAGGACAATCTTGATAGAAATATCAGACGTAGTACTTTTTCAAGAATTTGCCGTTGATGGGCATCATAGTGGCTTTACCATCTAGAGTAGTGAGTTGATAAGCCCCATTAGAAAAGATCTTATTGACAATGAATGGACCTTCCCATTTTGTATCAAACTTGCCCTTACTCATGTGTGTCATAGTCATCGGGCGTCTGACAGTAAGCACAAGTTCTCCTTTCTGAAATGTTCGAATTCTGACTTTCTTGTTAAAAGCCCTTGAAATTCTAGCTTGATAGAATTCAATATTCTGTTGAGCAGATAACCGTTTTTCATCCAGAGCTTCCAATTCTTGAAGTCGAAGACGATCATTATTTTCAGCAGTGAATTCATTAGCGATTGCTATCCTTAAAGAAGGAATTTGAATCTCTAATGGGAGAACAGCCTCAGATCCGTACACCAGAGAGAAATGTGTACACTTAGTAGCATTACGGACTGTAGTGCGATAAGCCCACAAGCGTTCCCCGAGCTTGTCACTCCAATTACGTTTGTTAGTGGAGACAAACTTCTTTAGGAGTTTGATGATAGTCTTGTTGAAAGCTTCTGCCAATCCGTTAGCTGCTGGATTATATGCGGTAGAAGCAACATTATTGATCCGGTGATCGTCACAGAATCGAATAAATTTCTGGCTGACGAACTGTGGTCCGTTATCATGAACAATGCGTCGAGGAACACCAAATCTGTAAATGACGTGGTGCTTAATAAAGCTGATGACATTTGACGTCTTAACTTCAGATAAAGGAATAGCTTCGGCCCATTTGGAGAAATAATCGGTTATTGTGAGAATGAACCGATGACCTTTAGATGACGGTGGATTGATCGGGCCGACAATGTCCATGCCCCAAGCTTCGAAGGGCCATGATGCTGCCGTCGGATGTAGAAATTCCGAAGGTTGATGTATAAAATCCGCATGGATTTGGCAAGCTTTGCATTTCCTTGCATATTCAATGGCATCTGATACCATAGTTGGCCAATAATAACCCATCCGTCGAATACGGTCTTGAAGTTTTGGCCCAGGTTGATGCGCTCCACAAATTCCATCATGTGCTTCACGAATAACTTGTTGGGCTTCATCACCGGCAATGCACCGAAGGAGTAAACCATCAAAAGCTCGACGATATAAGGTCTTTGTTGTATGATTGTAATAGAATCTGAGTGATCGTCGTCTGATAGATGCTGCCTCACTCGGATTATCCGAAAGAATATTATACAATACAAGATCTAAGAAAGGAAGTCTCCAATCTTTATCCGTATTCTGATTCTCAGTCGAGTTACTGAAGATGAATTCCATGCTGGAATCGGATGAAGATGATATCGATTTATGACTAAATCCAAATCCTCTTGTTGTGTTGACGTCATGAGATGTTGATTCTTCAATGTCAACTGGAAGTCCTAGAGTCAGGTTATTTTCAAGATGAAATAATTCTCGACTACGAACAACAATCATTTGTTGCCGTCTGATTGGGATAGCCAGCACCGCTGCAAGATTAGCAAGGGCATCAGCTTCTATGTTACATGCTCGCCTAACATGTTCAATGAAGAATTCCTTAAATGATGAGGCCATAAATATGGCCACTCTATGATAAGGAACCAGATCTTGATGGCGAACTTCATAAGTACCCCTGATCTGATTGACAATAAGTTTAGAGTCTCCATACGCCTCCAAATGTTGAATATTCAGATGTTTAGCGAGTTGAAGACCAATAAGCAATGCGTTGTACTCAGCTACATTGTTTGAACACAGCTGATCGAGAGAATAAGCTCTTTGGATGGTAAGACCTTCTGGCGATACAAGAACAATTCCAACTCCAGCAACAATATCGCCATTAGGACCAATTCTTGATGCTCCATCAAAGAATAGACGCCAAGTAGGATCTTCTTCAGCAATTTGATTTGAATCTAGGACTTCATCTGGGATTTCATCATAGAGTTTTGAATTTTCTGGAATTGAGTGAGCAGCCAGAAAATCAGCTAAAGCTTGTCCCTTGACTGATTTCTGAGGAATATAGTGCATATCATACTGAGCAAGTAGGATTCCCCAGTTAGCCAATCGAGAATTCAAAACACTGGGTTTCTTCATCATGATCCGTATAGGATTGATCCTGGAGATGACATGAATAGTCTGGCCAATGATATAATGACGTGTCTTTTGGACAGCAAACATCAAGGCTAGACATTCTTTTTCAACCGGTGAATATCGAGGTTCGGCTCCGGTCATAGTGCGGCTGAGATAATAAATGGCCTGTTCATGGCCATTTTGATTCTTTTGAGCGAGTAATGCACCCAATGAATGACTCATTGCTCGAGTATAGAGGAGGAATGGTATTCCTGAGACGGGAGGTACCAATACTGGAGGGCTCATCAGATATTTTTTTATATCATCGAATGCTTTCTGACATTCATCATTCCAGACAAAAGAGACACCTTTCTTCATAAGTTTGTTGAATGGTCTGTAGCGTCCTGATAAATTAGAGATAAATCTCCTGATATAAGCGATTCTTCCTTGAAATCCTCGTAGCTCTTTTAAGGTGCGTGGAGGACGCATCTCTTGGATGGCTTTGATCTTCTCGGGATCCACGTGTATACCCTTAGAGGTAATGACGAAGCCGAGAAATTTACTACTAGAGACGCCTAAGAAGGACTTAGTAGGGTTCATCTTTAATTGATGCTTACACATTAGATCAAATATAGTCTTCAAATCTTGGATATGATCCTCCTTTTGTCGACTTTTGACTGCAATATCATCAACATAGCATTCGACTGTTTTCCGCAAATGTTCACGGAATATAGTGCTCATAGCTCGTTGATAAGTTGCTCCTGCATTCTTGAGACCGAATGGCATAACTGTATAACTGTATGTACCAATCGGTGTTCTGAAAGAAGTGTGCTTCTCGTCTTCTAGGAACATTTTGATCTGATTATACCCAGAATACCCGTCCATGAATGACATTCGTTCAAATCCACAGGTATTATCAACCATGACATCAGTAATTGGTAGAGGGAATTCGTCTTTAGGACATGCCGCATTGAGATCGCGAAAGTCTATGCATACTCTGATCTTGCCAGTCTTTTTAAGAACAGGAACAATATTAGCCACCCAATCGGGATGTTGTTCCTCTCTAATAAACCCAGAGGTAATGAGTTTATTGACTTCAGCTTCAATTGCATCCATGATGTCCGGACGAAATCGTCGCTGTTGTTGTTTGACCGATTTAGCATTCGGCAAGATATTGAGCTTGTGAGTTGCAATTTGAGGATCAAGCCCTGGCATATCTTCATAACTCCAAGCAAAGATATCGATGTAATCACGAATGAGTTTGATCATGTCTTTCTTATCAGTTTCTGGAAGACTTTCACTGATGAATATTGGTTTGGGAGACCCCTCTTCACCAACATCTATTTGAACAAGTTTATCTTCAGTCGGAGGTTCTTTTTGCTCGAAACGGAACTCCCATTGATTATCTAATCTTTGGGCCCACTGTTCTGATTCAGGTGAGATTTCAAACTCTTCTTCGTCTTCATCACTTTCTTCAGAATGATCAATGGAAACCATATTAGAAGACATAAGGTTGCAATAGAAGTCACCGATACTCGTATCGGAATCCCAAGAAGTGGTACAAGAAGAATCAGATCTCTTATCTTCGTCAGACTCAAGATCTTCATGGATAATGTTGATGAAAGAAGTAGGAGCAGTATAACCCAATCCGTATTTCGTCCTTCCATATTTCAAAGGAGGAATCCGGACAGGCATTTTTCTTCCTTTTCCATTATTAAGGCCAGTCCTGAAGTCATAGCCCATGTTTTTGATGATGTCTCTAGATTGCTGACTATAACGACGTAGTTGTAATCTTTCAGTATCATCATTTTTGTCATCATCTTCAAGATCAGAAGGATTTTGAGGCCCTTTGTAGAAGAATATTGGAATGTCTCCTGGCTTTCTGCTGGGAACTAGAAAGTATGAAGATTGTACAGGTTCTAGAGATACATCTGTATAAACAGTCTGTACAACTCCTATGGTTATTGTGTTCAAGTCATCTAACAGATGTAAATAACTATGAACATAATTACACACATCAACGTATTACAAAGGTGGAGACTTTTCATTAAATGTAAAAGCAGCAATATTTACATTGGGAGAAGGCTGAGCCTTAGAGATTTTAGCCAAGTCAATGACTAAAGGGGAAGAAGAAGAAGAAGCTTTGTTTCGATTAAGATCGATAACAAATGGCTCAGAAGAGGTGAGCTCCCTTGAAGTTTGAGTAGGAAGAGTAGTCCACCCTCTAACTGGAATTAGCAGAGTATCTTGTGAAGGTACAGGAACTGTAGTACGCCCACTGACAGGAATGATCAGTGTATTCTGAGTAGATGACTGAGGTAACGGAGAGATCCGTCCACTCACTAGAATGATGAAAGAATCTTCTCCAGAGGGTTTAGGAGATTGTTGCTGAGTAGTTCGACATTTAACAGGGATTATTAAAGTCTCACTTTGTGCATCTTCTTTCTCCATAGCTTGTATGATCCTTGTATACTCTTCTTTGTACATTCGAGAATCATTGAAATAAGCTTCAACCCCATAGAAGGGATTTATATCAGCAACTTCTTTTTGTACTCTTCCATTGCTATCAATGTATTTAAAACATTGATGAAGAGTAGTGGGCACCATATTATTTTCATGAAAAAAGGGCCTCCCCAGAAGAAGATTATAGGATCCCGCGATCTCGATCACATAGAAAGTGACTTTAGATCTGAAATCACCTATCTGAAGCTTCAGATGAATCTTTCCCAAAGGCTCACTTCGGCTTTGATTGAATCCCAAGATAGTAGTAACCGTCTTGGAGAGCTTGTGAAGAGGGATTTTTAGTTCATCCAACAAACTCTTTGGCATTATGCTTATAGCAGACCCTGGGTCAATGAGAATACGATCTATCTTCATCGTATCAATATAACCAGTGTAGTAGAGAGGTCGGTCATGTCGATTATCCTCCAGTAACATGTCGTCTTGTATAAAGGTGACATTTGGGATAATCTCCAGTACACTGTTGCAATGTAAGCAAGTGGTAGGTTCCGCATCCGGCTTCTTCAATTGTACAAGACAAGAGTTAGCTTGTAGAAGTACTTCACTTAACGTCTCTCGAGTCTCTTTGGAAAGACATAGAAGTTCAAAAAGGGACATTCTAGCGGGAGTATTAGCAAGCTGAGCCAAAATGTCGAAGTTGTAAGGCTTCTGAAGTCCAAGAGGAGAAGACTTCTTGATTGGCTTATCAAACCGAGCCTGTTGTTTGCCTTTCTCCAGAGCCGTAGGCTTGGGAGGAACAGGTTCAGTAGATGGTTCTTCTTCGAAAGGAACATTAGGAGCATCTTTAGCATCTGAAGGGATATCAGTAGGATCTTCAGGATTTTTAGAATAATCCTTTAGGTAAGGTTTCCCCGTTCGAGTAGCACTAACAAGTGCTTCTTCTTTGTCTTTTGGCTCTGTGTCAGAGGTAGACCCAAGAGAAGTCATATGACATGACTTGATCTTTCCAGCCTTCTTGGATTTTTGAGAAGAAATCTTTTGAGGAGAAGGCGATTCAAAATCTGTCACTAGATCAGGATGGATCCACATGATTTCCCCTGTTTCCAAAGTGATTGGCACTAATCCTTCAAACTGTGGAGGAGGAAGATTCACTATGTCAAGAGTTGCCTTGGGAATAGGAACAATCCCACTTTCAAGGAGTTGAGGAGGGAAATTTCCAATTTGCATAGAGACGACGTTGGAGGTGACGGTCTTCTCTTTTGGAGTAAGAGAGATAGCTCCAGATTTAATTATTTCTTGGATCTTTTCTTTCAATACATAACATGTACGAATTGTATGACCCAGCATTCTGTGATATGGACAGTATTTAGGATGATCTGTCTTACCAGCTTCATCAGGTTTCTTGATCTCTGGTAATTGTATTTTATTACCTTTCAGCAGACATTCAAAGATACCAAGGACATCGTCGTCATCAAAAGAATATTCTTCTCTGGGGCGAGCTGTTCTTGATTGTTGAGTTGTAGAGGCAGGAGTTTGAACATTTGATGCATCTTTGCTCTGAAGATTAACTTCAAGAGTTTCTTTTCCTTTGCGAGCATTATTTTTATTGTTAGCACCTTGTCCTGTTTCTTTAGGAGTCATCTGCACTCCCAAACCTTTGAAGGTTTCAGCACTGATTTCTGCAGCTTTAGCACTGATTATGAAGGAAGGCCAATCTTGAAATTGAGTGGACCCTGTCCACATACTGATGATTGGCAACAAGTTTGATTTGCACGTGTCAATGGTGACAGCATCAGGAGTTCCAAGAGGCATCTTCAGAGCTTCTTTTCGAAACCGTTCAATGTATTCCTCTGTAGATTCATTATTTTTCTGCTTGATTCTAATAAGAGCAGACATAGTCATGTCATTAAGCCCTTCATAGAACCTTTCAAGAAACATCTGTTTGAAACCAGCAAATGAGGTAATACTCCCATCTGGGAGACTTCTATACCATTCATAAGCCGTTCCCTTGAGACATCCAATAAATACCCGAGTAAGGAGGGCATCACTTGGTTGTAGTTGATCAGTCATCACTTCAAAGTGATTGATAAACTGACTTGGAGAAGTGGTTCCATCATAGAATGAGATAGTAGGAGGCTTGTATTTAGGAGGATATGATACTTGCTTCCATTCTATTGGATAAGGCTGCTTGATACCTAACCTTTGTAAACCATCCTTCTGTTTGAATGCCTCGAATTGAGTTTTGAGATTTTTTAATTCTTCAGAGACAACTCCCGAAGATTGTGGAGTTGTGGCTTGTAGAGAATAGTTGGGAGGAGGAACAGCATTGTAAGCACTACCCCCAGCTCCAGAGAGACTAGGATTTGGTTGAGCAGGTCCAGGGGTATTGGATTGTACTGCTGGAGGAACTTATACTGGATTTATATCAGTATCAACTGGTATGGCATCTGATACAGTCTGTCGATTTTGCAACTGAGCTGTCATGAGTTCATACATTGACTTCATTGTGTCAGTCATAGACTTCATTTGCTGTTCCAAAGAAGCAATTCTTTGATCTTGAGGAGTCAGGGAAGAAGAAGGTTCATCAGTATTCCCATCAACCGTGTAAGTCGTGACTGTATGAGGGATTATTGATGAACTAGTAGATGTTGTATGCTCTGAATCATTGCTTCGTGTATCGAAGTCAACTATAGGAGAATTACCCCCAGTAGGAAGAGGTGGGAAGTTAGATTCTCCAAAAAATTCAGAATCAATTTCAGGGATCAAATTTCTTTGACTAGAAGCCAGGACTCTTGCTCTGGTGTTTCTATATACTCCATCTGGACTACCAACTCTACCCCCGGTGTCCCGAGAAGTCATGTTGACAGAGGCAAACAAAGGCTCATCTTCATCAGGCATAGGTTCATACTGAATCCTATTAAAGACAGACTGTCGTTTATTTTGACATCTGTATTGCATTGTGACTCTTGGCTGGAAGTCACATTCATGATCACCATGGTTTTGAACTGTTGATTCATATCTGCACTGAATTATGACTCTTGGATAGAAGTCACATTCAGCATGTTCCTTTGATATAGAATTACTCCTTCTCTTCTGTTGAAGATATTCCCGTAAATCTGTTTGTGAAGATTGAGGAATATACTTCCTGTTCTTGGGTCTTGATGGCTCTTGATTATACAAAGAGTGATTAATGTGAGCCACATAATTTCTTGCATACTCTGCATCTGGATCTTTTATCTTCATATCCAATTGGTATGGTTTCTTAACACCAGAAGTGCTGAGTTTTGTTCTTAAATCAGTGGAAGGTAACATATTAATTTTGGAAACATAGAGTTTTCCTTCCATTGATCTGGATATTTGCAGAGAAGGAAGAGTTAAATCACTCCCTTGATTAGAAGTTGGTAACAGACCCTCTTTAATGGACAGATTCTGTGCCCAATTTGAAGAAATCAAAGAAGAAGACATTAAGGAATGTTTCTTCTTAGACTCATTCAGATGTTGAGACATAGAATATCCAGAAGGAAGAGTAGTCAAAAGACCATCTCCTTTCCTTTGACTAACAAAAGTATCAGTCAAAGCTGTTCCTGGAGTAAAAACTACAGGAGCAGAAGAAACAACTAAAGAGTTATTCCTTTTCGAAAGGACTTTGTGTGGAAGACCACCCCCAGTTCTAGTAGAACTCGGTGAAGAAGAAGAGATAACTAAGGAGTTATTCTTCTCTGATGAAATACACGCTGAAACAGACTTGGTTAAAGAACCAGATCAGTTAGCGTGACTTCTGATTTTAGATTTACACGCTGGAACAGATTTGGCTAAGGAGCCAGTACTGTCAGCGTGACTTTTGAATGTGGGATTGCACACTGGAATAGATTTGGCTAAGGAGCCAGTACTATCAGCGTGACTTTTAGAGTTGAATTTGCACACTGGAACAGATTTGGCTAAGGAGCCAGTACTGTCAACGTGACTTTTAGAGTTGAATTTGCACACTGGAACAGATTCGGCTAAGGAGCCAATACTGTCAGCGTGACTTTTAGAATTGAATTTGCACGCTGGAACAGATTCGGCTAAGGAGCCAGTACTGTCAACGTGACTTTTAGTTACTGTCATCTTCGAGCGCATAAGAGTGTGCGTGCTTGCAGTGGAGTTCTTGCCAGTGTTAGGAGTAGACACTGTGGCAGAGACTTCACCATTGACTGCCAACTGATTCTTAGGGACATGGACAGAGTGTCCCTTCGACTTGGCAGTGATAATGAAGGCTGGAATGGGCTTGCCACCCTTAGCCCGCTGTATTTTTTCATAGGCGAGTTGATCGAATTTGATCGTCATCACCTTCTTCGTCGAGCCGATTGACGAAGTGTCGCATTGAGTTGTTACCATCTCAGAAGAGGAGATGGTTTTCCCCAGCAGAGTCGCCAATTTGTTTTCCATAAAGAAATTCTCTTTATTTGTTGTATTTCTGGGAAAATTACAACTGTAGGAATCCGATCTAGAAGACGATCGTTTTGTCCCTTGGACTATGCAAAGAAGAAAAGCTCTCAAAATTTTGACAGTAGATATCAATGTATCTGTACAATGAATAAAAAAAGAACTCTATTTATAGAGTCAAAACAGTAACTGAAAAGATAACTACCTCACCACTGGTGCATTTGAAAAGTCACGCAGACTCTAAATACACGCAGGGTTAGTGAGTAGTTACTGGACGTGGCCCGTAACAGTTGGACACATGGCATTAGTGCATGGGTCGTGTGCAAGTTACTGGGCACGCGAGAGAGAGATCGGTGGCATGGCTGCCACGTACTCCAGTTGAAATGAAATCTACGTTGTCTTGCTGAAGGCAAAAATCCATGCAGTTTCGTTGACGCAGACTCGTTGAAGGCGAAATCCACGCAAGCTTTGAAGAAGAATACTTCAGAATTCACGCAGGCTTTGAGAAGAATAACTCAAAAATCCACGCAAACTTGAGGAAGGAGAAGGTTCAGAATCTACGCAAACCGCCAGCTGTCTTGATTTAGCACGCTTCGTCTGACACAAAATCTCTGACATTGATTATATTGTCAGCCGCATTAAATAAAGATAAGACCCAAAGTCACGCCAACTTGGTGAAGAGTGAGTCTTGAAGATTTTAAAAATCACGCAAAAGACGGCAATGATCTCTCGAGTTCTGTGCATACGTGGCATACGAGGAGACGTTTCTCGACTGCTGTGTTGCCAGTTATTTTGATTCTGACGTATGGCTGAGCTGTCTCTGCGTGATTTCTAAAGGAGATGGACAGGCAGAACTTAGCGTATCTTTTGTGCTGCTTCTCGGATCACTCTGCGTGACTTGTTCTGATCAACTCAGCGTGACTTCATTTTTGAGGCCTACATTAATTGTTTGCCTTAATCACTAGTTAGTTACTAATTAACAAATTGGTTAGTATTTAGTTATAGTTAGTTATGGTTAGTTTGGGGTCTTCCACTATAGGCCCTATATCCATTACAATTTACAAGTATTGCTATCCTAGGCTTGGAGAACACTCCTTCTCCAATAGTGCCACTACAACATCACCACACACATTCCGTCCAGCCACCGCACATATCCATCCCACCGGCCCAACTCCGGTGACCACAACTTGCACCATCATTCCCTCGCCGTCACTTTCACTCAAGTCACCACCTACACATCACCGAACTACCTCCGCCCACCACCCTGCCACTCTGGTCACCCCCAAAACTCTTCCGATCTCCACCACAACCACACCACTATCACCACTGCCACCAACCACTCACCTGAGTTACGCCTGCCGTGCCATGGTCATACACAGCCACCTCCAGCCACAGCCCTAGATCCGAAGCCAGCGCTGGTGAGCGCTCGAGCATTAGATCTTTCTGCAACCATCGCTACTTTGTCGGATCTCGCAATGCCACCCGCTCGAGACAGCACCTCGAGATCCCAAACATAGCCACTCACCTCGAGCCCCGACCTAACCTCCCGCTCCGTCCAACGGCGTCGCCCTCTGTGCCGATGGTCGACTCTCGTCCGGACGTCGCAGCCCTCTCCGGTGTTCTCCCCGCCGTCAGCGTCTTGCACAACGCTTCGGCCTTGGATCTCGCCGCCGACGGTGACCAGATCTACTGTTAGTGTCAGATCTGACCAAGATCTAAGCCGTGTCCTCCACTGCTTCGTCATCGTGCCCCGCGGTTGGCACCAGACCTGTCTCCAAGCTCTGTTTGCCTAGATGATGCCTTGCCACCGTGCTGCCTCGCCGTGTCACCGCGCCATCGAAACTCCGCCCGGATCTCCTCTACGGTAAGCCAACCCTCACCCCTTCTCCTTTCCTGAGTTTCTCTTTCTCTCTCTCTCCCTCTGACTCCATTTCTCTCCTTCCTCTCTTCTTCTAAATATCGGTTTAGGTTTTCTCTCTCCATTGGAGAGAGGAGACTCAAGTTTTAAGTTTTTAACGCAATAATTAACTGGACTCAAATTATTTATTTTTATTGGGCTGCTATTTTGGGATGAGCTGATTTAGTTTAGTAGTATTGGTAATCCAGTTATTATATTTGCTTATATCCAGTTTTACATCTAATTAATGGTTAGATGTTAATCGTATTTGTAAAATATTTTGTTAATAAATCCTAATATTTTAGGTAGAAAATATCTTCGTAAATAGTATTTTGCTAGCATTTTACTAAAAACCTATTTTGCTACGGTTATTATGCTATTACGCTAGTACCTATATAATAATTGGCTAGTAGGAAAATTCCTAATAATAATAATTCCTAAATTTTTCTAGAAAATGTTTCCTGTATATATTACGAGTTAGTAAATGTTTTGCTAAAACTATTTTGCTAGCTAAATTATTTGTTAAAATATACTAATTAACTAATATTGTTCTACTAATATATATTCAGAATTCAATTTGATCTTTAATATGCTAGTAGTTATAGATCTTTTGCTAGTGATTACTTTGTTTAAGGCTATGATACATATTAACTAGGATATAGTTACCTAGTATATAGAGTGGAGTTATTTTGTTTTTTGTTAGTTGGTTGGTTAGTTAGCGATTTGGTCAGATTGTTATTTAAAGTTTAACCTATTCTTGCCCTATTTTAGGTGGACATTGGAACAGATTTGATTTTAAGGACAAAGGCAAGTACACTACGATTGAACTTTACTTTGTATTTCTGCATTGCATTGATTTCATATTGGACACGTTGTACACATGATTGGTCATGTGCTTATGGTTTTGGTACCTATCATGTTCTTGTTCTTTACTTGTACATTAGGGAGGGAGAATATTATAGATATATGACCAAAGCCCAACCTAGAATTCATGTGAATAGCTTAGGTCTCATATCGTGCACGTGGGACTCTAAGTCGTACCATTATTCATGTACCATGTACTACCCCAGTCGGTCACATATTCAAGTAGACATGTCAAATTACTATTGCATGGTCGTCTTCTTCATGGATTTCAGTCTTATGATATTGTTCATCATTGCAAGGTTAGCTATGTATTATCGATGCATTATAGTTTTACATTATATATGTTCATTTTGTAGGGTTGTACTTTGCTCCTTTCCTGACTGGATATGTTACAGGTGTCGATGTAGTCTACCTTAGCATTCACGGCTTGCAGAATGAGGTGATTGCTAGCTAGCCTGGAGGCTATGTGGGAACCAGTGATGGGTTGGGACTTTGATGTACATGTTTACTTTTAAATTTGATGTTGTTTTATTATAAAGATACAGTGATATGTAATATTATTTTAGCACGTGATTAGATGCTGTGATGCAATTTCATGATGTGACTTGAGTTGTTAGATACTTAGTACAACTTACTACGTTGCATCTACCAATTAGGTTGGGCGAGTCCGACTCGTATCCGATTATTCGGGAGCAGGTCGTAACACATTTTTAGTGGTGGCCCATGCAGGTCAGTCCAATGTTACTTAGGACTAGAGTACCATTGGGAACCTGCGATATAGGAATGATCAATCACAGCTTAGACCGAATGTATGGTTATACATATTTACTAAGTTTTTTTCCTAAATATCATTTTTATCTCTTTATTAGCTTCTAGAAGTACCTAGGGACTAGGCCAACTACTATCTTAGGAAGTTTTGACTGTTCTTTAGCAAACCTTTCATCATTAATTAAGTTTTCCAAGCCTTTCAAATTCTTACTTTGGATTTGTTAGACTACTTTAATTAAACTTTCTTTAACAAATTCGAATATTCTATCATAGGGCCCTAGCCTAACTGCTTATTCCAACTTATCTATCTGGTTAACTCAAACTTTTCGTTGACTTTAGAGAATTATTTTCTAAAAATAATTCCGTTATAGATCGACATTCCTTAGGTAGTCCTCTAGAGACAAAAATATCCTTCTCTAGTTCTTCCACTCAACTTGAAGTCGAACTATTTCTATCAGTCAGAGTCAGGTTTTCCATTGAATAAGGAAAGGTTAGGTAACAGATACTCCACTTAACTTCAGTCATTTCTTTTCTTCTACTGGTACGTAATCCCTTGATTCTCAGAGACTTGGTATATAAAACAGATATTTACGTCCTTTCCATCATGATTAGGACTTTTAGAACTCATTCAAATTTTTATAAACTTCTAAGGAATTCCTATGGATAATGTTGAGAAGATATTCGATAACCTACTATAGTGTGGCAGATCCGCACTGCAGTCATTTATCTAGATTATAGAGACTGTGAGTTCATTACAGCCAGATGCGCACTGGCTAGGCATGGATTCTAAGTCTAAGTAATTTCAGGTATAGTTTTTCGGATATTATTGAGGCTATTCATATCTCTTTAGTTGTCCCGACAATACTGTATAAAGTTGATAGAATATTCGGTAACCTATCATTTGGGTCATAGAGCCAAAGATTCATTATAGCCAGATGTACACTACACTAGCGGGGCATGAACTCTAGGCAAAGTGATTTCAGATGTGTATGGTTTTCGGATACTATTGAGGCTATATCCATGTTATATATCATGTTTGAACTCTCATCACCGTTGACAACTCTACTAAAAATTTATCTTCACTTGTTTAAAATTTGGCTTTATTTAGCAGATGACTTCATTTTTAAAAATCATTTCTATTATCATATATTTCCTATGGAATCTCTTGATTTTCTAGAATTCATTTGGACCATTCTTCGAACACCTATTGGCTCAGTCTCTTTCATAGGTTCGACTATAGAGTATTGCATGTATTTTGCTAATAAGTTCCATACTTTGATAGCTATATATTATATTAGATAGTTAATATACAATTAGGGGTGTATGTGTATATATGTATATGTTTGATAGCTATATGCATATGGTTGACAGATTATATAGATACGAAGGAAATCATAGATAGGTTACTTAGCTCACTTTAAGTTACCCTTGGGGACAGTCATTTTGGCAAGGTTAGTTAAGATAAAAAAAAGGGTAGCAGGAGAAGGTTAGGATAAGTAATTAGATTTGATTGTCTGGTTTTTGATTTGGAGTTTTCTAAATAATAGGTTGATTTAATAGAGATTTACAGCATTTGCACTCAGATTTTAGTCAATTTTAGATAGATATTCTAGTACATGATAGAATTAGTGTTTAGGAAGGATGCCTTGGTCCTTTGTGAATTTTCTTGGTGCTATGAGTTTTAGCTAGTTAGCGAGTCTTGAAGATTGGTACCACCTGAGGTATCAATGAGGTGATTATTTACAGTTATTTCTTTCATACATATCATATCCGGTAACTAGGGGTGCAACTCGGACGGGTTAAACCCGAGCCCGATCGGGTAAACCCGCCAATGTATTGGGTTAGTGTTGAAGATACTTGGGCTCGGGCTTGGGTTCAGGTTAAAATATTTGGACCCGATCAAAAATCGGGTTGGGCTCGGGTTCATGTGTCGGATTACCCAAAGAACCTGAAACCCGACATACATATAACTTATATATATATATATATATATATATATATATATATATATATATATATATATATATATATATATATATAGATATATATATATATATATATATATATATATATTATATATATATATTTTTTTATTTTTTTATATATATTTTATATATATATATATATATATATATATATATATATATATATATATATATATTATATATATATATATATATATATATATATATATATATATATATATATATATATATATATATATATATATACAGTTTCAAACTTTTTAAATAAAAAATTTAAATCCTAAAACCCAAACTATTCAACTCCTTCCAAATCTCATGTTAGTTTGTATTTTGTAATCGTTGGTGCTTAATTGCTATTTGATTATGTGTTTAGTATTAATTTTATTTAAAATTATTTTAAATATCATGTTAGAGTCTGATAAATCCGATGGACCCGACCCAACCCGAGCTTCCTCCGGGCTCAGTCTTGGGCTTCATATGTTGAACCCGAGGTCGGCTTGGGCTTGGGCTCGGGCTAGGATTATCATTCATCGGGTTGGGCTCGGGTTGAACTTAAGCCCAACCCAACCCGCCCGAGTTGTACCCCTACCGGTAACCGTCATTTGATTTTCCTAAATATGTTATTTGATTTTTTTTAAAAATCTTGTAGTAGTGACTTGAATTTTCTTTCTGTCCTTATAACTACTAGTTAATTTTTTTATAAATATATATTCTAGATTTTGTTTACAATTATGACATTTGATTTCATTTATTTTCATACACAAAATTTTTGAATTTTGGTCATATATAGACGACCCTTAAATTATATTGTACGATTTTGATTGTAACTAGATTTTATTTCTGATATTGATCGTGTCTTCATGATTTTGTTATTGGCTTAATCTGATCATGGCAATTTTGGGATCTTTTGGTTATGATTAGATATTGAGTATATCTAAATTACTTTGATCATACTAAGATCTGGTCTTTATTTCAGAATGATTTTGATCTTAAGCACAATCGTGCCTGAAAAGACTTATTTTCTTTTGATCATGTTTCAAAATGATCCTAGAATTTGATTTGCTCATTCTTAAATTAATTTCTGCAAATCAATTTTTCAAAATTCCTGTTTTGAGTACCCTTAGTCGTTTTATTTCCTTGTTCATCGCCTATGAACCCATTATTAGTGACTATAGCATTTTGACCATATTTTTGGATTAATGGTGTTTGAAATTTTTTTAGCCATGCTAGTAAAGCCTAAATGATTTTAATTTTTGACTTAGTCATGCCTAACTGATTTTGATTCTTTTGGTCATGACTGGACCTTTGGTTATATCTAAATAAATTTGATTATGTTCATGACTAATTTTGATCATGCATATGACTTCAATTTTACTCTCGAAATATGTTGATAATCATGCTTCAATTCAATCCTAGAATTTGATTTTCGCTCATGTCTAAATTTGTTTTCGAATAAAGCTAAATTTTTAAATTCCTGGTTTTATTCTTAGTCATATCTTTTCTTCCTTGGCACCTATGGCCTAATAGCCTAAATAATTTGACCAAATTTTTACTAAATCGTGTTTAAGTGATTTAAAATTTTTAGTCATAAGCCATGCTAGTTTTCTTATTGGATTAGGTCATAATTTTGATCATATTTAGCATGACTATATCATTTGGTACTATTTTTACTATGCCTATAATTTTTGATCTATTTTATCACGTTTAGGATTTATTATGCCTAAAATTTAAAGTTTGATCGCTTCGAGAAAACCGTAAGTTTGAATTATATGTTTAACTAATTTTAACCGTTCTCAAGTTTTCGTATTTGATTAATCTTAATAGGGTTTATCGTGCTATTTGAAATTTTGGGGAAAACAATTTTATAAAGGGGGTAGATTTGTAACTACCACGTTTCGAAATTCTATTTAATCGTTTCCTAAATTGAAAATTTTATTTTTGACAAACAATGTTTAAAATCAATTTTTTCTATCTATTATTATAGTTTATTTCAAATTCAAAATATTATTTATTTAATTAATTTTATTTCAGGATTACTTTATGGAGACCCTACCAAGCATTGGGCTTGGATTGGAGCTATGAGTTTTTGTGCCAAAAGATGATTGATCAGTTAGTCTTTGTTAAGTTGCTAGTTAATAGATTAATTAGTAGGTTATTTAATAATTAATTGTTTGCCTTAATCACTAGTTAGTTACTAATTAACTAATTGGTTAGTATTTAGTTAGAGTTAGTTAAGGTTAGTTGGGGGTCTTCCACTATATGCCCTAGATCCATTACAATTTACAAGTAATGACATCCTTGTCTTGGAGAACACTCATTCTCCTCCATTAAACTATTGGGACTCCCAATAGTTTATTACACAAATATTTCCTTCTCTCTTTCTCTCTCCTCTCTCCTCTCCTGCCAACAGTCAACTCCGGCGATCGATCGTCGTACTCCGTCCATCTCCGGGGAAGCGTCATTTCCTCTTTACCGTACTCTTCCTCCATGTTTACTCTGCTGCCTTCGACAACAACCACCGCATCCACCAGTGCCACTACACCACCACCACACACATTCTGTCCCACCACCGCACAGATCCATCCCACCGGCCCAACTCCGGAGACCACAGCTCGCACCATCGTTCCCTCGCCGTCACTTTCACTCAAGCCACCTCCTACATATCACCGGACTACCTCCACCCACCACCCTGCCACTCTGGTTACCCCACATCTCCACCGATCTCTACCACAACCAGACCACTATTACCACTGCCACCAACCATTCACCTGAGTTGTGTCGGCCGTGCCGTGGTCGTCCACAGCCACCTCCGGCCACACGCCCTAGATCCGGATCCAGCGCTGGTGAGCGCTCGAGCACCAGACCTTCCCGCAACCCTCACTGCTTCGTCGGATCTCGCTGCGCCACCCACTCGAGACAGCACTTCGAGATCCCAACCATAGCCACTTACCTCGAGCCCCGACATAACCTTTCACTCCGTCCAGCGGC
This sequence comes from Iris pallida, assembly GCA_029216955.1. Lineage (NCBI taxonomy): Eukaryota > Viridiplantae > Streptophyta > Magnoliopsida > Asparagales > Iridaceae > Iris > Iris pallida. Next base: position 13,697,504 of record JANAVB010034418.1, on the reverse strand, counting down.
GTCGCCCTCCGTGCCGGTGGTCGACTCTCGTCAGGATGTCGCAGCCCTCTCCGTTGTTCTCCCCACCGTCAGCGTCTCGCACAGCTCTTCGGCCTTGTATGCCGCCGCCGCAGGCAACCAGATCTACTGCGTGAGTGTCAGATCTGACCAAGATCTGAGCCGTGTCCTCCACTACTTCGCCACCACGCCCGCGGCTGGCACTAGACCTGTCTCCAAACTCTGTTTTACTGGATGACGCCTCGCGCCGTACTGCCTCGTCGTTTCACTGCGCTACTGGAACTCCGCTCGGATCTCCTCTTAACCAACCCTCACCCCTTCTCCTTTCCCGAGTTTCTCTCTCTCTCTCCCTCTGACTCCATTTCTCTCCTTCCTCTATTCTTCTAAATGTCCGTTTAGGTTTTCTCTCTCCATTGGAGAGAGGAGACTCAAGTTTTAAGTTTTTAACCCAATAATTAACTGAACTCAAATTATTTGTTTTTATTGGGCTGCTACTTTGGGCTGAGCTAATTTAGTTTAGTAGTATTGGTAATCCAGTTATTATATTCGCTTATATCCTGTTTTACATCTAATTAATGGTTAGATGTTAATTGTATTTGTAAAATATTTGGTTAATAAATCTTAATATTTGAGATAGCAAATATCTTCATAAATAGTATTTTGCTAGCGCTTTACTAAAAACCTATTTTGCTACGGTTATTATGCTATTACGCTAGTACCTATATAATAATTGGCTAGTAGGAAAATTCCTAATAATAATAATTTCTAAATTTTTCTAGAAAATGTTTCCTGTATATATTATGAGTTAGTAAATGTTTTGCTAAAAATATTTTGCTAGCTATATTATTTTTTAAAATATGGTAATTAGCTAATATTGTTCTACTAAAATATATTCAGAATTCAATTTGATCTTTAATATGCTAGTAGTTATAGATCTTTTGCTAGTGATTACTTTGTTTAAGGCCATGATACATATTAACTAGGATATAGTTAACTGGTATATAGAGTGGAGTTAGTTAGTTAGTTGGTTGGTTAGTTAGCGATTTGGTCAGATTGTTATTAAAGTTTAACCTATTCCTGCCCTATTTTAGGTGGACATTGGAACAAATTTGATTTGCAAGGACAAAGGCAAGTACACTACGATTGAAGTTTACTTTGTATTTCTGTATTGTATTGATTTCATATTGGGCACGTTGTACACACGATTGGTTATGTGCTTCTGGTTCTGGTACCTATCATGTTCTTGTTCTTTACTTGTACATTGGGGAGGAGAAATACTATAGCTATGTGACCAAAGCCCAACTTAGGATTCATGTGAATAGCTTAGGCCTCACATTGTGCACGTGGGACTCTAAGCCGTACCATCATTCATGTACCATGTACCATGTGCTACCCCAGCTGGTCACAGATTCTAGTAGCTATTTTAAATCACAATTGCATAGTCGTGTTCTTCATGGATTTCAGTCATTGTGATATTGTTCATCATTGCAGGTTAGCCATGTATTATCGTTACATTTCCATTTTATATTGTACATGTTCATTTCGTAGAGTTGTACTTTTCTCCTTTCTTGACTGGATATGTTGCAGGTGTCGATGTAGTCTACCTTAGCATTCACGGCTTACAGGATGAGGTGATAGTTAGCTAGACTGGAGGCTATGTGGAAACCAGTTATAGGTTAGGACTTTGATGTACATGTTTAACTTTAAATTTGATGATGTTGTATAATAAAGATATAGTGATATGTAATATTGTTTTAGCACGTGATTAGATGCTGTGATATGATTTTATGATGTGACTTGAGTTGTTAGATACTTAGTACAACTTACTACGTTATGTCTACCAATGTAGGCTGGGCGAGTCTGACTCGTATCCGATTATTCAGGAGCGGGTCGTGACAGCAAGTGTAGGACTCAAAGGTAGGATCGCTTCCTCTATCTCATTTTCTGCTACCGGGGCAGGAGTAGGACTTGGTGGCACAACCTATCTCTCCACCTCAATCTCTGTCCACCGGGGCAGTGGTAGGACTGGGCATCAAAACTGATTCCTCTCGATCATTTCCAGGAGAGGGCGCAGCCGCGACTACCCCTTCAGCTATCCCAGACTAGTCATCTCCACCTGGTGTCAAGTCCCCTTCGACATCCTTAGCTGTGTCATCCGAGACGTCATCCGAAGGAGACGAGTCCCAATCCACCTCTTCCTCGAGAGGATCTTTTACAAATTCCTCCTCCAGGGTTTGGACAGCGATCTCTTCACTAGTGCCCGTAGTACCAGCTTGATATGTATCTGCAAACAAAACATGATCATTACCGTTATCGATATATACAAGTTAGGTACAAACAAGATTACCTAGAGCGTACATCGAAGGTTGTTCAACAATCTCTGACGCTATCAAATTACTGAAGTCACCCTTCACATAGTCAAATACAGTAGGAGCATCGACTCAGACAACATCTTCTTGGTCTCCTTCGACTAGAGACTCTACAATGGAAGGTATACGCTTTTCAGAAGAGCTGGCGACTTCCTTCTTAATGTAAACATCCTGGTTTTGTTTCAAAGACCTGGGTTTCCTCTTTGCCGTACCGTGCAAATGAAAGGGAGCACATGTAGGAGGCTGTGAACCAATATATGGTAAACCTAATGAAAATATTTTACCTGGCCGAAAGAAAGCTCCGTTGGCCTATCTACGAGAATAATGGCCCCAGATTTTGTGGCCAAAACTTTCCTCTGCCTTTTCGGCATAGAAGACACCGCTCCCTTCGGGGCACGCCTCTTCAATTGATTACACGTGGACTTCTCCGGAGGATCATCCATTCTGGAAACCGGAGCAGCTACCGGTGCTGGAGCATCTGCCGGTACTGGAGCATCTGGCGGGCGATACGCCCGGGCTTTCACAATCACGGCGTCAGATGCCTCAAGTTGAGTTCCAACGATAAAGCTCGTCTCCCTATCATAGCTTTGAGCTAGAGTGTTCTCCGAACAATAGAGCTTGATGACAAAATACAGGATATGTGGCCTGGGGTTCAGAAGTGGGGTCGTAAATCGCACCATTATGCACCCGATATTATAATACTGCCAAGCCCTGGCTATATCCAATGGACTTCCGATATCCTCCAAGCAGGTACTCGGGTTGTCTAGTATCGCCTGGCTATAGCCGAATTAATGAGCAAAATAGCTTGGTAAATAAGGCTCCAGGAAGCAATGGTTCCTATTTCGGTACACCAAATGCGAAGGTCGGATGCATTACAGCCTAAAAAACTCCCAATCCGGAAGAGTAACGACATCTACGGCCGTATTCTCTAACTCTTCATCAACTTCAAATCCTAGAAAATATAGGCCAACTTTTGAAATGTCCCATCCTTGTAGATGGGATAAAATCTTCTGACAAACGGGGATACCAGTATGCAGCCAATTCTTTCTGCGGTAGCGGCGGATAAAGGCATCTCCGTCCACATGCCCCTCCTCTGGGCCAAGGTGTATCACATTGGGATGGTATAATATCAACCACCCTATCAAATAGTGATAGGGTATCTCCGACCATATTTTTGCTTTTTTCCTTCATGGCAAAGTCCACCCAAGTAAACTCTCGTATATCCTGCTGTAGGTTGCACACCATTGCTGGCAGCAAGGCTAAACGGCGGTCGAATACTAGCTTCACAGTAGGCAATATAAGGTTCCTGGTCACTCTTTCAACAGAGCCTGAGCCACCAGGGAGCTCATAGTCCCAAAGCTATATCTTTAGATAGGCCGCTACCGCAGCTTTCAGAGGCATCCTATGCGTGCAATGCCAAAAACTACTATATATGTTATCAGTCGGTCTCTGGTAATCATCCTCTCGAAGATTCTTATCATCAACATCCCTCATTTTGGTGATGATTTCGGCACTTATGAAACCTTGAGTGGTGAAACGAACCTTAATCGGGTCCATAGTGTCCTGAGTGAAGACATAATCCCTCCAAACAGTCACGTGACAGGATGCCCTGGTCTTATCCCTCCGCTGATTCATATACTGATGGCACAAAACTTCCTTAAAGACAATCATCATTTGTGGGTGCTTTTCTTCCAAAGCGGAGAGCTCCTCGTTCGTAGGAAAATACTCTTTATATACCTCAGTCCCCCCGGGGAGTCTCAAGACTTTGAACATCTTGTGAAGAGCTAATCCCAGTTTTCCTACGGGCGTATAAAATGTCTCGGTATGATTATTGTACAGCTCTATGAGGGCTAGAAACATAGGCCGGTTCAACTCTACCCCAGCCTGGGTAGCCCATATAGCAGCTTCTAAGCCGATCTCCTTGAGCTCGTCCTTGAACTTCGATAGTATCCAAAGTGTCAGATCATCCCACTTTAGCATGTGATGACACTAACCTTCAACCCAAAACTCCCCCTTCGGGTACGAAACTTTGGCCGCCAACATCCGGTTGGCAAAAGTCGAAGCACTGAAGGCGTAGGTCTAGTTGGGAACATCACTGTTTATGATTCCGAGATGCAGAACCCAAAGAGAGAAAGACGGCCTACCTCGCACAAAGGTGATGGTGTCTTTCTGGTTAGAAATGGAGTCGATCCTGAAAGTCTCTGAAATTGCCCCTCCTTGAGAAGGGGTAAGGTCCTATTTCATTCTTCTCTTCGAGGCCATACAGATGAAAGCAGTCAGCGATAGTTGATGCTCGATCTTCGGTATATACATACGTAGGCCCTTCGCCTCAAAGAACCAGTCTTCCTTAACCTTCTGAAGCTTGGCCTCAAAAGACGCCAGTTTGCCCCCAAACAGAATTGGGGCTTCAAGTAAGTTTCGGTGGCACTCCCCATAGCACGGACTGGGCCACTTTCCATCATGTCCTGGAGGAAGAAAGTGGGCTAGTCCCTGGTTAGTGCCATCCTTTCTGGTGGCTTATCCAATATAATTACAGCCTTGGTCGGTTGACCACTTCCTCATTAAAATCTAGACCCATCTGAAAGAGGGATTAGTCAAACAAAATATTGTTCAACTGTGGCAAAGTCATAGACACTGCAGAAAGACAACAGAAAAAAATAGTTAGCAAAAAATTTGGCCCATTTGATAAAAGACAAAGAAAGTTATGTGCGATCCGGCATCAGCACATCTAAAACTTTTGTGCATCAGCAGAAACTAAAGTCTCGACGCATGTGTTTGCAAAAACAAAAGTTGAAGAACTTTATTGATACAAACTTTGTAAAAGATTACAATTTGAATTCTGGGAATGGTACAACTTTAGGAATCCAATCTAGATGACGATTGCATTATCCCTTGGACGATGTGAACTTTGACGACGAAGCCTCTGAAGTTGAAGACAACTCTGGAATTGAAGGCAAAAAAAAACCTCGGAAGTTGAAGGCAAAAGCCTCGGAAGAATGCAGCAGCACTTGGGCAAGAACTCCTGAACTCTCTGAACTTTGAAGTCTTATCTCTCTATAATCTAATCTCTGATCTCTGATTATTTATCCCTCCTTGATCCCCTTGAATAGAGACTTGAAACTCTATTTATAGAGTTCTGAGAAATAACTAACTTTTAGTTATTCTGGACTGCGCATGATGGATTGCGCAACAATGGACTACGCAGGCAGTTGCTGGATCATGGGCCAACTGTCTTAGACACATGGCATCATTTGATTGAAATGCGCATTATCGTGCATAGACAGTTGCCATGAAATGAGCAATTGATGGCATGAATGCCACATGTATTTTATCATTTTGTGTTGATAGAACGCGTACACTGAATTGTGCTGGTCTTGGATTGCGCAGACGTGGACTGCACAGGAAATGGATTACGCCAACATAAATTGTGCCAACATGGATTGCGCTGCCAGCTGTCCTCGAGCGCCGTGCTGCACGATTAAACGAACGGTCGCCTCGTTCTCTGCACTGTCAGCTGTCATAAGATTTGATTTGTGTCAGGTAATGATGGTGATTTGCCACGTCAGCCTGCGTGCTTGGAAGTGTGCGCAGTCTATCGCGCACAATCTGAAGGATGCGCAATCTGATATCTGCGCAGTTCATCTGAAAGTTGTATTTCTTGATTTTCTGACTTTGTTGATGTGTGCAACTTAATTTTTTAGGACCTACAAGACCCCCTTCAAAGTTTTCAAAAGTTGAATTTATTCAAAATTTCGAAATACTATGAATTTTGAATTTGAAATCAATTTGCGCATGTAGTGCACTGTCTGCGCAATCTGAGGGTTTAGCCCATTTTTAGGCGCAATCTAAGGCGGCCGTTTCGATTTGAAAAACTATAAATAGTTCTTCAACTCCTTCGAAGTGTTCTTTACTTGCTTTCTTCGTGCACTTGAGAGAAAAATTTCTGAGCTCTTTCTTCCTTTCTTCTCCGACGATCTCGATGGCTCCCCGACGATCCTCCGCCGCTGCCAAGGGCAAAGCCCCCGCCGAGTCATCGGCTAGGGCTGCACGACGAGCTTCTCGCCATGAAACTGCTCATCCAGCAGTGATAGGTAGATGACCTAATCAAAAACCCTTTTTAGGGTTTTGATTTCACTGTTTCTTCAAAATCTATCTCTTTTTAGAGATAGGATCATACTGCGCCACCATTTTTAGGGTTCTGGTTGCACAAATCAGTTCATTCTTCATATTTATGAAGGACGACTCTCTGCACAATCGGTTGAACTTGCTGATTTGCGTGAGACTGTCAGCGCAAACTGATGACTGTTTGTTTGTGCAATCTGATTATTCGCGCAATCTGATATTGCGCAATTTGATTTTGCGCAATCTAATATTTGCGCAAACTGAATCTTTGACTTTGACTTATACTAAAATTTTTTGTTTTCTCTGTCTGATGCAGTTAATACTAGAGAAGATCCAGAATATGAGAACTTCGTAGGGACCCTTTTCAGAATCAGAATATAAAGAGGACCTATCACATGTGCACTATCCTCAATATGATCTGCCAACCTCCCGTCAGGCCATTTTGATATCTCAAGATAATGAGACACTGCAATGTTTGATGAATGGACAGCCTCTGGAATCAGCAGACGCTGTCATACACAAGAAGCCATTATTCCTGTTCGGTGAAGCTTTTGAGAAAAGTTCTCAACCGAGACCAAGGATGGAAGAAAGGATTGTCCATCAGACGGATAGATCATTCTCGATACCAAATGTTCAACGCTGCCTCCCCTTATCTCGGTATGCTCATGCGAGCTATCCGAGGAAGATGGAATGGAACCTTACACCGTTCCAAGATGCCCATCCAGGAAGGATTTTTGTAAAGAAGGGGTCGAGCAAGAAGGATATGTTCTACAGTTCCTCAGAACGGTACAGTATCTTGTTGAGAGGTCCGAAACCCGGTTGTATTCCGTCGGAGAATTCTTCCTTGTTAATGCCCGTCAGAACTCCAATTTTTGCAAATGAGTTTGCGAAGGTCGAAGAAAAATATCCTGAGTAGGACATCAGACTAACTGGATTGGTGAATCCAGATTTTAAAAGATGGAGCTGCATAGCAAATTGGATTCTGACCAATTTTGAAAACAAACTCCAGCAAATCAACTTGTACCAAGCAGTGCATGCCACTGTCTATGGTTTTGCTCCGAACCCGCACCTGTTCTTGGCTCTAGCAGAGAGGTACAATTACAGAACAGGGACCTTTATGACTCCCGGCGGAGAAATCGGGTTTGCACTTCATGAGATGCAGTACATATCTTATTTGCCAATGGGAGATGCCCCATATGAAGAATTTGTCCCAACCAATGATGAGTTGGACAGACTCCGGAGAGAGAATGCAGAAATGGTAGCAGTCTTCGAGGAACTGCTATGTCATTATAAAATCTGTTCTCTGTTCTATAAAAGTGCTACATCAAATACTTGCTATTCCTCGAAATGGCTACCTTATATGTTCCTTAACCACATTCAAGAACCGAAGACAAAGGAATATGATAGATGCTATCCTGACTTCTTTAGGCCATTGAGCAGCACAGAAGTGATGAAGTTGATGGAAGAAAGTGGCGATTTTGATAAAGAGATGAAGGATGATCATCAATGTCCTCCTTTGAAGAAAGGAGATACTCTCGAAAATTATTTAAGAGTAGGATATAGACCTATGTCAAAAGAAGCCCAATTAGCAGGGTTTCTGACACATTGGCTCCGTCGGTTTGTAGTCCCGGGATCTAGTGCTGTAGACCGCTTCTATCGCGGTGTTCTTTTTGTTGCCGTTAGATTAGTCTTCGACTATAAGATGGATCTTTTATCAGCGATGACTTGTAAGATGAATGCTGGTCTTTGTCTGTACGTCGATCTGATGCTGAAATCCAAGGGTGAAAAAGAATTTCCTCGGTTGGAATTACCGTATACATATCTATTTGGGTGGTTGCTCCTTCACCATCCCACTTTGATGGACCCCGGCATGGGACCGGTCGACGGCAGCTTTTTGCGGAGATACTCTCATAGTAAGTAGAAATTCACTGCTCTAAGAGATTGTAGATATGCTCTGAACCTGAGCAAAAGATGGAACTTTTATTGCACCCATCCTCCTGCTGGTTACGAACAAATGTCGACAAATATGATTGACTCGAAGATGCATCCTCTGAGCCGTGCAGCTTTTGAGTGGTTGAAAACAATTCGACCATCCCATTTGGTGTATCGGTTTAAAGATGGATGTTATTTAGAGCCATATCTCCCCAGTCGATTTGCTCGGCAGTTCGGGTACGACCAATTCCATGTGGGGAATGCTATCACATGTCTTCAAGGAAAGGGTTTTTTGATAGATGGGGCCCGAGCTTTGGCTAATTATAATGCTCGAGATACAAAAGTAACATTCTCGATGCCAGTAAATAGCAATCATGGCCCTCGGATGCTATTTACATACTCAGTATTCTATACATCTTCGAACACCTTTGCCGAGAATTTCAACCTCGCAGATAGCTTCGCATCTTCAACAAGATTGAAGAAGGGAGGGGTCGTCATGTCGCTCATAGGAAATGATAAAGTACATGAGCCAGTAGATGCGCCCTTGGAAGTTTCAAGGGATGTTATGTTCCCTCAAGAAGTTAACGCGCCACTACGTATCTCTTTGAAGGTGGGCAAATCTCCAGCCAAGAAGAGGAGAAGAGAGGAGCCTCCCGCTCCAGCAGTAAAGAAAAAATTGATCTTAGATCATTCTTCTGAAAAGATTACCACTAGATCTCAATCTCGGCAGCTGGCCGAGACAATTCAGCAAGAAGAGGCTACCACACCAACCTCTGTCCAAAGACAAGTCAAAACTGTAAATATAGAGAGCCCGGAGAGGCCTCTGAAAAGAAAGAAGCTGGCCCAAAGAAGAAATCGAGCCCCGTCTTCAATGGTAGTAGATGTTGCGGCGGGATTCATTTTGCCATCTTCCACTCCTATTTCAGAGCCTAGGAATAAAACTCCTAGTCCAGAATATAGGAAAGAGATCGAGCAGAGGAAAAATCTTGATCCGAGAACTGAGGCTGAAGAGCCTAGAGGAAGTATTATGGAGGAAGTGGAGGAAGAGCAAAATGTTGTACACTCTCTTCCACCTGCTGCGGAGACGACTCAACTTTCGCCTACTCCTAGAACCCTCCGCGAAGAAGAAGATCGTGAAGTGATTGCGGCTCTAGAAGATTACAGCTACAGCCCTCTGGAGGACTATTGTGACCAAGCTGCAACTACCAGCGGGAATATACCAGAAGAAGATGAAGATGAGGAGAGCTCTTCGTCTGAGAATATTGATGAATATATACAAGATCTTGAAAGAGATGATGAAGTGCATATATCTCCTAATGCTGTCGATGATACCATAAATCCTGAAGAGGATGTTGAGGTTCCAGAAAACGCTGCTGATACCTTAAATCCTGAAAAGGATGTTGAGGTAGAAGTATCTCCAGAAAAAGCAGCAGATGAAGAAGCTCCGGAAGAAACTCCCGCCACTGATCCTCAAGGTATAAAATGAAATTAGCAATCTCCTCTTAAATAGATTGATAGCTAACGTCTTTATTTATATTTTCTACAGATCTTGAGACTCCTCTAGCACCTCCGACGTGCACGGACATAGTGCCTATAACGATGGTGATTGTTAGTAGCAGTCATCATTTATCCTGTGGTTTTGAAGCGGGCAGTAGCCAAGCTGTTATGGCTGAAGCTACTTCTGCTCGGCCAGAGTCTATTCCAGCAGATGATAGGCTCATTGCTGGATTCAACCATGGTAAGATAATTTACATCTTTAATCTTCTTAGACAATAGCAAACAACAGGCAAAATGACAATTTTTACTTTTTGTAGAAGAACAACCGGGAGGGGCAACTAGCTCCACCTTGGCTCCTTTGTTCAAAGAGCCCGCTGTCCAAATGCGAGAGATTGAACATCTTGCGGCCTCGTCATCAACAGGAGTAGCTGCAACTCCTGGTGCTATAGCAACTAATAATCTTGTGATCCAATCATTTACCAGATGCTTTTTTGAATCTTTGAGACCTCTAGTAAATAGAATGATGGAAAAAAAGGGTACTAATTTTTTCATGGTTAGAGGTCCAACCTCTCTCTTAGTAAGGGCAATCCGAGAACAAGGTGACGAGGCTCAGGCCACTCTCCTGGATCATATTTTGAATGAGTTAGAGATTTCCATCAAAAGCTATAGATAGCTCAACCAAGGAGACGTAGAGTCTCTAGTGCAGGCAGAATTCGAACAACTGGCTCAAGCAGCTGACATTGAAAGGGTCAATCTCCAGAATCTTTTGGAAGCCTTCTCTGCAAAATCTGCTGAATATAACTCCAAGTTGGAATCAGTAACCTTGATGGCCGAGAGAAAAGAGAAGAGAGCTGCTGAGCTGAGGGCAGAGATTGCTCGTCTCCAGAAGGAGTTAGAAGATGAAGTTGCTGATCATCAACTTGCAACCCAACAATTCAATGCTCTGATTCAGGAGAGGGATGAGTACGTGGAAGCTCATAATGCTGAGATTACTCACCGAATGGTGGCCATGTCTGCTTTCAATGAAGAAACCATGATGGAAGATGCCAGAAGGAGGGTGATGTCCACTCGTGAAGAATGGCTGCAGACTCTAAAGCAGCAGATTGATAATCTGATAATACCTCCGTCTTAGTGGAACATTTTGTATCTTTATGTCTTTTGAAGTACATGTATTTTTGCAATGTCTCATATTTTGATTAATAAAAGATATTTTTGCTGTGGCTCCATTATTTGTTGCATATCTTGTTCAGATATAAATAATAGAGATAGAAAATATATTCAGAGGTACATGACATGATATATTTCTTGATGATTTTATAGAAAATAATTATATTCATTATATCTGCTCAGAGGTAATATGGACGTGGCAGAATATATCGAATATTATTATTTCAATAGATGACCTAATCAAGGATGATAAGTTACTGATGGGAATGAATAAATGAACGAAAATGAATCATCAAAAAGGTGTGAACGAAATAAATCGTCATAAGGAACGGGTAAACCGTCGAATGGTAGAATGAACGGACAAACCGTCAGATGGAAATAAATGAACGGATGAACCGTCAAATGATGATTAATGAACGGGTGAACCGTCAGGTGGATGTGAATGAACAGATGAACTGTCAGATGAATGTGAACGGATGAACCGTCAGTTGATAATGAATGAACGGATGAACCGTCAGGTGATGATGAAGGAACGGGCGAACCGTCGGATGGATGTGTTGCTTCATTATCTGCCTATAAATAGAACAGAATTTTAGCAGAAAGGAGCACTTCTCCTTTTCTAACATAAAAAATGTCATCTGGAGATGCATCCAAGAAGGCTGATCTTGTCCCAAAGGTTGAGAAGGGTACTGAAGAATGTCCTGTCGATCCAGTTCAATCAAAGGAGGCAGAAGTAAGCGAAGGTTCGTCTGCACCCAAGCCACCGCAAGACATCCTGGACTTTCTGCTTGAACCAGGAAGGACCGAAGAAGAGGAAGCTATGAGGATGGCCGCTTGCAAGTTCCTAGTGGGTTCTAGCAAGGAGGTTCTTGGCTCTTTTGCTGACCGTGTTTTTGAAAAGGATGGCAGTGGTCCGCGTCCCAATGTAGAGAAGGATGATAGTGACCTTCCTTAATATCATTTACTATCATTCATGATGAAAAATAAAATTTTATTTATGAACTTGAACTTGTCTGATGATTTACAAGCATTTACATTTATACATAATACTTTTTAAGGAACTTGCCATTGATAGGCATCATTGCAATTCGTCCGTCCATTTCTGAGAGTTGATAAGCTCCATTTGAGAAGACTTTGCTTACAACATAGAGACCATCCCACTTTGCATCGAATTTGCCTTTACTCATATGAGTCATAGTCATATGACGTCTGACTGTTAAAACAATTTCTCCTTGCTGAAAGGCTCAGACCTTAACTTTACGATTGAAAGTCTTAAAAATGCGAGCTTGGTATAACTCAATATGTTGTTGAGCTATTAACCGCTTCTCATCAAGTGCCTCCAATTCTTGAAGTCGAAGAAGATCATTGTTCTCTGTAGTGAGCTCATTAGCAATGGCAATCCTTAAAGAAGGAATTTGAAGTTCCAGAGGAAGAACAGCTTCACAGCCATATACCAAAGAGAAAGGTGTAAAACCTGTGGGGTTGCGGACCGTAGTTCGGTAGGCCCATAGACATTCGTCAAGCTTTTTACTCCAATTCCTTTTGTTAGTGGATACAAACTTTTTGAGGAGCTTGATAATAGTTTTGTTGAAGGCTTCAGCTAAACCATTAGCGGTAGGATTGTAGGCAGTCGAGGCGACGTTGTCAATCCGGTGATCATCACAGAATCTTGTGAATTTCTGGCTGATGAATTGCGGTCCGTTGTCATGAATGATTCGTCGAGGGACACCAAATCGATAAATGACATGGTGTTTGACAAAGTTAATGACACTACTGGTCTTGACTTCAGCCAAGGGTATAGCTTCAGCCCACTTAGAGAAGTAGTCTGTTATTGCTAGAATGAACTGATGTCCTTTAGAAGAAGGAGGATTAATAGGACCTATGACATCCATGCCCCAAGCTTCGAAAGGCCAGGAAGTGGCTGTCGGATGTAGAAATTCTGAAGGTTGATGAATGAAATCTGCATAGATTTGACAGGCTTGACATTTCCTTGCATATTCGATGGCATCTGATACCATAGAGGGCCAGTAGTAACCCATTCTTCGGATGCGATCCTGTAGTTTAGGACCGGGATGATGTGCTCCGCAGACACCGTCGTGAGCTTCACGCAACACCTGTCTTGCTTCATCACCAGCAAGACAGCACAAGAGTAAACCGTCATAAGTTTGCCGATAAAGAGTTTTGGTGGTTTAATTGTAATAGAACCGTAGAGATCGTCGTCGAATACTTGTAGCCTCCTTAGGATCTTCGGGGAGTATATCGTGAACCACAAAGTCGATGAAAGTTCTCCAATCTTCATTGATAACATTAATTTCAGCAAAATTACTGAACTCAATGTTATGATTATTTTCGACACAAAACAATTCTCGATTAGAGATAACCACTACTTGTTGTCTTCTGATAGGAACGGCTAAGACTGCTGCAAGATTGGCTAAGGCATCTGCTTCAGTATTGTAAGCTCGGCGTACATATTCAATAAAGAAAGCTTTGAATGATGTAGCCATGTTGATTGCTGCTTCAAAGTAAGGTACCAGATCTTGATGGCGGACTTCATAAGTTCCTCTAACCTGGTTGACAACCAGCTTAGAGTCGCCGTAAACTTCGAGATATTCGATATCCAATTGCTTGGCTAATTGAAGGCCGATGAGTAGAGCATTGTACTCTGCTACATTATTGGAACATGATTCATCTAGAGAGTAAGCTCTTTGGATAGTTGATCCGTTTGGAGAAACGAGAACAACTCCAACTCCTGCTACATTAGCACCATTGGGTCCGATTCTGGATGCTCCGTCAAAGAATAGACGCCAGGTTGGAAATTCTTCAGAGATTAGGTTGACTTCCAACGTCTCGTCTGGAATTTCATCTTAAAGCTTGGATGTTTCTGGTACGGGATGAGCTGCCAAGAAATCTGCCAGCGCTTGACCTTTGACAGACTTTTGAAGAACATACACCATGTCATATTGGGCTAGAAGAATGGCCCATGTAGCAAGCCGAGAATTGAGTGTGCTAGGCTTCTTCATCAGTACCCAAAGAGGATTGACTCGGGATATGACATGAATGGTTTGACCGATGATATAATGCCTTGTCTTTTGAACAGCAAATATAAGGGCTAGACATTCTTTTTCAACCGGACTATAACGGTGTTCAGCACCAATCATAGTACGACTGAGATAGTAGATGGCTTGTTCATGACCCTCTTTATTCTTTTGGGCGAGTAAAGCACCCAATGAATGGTCCATAGCACGGATGTACATTAAGAATGGAATGCCCGAGATTGGTGGCACCAAGACTGGTAGGTTCATGAGATATCTTTTAATGTCGTCGAATGCTTGTTGACATTCTTCAGTCCAAATAAAAGATACATCCTTTTTCATTAGTTGAGTGAATAGTCTGCAGCGTCCACACAAGTTCGAAATGAATCTCCTGATATACGCAAGTCGACCTTGGAATCCTCGTAGCTCTTTTAGGTTGCGTGGAGGACGCATCTCTTGAATGGCTTTGATCTTCTCGGGATCGACGTGTATACCCTTAGAGGTAATGACGAAGCCGAGAAACTTACCACTAAAGACACCCAAGAACGATTTGGTGGGATTCATCTTGAGCTGATGTTGGCGCATGAGATTGAAGATAGTTCTCAAATCTTGAATGTGATCTTCTTTCAGACGACTTTTGACGGTGATATCGTTAACATAACATTCGACTATTTTACGAAGATGTTCTCTGAAAATGGTACTCATAGCCCGTTGGTAAGTTGTACCAGCATTCTTGAGACCAAATGGCATCACTGTATAGCAATAAACTCCTCGAGGAGTGCGGAAGGATGTGTGTTTTTCATCTTCGGGATTCATCTTGATCTGATTGTATCCAGAGAATCCATCCATAAAAGATATTCGCTCGAACCCACAGGTATTGTCAATCATGACGTTCGTAATAGGGAGAGGAAATTCATCTTTCGGACATGCTTTATTAGGATCCCGAAAATTAATACAGACTCGAACCTTGCCGGTTTTCTTCAGGACTGGAACAACGTTGGCTACCCAATCAGGATGTTGTTCTTCTCGAATAAAACCACAAGCAATGAGCTTCTTGACTTCATCATCAATTGCGTCCATCATTTCAGGCTTGAATTACCGTTGCTGCTGTTTGACAGGTTTAGTATTAGGCAGAATGTTCAGTTTGTGAGTAGCAATTTTGGGATCTAAACCTGGCATGTCTTCGTAACTCCAAGCAAAGACGTCAATGTATTCTTTAATGAGAAGAATCAACTCTTGCTTATCTGCTTCTGGAAGATTCTTGCTAATAAATATCGGACGAGGTGACTCGCTTTCTCCTACATCAACTTGAACTAGTTGATCTTCAGTAGGAGGTTCTCTTTGTTCAAATCGGAGTACCCATTGATTGTCCATCTATTGAACCCATGGATCTGTTTCAGGATTTTCTTCAACGTCCTCATCATAGCCTTCCGAAAGTTCAGCGGAAACCATGTTAGAGGATACGATCATACGATGGACTTCACCAATGCTAGTGTCAGAATCCTATGATCTGGAATCGGAAGAATTAGAACATTCTTCACTGTCGGAGTCGAAGACTGTTGGGGATAAAACTGGAGGAGAAGCATATCCGAGACCTTTCTTAGTCCTGCTATAATACATCTCTGACTTTCCTTGTGGAACAGCGGTACGGAGAGGAGTCTTTCTGCCCTTACCGTCGTTGAGGCCGCTCTTGAAGTCATAACCCATCTTTCTGATGATGTCTTTTGAATGTTGACTGTAACGACAAAATTGAAGATGACCCGTGTCGTTAACTTTGCTATCATCCGTATAGCTAAATTTTTGTTCCGGTCCTTTACTAAAAAGTATTGGACGTTCACCTTTCTTGCGAGCAGGAACAATACGATATGCATCTTTTGGGTGTTCACATGAAACTTCTGTTTGAAGAGATTGTACAACTCCCATTGTAAATGATTTGAAGCTATCTAACATATCCAAATAGCATTTAGTATGATAAATAACATCAGTATACTGGAAAGTAGATGCTTTTTCATTAATTTGTATATCTGTATTTACAGCAGGACCTTAAGCCTTAGCAGGCTTGGTCAGATTGATTACAAGAGGGGGAGAAGAAGAACGTGGAGGTGGCTTGTTACGACGGAGGTCGATAAAAAGTGGCTCAGAGGAGGTGAGCTCCCTTTTTTCCTTGTTATGAGTTATATCAACAACAAGTGGCTCAGAAGAAGTGAGCTGCTTTTTGTCCTTGTTACGACGCAAGTCAATAACAAGTGGCTCAGAAGAGGTGAGCTCCCTTTGACTTTGATCAACATCAAGTGATTTCTTTTAGACTGGTAAGTGAATAGCCAGTGGTTTAGAAGATTGAGGATGAGAAACACGCCCTTTAACAGGTATGATGAGAGTGTCATTGGTTGCTGCTTCTTGATCTTCTTCAGTATCTATTGCCAATTCCACTTTCATAAATTCTTCCTTATACATACGAGCGTCGTTACAATATGCTTCGACACCCTTGAAAGGATAAAGGTCTGCAACTTCCTTGTGAACTTGCCCTTTGTCATCAATATATTTAAAGCATTGATGAAGAGTCGATGGAACAACATTGTGTTCATGGAGGAAAGGTCTTCCCAGAAGAGCATTATAAGAACAACCATGATTGTCGATGATATAAAAGGTCACCTTTGTGCGAAGATTGCCTATTTGGAGTTTTAGACGAATCTTACCCAAAGGTTCACTTCTTCCTTGGTTGAATCCCAAGATAGTAGTGATTGTGCTTGAAAGACTATGAACTGGTATCTTCAATGCATCCAACATCGTCTTTGGCATGATGCTGAGTGCAGATCCTGGATCTATCAAGATACGATCGACTTCCATTGAATCGACATATCCTGTATAGTAGAGAGGACGATCATGTCTATTATCCTCCAGCAGCATATCATCCTGAGTGAAAGTGATGTTTGGAATCAACTCCAGGACACTATGACAATGACAACAAGAGACCGGTTCGGCTTCCGGCTTTTTGAGAAGAGTTAGGCAAGTTTCAGCCTGCATCAGGGCTTCACTTAAAGTTTCTCGAGTCTCTTTGGAAAGGCACAAGAGCTCGAAGATTGATAGCCTAGCCGGTGTATTGGCTAATTGAGCCAATATATCAAAGTTGTACGGCTTTTCAAGTCCTGTAGGAGATGATTTCTTCAAGGGTTTGTCAAAACGGACTTATTGCTTGCCTTTGTCAGCAACCACCGGCTTAGGAGGAATAGGTACTACAACTGGTGAAGATGTAGAAGGAATCTCTTCAGAGGAAGTAGATTGTACTGGAATAGGTTCAGAAGAAGAGGTAGGATCCTCTTGAGCTTCAGAATGATCTTTCAAATAGGCTTTCCCTGATCTGGTGCCTAGCAGAATTTCTTCGTCAACTATGGGGTCAAAAGACACCATGTTGCAAGTCTTTGTCTTGGCTTTAGAACGACCTTTCTTCTTGGAAGAAGAGGGCACTTCGAATTCCGGAGCAAGATCGGGATGGATCCACATAATTTTGCCATTGTCAAGAGACAAGGGGACATGACCTTCATTTGGTGGAAGCGGAAGATTCTCAATCTCAAGAGTAGCTTTGGGAATAGGAATGACACCGTGCTGTACCATCTGCGGAGAAAAGTCACCAAACTGGACTGAAACCATATTCGCAGTAACAGTCTTCTCATCTTGCTGTAGAGTGACGACACCAGCATTGACAAGCTCTTGAATTTTGCCTTTGAGCACGTAACATGCTCGAGTAGGATGTCCAATGAATCTGTGGTAGACACAATATTTAGGATGATCGGTCTTACCGACTTCATCAGGTTTCTTTGGGTCTGGGAGCTGAATCTTGTTGCTTTTGAGTAAACATTCAAAGATGCTTGCAGTGTCATTCTCGTCGAAGGAATATTCTACTTTCGGACGAGGTTTCCTCGGTTGCGGTGCAGAAGGAGTGGAAGTGGATGTAGGTTGAGCTACATTGACAGCCAAAGATTCTTTATTCTTGTTCAAATTGATGTTCAAAGTCTCTTTTGCTTTACGGTTGTTCTGGCGGTTGCCTCCACCTGATGTCTGATGTTCATCTCGATCGGGGTTAGACATTTGTACCCCCAATTGTTTGAACTTCTCGGCACTCACTTTCGCAGCTTTGGCATTGACAATGAATGAAGGCCAATCTTGGAACTGGGTAGATCCTGTCCACATACTGATGATAGGCAAAAGATTTGCCTTACAAGTATCAATAGTGACAGCAGCTGGAGTTCCGGGGGGCATCTTTAAGGCTTCACGGTGGAACCGTTCGATAAAACTCTCAGCAGTTTCATTGTATTTCTGTTTGATTTTGTTGAGAGCCGACATAGTCATGTCATTGAATCCTTCATAGAACGATTCCAGGAAGATTTGCTTGAGACCTGAAAAGGAAGTGATACAACCATCAGGCAAACTTCTGTACCAGTCATATGCTACGCCGGCTAAACAACCGACGAACACTCTGGTAAGAAGAGCGTCATTTGGCTGGAGTTGAACGGTCGTTACCTCAAAATGATTGATGAACTGACTAGAAGAAGTACTGCCATCGAACAAAGAGATCGTTGGTATCTTGTACTTTAGTGGGAATGGGACTTCTTTCCATTCAACTGGATAAGGCTGCTTGATCCCCAATCTTTGCAAGTTGTCTTTCTCTTTGAAAGCTTCAAACTGGGTTCGCAAGAGTTTGACAGCTTCATTGGCGTCTTCAAACGATGAAGAAGGAGCAGGTTGAGTTAGAGTGGTAGGAGGAGGAACAGCATTGTAAGCACTACCCCCAGCTCCTGATTGACTAGGTGTAGTTTGAATTTGTACTTGTACAGAAGGCATTTGAGGGGACACTACCCCCAGCCCAGTATTGGCAGGTACCGAAGATGCTATGATCTCTGGACTCATAGCAGGTACAGTTGGTGGTGTGGCATGTTGTGCTACTATGATGGAATGCATACTAGCAACCATTTCAGCCATGGTTTTTAGCTTGTCTTCAAGTGCAGCGATTCGCTGTTCCTGATTTGCAGAAGTTGAAGCATTTGGATCTTCATTGACAATATAAGCTGTCACTTCTCTTGGTGCAGTGGAAGACACTGTTTGTTCAGAGCTTTCGCTGTATGCATCATAATCGGAGAAAGAGTCATCTCCTGACTGAGAAGTAGGAAGATAAACTGAAGAGTTTTGAGAAAGATTCTTTTGACCGATTGTATCTCGGCTTCAAGAACGGGTATGTCGAAACCCTCCTTCAGAAGATTCTTGGAGTAATTCTAAATACCGTTGACTTGGTTTACGAGGTTTGCCATGCTTAGAGCACCTTCTACCCCAGTGTATCGGGAAGTCATATTGATAGAAGCATACAAGACTTCATCTTCTTCTGACATAGGTTCAGATTTAGCAAAAGTCAGGCGATCGAAGACAGATCATTTTGTTGTTTGACAACAACATTGGATGATGACCTTGTGATTGCAATGATGATCAGATGGTTGAACTGAAGGTGTTGAAACATTGTCTCGTTTTTGTCTGAGATGTTCTCGGAGATCGGGAACAACAGCAGGACGAGGAAAACTCTGAGGGATTTGTTCTTTGATAATATTCGGAATATGATTCCGATTCTTCAAGTGTTTAGTCCCTTGAGTGTACAGGGAAGTACTCACTTCGTTGGCATAAGTGTCGGGATTTTTAACCCTGGAGATTTGTTTTTGATGATATTTGGTCTTCGGCATTGGCTGTTTGCATTTCACCGAAGTGGATCTGTTAAGATAAGTTCTGAGATCAGCAAATTCATCCCCAGGGGTTTCTGTTTGAGACACCAGCAGTTTTCCCTGTCTAGAACGGGAATCTTGAGAGTCGGGAGATCCTGAAATTCTGCTACCGGGGTAGGAAGAATACCTTTTTGGTCAGTACAAGTTCTCTTGTTATAAAGAAAAAAAGAATCCTTGTTTGAAAGAGTTCTAGTACTGATTGGTGCCGAGGCACGTTCAGATTGATCTTCTTCAGTAAAAACTGAAGAAGATTGAGAAAAGACCAAAGGGCCTTTTCTTTTGTTTTGTGAGGAAGGGTTAGCTAAAGAGCATTTCCCTCTGTTGTCTTCCAAGTCAAAGGACGAAGAAGTTTGAGAAAAGACCAAAGGGCCTTTTCCTTTGTTCTGAAGAATAGTAGGAATAGCCAAAAGACTACCCCCAGTGGATTGCGCAGGAGCAGCACTCTTCCCCTTATTGTGTAAAGAAGAGAGATTAGCCAAAGGGCAGTCTTTCTTGGATTGCGCAGACATGGTTTGCGCATGAGTGGATGGCACACTGGCAGGTTGCGCAGGAGAGTCCTTGACAGAGAACTTTCTGGATCTGGCCACAGACACTGTGGTTTGCGCATCAGGAGTTCTGGCCACAGAGTGTTTGGGGTGTACTCTAGTTGCTGGATTGTTGGTTTGTACAGGAAAATGGGCAGCCAATTGCGCCAGGGGCATATGAGTCTTGTACTTGGCTAAGGCAGCATATGAAGTCTTCTGTGTACTGGCAGAAACAGATTATGCAGCAGTGGCAGAGATAGATTGTGCAGCATGCTTGATGACAGAAGCTTTGGACTGTGCAGCAGTCTTGATAGTAGACTGCGCAGAAGTTTTGCTTGCAGCATCAATAGACTGCACAGCAGTCTTTGGGACCCACACTCGACATACTTTGCTTGTGGCAGAAGTGGTTGCAGTACGAGGAGTGGTCTTGGAGTTGATCATAGCCTCGTAGGCTGTCTGGTTGATCTTCACAACCAGTGTCTTCTGCGTCTTTCCGATAGACGCTACGTCACATTGAGTTGTCACTTCCTCATCGGAGGAGAAAGTCGTCCCCAACAGAGTCGCCATTTTGTTTGCAGAAACAAAAGTTGAAGAACTTTATTGATACAAACTTTGTAAAAGATTACAATTTGAATTCTGGGAATGGTACAACTTTAGGAATCTAATCTTGATGACGATTGCATTATCCCTTGGACGATATGAACTTTGAAGACAAAGCCTCTGAAGTTGAAGACAACTCTGGAATTGAAGGAAAAAAAACCTCGGAAGTTGAAGGCAAAAGCCTCGGAAGAATGCAGCAGCACTTGGGCAAGAACTCCTGAACTCTCTGAACTTTGAAGTCTGATCTCTCTATAATCTAATCTCTGATTATTTATCCCTCCTTGATCCCCTTGAATAGAGACTTGAAACTCTTTTTATAGAGTTCTGAGAAATAACTAACTTTTAGTTATTCTGGACTGCGCATGATGGATTGTGCAGCAATGGACTGCGCAGGCAGTTGCTGGATCATGGGCCAACTGTCTTAGACACATGGCATCATTTGATTGAAATGCGCATGATCGTACATAGACAATTGCCACGAAATAAGCAATTGATGACATGAATGCCACGTGTATTTTGTCATTTTGTGTTGATAGAATGCGCACACTGAATTGTGCTGGTCTTGGATTACGCAGACGTGGACTGTACAGGAAATGGATTGTACCAACATAAATTACGCCAACATGGATTGCGCTGCCAGCTGTCCTCGAGCGCCGTGCTGCACGATTAAACGAACGGTCGCCTCGTTCTCCGTGCTGTCAGCTGTCAGAAGATTTGATTTATGTCAGGTAATGATGGTGATTTGCCACATCAGCCTGCGCGCTTGGAAGTGTGTGCAGTCTATCACGCGCAATCTGAAGGATGCACAATCTGATATCTGTGCAGTTCATCTGAAAGTTGTATTTCTTGATTTTCTGACTTTGTTGATGTGTGCAACTTGATTTTTTAGGACCTACAGCATGATCAAGATAGATTCCATGTGTGTTGGTATGAAAGCTTCGTCGCATCTCCAAGGCCGAAGTCCATGCGTATCAGCAAGATAAAGCTTCGACGCATCTCCAAGATCAGCGAGATAAAGCTTCGGCGCATCTCCAAGACTGAAGTCCATGCGCATCAACAAAGTGAATCTTAGGCGCATCTCCAAGGTGTAGCTTGAAGAGCTACACCCATGCGCTTTAGCAGGGTGGTTAGCATATGTTCCAAGATGGTTACCTATCCATGCACTCAAACCGTGCATAAAATGACTGTGTTTGAAGAAGACTCTCCATGGCGGCCACTCAACGATGACTTCTTTGCGCACATCAGGGTACGTCGTGTCGATGACTTGGGGCTCATCGGCGTCGACTTTGACGGGCTTCTTGCCCTAGCCTTTTATCTTGCTAGCAGCACCATAGGGAGCTTTGGGAGCCATTAGACATAAACTAGGGTTTTTTAAGAAAGGGGAAAAACTCTTAAGGTAGAAGAAGAAGAAAGAGAGCAGAATAGTCTCTCTCTTCCACCCAGGCACCTATTTATAGGCTTGGGCCATGCGTAACCTGATGAGATATGACGTCAACAGCGAACGCTTGGAGTTTTGTGAAGAGACGGCTTCAATTCTTCAAAAAGATTATCATTAATTCGGCTCAAAAACTGAGGCATTATCTCTTCAACAGAATGTGCCATCATAGCCATGCACGAGAATGGCCATTCGTCCAAGCAGAGCATGTGCCCAAAGCTTCTACTATCCATGCTTTTTGTTCAAAGTATTCCAAAACTTGTCCTAAGTTTTGAAAACTTTGAAGGGGGTCTTGTAGAAGTATGGAGTTTCAGGCACATCAAGGGGTCTGAAGTTTCTATACGCCACAAACAATAAAGACACTAGAAGATGAAAGCACATGAAAATAAGATTTTTATTTATATAAAAATCTATTACATGACTTTTCATTACATTGAAAGTCTACTAAAAAAAGCATAGTCTAATCCCTACGGATAGGCGCATCACCCTGACGTCTCAGCATAGGCACCTCGTCGCGAGCAAATCACTTCCTTGTCAAACAAGTGAATCACTTCCTCGTCAATGCACAGGCCCATCTACAAGCCTGTAGCTCTTCCAGCATAATGAAAGTTGGGGCACGTCGACCCCAAACTCTGTATGCAATTCGGTACTCGATTTTGTCTCATAGAAGAACATTGCCAGTAAGGTACTCGATCATGAACTACTCTGTCCACATATTACTCGGCATATCTCAGTCTTCTGAAGAAGTTCGTCATCAAAATCAAAGTTTTTTTGAACGAGGAGATCCACAACCCGCAGCATAACATCTTGCCAAAGAGGAGGATCGGTTGAGTTCATTCTCATTGAGAAGTTGTGCGAAATAAAGAGCAAGCTTCACTGCTATTTATAGGCTAGGGCAACCTAACCCATGTGCCAAGTGGAAGCTCTCACCAAACTTAATGCGATAAATCTAGCGTTAATTGCAATGAATCTGCCATTTCAAATTCAGCTAAGTCAAAGTCATTTAATTGAGCCTCGAAATGCTCAACAAAGTTGACCAAGGGAGATACGCCCTATAGTTGATGCTCCCCTCGGACAGATGCGCTCCTTAGATATATGCGCTCGATAACTGATGCGCGTATGAGTACATACGCCTTACGGGAAATGTGTCTACCCGAGCACGTCTCCTATCAGAGCATTTAATGCTAAGTGACAGAAGTTGCGAACACACGTCTTGAGGACTGAACAATTGACACTTTCAAAGAAATCGAAGAAACGCCCATGTCAGCATCATCATTACTTGATTTGATCGATCACAAAAGTGCTTTACCATTTGGCCAACTAAACACTAGCATGCACCTTCACGGCCATGCGCCCGAACTTTGCATGCGCTTCTATAATCGTGAGCCTAGACTTGCTACTTCCCCAAAAGTCATAAGCCAAGTCTACTCAAGTGCCAGATCCTAGGTACATCCAAACAAGTCATCCTACAACAAATCAAAGATCTTTGAGCAATGAGCACGTGCCACATGTCACTGACTCAGTTCTGCCAACAAACGGGTGCTAACCACCCAAGATCTCAATAAAATACGAATCTCAACAACTACTACGTGTCAGCTCCTTCGAAACCCAATAGTGTAGTTTCAAACAAATTCAGTTCAAGCTTTCTGGCGCAGTGCCCCTGCATCCAACAAAGTCATGCACGTAGCGTTCCTGCGTGCAAAAGCGCCATGCGCATATCGCATATGCGTGCATAAACGGATCATTTCGTTGCCTATAAATAGAAGGATCATTCCTTCATTCAATCTTATTCACCTTCACATCTCCACTTCATCGAACTTTGCAAGCCCTTCAACAACTTTAAACCCGGAGTTCATCTAGACGTTCAGAGAGTCCGAGATCGTTGTCAGATCGTCAATGGAGTAAAGAATCAACTCTACATCGCCATGGTTCCTAGAAAAAAATAAAGTGTAGTCCAAGGATTCCATCGAAATCCTACATTGTACTCTGTTTAATTTGATCATTTATAAAAAAAATTAGTTACTTTTTTAATGGCAAACATGTGTTGGCCCAATGATTGTATCATGTTTTTGAATATGGTTAATAGGTTAAGTTTAGCATTTCATTATCACTAATCTTCATACTATCACTATAGCATTTCTACTTATACTTATATCTTTGGTGATATGTGCCCATTGGTTTACATCTTAGTGATATGAGCTTATCTATCTTAAATTTAATTGGGTTGCCAAAATTAAAACTATGTTTTTGATTGTGGTCATTCAATTAAGTTTAATCATTCTGATATCACTAACATTTATGCCATCACCTTAGCACTTATACTTAAACTTTGCATAGTCCTAATGTGCTTTAATTTATCATACTTGCTACTATGGATATTGCTTTGTTCGTCTAACATGTACATGCAGAAAAGTAATAAGCAAGATCAACGTGGACTATGCAATGAAGAAATCATGGTGGGCCAAAGACGACGGATCCCACAAGATTTCTTTGAACCACCCGACGACATCTCTGGAGCCACGCACCGGGGGTTCCGCTGCCCGGTCAGCAGACGGGGGTCGAGGGGGCAGCGCCCCTCGTCGGGGGTTCGGGGGCGAAGCCCCCGAAAGGTATTCAGTTTTCGCAAACTGGATATCTTTGGACAGCTGCCGCCAAGGGAAAAAGCTAGCACCTATCGAAGGAAGAAGCCAAGCCATGCCATCATCATTTCAAGACTCTGAAGAAGCCTGTACCTGCTACAATATATCTGGAGTCTGTAATGAGTCTTAGAAATAATTGTAAACACAAGAAATGGATGGCAAAATCGAAAGCTAGGGTAGATAATAACCCAGGACAATCTTCGAAATCCTGGCGGATAATCCGGCGGATCTTCGTGGAAATCCGACGGAAGATCCGAATGGTCTCACAGAATACCTTCTGTGAGTGTTCGGATTATCCGGCAGAAAATCGTGGAATTCCGGCGGATTTTCCGTCATATGACGGTTTGCATTCCAACGGTTGGATTTTACGAATGATTGATCCCAACGGCTCTTTTTATAGCCGTTGGACTATTCAGGCGGATGATCCGGCAGATTTCCGCAGAAATCCGACGGATGATCCGTCAGCCTGTGAAAGTTGCATTATTGCACTTTCCTTTGCTTTGGTTATAAATAGCCTTGAACCCCCTTCATTCAAGGTTGATGCTTTGAGCCTAAAAATTTCCAAACCACCAAAGCTTATCCACATACAACTCTACAAAGCTTTCATTTGCCATTCACAAATTGTGTTAGAGTTATTGAGTTGAAAAGTGAGATCTTCATCCTATTGTATAAGGAGATCAAAACCTATTGTGAAAGGTTGAAGTTGGAGAGTCTTCGTATCCAAACTCTCGGTTGAAGTTGGGGAGTCTTCGTATCCAAACTCTCGGTTGAAGTCGGAGAGCCCTTCGGATTAAAGCTCTTGTGTAAGAAGTTGGCGAGTTCTTCGGATCCAAACTCGTGTGTAACTATTTGCTCAAATAGTGGATTAAAGCCGGAGAGAGTTCCGGGACTGGACTGCCTCTTAGGAGGATACCAGGATACATCGGGTGTCGGTATTGTGTTTGCTTCTTCTCTTGCACTTATATTTTTAAATTGCCTATTAGCTTGTGCTAAGTGCTTGATTAGTTAGCTTGACCCTATTCACCCCCCCTCTAGGGTTCCTACAATTGGTATCAGAGCAAGGACTCTATTGTTAGGCTTAACATCCTTAGAGTAGATCCTTATTATTTTTCTATGGCAACCTATTCCTCATCCTCCGATAAAGAGGGTTTTATTTCTAGTAGCATAGACAATCATGTTTCTTCTAAATGCAAGAAATGCTCTAAGTGGAAAGCCATGGCTAAACAATCCTTAGAGATTCTTGACAACCTTCATTCTACAAATGAAGAACTTTCTGAAAAGGTTATTCATTTAGAAGAAGCAAATGAGTTTTTGAGAAATAAAAACAATATTTTATTATCTAGACTTGATTCTCAAAACTCATCTTGTATTTCTTTAAAGAGTTTGAATGAGGCTTTAATTTTGAAAATCAAATCTCTTTCCTCATCAATAGAAGATCTTAAGAGGCAAACACATGAGCTTAATCATTTGCATGATTCTTCTATTGACACTTTAAAGAAACAAAATGATGCTTTTATCTCTAGAATTGCTTTATTTGAAAAAGAGAATAATGCTTTAAATGTTAAATTTGATTCTCTTACTTGTATGCATGATGATTTGTTATTAGAACATAATATTCTTAAAACCAAATCTTCTCATGCTCATTCTAGAGATATTCATCATTCTAGTATGTCACATGTTCATAACCATGCTCATTCTGATACATGTGCACACACTAGTATTAGGTGCTTCTATTGCTCTCGCATTGGACACATGAGCTTAACTTGTCCTATTCGTAGGAGTTTTTCTACCAATGCTAGAGTAAATAGTATATGGGTCCCTAAAGCTAACAAATGTGGATCCAAGTTTATTTGGATACCAAAGTCTTCGCCTAATGTTGTAGGTGGAGCTTCTTATATCGGGACATAGCACCGAGGAGCGTGTTGGTGGTTGCAAAGCTCAAAGGACATCTTCCAAGCAATTACACCAACACAAGCGTGGCCACTAGAGCCACTTTGGTAACATGCTAAGCGATTCTCTTTAAATTGTTTATATTAGTAGAATCTAGCATGTTTCTCTTGATGTTTTGCTACTAGCTCACATTGATATCCTTAGTTGCTTATTGTATAAATCAATGTGAGATATAATACTAGCATGCTTAGTTAATTCTCTTATTATTTCTTTTATCTAGCATGACTAGTTACTTAGCTTAAATGATTAGTTCACACTATGTAGTCTATCACTCATTCTCTATTAGTGTGACACATTTTTTTTTATGCTTGTTATTCTTAATCTCTTTATTATGAAGCATGCATATCACTCTAGTCCATAGGAGCTTGATTTTGATTTGAGTTAATATGATTTTAACTCTCCGTCTTTAAAGTTTTTGAAATAGTTACTTCTTGCCGGTTTGTATTTAATATGTAGCATTTACTTTAAATCGGTATTTGTGAATATATATATGTTTAGCACAAGCTTCTTATCACTTGACAAGTATACACTTATACTTCCATTTTAATCTTGTGCTTACATAATATATTCATTTTTGATTCTCATACTTTATCTTGATTATCTTCTTGAGAATCAATTATGTCTTTGCCTAATGAAGTTTATTTATACATGTTTTTAAATTTGTGATAGTTTTTTCAAATATTCATTAAGGATACATGACTATATTCATTAAATTTCTATTTACATGTAGATCATGTATTTCTTATGTTTATATTTTTTTGTATAAATATCTTTATGTGGGCATATGAGTTAAGCTAAAGTTTTATATTGACTTGAAGAGTATTTAAATATACTTTTTACCTTCAAACTTGTGCTTATCTCATACCTTAGCTATTGATTCCTTTGACCAAATTCATTCTTCTTGAATCAATTAGCTTCCTCCTTAAAGTCTTCTTTTGATGATATCTTCTTGACTTTTTGGTTGGCATTATGGATACATGTTCTTAATTGGTTTTTGATCTTTTCATATATGCCTATTCGTGATATATATAGTTTCATATATATTAGTGATTCCTAACTTTTGATATTTATTTGTTTTATACCTTTAAGTTAGGATGTTGAGAGAGAATATTTGTTTATGCCTAGCACTTGACTATTTATGGAAGTTCTTTTAAGAATCACATGGTTTTGTGCTTTGTCTTGTTTTTATATTTACCTCCATTTTTTTTTTGTGCACATTTTCAAATCGATATCTTCTATATATATACTATGGTGCACTATGATAGCTCTTTGAAAAATGTACTTCTTGATATCTTTAGCATTTAGCTTTCTTGATCTTAATGATCTTTCTTTGCTCATTCCTTGGGTTTATGCTTCTTTTTGAATTATTGTTGCCCAATGATATTTTTGTAGCACATGAGAATATCTGTAATTGTTACATCATATTTCTCATGACTTTAGCTACTATGGTTTGAGCTTTTGTGTTGAGATTTTCCATTTCTAGAGAATACACTTATTTCATAATGGTTATAATATTTTGTGTTCTCTAGATCGATCTATCATTCATTATCTTGGGTTAATCTCAATACTTGGCAAAGAGATTTATTTTATTATGTTTTCATGAGTATCTCTTTTGGCCTATACTTGATAAGAGTCTAATTCATTTATATATCATCTTATGCTCTTATCCTTGCTTAGTAAAGAGTCTCTAAATCATTTTGATCATTCAAAATGTATTCCCTTAATTGTGAACTCTATGCTTAAGCAAGTATTTTTTTTGTTTTTTGTTAGTGACTTAAGAATTAATGAGCACATTTATCTTGTAAATGGCTTCTCTCATTAATCTTATTTGGATTATATAGTTTGCTTATTTGTGATATATTATTTAGCTATATAATTTTGGCTCTCTTTCACACATCTAGCTATATTCCTATACTTCAATCTATATATGATATGCTAGTTTACAAAAACAAGATTTGTGATATGCTTAATCTCTAAAACTAGTTTTACAAATTCCTTATTAAATCTTGTTTTCTCTTAGAGGTTTGTGATTGCTTGTTTTAACTCTCTTCCATAACTAGTCATTAGCAAGTCTCTCTTAAATTTCTCTCACTTTTTGAGTCATGTTTTCATCGTATTATCATTTACATCTCTTCTTTATTATGTTGGTAATTATTTAAATGAGATTGACTCTTTCCCATGTTAATGTGTGAGATTTTTTTTTGGACTTGTGATTTTCTCTTGATGAGATTCATTAGATCATATTTATTCATTTGTTTCCTTTATGAATGATCCTAATGATTGAGTAGTCCTAAACTATCTAATTTTGTAAATGTCAAGTTAATTTATTACTCTACTTTGACTACTCATGGTTTATCACATATGACCTTTGCTATTTGAACTTTATTGGTCTTTCATTTAGAAGTAGCAAAGTTTGGATATTATCCGGTTGATGGGTACATATGCGATAAAACATATCTAGTCCATGTAAAGCAATAAATTGGTTGATTATTTCTTAATTAGATATTCATGGACATGATGTTTGAGTTTCATTTTTATTTTATTTTTGAGCTATATTATGTCTATCATCATGATTGTTCTTAATTGACTTTATTCTTTTTTTATGATGACATTTTCTCAAAGGATTACATACATTAATCTATCATATTTAAATATGAGATTCTTCTATATAGACTAATGTATGCCATCTTTTGATTATATGTGCTTTATTGGAATATTCTTTTGATTTCTCATCTTTAGTGGCTATTAATTGGTTATCTCTTCTTGACTAAAGATGATATTTTTCGTCTTTTGACGATATTGTAGCCTTATATGCATCGAGCAAGGGGGAGAAATCTATAGTTGATTTACCCCTAGATCTTGTAGTTTTCTATTTTATGCTATAAGTGCTTTGGAACTAGATACGCATATTTTGAGGGGGAGCAAATTAATTGATTCAATTCATTTATACCCTTAAATATGTCGTATACCTAGTTTATCATGGACCCATACCTTCTTCTTTTTCATATCTTAGTGAATGAGGTCATGATACTTTTATTTGTGAAGGGTTTGTGAGAGTATATGCTATTGTCTTTATCTTTTATCTCTCTTTTATATGGATTAAATAAGTCATCTTCTTAAATATTAACTTTCATATATTATCTTGATGACTATTGTGCCTTCGTTGGTTTGGCTTTTCTTTCATGCTTAATTGAGTTGGCTTTCCTTGTTGAGGACTTATCCAAAATTCATGATTTTTATCTACTTTGGTAGTACTTTGAGGGGGAGCATTCAAGTCGACTGAATTTCTGCTTCTCAAGTATTTTTCTCCTTTACCTTCATGTTTATCTAAAGGGTATTCATATAGCATGATAAGGTAATTGAGTTCAAATGCATGAACTTGGATAAGCATATAGATCTTGCAAATAATGAGATTACTTTATATCAATTATAATATTTTACATTGATCATTCTTTTATTTTGTTCCACTATTTACTTGTGGACAATTATGATTATTAATGGTTTCTTTGATCAATGTTTCAAGTTTACATCTGTTCAATTGGTATCAAGTTTATTTAATCTCATATCTCAATTGGTATCTATTAGTTGCAATTATCTATTCCTCATGGCTTTTGTTTGAAATCCTTTATTTCATAGTTCTCTTCCAAAACTGGAGCAATATTTGTTATCCTATTGTGTTTTGGATTTATTCCTTGGATTTCAAGTTGGTAAACTACTTATTTCTTTTTCTTCAAATTCTTTTAAGTTTTACCAACCATATTGTGTTTTGACAAGCAATTTTCTTTAGTACTCTACATTTGGTATGTAGTTTTATACACTTGTCTTTACACACTTCTCCTATTGTTCCTCAATTAGTATATCTTGATCATGATTGTCTATGCCTTCCCCATGCTCTGATTTCTATGCTTGAGATTGATTTCTTTTTATCTCTTAGTACGGGGGAGCCTTTTTTTGATCATGTCAAAGGGGGAGAAGTAAGTTTAAGTATGCTTTTATAAGTAATCTAAATAGTGTACTTTTAGTGATATTGCTTATGTCCTTTGTATATTAGTGATACATGCATCTATTTTGTCTATACTAAACTTAACCGATTTGCCATAATCAAAAAGGGGGAGATTGTTGGCCCAATGATTGTATCATGTTTTTGAATATGGTTAATAGGTTAAGTTTAGCATTTCATTATCACTAATCTTCATACTATCACTATAGCATTTCTACTTATACTTATATCTTTGGTGATATGTGCCCATTGGTTTACATCTTAGTGATATGAGCTTATCTATCTTAAATTTAATTGGGTTGCCAAAATCAAAACTATGTTTTTGATTGTGGTCATTCAATTAAGTTTAATCATTCTGATATCACTAACATTTATGCCATCACCTTAGCACTTATACTTAAACTTTGCATAGTCCTAATGTGCTTTAATTTATCATACTTGCTACTATGGATATTGCTTTGTTCGTCTAACATGTACATGCAGAAAAGCAATAAGCAAGATCAACGTGGACATATGCAATGAAGAAATCATGGTGGGCCAAAGACGACGGATCCCACAAGATTTCTTTGAACCACCCGACGACATCTCTGGAGCCACGCACCGGGGGTTCCGCTGCCCGGTCAGCAGACGGGGGTCGAGGGGGCAGCGCCCCTCGTCGGGGGTTCGGGGGCGAAGCCCCCGAAAGGTATTCAGTTTTCGCAAACTGGATATCTTTGGACAGCTGCCGCCAAGGGAAAAAGCCAGCACCTATCGAAGGAAGAAGCCAAGCCATGCCATCATCATTTCAAGACTCTGAAGAAGCCTGCACCTGCTACAATATATCTGGAGTCTGTAATGAGTCTTAGGAATAATTGTAAACACAAGAAATGGATGGCAAAATCGAAAGCTAGGGTAGATAATAACCCAGGACAATCTTCGAAATCCTGGCGGATAATCCGGCGGATCTCCGCGGAAATCCGGCGGAAGATCCGAATGGTCTCACAGAATACCTTCTGTGAGTGTTCGGATTATCCGGCGAAAAATTGCGAAATTCCGGCGGATTTTCCGTTATATGACGGTTTGCATTCCAACGGTTGGATTTTACGAATGATTGATCCCAACGGCTCTTTTTATAGCCGTTGGACTATTCAGGCGGATGATCCGGCGGATTTTTGCAGAAATCCGGCGGATGATCCGTCAGCCTGTGAAAGTTGCATTATTGCACTTTCCT
Organism: Iris pallida; assembly: GCA_029216955.1. Classification (NCBI taxonomy): domain Eukaryota; kingdom Viridiplantae; phylum Streptophyta; class Magnoliopsida; order Asparagales; family Iridaceae; genus Iris; species Iris pallida. Next base: position 13,665,268 of record JANAVB010034418.1, on the reverse strand, counting down.
TTGCTTTGGTTATAAATAGCCTTGAACCCCCTTCATTCAAGGTTGATGCTTTGAGCCTAAAAATTTCTAAACCACCAAAGCTTATCCACATACAACTCTACAAAGCTTTCATTTGCCATTCACAAATTGTGTTAGAGTTATTGAGTTGAAAAGTGAGATCTTCATCCTATTGTATAAGGAGATCAAAACCTATTGTGAAAGGTTGAAGTTGGAGAGTCTTCGTATCCAAACTCTCGGTTGAAGTTGGGGAGTCTTCGTATCCAAACTCTCGGTTGAAGTCGGAGAGCCCTTCGGATTAAAGCTCTTGTGTAAGAAGTTGGCGAGTTCTTCGGATCCAAACTCGTGTGTAACTATTTGCTCAAATAGTGGATTAAAGCCGGAGAGAGTTCCGGGACTGGACTGCCTCTTAGGAGGATACCAGGATACATCGGGTGTCGGTATTGTGTTTGCTTCTTCTCTTGCACTTATATTTTTAAATTGCCTATTAGCTTGTGCTAAGTGCTTGATTAGTTAGCTTGACCCTATTCACCCCCCCTCTAGGGTTCCTACAACATGCACAATTTCGGGTCAACTTAGGCCATTAAGACTACTATCAAATTTTTAGTCCTAACTTCCAACTAGAGTTCGAAACTCGACATAGACCAAAATTATATGACCCAACATATAATTTTGACCCATTTTGGGCCTACTACACACATGCCACTAGTGTGCCACTCAATTGACTTTTCATGTGCTATTTATTTTTAAATGGCACACAAGTCGAAACTATAGACATATTAGACTCAAATCGATCACAGAAATTCTACCGACCCAAAACTAGTCCAACTAGGAACCCATGGGGCCTATTCTAGGGTAACCTATCCTATTAAACATATCTTAGATTGATTTATATGAATTAATATACAACCACATTAATTCAAATTTAATTTAAACCAACTCCAAACAACTTTCCTATTTTGGGCCCGATTTAAATCATAGGAGATAGAATTGGTGTATCTTTTAGAATAGGAAATCAAATCCAACCAAACCAAATCCTACTCTACCCCAAATTCTTTACCCATACGTAAACCTCTCCCACCTATGATTTTTGAATACTTTTTATATATTTTTCTATTAAAACCGAGCGCCCCTTCAATTTTTTTTCTATTTTCGTACTTTCCTTTCCACCCGACAGAAACTCATCACCCCGACCTCTTCCAACACTCATACCACCCTTATATCAACCCTAAGACACCCTCCTAAGTTCTCAGCACCTTCTTAAGGAGTCTTAACCCCTAATTTGGTCGATACGAGGTGCGAAAGGCACCTGAAGTCGACTAAACTTGTGCTAAATTTGTCATAGCAGGTTAGTTGATTCTAGACGAGGTTTTATCTACTTTTTATTATCCAATTTGCCTAAAGTTAAAACTAAAAGTTACCCCTATGTGTCTACTTTAATCACTGATCGCAAAATCGCAAAGTTCCAAGCGGTTTGCCCGTGGCGTCGATTCTACGACAAGTATCTAGAACAGACAAGTTCTGTTGCGAGTAGTTTTTCACCCACCTAAGATCAGCTTTGATCTTTCTAATATTTTTATTCAGAATCTAGACGTTGATAGCTTTCCAAAGCATATCTATTTGTTAGGTTTTGTGTTCTTTTGCTATTTTTAAATTTTTTTGACATTTGCTATAACACCGAACTTTGAAAAATCCTATGTTCCTTGTGACCAAATATTCCAATACTTCATAAAATTTTATTAAACTATTTGTTGTGCAAGTTTTATTGTTAAAAATATTATTATAACTAATTTCTGAAATTTTTACAAAATTTAATATTTTAATTAATTATTATTTTAGGGCTAAATTAGTAGGTCAAATTGTGGTATCAATGTGTAGTATTAACATAGTATCTATTGTGAAAGAGTTTCACCAATAGAATAGTAATTTTGGATATTAGATATTTATAATTATTTTCTAGAATTTAAATATATTATTTTTATTATAGTTATAAATTAATTAATGAGAGATGTTGGTACTTATATGTTAGATAGTGTTGTATCAACGTTATGGAGACTAGTAGACGTAGATGCTAATATGATCTATATATGGTAAGATGAAATATAATATTAATAATAGTGTATTATTATAGGTGATCTTGGAAGAAGTGTTGATGATATCGGAGCTGGTCAGGCATACCCTCAAACAACAGTTACAGGAAAGTATACCTTGTCGTGGTTATAGATTGTTTCCTTTTTCTTTCTTGTTGTTTATTTTGATTAGTATTGCATTACGTAAGGACGTTGATACTTAGTGTCCGTTTCGTAGATGGGTACCGATGTTATGATAATGACATCGAGTATTGACATAGGCATTGCATGCATATTGACGTGTCCATTGACACGATTGACCACAGGACATCGACACCTTCATGATGCAAGGTTTACATCACTATTCGTGGTATTGACCTCGTAATAGCATTCTAGATTGTTCATCATTATTGCTATTGTTATCGAGATGACTGTAAAGACTTGATATTGCTAGATTCTAGACATAGGGTTGGAGAGAACTTGACTACAGTATCAGACCTAATGTCGTGTGGCATGTTGTTTAGTGACCCTTTAGCTCTGTAGCAGAGTAGAGGATTGTCACTGTCGAGAATTTATTATCCTTGGTTCCAAGACACGGTATTGGGGACAATATCCTGCTAAGGTGCTTGTGAGCCTTAGTGGTGAGGACTGGTATTCTAGGAGAGTTTCTCACTTGTATAGCACATAGACGGATACAATAGACTGCCTTAGATTATATTTTTACATATGTATCTTGACATATATATTATGTACCTTGCTAGTCCCCTGAGGACCTGGTGATCTCTCCAGGTATTCGACTGCGCAGAGTTAGTTGCTGATCATGATGGTTGCTATTTACTATTTCATATATCTCTTGCGGTTACATATTTATATCTGTTTAATTACATTATGCTTGTTAGCTTAGTATTGTAGACTCAATTTATTCTTTCGAGTCTATTCGGACAAATGTAGCATAAGGTGCACATTATGTTATGTCTTGTTCATTCTTGTATTATGTATTACTATGGATTGAGACATAGAGATATTATTGATTGGTATAGATAGTTGGTCTAGAACGAAGAAGTTCCTCTTGTCTAAAGTTCTGAAAGAAGGACACGGGAGACGCGGATGTTATTCTAGGGATTAATGTAATTTGGACGTTAGCTGGGCTTGCTCTGTCACGAGCTTACTACGTGGAATGATGAACACATGCTATGGATATCAGGATCTTCCAGGAATTAATACTCCTCAGAGGTGTGATCAGAAGCTGAAGCCATATTCAGGTAGCAGGGTCAGACAATTGGTGTACTCGAGCACCATCAAGAGTTTGATATAGGCAACAAGTACCACCAGGTCTGATATAACTTTTGCTATATACATACCGAGTTAGTTCATGAGCAATCCAGGTGTTGATCTTTGGAAATCTATGGATAGTATAATGGGATATCTTTCGAAGACTCAGAAGGATGTACTTCAACAATTATCCAGCAAGGGTAGGATGCTCCAGTGATGCCAGTCAGTACTCAGAAGAAGAGAGCGAAGAAGTTATATATTCTCCATGAATGGCTCTATTATGTCGTGAAAGTCGAAGAAGTAGATCCATGGGTGGTGTTGCTATATCGATGTAATCGAAGAAGCAGACCTTTCTCTCATTATGAATCTGAGTTCTGTACACTCTCAGCTATAGTAAGTGAAGCAAAATAGCTTTAGGAATTTAGGAATGATCTTCATATGGTTGCTACACAAATTTGGGTGATGTCGATGTATTGCGACAACCAGGCATGATCTTTCTGTGGTTGGTGCACAAATTTGGGTGATACCAATATATTGCGACAAATAGGTAGCTATAGCAGTAGCATCAGTTGATCTCTTCAATGATAAGAAGTTGACTGTGTAACAAGGGAATATGAATACTGAATGAGCACAGTCAGCATGGATTATTACAATGGGTGATGTTCAGAGTCAGGAGAATTTGAAGGATCCGTTCATCAAGGGCTCAAGCGCAGCTAGTCGAGGACTCAACATAAAATAGACTTGACGGACCTTCGATATTGTGTCTCTGCAATCCTACCATAAAGTTTTATGCTATTAGTTCAAAGAAAAATCTACTAGGCATCTAGTTTTTGGTTCAAGGGAGGACCATTGACTGGAAAACTATCAGTAGGTATTCCTTTTGGATAATGTGGGATATGTGCCCGAAACTAATGTGGTCTACTATTTATTCTTTAAATAGAACAAGTCCTGTGGGAGGATGGCTTTGACGCCTTAATGAGTTCTCGGGCATCGTTGATGTCCAGCGTGCTCTACAGGAAGCGTAGGTAGCTCAGCACCACAAAGGAGCGCGGTACTCCATGCTATAGTGGGGTGACACCACCATGAGGTACCTTGTGGGGGTAAAACCTCAACTTTAGGCCATGTCACAGCAGCGTAGCACCGTATATAGGAAGGTAGCCTAATGTTGAAGAATGGAGAGTTATAGGCAGTACTACAATGGGGCCGGTGACTCCATGCTACAGTAGTGTGACACAATAATGAGGTACCAGATAGGGTAAAGCCTCGACTTCAGGCCATATCACAGTGACATAGCACCGTATAGGAGTGCAAGGCTCCATGTTGAGTAGTACAACACTACAAAGAGGCCTGTGACCTCATGCTATAGCTGTGTGACTCCACGATAAAGTGCCTTGATAGGGTAAAGCCTCGACCTCAGGCCATGTCACAGTGGCATAGCACCGTAAGGAAGCGCAAGGCTTCATGCTGGGGACTTTTAACAAAATAACTTACCTAGAGTGTATGAACAGATATACAGGCCGTCTCTTAAGGGTGTGCTTGTGGACACCTAAGTCATACACCGAAACCAGGCTAGCGCAGGGCCTTTAATGTATAACCCAAAATACGGCTGATGTTATTGTGTGAGTAGAAAAAACTGTAGCTATGGTACAGAATTCAAGTCCATGGCAACATTCTTGTATCATATTGTTGTTCAATCCATAGAGGAAGATTCAAGTTGGAGGCAAAATCTATCCTAATACATGATGGCAGTCACTGTGAGGAACGCTCATCCATATATTATGATATATGTAGGAGGTTGTTGATATTTTTACTTGCTTTAGGAACTTTTAGTCCTACATTGGAAAACCACCATGGTGTATATCATAATATAATAGCTATGCTTGTGTTGTCATATGCACATGGGGTGAGGTAGCCCATGGGGGTTAATTTTCCTAGAGGGTTAAGTGTAAGTCACAAGGAACATTATATTGTTTTGGCACTCTCTTTGGGAATTAATAGAAGCTAAGCCTCGTTGGGGCTTAGCGAGTCGGACTCGGACTCAGGCTCTGGCTAAGGGCGTAAAGTGGCATTTTGATGGCGTACTTTGCACTTAGCACGTCAACATCATAGCATGGCGTTAGTGCGCTCCTTTACGTGTGAGTTGTGTCGCTCCCATTTTTCGTTATATGTATTTCTAGTATACGTGTACGAATTTCTGAATTTTGTCAGGTGACCTGTATTTTGACTTGTCTTGTTTAGCCTAGTCTTAGTTTAATCTTGACTTGGTTTATTTTCAATTGGTTTGGTTAAACTTGGCTTGGCTTGGCTTGGCTTGGCTTGGCTTGGTTTGGTTTGAGATGAAAAGGTTTGGTATTTATATCCAACACCTTTCTCTCTCCTCTATTACTGTCTCATTTACTTCTTCATCTTCGTCATTTACTCCTCCTACCTACCAAAGAAGCCCTAGGCAAGTACAACTTGCTTCAGGATGGATCTCAAGTTTTAATGTTCTATTCTCTTCTTTGCAAGATTCTAAGTCTCTTTAGAACTTAGCATTTTTGGTTTTGTTGGGTACATTTTTATAGATCTAAGTTTTGATCTTTTCTCATTTTTCTTGGTTTTGATCTACTAAAACTTGGTATTTTCGAAAACTAGTTGCTTCATGTTGTAGGAAATCTCGTTCTACCCAATTTTGACCTTTGAAAAGTTAGATTGCTTCTTGTTTTGAGGAAGTTATGGACTTTTGAAGTTCATGGATTCAACCAAGGATTTTTATGCTGGTTAGGGAAGATGAACAGTGTGCGCACGTGCTTTTTAGCGTCGAGCCATCTCGGTTGCACGCGCTCTGGCGCAACCTGGCTACTGGCGCAGCCTGGCTTCTGGCGTAACCTGGCTCCTAGCCTGGCACCACTTGACTCCTGGCACCACTTGACACATGGCACCATTTATCACCTAGCGTCTTTGACCCATGTGCCTTTTCATGCCATGAACATCTTGTTATATTTCCATGATTGTTTTATGTGGTTCTTAGAAGTAATGTAATATTGTGATCCTTGCATGTACCCTGTACTTGACTTGCCTTGTGACGACCTGACTTAATGACTTGTTGAGCATGGTAGAGCTTGAGCTTGATAAGATTTAACTGGACTTGACTTGACACAAACTCGGTATGGTATATGACCTGTCTTAGTAATTCTTGATAGTGGCCCATCGAGGCACACTCCAGACAAGTACTCCTGACAAGTGACATAAAAACCTGACATGACATGTATAATCTTGGATGCTGTTGCGGCAACTATTCTTGTCTTGCTAGTATAATTCTTGTCTTAACTCCGTAGTTGATTTTTCTGATTGTGCCTGTACAAGCTACATGTTTTGTCTTGCATTATGACTAGGACATGGATTCCTGGTTACCACGGTCAGGGATCCATAATGAATCTGACTAGGTTAATGACTAAATTGATTAAGTAGTTCATATAGAGACATTTTCCAGTTAAAGGCGATCCTGTTATCCCGGCCTCACCTGTGGACTTGTAGCCTGCCGACGAGTAGGACATATTTCCAGCACACTATCATGTGTTGCACTTCTTGAACCATAAGCACTAAAGTGCACCAGTAATCTTGATAATGCTTATATCCCATGCAACACTCGCCTAGATAACCTGGATAGTCTGCAGGGCTTGTGACTGCGAGAACATCTCATTGCATCTTGTTAGTAACTAAGCTTGTGATAACCCTAGTTAGCTAACAATAGCAAGCCGTGAGACTTGATTGGCCGTGCTTGAATGAATTGTCTCATAATTAACATAGGAATTATATTCCACCTCTTGTTCCTCCTACTTCAAGCTAATGTTTTATGTTAATTCAGTCTCTCATGTTATTTAACTATGCTCTTTTATCAGTTCTTCTTTTATTATATGCTGGTTTTAGTTCCTAAGTGGAGCCTCCCTTGTGGTACTTGCCCTTTCTGGGGTCTGACCCAGCTGGTTTTGTATGGCCAGATTTTGAAGAAGCATCCGAGGATCTACCTGCTTTCCAGCCAGATGGTGAACCCCAGACGTAATCTTGACAACGAGTGGGTTTCTTATTTTGCTCTCCCACTCTATTATAAATTATTCTTTTGAGGCGTTTAGCCGCCGAGCAAGTGTTAGCTCATGTTGAAACTTAATTTCTTTTTTCCTAAGGACTGTAACATGATTGACAAATCTGAGGGTTGATCATGTATGACTTAACTCTTGCTAATCTTCACATTTTGTTTGACTACTTCATGATCGTCTGAATATATAATATTTTGGATGTCTTACTTTGTATGTCTAATGAGCTAACATCTTGTAACACTTACTTGCTTGCTTGAGATTGAGACACTAGGTTTGTTCTTGACCATAAAAGACTGATGGCTTGTAGATAAACCCTCAAGCATCTAGACAGCTGTGACCGAATTGCGAGGTTGGTTTCACTTCAACGTACGTAGCTGGCTATGTCTGTCCCCTGCTCTCCAGTATTCTGGTTCTGGGGCGTGACACGGTTTAAGTGGTGGCCCATGCAGGTCATGTAAATCAAGACCTGTGTGAGGGTTTTTCTGAATAGTTGTCTCAATCAGCATTCTCGCTTGATCTCTACTCGTATTTTCTAATCGTCCTGAAACCTGACCTGATAAGGTGCTTCTATCCTTGATCAATCCTGGTCCTTCTTTATTGTTTCTCATGTCATTTTCTTCAGTGACATTGTTCCTGATCCTACCGATCATCCGGGTGGAGCACCTCCAGGGAACCAGCAGTAACCTGGGGACCAAGCCCAGCACTCTAGAGCAGCAGCCTGAGTCATACATTCCGGGGATCTAGAGCAACCAGTTCAACCAGCCCCGTCTGTAGAGCCTGACAATATAGTCCTGATGGCACTCATCCGGGACTTGCTTGCATCACAAGACCATCGGGGCGATGCCCTGCAGCAGACAGTACAAGATTCTATGGACAGAGTTCGCTACACTACAAGAAAATAGGTCTTTTCCAACGTTTATTCCTCCGACATTTTTGTAAACGTTGGCTAAGTTAGCATATAACGACGTATTTAAAAAAACGTTGGTCATGACCGGCATTTGTCTTTAAACGTCGCACAATATACCAACGTTTGTAAACAAACATTGATAATTACCTGCGTTTTCCCTTAAACGTTGAGCAATATACCAACGTTTTTAAACAAAGGTTGACAATTACCTTCATTTGTCTTTAAACGCCGAGAAATATACCAACATTTTTAAAACAAACATTGATAATTACTTGCGTTTTTCTTTAAACGTCGAGCAATATACCAATATTTGATAATTACCTGCGTTTGTCTTTAAACGTCGAGAAATATACCAACATTTTGAAAACAAACGTTGTTAATTACCTGCATTTTTCTTTAAACGTCGAGCAATATACCAACGTTTTGTGAAGCATGTCACATATTTGGAAACCCTTTTCGACATTTCTTTGACTTTTTTTGGGCATTTACACTTATTTGACGTGTGAAGGAATTTTTTTTCTAATCCTACATAAATTAGGCAGATTTTGTTTATGGAAATTAAGGTGAACCATTGACTAAATTAAAAAGTCTGCTTTATACATATAGCAAATGACCTCTAGCCTAGTGGTTAGAAGAGATGCATGCGGCCCGAGTGGTCAGGAGTTCGAATCCCAGTGGGAGCGATTCCAGAAACAATTTACCTGGTTCCAAAAAAAAAACCCAACAGTTTTTGAAAAAATTTGGTCATACAAAACCTAACGTTTGTTTAAAATGGTTAGGAAATCAAAATTCGACGTTTTTGGAAAAAGGTTGGGAAAACTCATCGTTTCAAAAAACGTTGGAAAGTTCTCTTTTGCGACGTTTTTGTGAGAAACTGTTGGAAATATGGTAATCATTATAGAACAATTAATGGCGTTTATAAACGTCGTCTAAACCCTATGCCAACGTTTTGCATAAATGTTGTAAATTGCCAACTAGAGCAACGACGACGTTTGCAAAAACCGTTGAACAAACGTCGGTAACGCCTATGCCAACGTTTTGCACAGTTTTGCCAACGCTAATAAAACGTTGGAAAAAATCATTTTTCTTGTAGTGCTATCAGGGGAACAATACGGCTAACAGCTTCAAGTGCCTGAACCCTCCTTTCTATGATGGCAGTGAAGATGCTATTGCTGCCGATGCTTGGCTACAGGATATAAAGGTTATTCTGGAGGTAGTTCGAATTCCAAAGGAAAAGAAGGTGGCCATTGTGCGCCTATAATTATTGGACTTAGCCCGTAGCTAGTGGGCGATGCTAGCAGTTGGTTTGGTGACGCCTGTCTTATGTGCGGTATTCAGTGACAAGTTTCAGACGAAGTATTTTGATGCAGTAGCTCGGTATAATCTGCAGACTAGATTCAACAATCTCAAACAGATGGGAAGGACGGTCGATGGATATACAGCCGAGTTGTCGAGGCTTAGTCGGTTTGCTCCTACCTTGGTGGCGACAGAATTGGACCGAGCAATTCCAGTTGGGACTCCACCTAGAGATTATTCTAGCTGTGGAGCAGTTTGCGTACAAAACGTTTGATGCGGTTTTGTGAGCAGCTAAGCGGCATTAATATACCTCCCAGAGGATAGTAGATCGAACTGGAGGACGGAAGAGGTCTCATGGTCTGTTGTCTCAGTCATCAATACTAGTCCCGACAGCTATGGCTTTGACTATTGGAGCTCCTAGGAGGGCGACTACAATTTTATCGGTTCAGCACTCGAAACCAACGTACCCTCATCAATAGAGTCAGAAGCAGTCTTCCGCAATGGGTTGCACTCATTGTGGGAAGCCTGGACATGTGGTTTCAGAGTGTCACAGGGCACAGAGATTGTGCATGACCTGTGGGGCACCGGATCACATGATAGGGTCCTGTCCGGATAGAGCCAGTTTATCTTCATTAACCCTAACCAGTCCATCGGTTCGGGGTCCAGCACCAGTACAGCAACAGCACCACCACCAATTTCTGAGGCCATTATCGCCTCAGGCACAAGCATTCCAGCAGTAGAGGCCGTAACAATATGCTCAAGCCCAAGCTCTGATTTAGAACAGGCCGAGAGGTCACCAGCAAAGGGGACCAGGACCAAAAGGATAGGGTCAAGCTATGGCTCTGTCAGTAACAGAAGAATTGGCATCAGGTGATGTGTCGGCAGGTACCATTCTCGTCAACTCTTTTCCAGCATTAGTATTATTTTATTCGGGTGCATCAGATTCATTTATGTCTGCACAATTCGCAACACGGATAAGATTAGAGCCCGAGTCATTATCAGTAAGGCTCAATATACTTACTGGTAATGATCTTGTGGGAGTAGATAGAGTCTTTTTCTCGTGTCGAATCGTAGTTAGCAGTAGAGAGTTTCCTGCTAGATTGATAGAATTCCCGATGGTCGACTATGATGTGGTCCTAGGAATGGATTAGTTGAAGAATTAATATGCAAGAATAGACTGCCATATTGGCAGGATTATTTTTGGTGTTCCCGACGAAGAAGAATTTTTATTTTCCAGAGGCGAAGTAGAACCCTCTCCACCAGTCTTGCGGATGGCAGTAGCAGAAGAAGTTCAGTTTCCCAGAGTGGTAGAAGAATTTTTTGATGTATTTTCCGAAGAGGTTTCAGGCGTGCCGCCAGAAAGAGAGATAATGTTCACCATTAAATTGATTCCAAGGATGGCACCAGTATCAAAGAGAGTCTACAGAATGGCACCATCATAAGTGGAGATCCTGTACAAGATGATTGAAGAACTCAGAACCAAGGAATTCATTCGTGCTAGCAGATCACCTTGGGGAGCCCCAATGCTTCTTGTGAAAAAGAAGGATGGTACGTCAAGATTATGTGTTGATTATCATACCTTGAATTCCGTAACAATCAAGAACATATATCCTCTACCAAGGATAGATGACCTGTTCGATCAACTCAGTGGAGCAGCAGTATTCTTGAAGATTGACTTACGGTCGGGGTACCATCAGATTAAAGTTAGAGAGCAAGACATCCCGAAGACGACATTCAGATCTAGACATGGGCATTAGGAATTTCTCATTTTGTTATTCGGAGCGACCAATGCGCCAGTAATATTTATGGATCTTATGAAACGCATATTCATACCTTATTTGGATCAGTTCGTGATAGTGTTTATAGACGATATCTTGGTCTATAGCAAAAATGAAGCAGAGCATGAGCAGCATCTCCGAATAGTCCTTCAGATTCTCAAAGAGCATCAGTTGTACGCGAAGTTCAGTAAGTGCGAATTTTGGCTTGATCGTATTTCATACTTAGGTCATATCATCACCAGAGGTGGAGTGGAAGTTGACTCCTAGAAGATAGTGGCTGTAGAATCATGGCTAGTGCCTAGCATCGTCACAGAGGTTCGTAGTTTTCTAAGGTTGGCGGGCTATTACCGACGATTTGTGTCAGATTTTGCTCGAATTTCAGTGTCCATGACGCAGTTGACCTGTAAGGATGTGCAGTTTGCTTGGACAATAGAGTGTCAGAGTTTATTCGAGAAGTTGACGCAAGGCTTAATGATGGCACCTATTCTCACACTTCCAGATAGGATGGGAGAATTTTTAGTTTATTGTGATGCTTCAGGCAGAGGATTATGATGCGTCTTAATGCAGCACAGCAAGGTAGTAGCTTATACGTCACATCAGCTTCGTGATCATGAGAGGAATTATTCAACCCATGACTTGGAGTTAGCAGCGGTGGTTTTTGCACTTAAGCTTTGGTGGCATTATTTGTATGGAGTATAGATTTTCACCGACCATAAGAGTCTTATGTATGTGTTTACCCAAAAGGATCTTAACGTGCATCAGAGAAGATGGCTAGAGTTACTAGTGGATTATGACATCAACCTGCAGTATCATTCTGGAAAGGCCAACGTTGTTGTAGATGCATTGAGCAGAAGAGCAGGAGCTTATTTTCTAACAGCACAGCCAAAGTTATTAGCAGATCTTTAGAAGATGGGTATAGAGATAGTTCTCCCTACCAATATGGCATTGATGGTCAATATGCAAGTTCAGTACAATATAGTTAAGAGGATCAAGATAGCTCAATCAGCGGATTCTAAGCTTCAGTGGCTTAGGGCAGAATGTTCAGCAGGACGAAGAGAAGAGTTATGCATTCACGAAGACGGCACACTCCGACATGGAAGGCATCTTTGTGTGGCCAATGGTGACATCAGAAAAAGATCATGACAGAAGCTCACAGTTCACAGTATTCAATTCATCCCGGTGGTACAAAAATGTATCGTGATATCCGTCAGTATTTCTGGTGGAATGGCATGAAGAGGGAGGTAGCTCGGTTTGTCTCTCATTGTTTAGTTTGCCAATAAGTTAAGGGTGAACATCAGAGGCCAGCTAGACTTCTTCAACCTTTACCGATTCTAGAATGGAAATATGAGCATATTACCATGGATTTTGTAACTGGGTTACCTAAATCCCCAACTGGAAGAGATGCTATATGGGTTATAGTTGTCAGACTCACGAAAGTAGCTCATTTTATCTCTTTCAGAATTGGTAAGTCAACGGATCAGCTTGCAGAGATGTACCTTAGGTAGATAGTCAAGTTGCTTGGAGTACCAGTCATTATCATGTCAGACAGAGATTCAAGATTTACATCACACTTTTGTCAGAGTCTTCAAGAGAGTTTGGAACTCGTCTCAAGTTTAGTTCAGCTTATCATCCGCAGACAGATGGTCAGTCAGAATGCACGATTCAAACTCTCGAATATATATTACGATTTTGTACAATTGACTTCGGTGGTTCGTAGGAACTACATCTGTAACACTCAGTTTTCTAAATGAGGGTAATTTTAAAATTTTGTGTTTTTAATTATTTAATTATGATATTTAAATAATAATATAATTTTTGGTGATTTATAATCATTTAAAACTATTTTAAAAATTATGACTTGTGATTTTGATGTGCAGCTAGTGAAACCGTAGAGACAGTTTGACCTAGAGCCTAACCCTGTGATTTGGAATATCTATTTATCATTTTTAGCCTAGGGGTAATTTGGCCATTTGACTTATTAGAATAATTTAATTAATTATTGGATTGGTGATTATGATTTTTGACCTTGACTAGTTGAGACATACAGACTAGCTTAGAAGCTAACCCTAGCTATGGTGACGCTAGTCTAACTTAAGTTAACCTACTTTTAGTCATTAGAAATTAGTTTTAAAGAAGGAAGGATAAGTTTAAGTGAAATGGTTAATGACTTATGACTTAACTCAATGACTTGTGATTTACCAATTTCATGACTTGTAATTAAGCCATATGCCCATAACTTAAGCCCAAAACCAAACCTAACCCACCCATGGCAGCCACAATTAGGGTTTCCCCTTGACTGTAAGTATCCTCTTAGTGTGTTCTTGCCTCTTTTGTTCTTGACCTAGATTTTGAAGGAGAGGTAAATTTCCATTCCCCTAAAATCCTATTTAATTCATTTCAACTTCTTTTTAACCCTAGTCTTTTGCATTAGGATCTAATTATTGTGTGTTTACTAATTCTGGAGGTTCACCTCAGTTTTTGGGTCATTTGGAGCTTGGGAGTTGCTATTTGGAATCATTCCATTTGAAGCTTTTCTTGAGTATTGACACTCAAAAGGTAAACCATTTAAATCCATTGTTTTCCTGTTTTCTTTGCATATAGGGCTAGGTCTAAGAGTCCTCTAGTTGTCCCTAAAATTTGGGCACAATTCGTGTCCATTTGGTGTCCATATCGGACACGTATCATAATGGATACATAGGTGTTTGTTAAAATGCCCCTTAGGGATTTATTTTCGTATTTTGAAAATCTAATTTCATGGATCTCTAGATCTAGGTGTGTGTATGAACTTTTGTCAAGGATGATATGCATTTTGTGTCGGTTTTTGTCGTGTTTTTGGCCTTGGACACGCTGCACGAGCCCTAGGCTTGTGTCCTGCCTATCGGGGTCCATAACACACGACACAGGACACTTTGGGACACAAAATTTTGTGGAGAGTAAGGGGCAATGGCTGTCATCATGCTCCCAAAATTTGGGAGCAGATGGTGCACTACATGTGGCGCAATCCCGCCCGTACTGGACACGCACGGTCGTGCACTGGGTTGTTTCAATCTGAATTTGCGCACTGATATGCGCACTTTGACACGACATGACAACACTTCATCATGGTGCAGGGTGTCACGTATGTAGCCCTACCCTATGCGAACCTCTGTGCACAAGCACGAGACACGTGTCATCTTATGTCGCGAGCACGAGGGCTCGACACTGCTCGACCACCCTGTCTGTACACAGTTTTTGTGGTTGAGTCCTATTTTTGTTTGGACACGTTTGTGTCCATATTTTTGACACATTATGGTCTGTTGGACATGTACACGTATAACACTTTGTTTACCAACCTATTGATTCGAGTATTGATTGATATTTCAAATTGAATTTGGGAATTCCTATGATTTTCTGACACGAACTGTCATTGACATTTTTCTAAGAAATTCGAATGTATGTTAATCTGTTTCATGTGATTAATTCGAATCTAATTAATCCCTATATGTCTGTTGTATTGGTTACATGATTAGGATTGATGTTAACAAATAATTGGGTTTCGAATGGTTAAATTGATGTGTAAACTGTTATGTAGACTGTTAGTTAACTGTCAATGCACAGATTTACCTACTGTCATTTACCTTAATTCCTGAGAACACTTGTTTGGCACTGATTTTCCTGAGTTTAGACAACCTATCCACTGATACCTACTGATTCCAGGTTACACATGCATTGCACTGATTCACATTCATATATCACACGCAAATGTTCACACACAATCTAAACTAACTGCCACATTGGCACATTGTCCTGTTTTCTTGAGATTACTACACTGTCGCATTGACACACACCTAATGTGACCCCCTATCTATTGATTTCACTCACATATTCATACATCACTGATTTTGACACTTTTCCCTATTTGATTTTTCTAACATATATGACACTCTAAAAATCTGGACCGAAACACTGTTTGAGTCCTGAGAAACCTGAGAATTCCCTGTTACATGAAGTTTTACTGATTTGATTTGGTAATTGCAATGTTTATTCCTATATCTAACTAAGTATTAGTTGCATGTTTAGGGTGATGTTAACTCAGAAATTGGGTTTCGATTAGTTGGGATTGAATGTGTAAATAGGATTTACTGTTAACTAGAAATCAAACTGTCATGATTGTTTTGATCCCTATGAATGTTGTTTTCCTGAGATTCACACATTTTATACCTAAGACACTGTTGTTGCACCCACAAACCTGAAGGATGGTTGGCACGATTGAACTAAAATCTGGGACTGTTTTTATTAAACTGTCAGCTTGTCAAATCTGAGAGCCTATTACATACACAGGCACCTATTCACCTATTGTTTCACATAGCATCCAAACACACACAAATTCCTATCACTGTTACACACACATGCCTACACTCTGACACTACACACATGGACACACATTAGTTTTCCTGTCACAAGTAACTGTGTACACACACACATGACAATGGTTTTTCACACTATTTTGGTATCATTCCTCACACACAAATCTGAGACACATATACCCACATACACTCTATCCTAATTCCCTGTCACACATATACAACACTGTAATTTCCTGTCACACACAGGAAACACATATACACACACACATGACACTGGTTTTTCACACTATTAGTTGCATGTTTATGTAATTTCCTGTCACACACAGGAAACACATATACATACACACACATTGCCTTGATTTACTAATGTGAATGTGTAATGTGAAGTAGTTAATACAATTGCCTATGTGAATGTGACCTATGTAGTGTGAGTGTAATGTATATAGCCTAATATGGTATATGGGTGTATTGGCCTATATGTGATTTGGCTCATGGCTATGTAGATAGCCTATGGCATGTGATGTGGATACACTTGAGTTAGTGTATCACTAGACTAGTTTGATTTGAATGGTGTGTACTTGTTTAGGATAGTGGTTAGAGACCCTAGATTGACATGTTAAGCCTAGGTTTGACCAACCTTGACTTGTTTGACCATGTTTGACCTAACTAGACTAGAGTTGACCTAGTTTGACTGTTAGGGTTGACTAAAAGTTGACCAAAGGTTGACTTTGACCTAGATGGACCCCAAACATCATGTAGATGCATTGTAGCAGTCTATTTTATTATTTTTAGACATGTAGTGACTTGTACTATTCTATAGGAGACAGACACCACTCCTCGGATAGTATATTCTCTTCAGATATTCAGGATACCAGGCGAGTACATTCTCTAACCGTTTCATACTTGATAGGATTTACATTTACGTTCTAGATTACTTTATTTGATGCTGTCACGTTGTTAACACGGATTGGTACTATATGGATCCTTTCATGAGATGTTGTCCCCCTCGGGAGCATCGGTTACATCATGTCATGTGCGTTTCACTTTCATCATGTATTTATGTGCTTTTACCATTCATGTACACTCTCGTGATTCATGTACTCTCATGTTTACGGAGCCTCCATGTTTACATTCATGTGCACCCATTTATGGGCCCCCATGTGATATCATGTGCAATAACATAACCTTTCTGGATCCTTGTGTATTGATTGGGGTACGAGGGAGTATAAATAGTCATGTAGACAATTTCTAAAGTAGTGTAGTCATGTGCAAACTCTCATGTTTATTATCAAGCCGTTCACATGTCTAGCTTGTACTCTAAATCACTAGTTCACTGTAGCTCTTTACTTATAGTAGATATTTTATTACAGTCTTCTCTTTTACTCATGTATATTCTCAGCATTTCATGTATCTTACTCTATTGTATATTTATATATCCTGTCATATTATGAACTGCGTGAGATGTACTGTGCTCGCTCCCGTCCTGACTGGACCTGTTGAAAATATTACAGAGGACGAGGCTGAGGCGTTCTGTCCCACCTATTATGGTGCGACCCTAGAGGACTGTTGTGACCCGGACCAGCAGCAAGACCTATTAGCAGTGGATGACACTCCTTTAGACTAGGATGTCTTTCATTGTATCTATTTCTGGATTACTGTATTGAGATTCTGAGATGTTATTTGGGACATGTATTATCTTAGACACTTAGACTTTATCTGGATTGTATCTCTGTGGATTTCATTCTGTTCTTATCTATCTATCTATCTTTTATCATGCTCTACCTTAGATGTGATTGAGACTGTATTTGCTATGTCACCTCCATTCGGAGTGTATAAACTGTACAGGTACCTTATAAAATGTTAGATGTATGTGACCTAGGATAGTGTTCAACCGTCGACACTGCGGCGTAGGCTGGACGTACCCACGTCTCGTGCCCTTACTCTAGGGTGCGGGTCGTGACAACATCTAGTAGAGTTCTCCTACAATAACAGTTTTCAAGCCAGTATCTAGATGGCACCATTTGAGGCATTGTATGGCAGGAAGTGTAGATCACCTTTAGCCTGGGATTGTGTAGGGGAGAGGCAGATGCTTGGTCCAGAGATGGTTACGAGACTATCGAGGTGGTCAGACAAGTCAGAGATCATCTGCGAGTTACACAAGATCGTCAACGCCATTGGGTCGATTCTTATCGGCATCCTCTTGAGTTTTCTATCGACGACCACGTATTCCTTATGATCTCACGTACCCGTTTTATCATTCGATTCAGCATACAGGAAAAATATAGTCCTAGGTATATATGGCTATTTGATATTCTCGAGCGAGTAGGTGATGTGTCCTATCATCTCGCTCTTCCACCGTCGTTATGTGAGGTACATAATGTATTCCATATATCCAAATTGTGACGGTATAGTCCGAATCTGAGCCATATCCTTGATTATTCAGAATTGGTTGTTGGTACCAACCTTTCGTATGAGGAAAGATCTATAACTGTATTGGACCGAAAAAGAAGGTACTCAAGAACAAGACTATTAGTTTAGTCCGTGTTGCTTGGGGCCATCACACTTTAGGTGAGTCAACTTGGGAACATGAAGATGATATCCGATCGCGATATCCACACATGTTTGACTAATAATGTATAATGTCTTTCTTATGCCTTATGCTTTTAATTCCTCGCTTGCATGAATGATTGCTCAATTAATTGCTAGTCGTAGATTGCCTGTAGTCAGTATAGCTTGCCCCAATACCTCTAGCCTCTTGATTAAATTCCGAGGTCAGAATTCTTTTAAGGTGGGTAGAGTTGTCACTCCCGTTTTTCGTTATACATATTTCCAGTATACGTGTACAAATTTCTGACTTTTGTCAAGAGAACCGTATTTTGACTTGTCTTGCTTAGCCTAGTCTTACTTTAATCGAGTCTTGGTTTATTTTGAATTGGTTTGGTTCAACTTGGCTTGGCTTGGCTTGGTTTGGTTTGAGATGGAGTGGTTTGGTATTTATATCCAACTCCTCTCTCTCCCCTCTATTACTTTTTCATTTACTTCTTCATCTTCTTCATTTACTCCTCCCACCTACCAAAGAAGTCATAGGCAAGTGCAGTTTGCTTCATGATGGATCTCAAGTTTCAATGTTCTATTCTCTTCTTGGCAAGATTCTAAGTCTCTTTAGAACTTGGCATTTTTGGTTTTGTTGGATACATTTTTTTAAATCTAAGTTTTGATCTTTTCTTTTTTTTCTTGGTTTTGATATAATAAAACTTGGTATTTTTGAAAACTAGTTGCTTTATGTTGTAGAAAATCTCGTTATACCCAATTTTGACCTTTGAAAAGTTAGATTTTGACTTGTTTTAAGGAATTTATGGACTTTTGAAGTTCATGGGTTCTACCAAGCATTTTTATGCTGGTTGGGGAAGATGAACAGTGTGCGCGTGCGCTTTTTAGCGCCGTGCCATCTCGATTATGCATGCTCTGGCGCAACCTGGCTTCTAGCGCAGCCTAGCTTCTGGCACAACCTGGCTTCTGGCGCAGCCTGGCTTCTGGCACAACCTGGCTCCTAGCCTGGCACCACTTGACCCTTGGCACCATTTGCCACCTAGCACATTTGACCCATGCGCCTTTTCTCGCCAAGAACATCTTGGTATATTTCCATGATTGTTTTATGTGGTTCTTAGAAGTAATGTAATGTTGTGATCCTTGCATGTACCCTGTACTTGACTTGCCTTGTGTTGACCCGACTTAATGACTTGTTGAGCATGATAGAGCTTGAGCTTGATAAGATTTGACTGTAATTGATTTGACACGAACTCGGTATGGTATATGACCTGTCTTGGTAATTCTTGATAGTGGCCCATCGAGGCGTATTCCTTATAAGTACTCCTGACAAGTGGCAAGTAAACCTGATATGACATGTATAATCTTAGATGCTTTTGTGACAGCTATTCCTGTCTTGCTAGTATAACTCTTGTCTTGACTCCGTGGTTGATTTTCCTGATTGTGCCTGGACAAGCTACATGTATCATCTTACATTATGACAAGGACATGGATTCCTGGTTACCACGGTCAGGGATCCATAATGAATCTGCCTAGGTTAATGACTAGATTGATCAAGTAGTTCATATAGAAAGATTTCCCAGTTATAGGCGATCCCGTTATTCCGGCCGCACCTGTGGACTTCTAGCCTGCCAACGAGTAGGGCACATTTCCACCACACTGTCATGTGTTGCACTTTTTGAATCATAAGAACTAAAGTACACCAGTAATCTTGATAACTCTTGTAACTCTTATAACCCTCGTCTGGATAACCTAGATAGTCTGCAGGACTTGTGACTGCGAGAACATCTCATTACATCTTGTTAGTAACTAAGCATGTGATAACCCTAGTTAGCTAACAATAGCAAGCTGTAGGACTTGATTGGCCGTGCTTGAATGAATTGTATCATGATTAACATAGGAGTTATATTCCACGTCTTGGTCCTCCTACTGCAAGCTAATATTTTATGTTAACTCAGTCTCTCATGTTATTTAACTATGCTCTTTTATTAGTTCTTCTTTTATTAGATGTTGGTTTTAGTTCCTAAGTGGAGCCTCCCTTATGGCACTTGCTCTTTATGGTGTCTGACCCGGCTGGTTTTATATGGCCAGATTTTAGAGATGCACCCGAGGATCTACTTGCTTTTCAGCCAGATGGTGAACACCAGACGTAATCCTGGCAATGAGTGGGTTTCTTTTTTGGCTTCTATTGTAGATTATTCTTTTGAGGCGTTTAGCTACCGAGCAAGTGTTAGCTCGTGTTAGCTCGTGTTGAAACTTAATTTCTGTTTACCTAAGAGCAGTAACATGATTGGCAAATCCTAGGGTTGATCATGTTTGACTTAACTCTTGCTAGTCTTCATATTTTGAATGACTAGCTTCATGATCATCTAAATATGTAATATTTGGAACGCCTTACATTGTATGTCTGATGATCTAACATCTTGTAACATTTACTTTCTTGCTTGAGATTAAGACACTATATTTGTTCTTGACCATACGAGACTGATGGCTTGTAGATAAACCCTCATGCATCTAGACAGCTGTGACCGTATTGCGAGGTGGGTTTCACTTCAATATATGTAGCTGGCAGTGTCTGTCCCCCGCTCTCCAGTATTCTGGTTCTGGGGCGTGAAAAGTTGTATACATGATTGCTTGCTCGAGGCACATGCAGTTGGCACTATGCGGCAAGGCATCTATGTGTCAAGGTGTCTAAGCGTCTAGGCGCATAAGCGGCCATGCGCATATACAGCGACGTGCTATGCAGCTCGACGCTATACATCTTGGCGACTACGAGTCAGGCGGCTATGTGTCATGGCATCTTTACGGTTCGGCGTCTATGTATCTCGGTGTCTATGCGTCAAGTGCTATGAGTCCAGGAGCTATGCGTCTGGGGGCTATGTCTCCAGGCGCTCTGCGTCAAAGGCACTATCTGTCTAATGGCTATGTACCTAATTACGGGTGGCTGCTTTCGGCGCTGTCATGCCTGTCCATGTAAAAGCATGAAAAATCTCAGCTGAAGACATTTCTTCGCCAAACCGCAGAAGATGCAAAAGACTGAGGCTCAGAGTCGAACTCCCTAAGAAGGACATTTGCATACTTCTCAAGGGCAGCGATGGCTCCTTCTACACAGAGTTCTTCTATAAGAACATGGCTCCTACAAACGAGAAAAGCCTCAACTAGCAGCCAACTTACACAAGGCCGATCGCCGCTCGAAATTAAGTTTGGATCTTGCATGGTGGTGAAGGATGCGAAGAAGAAGACAACGACTCTTCAGAGGAGAACTTTTCCTTTTATAAGACCGATAATGGCCCAGAGCGCGTGCCACATGGCCGACGGTCAGAATTCCCGCATTAATGGGACAAACCTAAGACTTAGCACTCTGAATGTTAGTCTTAGACTCTTGGAATTCTCCAGAGGCGTAGCCACCTGCCTGCGCCAAACTCAGAAGCAAGATGGTGGTAGGCCCCCCTCCCGTTCTTTTACTTCAGAAGTCAGTGTCTTCACTCCAGAGCCACAGCTACCTGCCTGTGCCAGTCTCAGACGCCCAAGGGTGTCATACCCTTTCCTTCGCAGCCAACGCCTTCACTATTCAGAGGCGCAGCTACTTACCTGCGTCTGTATGAGGCACAAGATGGTGATATGCTCACACCATCTCCATTCCCGCGGCGTAGTCGTCTGCTCCGGTTCAGAAGCTTAAGTCACTTCTCTACAAGTGACTTGGGAACTCCCATCGCAACTAATGCAAGTCATCATGTCGCTCCAAAACCACAGTAATATTGCCAACTTGAAGCACAAGCCTACTTGTCGCCTACAACACAGTGACTCCGGTATCCCGAAACACAGCTTCATAAGTTGTTCTATATGCACAGAAGTCTCATCGTCATTCGAAGCCAAGTCCACTTGTCGCCTGAAAGCACAGAGGCTCCGTCGTCTCCAAAAGCATGGTCTACTCGTCGCCCCAGAAGCACAGCAGTACTTAGTCCTCACCAGAGGTGCAGGAAGCATGGGTCCACCCCAATTGGTTTGTTTAAACTGCCTCTTGCAGAGAAGATTGGGATTAAATCATGATTGGTATCATATCAGATTGATTTAAATCTTAGATGAGGATCAATTAGACTCCAAATCGAGGATGAAATCCCAAGATTTACTCGCCTATATCCGAGCAGGCAAATCGGCACGCGTCACGTATCACCTCCTTCGGTTATGTTTATAACCACCAGAGATCTCGTTTGAGGGGAATCTCGATGTCCGCCACGTGTTAGCGCCGCAGAAGCCCGCACCGTGCAATAATGACAGATTCTTTTATATCTTAGGAATCCTAATGCACATCTCATATGTACTCGGTTCTCTATAAATAGAAGGAGTTCTTCTTCCACCAAAGCATCGACAGAGGAAAATTGACAATCGACAATCTTCAAAGGATCAACAATCTCTATCCATGAAGAGTTGACCACCCTCATCTACCAATCAACCAAAGAACCAACCAACCAACCATCTTCAAGGGATCTTCTCCTCCAAAAGCCTCTTGATCGGTGACCCCAGAATCCCATCAAAGACGACAGAGAGCCATAGCAAGGTTGATTCATCGTCAGATCGTCAACGGAGTAAAGGAGCCGCTGTAGTGCTCGATCTCCACCGTCACACTTTTTCAGAAACCTCTTCTCCCTGTACTTAGAATATTCTGTTTAGGACTTCCTTCTTTGAACACAGATACCTTATACGTTTAATAAAGCAAAACGTTCGTTCAACCTTTTGTTATGTCGAACAAAATAGCGACTCTGCTGGGGACTTCCTTCTCCTCCAATGAGAATGCGGTGACGCAATCTGATGACAACTTGCTGGGAGCTTCTCAAGACATGTTGGTCGTACGCTTTGACCAACAGGATTTTGAAGATCTTCTCTCTGGTGAAAAGTCAAAGACTTCGAAGCGGTTCGTACAATCGAAGAAGACTCGACGTGTTTGGAGGCCTAAGGTAGCTGCAGCTAGCAATACGATGGTGGGAACTACGTCTCAGGACTCCCTCAACGTTAAAGCCACAGAGAAGATTCCGGCTGCTACAGCCTTATCCCCTCGCCCGATTCCCATCCTAGGAAAGCATGGCGAGGAAGATGGTGGTTCCATGGTTGATCTGATGAAGGAACGATGCCAAAGGAAGCGTACACCGGTGCAACCCCTCACGATGGGAGTATTGTCGGTAAGGAGATCTGTCTTTGACATGATCGCTTTCCCTTCAGGTAAGCCTTCGGCGGACTCTGAATACTACTCACCCGCTGAGGGAAGTAGGAAGAGATCCCAGGTAGCTCGTGCTTCGTACAACAAGCGTGTGACACCACCGGCAGACCAGAGGCCCGAATTGACAGTTACACGTGCAGCCAATAAAAAGCTATAGAAGACTGGCTCTCGCGCTCTGATGGCTCAACCAGTCGAATCTTCCTTACACTGGGGTACACTTATGCGTAAGCCAAGTTAGGGGTACGTCACACAGAGAGGGAGCAACGCGAGCATCATTCCTGTAGAAGCAATAAGAGGCTTCCTCGCTAGACCCGCTCTGACCGTACTTACATGTAGCTTTCCTGCATGTACAATGGGACTGCTATGACAGAAGATCCAACCCTCTTCCAAGCGGAAGAAGAATCTGTGGCGCAGGACGTACCTAAATCAAGGCACTCTTGTATCCAGATTACCATCAACTGCTGTTGTCAGCAGATGGCTGCGCCATCACTGAGCAGACGTTCCATCTTACAAAGACTCTACTCTACGCCGACCCCACGCCAGAGGCTTAATAGGGGGTCGGTGAGCCATAGAGAAGACGAACCCTGCATCGCCACATGCTATGCAGCACAGGGTTCCAAAGCTTTCGAGAAGCCCTTCCAGAATCCTTCCATATCGGTTGCTAAACCGAAGAAGAGCTCAGAGAGCAGTAAAACTAAGGTACCCGATGCTGGTGTGATCCAAGGCACTCGTACCAGATCTGCATTGGGTGTCTTATCAAAAACTGGTGGTAGCTAGCCTCCCACCATGCACAATAACCCTGTGATCCAATCTGAGGAGGCACAATACGACACACATGTCTCCATTAGCGCAGCAAGTCACCAGACTGGGGGTAGCAACCATACTGCATCCGAAAAAGATCACAATCTTACGGTATAACCTCAAGACAGCGAGTCTCAGACGTCTCAGCCAGAAAATGAAGGATCCATGGCTACCTCGGGTCATCCTCACACTCGGTATGTGTTCATGGCCGATGGCAATGAGAAAAATAACAACGAAGCTCTCAGACGTATCGCAGTTCTCGAGATGAAGTTAGATACGCTGACGGACACCATGAAGACCCTGTCCTCGGTCACAATCGACCTCAAGAGTAGCATGGCCCCTGCTGCCTCTACACCTGCACGTGATCTGCCAACGAATGACGAATCTAACAGGCTATCTACTGCCAATCAGGCAGGACCATCCTCGTCTAGTCCATCGGCTACAGGCTCTACAATGCCGGCCAAAATATAGCAGGCCATCAAGGAGCTGTATGCTCGTCATGATGCCAAGGAGAAGCAAGCAAGGCTTCGGAAGATGGAGATCCGGTAGCCATACCCTACCGTGTGGGACAACATTGTCTATCCTCCCAAATACAATCCGTAGACACTTATACCCTATGAAAGGAAGAGGTCTTCCCGACAATACTTGAGATGCTTTGCCTTAGTAATAGGACATCTACCAAAGGATGACGCCCTCATGTCCAACATATTCTTAGGAGTCCTACAGAAGGTAACGTATGAGTGGTTCTGCAGTCTTTCGGACGATTGTATCTCGTCATTTGAATACCTGAAGACTCGGTTCGTGGACCGATTTTATGAAGGAGGCATGGATATGACCATGTCCACCCTCATAGAAATTGTTCAGAGGAAGAAAGAGCCTGTCCGAGCTTACATTGAGCGCTTCCGCCAGGCAGCCCTCAGATTACCACCCGGTATGCCCGAGCCCATGCTTATGGACTCCTACCATAAGAACATGTTGACCGCTATAAAATTGTGGCACAGTGCTCCCTGCATAAAGTTGACGCCTTTCATTATAGAGGCAGATGCCACACAAAGGAAAGCAAGAATGTGCAGCTCCTGGGGTTATAAATTCCTGTACCCGAAGATAAGGGGAGATGCTCGTCTAGTAACGACCCTAAAGACGAAAAAGGCAAGCAAGCCATAACCGTCAACATCTCCAAAGGTTCAGCAGCTGTGAACTGTAAGTCCGCGGAAGCGCAGAGGCTGAAGGAGACTTACTCCTTCAATGACGAGGATACACTGGAGCTCTTCGAGATGCTTATGAAGAATAGCAAACTTTCCATCCCGGCACCCAGGTATCCTGATGAGGTGGGAAAGGTGGACCATCCCAAGTACTGCCATTATTACCAGTACGTCCATCACTCAACACAAGACTGCTACGTGTTGGAGAGGTAAATTCAGTACCTCATTAACGCCAAAGTCATATATTTGGATTACGAAGAGAAGACCGTCACGGCCAACATGGTTAATCTCCAGTTCGGGAGTTTTCCAGCCATAGAAGTGCAAGATGGCATCGCCCCGATTCTAAAGGTGACGATAGAAGTAGTCATCATTCTGCTTGCATGGGACAATGCTCAAGGGCTGGTCCCGTTCTCCACACCACAAGACGGAGTCATGAGGGTCCATCCAGACCAGGCTTCCGATACGATGAACCAGTGATCATCGTGAATCTCTCGAAAAATATTTCATGACCTTCTCGCTTCTGAAATATTATCCTAAGCTATGTCTACCATGTACTCTCTACCTCTGAGTAGTCACCTCCTCTATAATAGTTGTAAGCTGTCATAATCTTTAGAAAACATTTTACGTCCATATTACCTCTGAAGTGTTATTCTACATCGTGTCTACTATGTCCATATTACCTCTGAGTAGTCACCCCGCTATGATAACCCCAAAGTTGTCATAACTCCCTAAGAAAAAATAGTCACGTCCATATTACCTCTGAACTATTATTCTAGAAAGAAGGATGCTTGTCATGTCCATATAACCTCTGAGCAATGTCCTCTTTCCCTGATAATTCCCCACAATTGTCATCTATAGAATCCTTCACGTCCATATTACCTCTAAATCGTTCTATACCCCAGAAGAGTCTGTCCTTACCATGTCCATATCACCTATGAGTAAGGAAAGTGTCTCTAGCAAAAACTCTCGTGTTTGCCATGTCCACATAACCTCTTTGCAAACACCTTATCCCCAGGGGAATTATCCTCCAAGGGGAATTCTCACCCCTGTACAGGAATAACACCGTAAAGATAGACAGAACAGAAAAGAAAAATAGAAATTTTAGATAAAAAAAGGGAATGTTTTCTACTACAAAATACACATATGGTCCCTCACAAGTTGAAGGACAAAAAGAAGCAGGAAATCAAAACTGGGAAGACTGGTCTTGAAGGTCTTCCAGCTGGCTCATCCGATGAGCCCTCCGCTGTGCCATCCATACGCGGTCCCTCCTACCGGCCTCTTGGCGTCTAGCAGTCTCGTCTCTGACAGGGGTCCAAGCCTGACACGCAAAAGCCAACTCGGCCTGACGGGTGCTGATATCCGCCCTCTCTAGAGGTAGAGCCACTGAACGTTGGCGAAGGACATCTCCCGGGTCAGCTGAATCCTTCTGGTCACCCTCCACAAGGGCCAGGACATCCGTCATCTTTCGGATCTATTCACGAAGGTCTCTGCAGTGCTCCTCCGTGGTTGCACAACAACGGACTCCATCCTCTTCGGCATCGGCCAGTTCGACAATCTTTGATTCGACTTCCATAAGTCGATCAGAAAAAGCCTTGTGCATCTGCTCTTGGCGGGATTCCTCACAGATTATCTTCTCTAGTTCTGTCGTGGCTAAGGTCAATAGGTTGTCATCAAGGCCCTGAAGTTCCAGAGTAATGGCGTTCGGATCATCCAATAAGTCTCTCGTAATCACAACCTGAGCACCATAATCGGAATGGACACACAGTAGTGCCAACTGGCCTTTTACTAGGTTCCACACCCACCAAGGAAAAAAGAAGAGGAACCCATCATATTCGGTCGATTAGAGCATCCGCAGCGAATAACTCCTGATGACCGAGACCTCGATAGTGGCAAAATATAGTTCTACCGCTATACGACGCAGGCCAAAAACCTCATCCAGAAGATGAGCTACGACTTGAATAGCAACTCAGTGCTCAATTATGGCAAAGGCCGGCGTCTTCCCTTGCGAATTCGCACTCCAAAGGGAAAAGCTGAAAACTACTACCAACGTACTTGTCAAAGGCTGGTGTACGTTACACCTACGTCCACTTCATAAGATTTAGAGAAAGAAGTCATGAGGAACTCACATTCTTCTGACTCCTCAACTTGGGTCTCCGATACCAGTATGGGTCAAGTCTTTAAGAAGATGTTGTCTGCCAACATGGCCACTAATCAGTTAACCATCGAAGACAATCAGTGCAGGTGGTTACAAGAGTTAGAAGCGCTGGATGAAAAGCGATTGCTCGTACAGCAAAGGATTGAGCTTTACCAAGCTCGCATCTCCGGGGCCTTCAACAAAATGGTCCGCGAAAGATCCTACCAGGTGGGCGACCTCGTGTTGGCAGTACGGAGACCGATGATGATGACCCACAAGACGGCTGGGAAGTTTGAGCCCAAGTGGGAGGGACCGTTCGTCATAGAAACGGTATACTCCGACAGTGCTTATCGGCTAGCTAAGCCTAATGGTGACTTGCTAATGATGCCCATCAACGACAAGTTCCTAAAGAAGTATTACGTCTGAAGACAGAACCAGCATAGGCATCAAGATCCCCTGAAAAGGGTATCCAAGAGTTCTGGTAAAAGGATCTTTCTCCCTCCCTCCTATATATTCTCTTAAGTAGATGAAGCAATTCATGTCCACATTATCTCTGGATTGCTCCTCTACGCCTGGAAGACGCGACTACCATGTCCACATTACCTCTGAGTAGTCGTTCTTCTCGTATTAGTTCTATGATTATCACGGCGGCCTAGAAAATAGTTCATGTCCATATTACCTCTGGATTGTTGTTCTATACCCCGACAAGGATCAAGCCTACCACGTCCATATTATCGCTGGTCAGGCAAATCTATTATAAAGATTCCCTCTTTATTCTAAAGACAAAAGCAAAAGGAACAAGAAAGCTTCTCCATATAAAAACATGTGGCTACAAAGACCTATTACAGACTCTTCATAGTTACATACACAGAAGCAAAAAAGCTAAAATTACGGTACAAGCTCTCAATAGCGCAGGCGAGGCGGTGACAGAGACAATGACTTCCTAGTTAAAAGGAAGCCACCACCCAAAGCTGCTACTGGCCCGAGCCGGGGATGAAGACCAGCATAGGACTCTCATATCTCCCCAGCTGGCCGGGGAGAGCAACCACAGCAGTAGGCCTTGCCATTCGTCGGTCGACATGGCAACCAATACGAATTCAAGAAGTAAAGAAAGCGAGGGTTCGAGACACCATTGACGCCCATGACATCCAGGACGGGGGACGTCTCGAGATCCAGTAGTAGTTCTACTATAGCTTCTTTGGATGAAAAGATTTACCACCGACGGTCGGCTCTAGCAAACTCCAGGGTCGTCAGGAGCTGAGCATCGGGCAAGCAAGGCCATTGTTGAAGCAGATGAGTCTTCTCTTGAAGGGGATAGTCCTTTATATAGGCTATTCGCATGGTCCAAGCACGAGCCAGACATCGGTCAGAAGGAAGCTTATGAGTTAAACTAAAGCTCCACTCCATGTCAGATGATAGTACTGCAAGTGACCGAAGGAACATGACTCTAAACCTCCTCTGCTAAAGAGATTCACGATCCCTACAAAGACGCAAGAGGCTCCAATATCAAGAAGCCGTCAGGAGCTCATGCCCTGAAAGATGACTCAAGATAATTAATGCTAAGAGCAAGGCGTGATACCAGCCATCACCCAACTCGTACAGTCCTGACACATGTTCATGCTTCTGTTCAAAGTATCTCGAGCTTGACTCAAGTTCGGGATACTTTGAAAGGGGTCTTGTAGAAGCATAAAAAATCTCAGCTGAAGACATTATTTCGCTAAAGCGCAGAAGATGCAAAAGACTGAGGCTCAGAGTCAAACTCCCTAAGAAGGACATTTACATACTTCCCAAGGGCAACGATGCCTCCTTCTACACAGAGTTCTTATACAAGAACATAGCTCCTACAAACGAGAAAAGCCTCAACCAGAAGCTAACTTATACAAGGCCGATCGCCGCTCAAAGTTAAGTTTGGATCTCGCGTGGTGGTAAAGGATGTCGAGAAGAAGACAATGACTCTTCAGAGGAGAACTTTCCCTTTTATAGGACCGAGAATGGCCCAGAGCGCGCACCACATGGTCGATGGTCAGATTTTCTGCATTAATGGGACGAACCTAAGACTCAGCACTTTAAATGTTAGTCTTAGACTCTTGGAATTCCCTATATTACGGTGTAATGTCCCAGTCCCAAAATACTTAGGACCAAGTACGTAGACATGGCAGCTGCACATATACGAAGAATACTCCAATATATGGAATCCACGTATACGTATATAAGCTGTATATATAAAATAATCATAGGCCAGAATATAATAATCTTATCTCATCACAGCTCAACCCTGAAGATATAAGAATCTAGAATAAATAAGTGTATCAAAGAGATAGCTGGGTGGACATACCCACTCCAAACAGCTATGAAAATAGTCTCATATAATCGGAGTACAACCTCCGCAAAATAAAAAGAAAAGAGATAAAAATGTCCACTAAATGTCTCAATGAATAAATAAACTAGAACTCAGCATGAGATGCCTCGTCATCAATGTATAAAGGATCTAGTGCCGCTTCGTACTCCTGCGGGAAATTGTCTAACCCTGGAGAGATAACCAGGTCCTCAGAGGGACCTAACAAGATACAAGAAAACACCATGCCATATAAACTGTGATATATAAAAATAATAAAGGGATGCATGCAAGAGGGTTCCTAACCATTCTACTGTGAACATGCAGTTGAGATACAATCCTTTAACGCATGAGCCCTGGCTGTGGATGGGATCGGCATAGTTTCCGTATAGGATACCAGAGGCCTATGTCCGTAACGTCCGAAGAACTTCAGAGGATATCGTGTGCAAGGGGGTACGTCCATAATGCTCTAGGAAACGTCAGAGGGCACCTGGAGCCTGCGTCTTCGGTAGAGCGCACAGGTAATCAAGGAAATACAAAAAAAGCCCATACGTCAGGTATTGTTCTTCCCACCCAATACCTAGTATCGTCATCTCCATGACCGATATGAACCTCTAGTAACCTCCAAGTCTACTAACATGCAATTCTATTGGCAGTTACTCCTATCCGTCGTACGTCTCAAACGTATCGGTGGCCAGCCGACTACGCGAGTACGTGTCCTACATGTGACTCACAATACATGATAAAGCATGTGTCAAGGCCGTATGAGATATACCAATACCTCATCATCAATAGGTGGTCACTAGGCTAAGTTAATGCAAGAAAATAGAACGAAAGCAAGTAAAACGACCGATATAGTCGCTTGCACCCAAGTGTGACTTGGACGCGCTAACAGCAGATAAATAATACGGAATATAAATAACTAAAAATAAGGTAAAGTAAATCACAGAGTAAGATGGAAAGGTATCTTGCATGGCGATACGGGAATGATAATCCAACAATCAAGTACGTCAGCAATAAATCTCAAAATCCACGAACGGCTCCGGATGTTAACAGTTTTTCGAAACAGAGTATCCCTATTTCGACTCGAGTTTTCGCTGTTCTCCGACGATCCGACCGTCGACGGTAGTGCATAGGCGGACAGGGGTGCGTTGGGAAGATGCGGTGAAGTTCTGGGAGACTCTGGGCTACGTTAGTTGCAAGATTGGAGAAGTTTTTAGGGAAAATTTTGTTGAGTTCCTGCTCGCGGCTACGTATATACAAATAGGGTTTTAAATCTAATTTTTAGTCGATCTTCTAGTCTTAATCCTACGTAGGCATTTTAGGTTTGTAGAGAATCTAATAGATTAGGACTTGGGAAAGATTTGGGGAGATTGGATCAAGATTTGATTCAATCAAATCTTCACTGGTTCGAATTGGTTCACGGAAGGAAGAGAGCCATTGGGATATTTGTAGTACTATTCCTTTTGGGAACAATACACTGTGTCATATATTTTTATTTATTTTTTGTTTTTATTACCCATATATATATATATACATATTTTTTGGAAGAGGAACTTTATTGAAGAATCAGGCACAAAATGTCGAAGCCTATACAAAAGAGCGCGATCCGTACGGACATAAAAGAAAAAACAAAACTGGTAAGAAAATTGGACTAAGTGTATTCCAGCTTCCTCCAAAAACTGCTTTTAGAGTGAGAGCAGTGGAAGCTGACAGTTTTTCTGTCTGAGAACATCTTTGAAAAGTTGAGAGGAGCTGTATTGTCTTTCTTCATATATGTATTTGTTTCTATTCTTCTAGAGGACCCAAATGCTGGCGGCAGCGATGATCTGGTGCCCATGAGAAAGATTCTATTTGGCTAGGAGATCGTTTAAGCCCCTAGCCTGAAGGTTCGGGTGGTATTTACTGGAGAGGTTGTTCCAGAACTGAGAGGCAAGATCTCCAATGAGAAGGACATGCTCTGCTGTTTCGGCCTGAGAAGAGGAACAACAGTGGTATCTCGAGGCTAGGTTGAATCCGATGGATGAGAGGCAGTCGTCGGTGGGAAGCTTGCGTCGTTGTTCTCTCCAGATGAGGATCGACCATTTGTTTGGGATACAAGATTGCCAATAAGGAGCCATAAAATAGGAAGGCTCTCCAATTCCTTTGGCCATAACTCTGGCCGATGCAAGAGAAAAAGTGCCACCATCTGTTAGGGTCCATCTAATCCCGCCGTCAATATCTCTAACCATCAAAGGTTCCGCGAGGCTGCGGCCCTGAAGTATACTGCGCCAATTAGCAGATGCTCTACTGTTCGCTGTCACTGTCATAGGGTTGGAGTGTTGAAAATATCTGGCTTTTATGAAACAAGCCAGGATTGAGTTCTCCGAGCATAACTTCCACCACAACTTCATGGAGCAAGCAGTTGCTATTTGTACTAATCTGTAGAATCCCAAGCCTCCGTCGCTGGTGGGTCTGGCCATGGTGTCCCAGCTGGCCCAGTGGTGTTTGTTTTTCCCGTTATTGTGACCCCAAAAGAAGTTGGAAATGAGGGACTCTAACGATGTTAAGACCTTCTTCGGAGGAGAGCAAACCGTGAGGGTATACATTAGGATGGAAGAAAGGACATGCTTGATCAGGATCATCTTCCGCCAGGGGAGAGGGTGGCGTTGTGCAAACCCTCGATTTTTCTTCTGACTTTTCTGACCAGGCCTTCAAAAATTCCTGAGTTGGACTTCCCAAAAACCAGCGGGCACCCAAGATATGTCAATGGCGGGTAGGCTGTAGTGAAGGAGGTCAGATTAGTGAGAGATGCAGAATGGTTTCTGTTGGCTTTTTGATGGGTGTAGATAACACTTTTGTCAGAGTTCACACGTTGCCCTGAGCATCTAGTATATCTCTCAAGCGTTTTGTGGACCGCTTCAACCGACCCGATATCTCCCGTCGAGAATATGAAAATATCGTCTGCATAGGCCAGATGCGTGATCGAGGGACAACCGGTGGTAGTATGGAAATGATAGAAATCGAAAGAATTGGCTAGGCCGTTGAGATTTCTGCTGAGAGCTTCTGCCACAATTATGAAGAGGGTGGCAGAGAGAGGGTCTCCCTGTCTGACTCCTTGGCTCGATTTGAAGAATCCTACCGCTTGGCCATTGATGATGGTGGAGAACCAAGAATTACTGACGGATCTGAAGAGGACATCGATCCATGCTTCGGAGAAACCGAAGGCCTTGAGCACCCAAATCATGAATTGCCAGTCAAGCCGGTCATAAGCTTTCTCCATGTCCAACTTAATGGCCACGTTACCTCCCCTGGAGGGGAACTTCATACACGTGATCATCTCTTGAGCCAGAAGGATATTGTCTGTGATGTTACGCCCTTTGATGAAACCACTTTCTTCTTCTGAGATAATGTTTGGAAGAAGAGTGGACATGCGAGTCGCAATAATCTTTGCAATAATTTTGTTGGTGAAGGTGCAGAGACTGATAAGGCAAAAGTCCTTTAAAGTCTTCGGGTTGTCTTTCTTCGGGATACGAATGAGGTTAGCACAAGTAATGGATTTGGGGTATCTCGCTCCCTGAAAGAAAGCAAGAGTCGCCTCGTGCAAATCTTTGTCGATGATGTCCCAGCAGGTGCGGAAGAAAACAACTGAAAAATCGTCGGGACCAGGAGCGCTGTGCTCATTTAGATCCCAAACTGTTCTCTTGACTTCTTCTGCCGTTGGGGGGGACCTGGAGCTGCTCGTTCTCTCTGCCGCTAATCTTGCTGGGGATGTTGGACAGGAGTTTGTTGTCTTTAAAGATTGGATCTTTTGTGAATAATCTGGTATTATAGGTGCCGGCGGCCTCTTGGATACTCCTTTGATCTCTTTGGAGGATGTCGTTGTCGTCTGTTATTTGGTGCAGGGTGAGATAATGCCTCCGACCTCTGACGCAGGAGTGAAAGAAGGCAAAATTTTTGTCTCCCTTGGAGTCCCAAGCCAGTCTGGCTTTCTGTTTCTAGAATTCTATTTCAACTTTCAGCCGAGATTTAAGGATTGCCCTCGTGAGGTTGAGCGTGGCTCGGTGCTTCTGAGATCTGTTCGAGGCGAATATGATCTCTGTACGGGTCACATCATCTTCTACCTTCTTGATTTCCTGGAAGATGTTACTGAAAGCGTTCTTGATCCAATACGCTAACGCTCTCTTAGTAGCTTTAAGCTTAGCAGCGATACGCCTAAGAGGGTCGAGATATGTGGGTGCTCCCCAAGCGGTCGCTATGATGTTCGTGAATTATGGATGGTGGGTCCAGAATTTCTGGAATCGAAACGCTTTCTTGATCGGATTGGGTTTGTAGCTAATGTGAATAAGGAGGGGAGAGTGATCCGATTCAGTGGTGTTGAGGTGTTATAGATTGGAGATAAGGCCCGTGTCATCCCAGCGATTGTTGACCATGGCTCTGTCCAGACGGGAGTACTGACGTCTGGCGCCTTCCTACATGTTGCACCAAGTGAACTCGTTGCCTAAGAACGGCAGGGGCGACATATGGACGTTGAAAATGAAGGTGTTAAAGTCTCCGACGCAGAGCCACGGAAGGTGGCTGTGCTGATGATGGGTATCCAATAGAGTGTCCCAAAGCACCTTGCGTTCGAGAATGTCACAATTTTTGTACATCGCGGATAAGAGGGAACGACCCCTGAGAGTGGGGTGTTCGACCCAGCAAGAGAGAGCCTGTTTGGAGTCTTAAATGGAGCCAAATTTGATGTCGGGGCCGAAGAATATCCAGATGTTTTTGCACCCAGCTATCGCGGCCAGGAAGCCAAGCATAAGATTGAGAGCTTTTAGTTTTTTTTGAGGGATTTTGGGCTCTATGATGATTAGGATGTCTATGTGGTGAATCTTCTTGAGGCTGATAATTCTGTTCATGGTGGGTTTATTGGCAAGCCCACGAACATTCCACGAAAGGATGTTAAGCATTGAGGGGGGGAGGGGGTAGGGGGGTTGTGTAACTTCACGGCTGATCTAGTGGTCATGGCCGATGACTTTTTGGCCTATTTTTTCTTTTTGTTATTAGGTTTTCTGAAGATATTCGAGGTGGCTTCCGAGAGATCTTCCTTTTTCTAGTTCTGGCGGAAGGCTGTAGATTCGGAGGCTAGCTCCAGGAAGGGGGCCTCTGTCTTGATCTCTGTCAGCGCGCTTAAGGGGTTTAAGGGGTCTAGGAAACCTGCTTCCGTGGCATGCTGTATTCTGATGGCTGAATCTGGTCCCAGATTGGCGATATTGACTGCTGAGGGTTGGGTTTGTTCAACCTCTTCTGGTAGAGGAAGAGGGGCTTCGGGCTCCTCGGGTTCCAACCTCTCAGTATATGTGTGACCCTTGTCTGAGTTCTGACTCTAATCGCATTCCTCCTCTACAGTTTCTGCTAGGGCTAGAATATCGAAAGAGTTGTGAAGGTGTAATTAGTCTGGTGCTGTGGATGAATGAGCCTGAGTGGGTTGGGGGAGGAAGGGCACAATGTCCTAGAAGAATTGAGGGTCGGTGTGAAGACTCGGGGAAGCCTCTCTGTCTGCGAAAAGGCTGCGAGAGTTGGGAGGGGATTGGGTGGGTGTTGTAGGTTGGAAGTGGGCCTTCTTTAATAATGGTGTCTTACGAGGGGAAATCTTCAGTTCTTGGTGGGCTTTGTAGCAGTACTTGGTGAGGTGACCTCTCAGTTGACAGTGTTTGTAGTAAATGATGTTGTTGTCGTACACCAATGCTTGGATGTGTGTCATGTTCCCGATTTGGAGCTCGATATGATCCGAAGGATCTGAGAATAGATCCATTTCCACACATATTAAGGCAAAATTTCCTTTGGAGAGGTTTCGGGTTTCTTCGGCTACAGCTACTAGGGGTCCGAAGGAGCTGGCTATCTTTTTAAGTGCTACCGGAGTGAAGCACACTAGGGTAAATTTTGGAAGGGTAATCTATGCCGATATGATGGTCGAGTCAACCTTGGGGTCGAAGTTGGGGGACCATTTGACGATTTTAACTCTTTGTGAGCCGACAGTTGTGGTGCCTCTCGCCCAAACGGCTGAGTAGTCTGCTGTAGAGGAGAGGTAGAGGAAACAGTTTTTAGGGTCTAGTGGGGCGACCTGATAAGTCTCGACGATCCCCCATCCGGTGATGGCCTCACAAATAGTGGTGAGCTTCGGACAGCCTGCCTGGAACTTCAAGACAAAAGTCTTCGAGAATCTGCTTGCGAGGGAAGAGATCTCTTCGGGAGAGAATAGGATTTGGATGGCATGTCCGTTTGACGGGGCCTGGAACTCGACGTCTCGGAGTTCTATGTCCTCCAACAGAGGGGTCGAGTGAGCTAAGAGGTCTGGCCTCAAGGCGTCCACAAAAGACACCTTATTGGCAAGCCAGTCTGCTCGAGCAGGAGGGAGACCTGGCGGTTGATAGAGGGGGAGACCACAGAGGGGGATGGAGCTGCTGTCGAACCGTTATACGGACAATGATGGTATGCGCCCGAGGTTGAGGGCGCATAGCGCCCGCCGAGAGCGTTATACGCCTCCGATGGAGCGAGGTTGACCAGATAAGGCCCGGGCGGGGCCAAAGTGGGCGTATAGGGTGGCGAAGTGGGCGCATATGAAGTCGACCTGCCTCGCTGGGTGGGAGTCGAGGAGCCTGGACCTAATGGTGTGGGCACATGGCTGCCCACACTGGAGCTGGGCGCATAACCCATTCCAGCGATGGCGCATGGGCCAGTAGCAATGGGTGCAAGACCCTCTTGCTCGGGAAGGACGTATGCCCCTACGGCGTATAGGCCGGGTGCAAGGGGCCTTGCTCCCGCTAGCTTGAAGAGGGTGCATGCCCCGTCAACAGGGACTGGGGTGCATGACAACCTCTCTGCAGGAACCGAGGAGAGTGGAAGCGGGAACGATGCCAATTTCGAATTCGAAATTGACTCTGAGCGATGCGCAGTGGGTAGGGGACAGAAAAGCGCGGGGCTCGAGGCTGAGGTGCCACTGCCGATACGAGGCCAGCAGAATGAGGGAGCGACTCCTTGAGCGTCCGGGAGGGCAGGGAGATGCCAGAGGGCTAGCTGAGCTTACCCGCCAGGCCAGCTGTAGCGAAGCCAACGACGGTTAGCTGCTCCGTCGACCATTTCTAGCGCCTGGCGACTGGAGAAAGTGGGGCCTCCGGAGGTGGGCGCGGCTGCCCGGGCTGGGCTGCCGGGTGCCGGCGAGAAGCGAGGGTGAGGGCAGGGGAAATAGGGGTATCAGGGAGAGAAGGGGACCCTGCTCTGGTGTCGGCGCACCGGCCTGCCGCAACTGCATGCGCCCGTACCGACTTTACGCTCGGGTAGGCGCGGAGAGGCTAGCGAAAGAGGGAGGAGGGGGGCCTTAGCTGCGAAAGGGGGAGCCTTCATCTCTCTCTATATTATGATTACCCAAATATATATATATATATATATATATATATATATATATATATATATATATATATTTTATGAAAGCATCCACTATTTATTAATCAAGGCTCAAAATGCCGAAGCCTGAAGGGAGTACAATGCAAAAAGCTAAAAGATACCAAAAAGGCGTGGGGCGATCGCGCCTGCCGGAACTAACTGAGGAAAGTTTGCCAGAATGCTGGAGGGCAGTGGGAGCACAGTGAGCTCCTTTTATGACATTGCCGGTGGGTCTCCTGGATAAGCTGCTCGGCAGAATATTGGTGACCCTCGTATCTCGCCTTGTTGCGATTCTTCCAAATTACCCAGGTGGCGACCGCTGCGACGATCTGGTGGCCGTGGGACGCAACTCCCCAGAGGGCCAGGAGATCGTTAAAGCGCCCGTCTTCTGTAGTGATGTTGTAGGAGCTGTTGAGGAGGCTCCATAATTGGCCGGGAAGGCATCCCTCCCGGAAGATGTGGTCAATTGTCTCCGTCTGCCTATCATCGCAACAATTACAAGCAGATGCCAGGCTGAAGCCGATGGAGGCAAGGATCTCATCGGTTGGCAGTCTCTTTCTCATAACTCTCCACAGGAGGAAGGACCATTTCTTGGGGAAGCACGATTGCCAATATCGCGCAGAGAGGTGCTCATGGCCATTCTCATGGATCGTGGCCCTAGCCGAACGCACAGAGAAGACACCAGAAGCTTCCAGCGACCATCTCAGCTCGTCCGCGTCAGGGCCAATGGTAAGTCCTTGCTGACGAATGCTTTTGGCCGTTTCGTTGCCGGACCAGGCGCGAATCTGGTTTCAGTTCCAATCATTTTCGGTGGGGTTCCACAGGTCTTTGATCCTGCTGTTGCTAGGAGCTCCAGAGATGTTCGGGATGAGGCTGTCCCTGGTCCATCTTTCCAGGAAGAGGTTGGCCTTGCCATCGCCCAGAAGGAGCCTGATCGCCGGTTCTACCAAATCGCGGCCCCGTAAAATACGACGCCAAGCTGCAGAGGATCTGCTATTAGCTCTGGCCATCGCTGGGTGGATGTGTTTGAAGTATCTGGCCTTCATGAACTTGGTCCAAAGGTTTTTGCTCGTGCGTAATTTCTACCATAGTTTCATAGAGAAAGCTTTGACGATGTGATTGAGTTTGGTGAATCCCAGCCCGCCGGACGCGATCGGGATGGCCATGGTATCCCAGCTGGCCCAGTGGTGTTTGTCTTGGCCCTCATTGTGACCCCAGAAGAACTTGCAAAAGATCTGCTCGATCGACGCGAGGACCTTCTTGGTTGGGGAGCAAGCCGCTAAGGTATGGATAGGGATGGAGTTGAGCACATGTTTGATGAGGATTATTTTGCCGCCTGGGGATAGCGTGGCGTTATGCCAACCTTCGATTTTGTTCCTGATTTTGGTGATGAGGTTCTCGAAGAAGCTGGCGTTGGATCTCCCCTACACCAGGGGGCAGCTAAGGTAGTTGAAGGAAGGGTGAGCCACCGAAAATGATTACCCATATATATATATATATATATATATATATATATATATATATAGATACGGAGATGGCTTGTCCTTCTAGCCGCTGCTCCCTCATGGGGACCCCCTAGGGTCTCCCTGCTCTCGCCGTCCGGCCTTCGGTCTCCCCGCTCGGACCTTCGTGGGTCCTCTCCCAGCCGGTGCCTGATGGACCCTCCTTGGCTACCCGACTGCCTGGCCTTCGTAGGCCATCCCCCACCATCCTCCCGCCCGGCCCAGCCCCCTCCTCCGTCATCCCCCCCTTAAGCCTCATCTCGCCCCATTTCGGTAGCTACCCCCCCCGCCAGGCTTTCCCGGGAGTTCTGTTCCCCCTTTTCCTTCGAGCTGGTTCGATCCTCCTGTTCGCCCCCAGTTCACGGCTCCCGACGATACCCAGGCTTCCCCCTCTTGGCCCGGGAGCATCGCGGTGGTCAACTCGCGGCTGTTGACTTCCCACCCCACCATTTTCAAATTTCAATCGGGACTCTGGTCCCATCGGGTTGGGAGCCCCCCTGCGGTACAGGCTTCGGGCGTCCCATCTCCTGGCCCCTCGGGCCCGCTACAAGCGTCTCTTCTCTCGAGGTGGTCCCTCCACTCTACGCGTTAGCTGCCACGGGTAATGCTGAATTTCCTCCACCTTCTGTTGGTGGGTCCCACTTTATTCCGTTCAATACGCGCTACGTAGGAGCACGACCTAGCTTTTACGTAGGCCACGTGCTTCCCCTCACTGTTACGCGTACCTCCCTACCCCCTCTTCTGCATACGCGGGTAGGTCCCCCCTCCATCCCAACTCTACGCATCTCCCTTTGTGCCAACCGAACTCTACGCAGCCCCCTCCCCCTCCTTTCTGTCTCTCTCCACCCAAGCCCATGACCTCCACCGTCTCCCAGCGCGACTCCCGCGTCATCGGAGCTGGCGCCCTCTGGATCCCTTGCTCCCGTGGCCTTCATTCCTGCGGCCCCGGTGGCCCAGCACACCTCGGGCGTCGCCGGTCTCGGGGACCCATCCGCGGTGGCCCAAAATGCCACCCCTCCTCCCTCTCCGGCTACGGCCGGCCCGCAGGCGGCATCCCCCCTGAGAGTGGTTCGGCCCTCGTCCCTTCCTCGACAGTCCCCTCAGCTGTCCCTTCCTCCCTCCACCCCCAGGAAGATTAGCCCCGGCTGATCCCACAACCCTAATCCCCCGTCCCGATTTGGTTCCCTCCTTGATTGCGCCCCCGCCGTCCGGTGGAGTGACCCAGGACCCTTCATCGCCCGGGGCAGCCCAGTGTTCCTATGCCGCCAAGCTTCGCCCGGACTTAGAAACCACGAAGGGTATCCTATTCCCTGACGTCACCCTTCCGGACATTGTGTACTCTCAGGATTCCCTAGTGCCTCTGGTCCCCTTCTCCGACTCGAAATTGTCTTCTCTGTCATCCTCATTCTTCCACACATTTATCCTAAAATTTTCCACTGGCTGTCCCAAACTCTCCAGGGTGCAGGAGGCGATAGCCAGTTGGAAACTCTCGGCAGATTACCGAGTGGCCCCCCTCGATCCCAGACATATCCTCCTCCACCTCTCCTCGGACCTCGACCACAGGACTGTCTGGTCTAAAGGCACTTGCAGGGTCGACTCCCACCAGATGAAAATCATCAAGTGGTCACCAGACTTTAGCACCAAAGAAGACTCAGCGTTGGTCGCCGCTTGGGTGACCCTGCCTAATTTATCCCTCATTTGCTTTGTCCCAGCGGCACTTAGGCGTATTGCCAATTCATTCGGAACGTACGTGGCCACGGCTCCAGAGACGAGCAACCTCACCAAGGCTCACTATGCTAAAATCTGTGTGGAACTCGACCTCAATTCTGAACCACCCAATTTTATTACTATAGAGCTGGGAAACCAGACACACACCCAACAAATCCTCTACGATAACCATATTACGTTATGCAAACACTGCCATTTAAGAGGTCACCTCCCAAAGTACTGCCACCGTCTTCACCCAGAACTCAAGAAGAAATCAGCCCAGAAAGATAACGTACAAGCTGAGGGAAGGACACCCATGCCACCCCTTCTACCATTTCCGAACTCGCACACTAGATTTGGCTCCAATGACGGCAAGTCAGACAAGAGTGAGCCCCCTAGCAAAGCCATGATCTCCTTCAACTCCCAACCTCTCACTCTCTCTAACCAATTCGACGTTCTAGATTCGGAAGATACGGAAGCCCCGACGGAGCCAGTATGCCCCAACCCGATCTCGTCCTCACCAAGATAGCGCCCAACCCCTCCTAACTCGGAGGTGGTAGAGGCGATCACTGTCACCAGCGATGCAGATCAACAACACACCATCGAAGACCAAGTTGAAGAAGCCCTTGCTATCCTCGGGCCTGACCAAGCTCTGAGAGGACTACAGGTTTAAGCCGCTGGCTATCCCCTCCAGCCAATTATTCTACAGATTGGGAGCGCCAGTGATTCCCTAATCATCCCCTCCGAGGATCCCATCCTGGACTCCACTGGAGAATTGGTAGACCCCCCCACGGACCCACACAAGCAATCCACTCACGACTCTCCCACCCCGACTAAGTCAGTAGCGTCAACCTTATATAGGGACAACGCCAAGAAAGGTATTGTCGAAACCACAACCATCCAAACCAGATCCGCCGCCAAGCGGAACAAAAAACCCTCCCACAACTTCATTAATGCTTAACATCCTATCATGGAATATCCATGGTCTGGCGAACAAACCCACATTAAGGAGAATTTCCAGCCTTCGAAAAATCCACAAGATCGATATCCTCATTATTCTCGAACTTAAAATTCTTCCCAAAAGATTAAAATCAATCCAGCTGCAGCTAGGCCTCCCCACAGCCATAGCAGGCAGAAACGATATTTGGATCCTCAGCACGAAGGACGTCAACAACGGGGTCATCCAGGACTCCTGGCAGGTCCTTTCCTACTAGTTGGAACACCCCATGCTCCCTGAGAGTGCCATCCTCTCAGCGGTCTACGACAGCTGTGATATTGCTGAGCAAAAACACCTCTAGAACGAACTTTTTGACATCTATCTCTACCACATCAACTATCATTGGCTTTACATTGGGGACTTTAACGCGATCACCTACAGAGAAGAGAAAATCGGAGGAAGGCCCCTACCCATATCGGCCATGCAAGACTTCAACAACTTCATCTTCAATACTCATCTCACCTCTCTCCAGTTCACCGACAACACTTTCACCTGGTGCGACATGCAGGAAGGGTCGTCAATACTCCCGCCTGGACAGGGCCCTCACGAACGCACGCTGGCACGGAATAGAGATTAACACCAACCTATCCCATCTCAACTCCTCTGAATCAGACCACCCCCCGCTGCTGGTCGAAATTAAAAGCAATACTAATCCATTAAAAAAGAATTTCCAATTCTTCGACTTCTGGATCGAACACCCCCAATTTTTGGGCATCGTCGCAGAATCTTGAAATCGTGAGGAATCCCCCAATCCCCTCATTCGGGTGAGAAACTAGCTCAAAGCAACGAGGAAAGCCCTGTCTAATTGAAGCAAACTTGCCTACGGGGACATTTTTTAAGCCGTTCGGGTTGCTGAGGACGATGTCATCCGTGCCGAAGCCACATTCACTATGGAACGATCTCCGGCGGCCAGGAAAGCCCTGAACCTCACCAAGGCTATGCTCAAATTCAGGCTCAAAGTGGAGACAGAATTCTGGAAGCAGAAAGCGAGGTTGAAATGGGACAGCGAGGGGGATAAAAACTCGAAATACTTCTATGCTTGCATTAACGGTCGCAGACAGAAGCTATCGGTTCACCACACCGCTGATGACAATGGGAACATCATCATAGACCATAAGGCCATCCAAGCGGCCGCTGTGGACTTCTACTCCAAATTATTCTCCAAAGAGATGGTTCACAAAGATAGATCCTTCCTGGACCAAATTTCCCTATTCATTAATGACACCGACAATACCCAGTTGGAACGTCCACCGACTGAACAGGAAGTGAAAGAAGCTGTGTGGGCCCTGAACGAGCACAGTATGCCCGGCCCGGACAGATTTTCGGAGGTCTTCTTTCGTACCTGTTAGAATATTATCAAGCAGGACATCACCGAAGTGGCTATTGCATTCTTCGAAGGAGCTACATATCCCAAAGCCATCGCTAGTGCCAAGCTGATCCTTATTCCGAAAAAAGAAAACCCGGAGTCCTTTCGCGACTTTCGACCCATCAGTCTCTGCACCTTCACTAACAAGATTATCTCCAAGATCATCGCTAGCAGAATGGCAGGCATTCTCCCTAAAATCATTTTCGATGAGCAAAGCGGCTTTGTTCGGGAGAGGAACATCCAGGACAATATTATGCTGGCCCAAGAGTTAATCACCTGCATGAAGTTTCCAGCAAGAGGGGGCAACATCGTCGTCAAAATCGACATGGAGAAAGCTTATGATAGACTGGATTGGCAATTTATGATCTGGGTCTTCAGGGCATTCAGATTCTCGGAAACTTGGACCAACACTGTGTGGAGATCCATCAGCAACTCGTGGTTCTCCACAGTCATTAACGGACAAACCAAAGGGTTTTTTAAAT
Source organism: Iris pallida (assembly GCA_029216955.1). Classification (NCBI taxonomy): domain Eukaryota; kingdom Viridiplantae; phylum Streptophyta; class Magnoliopsida; order Asparagales; family Iridaceae; genus Iris; species Iris pallida. The sequence goes on along the minus strand of JANAVB010034418.1, from coordinate 13,621,832 downwards.
CATGCCGCAGAGTTAGACAGGGTGACCCTCTATCATCCACTGTCTTCATCATAGCAGCAGATGCCCTGAGTAGGAACCTTAACAACATGGTCAACACTTCGAACTTCTAACACTATCACACATCTACTGGATGTCCTATCATCACCCACCTGGCTTTCGTCGACGATTTACTCATCTTCTCGGCCGGAGACGTTGGAGCGATGGATGTGGTCCATAACACCCTAAAGAGGTACTCTAGTTATTCCGGCCAGAAGATTAATCCTTCCAAGAGCGTTATCTATGCCCACCACAACATCAAAAGAGAGCAGGCTATCAGTCTCTCCAACTTAACATCATTCTCTGTTTCTCATCCTCCGTTCAACTATCTCGGTTGTCTCCTTGGGCACGGGAGATCCAACGTTGGTATCTTCGAGAACTTGATCACAAGAATCAGGAACAAACTTGAAGGGTGGCATAATACCACTTTATCCCTAGGCGGCAAGATGATCCTCATCAAACACGTGCTCCCCACCCAAGAAGGTTCTTTCTTCGATCGAGCAGATCTTTTGTAATTTTTTTTGGGGGCACAGCAACGGTCAAGACAAGCACCACTGGGCGAGCTGGGACTCCATGGCTCAACCTACCGAGGAAGGGGGTCTGGGATTTACCAAACTCACTCATATCATTAAAGCTTTCTTGATGAAATTGTGGTAGAAACTCTGCACGAGCATGAACTTATAGACCAGGTTTATGACGGCCAGGTACTTCAAGCACATCCACCCTTCAGTGGCCTCAGCCAACAGCAGATCCTCTGCGGCTTGGCGTCGTATTCTTATCGGACGTGACCTTGTCGAGCCTGCAATGAGTCCCTTCCTGGAGAGATGGATTGGGGACAGCTTGATCCCGAGTCTCACGGTGACCCCCAAAGACAGTAGGATCAGAGACTTGTAGAGCTCCAGCACTAACAACTGGAACTAGGACAAGATTCGTGAATGGTCCAGTAACGAAACGGTAGACAGCATCCGTATGCACGGATTGAGCCTCGGTCGTGAAGCCGACGTGCTGAGGTGGACGCTCGAGGCCTCCGGAGCATTCTCGGTGAGGTCGGCGAGAATCGCTGTCCAAGGGATCGGGCAACCGCATCATACCTTAGACCGCTATTGGCAAACCAGCATCCCTAGGAAGTGGTCATTCCTCATATGGAGAGTCATTAAAAAGAAACTGCCTATAGACGAGATCCTCAACTCCATTGGGATTAGCTTAGCATCTGCCTGTACTTGCTGCTCTGACCGTCAGATGGAGACCATAGACCACATCTTCTGGCAGGGGAACCTGCTATGCAGTATCTGGAGGACCCTTAACCAGCTCTACAATATTGTACCGGGTGGTGGACGCTTCCACGATCTGGCGGCCTCCTGGAGGTCGGCCTCCCATGGCCACCAGATCGTCGCAGCGGCCGCAACGTAGACAATTTAGAAGAATCGCAACAAGGCGAGATACGAAGGTCAACAATACTTAGCCGACCAGCTCATCCGGGAAGTCTTCCGCCAATGCCGTAAAAGGAGCACCCTATGCTTCCACAGCCTGAGAGCATTCTGGTCCTCGATCCACCCCTAGCTCTTGGTGGTCGAGTTGTCCATCCCCCTCTTCGTTCCTTTTGGTGGAATACTTGTATAGGCTTTGTCTTTTTGTGCCTTGTATATATATATACTCATATACTCATATATATGTATATCAATAAACACCATAAAAATTTATATAGAAATTTTTAAATTTCCCAAAACTCACAAATATCTATAAGGTGTATATATATATATATATATATATATATATATATATATATATATATATATATATATATATATATATATTTAGTATAAATTGTAAGCAATATATAGCATATATTAAATTACTAACTAAACACTAGTTAGGAATTACCATAATAATATTTAAAATAAATATAAAAATTATAATAAAAAAATTAGGGGGTTTTACATCCTACCCAACTTAAGGAAATTTCGTCCTCGAAATTAAAACTAAGGGGGTTGTATGCAATGCAAAGGCGAACAAAGGACACTAACACATGAAAGTCATGCCTTTATCTTTTGAACAATTGAAGGTGGTCATACAAAGAACCCTCATTGGCTTCATTACCTAAAAGATAAAGTGTTCTTGGTTAAAGGCTCTACCCAACTTATATAAGTTGGCTACCCGTGAAAATCGTCGTGACAAGACTTTTAAGGAGGGCAATTTCTAAAAAGTGGCACGAGAATATTGGGCCTTTCTACCGTGGTCACGAACGTCAAAGATCTAGTTCTCCCTATGGTGTTCTTGGTCAATCACATTCTAAAGAAAATTTACCGTTTTCACATTGCCCAAATATAGTCATGCTCCAGCACAGTAGGAATGATATTGCTTGAAAAATAGTACATACGAAATTCATATTGTGTTTAATCTATGTTGGCCAACCAAAGTCTCGTACGATCAATCTATACCATCCTTACTAGGTTATGGTAGCCTAGAACAGGTTCTAACTTGAGTGGTTGGGCTAGTTCTGAGTCGGATTGGCTAGATAGGTGACGTAAGGTTAAAAATGTGCCTCCCATGATTTTTGTGTATAAGTGGCACACGAGAACTCAATTGAGTGGCACACGAATGGCATGTGCATAGTGAGCCTTGAGTAGATCATAACCATATATTGGGTCGAAAGAATCGAGTCGAGGTTAGGTCTCTAATTGGAGTACATTGGTTTTTATGGCAAGGGTTATCGTTAGCCTTCTTGACCCAAAAGTCGTATCATAAAATATAGTACAAGGGGACATGTTTGAGTGGGACATGATACGTCTAAGTGAAGGTGGACACGTCTAGATCTTGCTATGAAATTTGTTGGAAGGTAACAACTGGTCTCGTGCTCCGAATATCAATGTCACGGTAGGGGACATCAAATGATCTAAATAAAAAGTGGATGTTCATGAGGCACTAGTTATCACCCTAATGGAAACCAACTTATTTTAATTAGCAGCTAGTAGTATTGTATCCTAAAATTTAGAAGGCTTAGAATCTAGTTTAATGAGATCTGGAAAATCTAAGTCGCATAATCATACTTTGACTTTGGATTATAAAAGAATATTACACAGTGCAATAGGTAACGAGTTACGATAGATATGAATCAAGTACGAAGATCTTTCTCAAATTTTTGAATGAATAGAAAACGTTCGTACATATATCGCCTTCATAGCCATAGGTGGTACGACGAACTAAGGGGGACATTCTGTGTCTATCATCCCTCAATACGAGCATCTGTTTTTCCGATTAAAGTAAGGCAAGAAAAACAATAAGGAGTTCAATGGAGGAGGATTGAATGCGAAAACGGGGTTTAAAGGGTGAATTGAATAATTCCCAGAGAGTTGTCAAGGTAGTTACGGTTGAGATACTAGAGATATTTGTATCTCATTCTATGTAGGATAATCATATGAAGAGCGAACCGTGTGCACTAAGGTTGATCAGACCGTAATACATCGATTCTAATTAGACCATATGTTAGTGGGCGTCCCCAATAAACGTATGTCCTAAACATGCTCGATAAAGAATAAGCTTGCAAAAACTAGGCTACAATAGCGGTGTTTAGCCACGATAGTTCAAAATATTAGTATGCAAGATTTATGATTGGAAGAGAGCACATGTGGTTTGAGTTCATCAAACCCTAAAACTCGACCAATAATCGTGCCTCTACAGTTATCCCATTGTGTTCTTATCTAAGGCATTGGTTGAACTAATGGGGTATGGACCCTTAAGCTCCATAGTCTAGGTAATCTTCCGAGTATTATATTTAAAGGGGGTTGTAGGGACAAGAAGGGTGATAGGACATGAGGCGTTCTATCCAACTTATAAGAGTTCAACTAATAGCGTGTTTGAGCAACATATAATGCGTATACCTAGTATGGGTCATCTTCCTAATCTGTCTATCAACACGAGTAGAAAGGATAATGTTTGTGGTAGAAAGGGAATCAGGCAAGATGCAATTTAAGACAATCAACAGGGGTCCAAGATGGAATTAAGGATGGAGGTGAAGTAGGTGGATGAGATATTTAGATTCTAATTCTATATGCAGTAATATAACCGAAACGGCTAACTCAAATGAGAATTAATTAGGTATATATCTAATGATAGCACAGTTTCTTGAGGGAAGATAGTATGCCAATTCCGAGGTTGTCATATGTTCTAATAATTCACAATTATGAAAAATCTACAATTACCTACAATTTAAAAGTGATAACAATGGATTAATGTTTTAGGAAGGGATGAGTAATTCAAGATAGAAATCCATGGCTAGGCTTATGACTAACTAGTGCGGTGTGGCTCTAGTGTTAAATGATAGCAAGAATGTAGCAAATGAAACCATACCTGCTATAAGTTTCCCTTAGGATTTCGCATCCTCTACTGCTAGTAAAAGGCCTGCCCGTGCTTCTGACAGCGGCCCTGTGCTCTGGCCCTGTTGAATTATACTAGCTGTGGAGGTAATGGTGGACGAGGTCCTCCTACCGCTGGTGTCATGATCCTTGGCACATGCTGAACTGGTCGAGGTGTGGGAAGTGATGGGGCTGTTGGCATCGGGCTCTGCTGAGCATGCACTTGAGTTCTGTAGAAGCATAGAAAAGATGGAGATTATGCGGATCATCACTCCATGCGGCCAAGAGAAACCAAGCCGCAGAGGGAAGGCTCTCGAAGATCCCATGCGGCCAAGAGATACTAAGCCGCAGAAGGAGTGCTTCTGGAGACCCCATACGGCTAAGAAAAACTCGAGTCGCAGAAGCAAGGCTCTCGAAGACCCCCTGCGGCTAAGTGGTTTCGAGCTGTAGAGGGAAGGCTCTCTAAGATCCCATGCGGCCAAGTAAAATCAAGCCGCAGAAGCAAGGCTCTCGAAGATCACATGCGGCCAAGTGAAACCAAGCCGTAGAAGCAAGGCTCTCGAAGATCCCATGAGAAGCAAGGTTCTCGAAGATCCCATGCGTCCAAGCAGAGCCGAGCAGCAGGAGAAAGGCTCCTAAGACCACTATGCGGCCAAAACGATTCAGACTCTACTTTGTGGGGGGAGACACGTGGCAATTTGACCAAGTCTCAACTACCCAGATTTACTACAACAACGAAATCTCAACAAACCCCCAGCTGACAGCCCAAGATCGAGTCTTCGTGTGCTGTTACAGACACGTGGCCACATGGCCCTCTATACGACCCAAAATCTGCTTTATGCAGGAATCACTATAAATAGCAGGATACCACACCCATGCAAAAGGTTGGCAATCAAAGGTTGGCAAATTTGTTCAAGAGCAAATACTGTGTATGATAGTCCAAGGAGTAAGGCAGAGTTGCTACACTTTTTCGAGCCTCCATCGTCACCCCCTAGAATCAAAAATAATTGTACTTAAATTGTTTTCTAGGATTTCTTTCTAGGCTCTCTTTTGTACTTTCAAAGTTTGTAATCAAATCGAGTTTCTCTGTAATTCTTGTTTTGATATTTAATGGCAAACATGATGGCGACTCTGCTGGGGACTTCCTTCTTCTCTGATGAGAAGTTGGTGATGCAATCCGACGCGTCCAAGCTCGGCTCTACGCAGCAAATGCTCATGGTTTGTTTTGACCAACAAGCATTCGAAGAAATGCTCTCTGAAGGGAGCGCCAGCCCATTATAGAAGCGAGCCAACTCGGAGAGAACCCGCAGGACGTCGAAGCGCAAAATTGCTGCCCTTTGCCAGGTTCTCGAAGAAGCTCCTTCTGCGGCCCAAGACGGTGATCAAAGCTCTCCTGCGGCCTTACTTCCGACCGCAGAGAACCCCGCTGTCCCCAAATCTAGCAAAGGAAAATACTATGATGCTGAGCTTTTGGGGGCACAAGGGAAATCCATGCGGACGAAGAAGAGGCCACATAAGAAAAATGGACAGTCTGCATATGCGACAACCAACTCTGGCCGCAAGCAGATGGCCCATGCGACAGCCAATCCTGGCTGCAGACAGGTTGCACTATGCGGCCCTGTCAGAAGCTCTATTTTCGACCGTCTCTCATGCGAACCCGACACCATGTGGCCCATTGAGAATATGGAATATTCCAATCTGTAGTTTTCTTACGATGCGCCTTCGGGTGCTAAGTCAAAGAAGTCTAGGGCAGTGCGGGCCCAACAAGCCCAGTCAACTGTCCAAGCTGCTGACCGTCAGCGGGCACCGCTAACTGTTATGCGGGCTCCTGATGAAAAGTTGTACAGAACCACCCGCGCCAGCCCTCTGGAGCAAACGGACAGGGTAGGTCCCAAAAGTCTCCCTATAATGATCGAGAGAAAGTGCTTTTACTAGTCTCAGATCAGGGAGCAAATATGATATCTACGCACCGGTGCGCTCGGGATACCCGAGGCCACAAAACGGATGCAAAGGTAGATCAATCTGCCCTCGACATACGAGAAGTACTTATCCATAAACGCAAGAAGAGAGAGGCAACCTTGGAATACGATGAGCCTTCCCTAGGACATCGTTGTACCCAAGTTGTCATCAACTGCTGCTACGATAAGTCGGCAGCACCTGAAGATCGGCAGTCCATTTTCCAACGACTGCACCAGCCAGCACCTGTCCGACGACAACTCAAGAAACAGGTGCAAAATTTGGGAGACGATCGAGGAATTTTCTTTTGCCTCCTGTAATTCAACTCGGAAGATTTCGGCCGGCAAGGGAGGAAAGAAGACAGGCTCCTCCAGTCCGGCAATCTCAGCCAGCACTGCAAGAAAACTCTCATCTGGAGGATTATCGCGGACAACCACATGGGGTGTCTACCTAGGCACCCGTTCCAGAAAGAAGCTTCCAACACCCGGGGGTGCATCTTTGACCTCCCTGGGGTAGATAAAGCTGGGGGTAACAGTCCCCTCAATGTATGCGACAACCCGGTGTTCCAAGAGGATACAAAGGGGGTAGCTATCTACTGGAATTATGCAACAGACTTAGACGTCCCCGAGGGTGACCGCCTTTGCCAAGACGATGCAGCTTTCTGCACAAGGGGTGGCACCTCTTCCGAATCCGAGGAGGAGTACATTCCGACGTTTCCCGACGATTTATCTATACAAGGGTACGATACGAAAAACACATCCTCTACGGTCCCATCTGTCTCTTCCTACCTGCAGACAATGTTTATGGCGGGAGATGATTATGAAGGACCTACAGATCGACAATGTCTAGAAGTACTTGAAGCCATGCTTCTATCCTTGGTCAAGTCAGTAGACGAAATCAAAGCTGCCTTGCCCACTCAACCAGCAAGGACGCCAGGACAAACAAGCTTGGGACCCACAGTTAATGTAGACTCTAACACAACCGCTCCTCCTTTAGGTAGCAATCCTCTAGGAGCATCCGCTGCTTCAGCTGCAGACGAAGCCAGGGAGGCAAAGAGGAAAGTCCGGGAGCTTCGAGCAATGTTCAATGCCCGAGACTCCTCCCGGGACCTCAGAATACGACAGCCGTATCCTGTTGTGTGGCAAGATGTTCCTTTTCCGCCATGGTACAAACCGTTTTATATCGATTCGTATGACGAAAAGACCTTTACCAGCTGGTACATGACGTATTTTGAGGTCACAACAGACCACTTGCCGTATAGTGATGCCATCTTCACACGATTATTTATCGGAGTATTGGAGGGAATCGCGTTCGATTGGTACCGCAACCTTCCGGACAACTTCATCCAATCCATTGACGGCTTCAAACACATGTTCTTGGAAAGATTCTACGAAGTAGGGTATGATGTGACAATGTCGTCTCTCATGGACGTCGTTCAGGGAGAGACGGAGCTAACGAGGAACTATATCGAGCGGTTTTGCCAAACCGCAATAAAATTGCCCCATGACAATCCCGAAAGCTCCTTGATTGAAATCTGCTAGAAGAAGTTGCTCCCGGCAATCAGCCTCTGGATGGGCAAAGATCAGTTTAGGGACTGGACGACCTTCATCATAAGCGCTACCAATGCTGAGGCAAAGTTAAAGAAGGCTCGCCAGCTGGGATTACACATCCCAGATGGAGAGGACAAAGGAAAATGCCCTGGTAATGCCTCCAATAACAACAACATTGGCGGCACCACCAATAACCGAGACAATAAAGGCAAATAGGCCATGGTTGCTGGTACAACCAAAAAACCCGAACTGAAGCAATCAGAAGTTCTGAAGCCCAACGAGGTGACATACTCCTTTAAAGATAGCCATGTCAAACCTATCTTCGACATGCTCCTGAAGGCCGGTAGGATCCGGCTCCGTGATGTAGAGCGCGAGCCTCGACCAACAGAGATCGAGGATCCAAAGTATTGTCACTTCCACCGCTATGTCCACCACCCTAAGCATGAGTGCTTCACATTAAAGCGGTACATCCAGAACCTCATCAACTCCAATGCTCTGTCCCTGGATTTTGAAGAGGTTACCGTGGCTGCGAACATGGTATCAGTTCTGTTTGGTGACTTCCCTCCAACAAAAACTCAAGACAGGATAATACATGTCCCCCAGGCAACGATGGAGGTTACTAATCTTCCACATGTCCGGGACCAGACGACTAGCTTGGTGCCTCTCACTATGTTACGAGGAGAGGTCATGTGGGCGCACCCAGATCTAATGCCCGAAGTTACCCAGGTGGTGCCATCTTCAACCAACAAAAACAAGGACAGGAAGTCCAGATCCTGCCATACAATTTCAGCCGAAGCTGAGGAGAGGGCGGCCGTTGTTACCCGGTCTGGTATACTATTCCAGCCCACTCTGGATAATTCAGTCGAAGACCCTCAGCCGGCAATGTTGCCTGCTACTGATGTTCCGCGGCCATCTCAGCCTCTACCGGCGGATAGGTCTAAGCCGAAGGAAACCCGCTTTGACAGGCCGCTCCGTAGGGATGCACCTCAGGGGCTGGAGAGACCTTATAACTTTGATATACTAGCACAACTGGCTAATACGCCACCAAAGTTGTCATTATACGAGCTCCTAAGGCTCTCCAAGGATCTTCGTGTTGCATTGAGAGAAGCACTCCAGAATGCTGACTCCTACTTAGCCCAGGTCAAGCCTAGAGGGAAGGACGCGTCAACAAATCTCCAGGAAAGCAATTGTGCATATGCAATGCCCAACATTGTGTTCAACCCACAGGACATGTTAATCAAGACCAACTTGCATGATCACCCCTTGTACTACACTAGATACATAGGCGACATCAAGGTGGATCGGATGCACATCGATCCTGGTTCGTCAAAAAGCATTATCCTGAAAAGCTTTCTTTAACTCCTCGGCATCCCTATGCACCGACTAGAGGCGACCAACACTGCCATTATTTGTTTCAACTCGAGAAGGAGCTATCCCCTGGGAAAGATCCGCTTAAAATTTCAGATTGGCGACCTGAAGACGAGGTTACCTGCTACGTAATAGACGCATATATGTCCTACAATATCCTCTTGGGGCATCCGTGGATACATGACTATACGATCATGTCGTCCACACTCCACCAATGCTTCAAGTATGTCAGTAAGCACGGCTTCGTGAAGACGAAATTTGCCGACATCAATCCCTTCAAAGGGGTTGAGTCTTACTATTCTTCGGAGGCTTATCCATATGAAGAATCCAAGAAGCACATAACTGACGAACTGGAGGCCATAACAGGGTCAGAGGAACCTCTAAAAATCCATCTCCAGGCCCATAAATCGGGCAAAGCCGCACCCCTTGTCACAACTTTGCATAAAGAGGTACCCATTTCCCCCGCCCCAGCTGCGTAGTTGGAACCGATGGTCATCCGACTCCCGAGGTCTAGTTAGGAGCCAAAACCCGTCGTAGGGCCGATGGTGATCCGATTGCCAAAATCTAATCAAAGGCGATCGAAAGATACGAGTCCCTCTATGGAGCCGATGGTGATCCGATTGCCAAAATCCAATCAAAGGCAATCGGAAGATGCAAAGTCCTCTGTCGAGCCGATGGTTATCCGTCTCCCCAAGACGAGCCTATAACCAAGTATTGATCCGGGGCCCTCAGGCAAGCCAATGCCACAATCAGAACCCTTGGTGGTCAAGCTGCCTAAGGCAGCGTCCCAACATCCGGTCACGCAGGGGGTAGCTGAAGAGGAGGCAGAACTCGCAAAATATCTGGTTGCACAGGTGGATAGTCCCTCTCCTGATGATGTGATCCCTATAGACAAAATTCTTTATTTTATCAATAAGAGGCTACCTTTGAACTACCCTGAGTACAATCTGATGTATGTTGTAGAGCATGGTCTGGACATTAACTTACACACACAAGTGACAATCGTCCATACCGCAAATTGACTTACTCCCATTAAAGGTGCCTACTTTCTAGTCCCAGGCAGAAGAAAAGGTGATCACATGATCATCTTTGGCCAAAAAAAAGGTTCTCAACCTTTCATGCCAGAAGAGTTCGATCTCGAACCCGACACTGGAAGATTACCGCTCTACCTATATAGTCTCCAAGCCAAGTACTTCATGCAAAAGCAGGGGTACGACATGGAGACTACCCCAGGTTTAAATTACGGCAACGGCCAGTGATCGTCTCTGCAGCTGTCAGCCCCGGCTGGAAAACTTTGGGATTATTACAGTAAGTCCAGACACGGTCTCGGTTATGTTATACCAGCAATAACGTCCGAGAGTTCTGATGAAGAATGCGAGTGGTATTCTCACTCTTTCGAATAGCCTATATACGATTTTGATTATAGTATTAGGAATATATTCAGGCAGACATTGTCTGTCAATATGGCATCCGCTGACATTGAAGAGGAAGACAAAGATCTACTTGAACCTCTTGAATTGGAGCCATGGGCCCAACAACTGGATGCACAATGGAAGAAGTGATTTGAATAATGAGACCCTCCCACTGAAGACGAAGTCATGCAAGTTGACCTCGGCAACGAATCCTCTCCAAAGCCAATCTTCGTCCATAAAAGCCTGACGAACGGCGAGCGGGAGTCGCTGTTGCAACTCGTCAGAGAATATATCGACGTTTTTAATTAGAGCTATGAAGACATGCCAGGCTAAACCCCGAGATCGTACTTCATATGCTCAATATTCATTCGGACGCAAAACTAGTCAAACAACAGCAAAGACGGTTCCGTCCAGACATCATAAACTCCATTGAGGTTGAAGTAAACAAGCTTATAGCTAGCGGTTTCATCCATGAGGAGCAGCACCCGAACTGGGTAGCTAATATAGTACCAGTCATCAAGAAGAACGGAAAGATCCGAATCTGTATCGACTTCCGTAATCTGAATACGGCATATCCTAAGGATGAATTCCCTCTTCCAATCACCGACATAATGATCGATAATACGTGTGGCATCGAGCATATGTCCTTTATGGATGGCTTTTTAGTATATAATCAAATCAAAATATCTCCGGACGATAAGAAGCATACGTTATTTCGAACACCAATCGATGTGTATTGTTACACAGTCATGCCCTTCGGCCTAAAGAACGCCGGTGCTACATATCAACGAGCTATGAGTGTCATCTTTAGAGATCACTTGTGCAAGACGGTGGAGTGTTACGTTGACGACATCACCGCTAAAAGCCGCTCCAAGGATGGTCACTTACACGATTTGAGGATAATGTTCGACCTTATACGAGCACACAATCTAAAGATGAATCCCACCAAGTCCTTCCTAGGCAAGTCCAGCAGAAAATTCTTGGGCTTTGTCATTACTTTCCGGGGCATTCACATAGACCCCGATAAGACAAAAGCAATCCTGGAGATGAGTCCACCGAGGAACCTCCACGAACTCCGCGGCCTTCAGGAAAGACTAGCCTACATCAGGAGGTTCATATCTAACCTCTCAGGGCGATGTGAACCCTTTACACAACTCATGAAGAAAGGCATCTCTTTCGTATGGAATAAGGAATGTCAATACACCTTTGATGACATTAAGAAATACCTATCGAATCCGCCGGATCTGGTAGCCCAGGTCGCCGGAATGCCCTTCCTGCTCTATGTACGGACAATGGAACACTCCCTCGGTGCCTTGCTAGCACAGAACAATAACATAGGGCATGAACAATCCATCTATTATCTCAACCGAATGATGGTGGGGCCGGAGCATAGGTACACTGCCGTGGAGAAGGAATGCCTTGCCTTGGTGTTCGCCATTCAGAAAATACGACACTATGTGATAGGGCAGACCATCTATGTTGTCTCACGAGTTAACCCCCTCAAGGTTCTCATGACCAAGCCAGGCGTAATCAGTTCTTGTCTAGCCACCTGGGCGATACTGTTATCCCCCTACGACATGGTTTTCGTTCCATAGAAGACTATCAAAGCTCAAGCCTTGGCCGACTTCTTAGCAGCCCATCCAGGCTCAGAAACGACCAGAATCTATGAAAAAATCCCAGACAAAGTTATTAATTCAAACATGACTTCACATGATGTTGTTTGGCGAATGTTCTTCGACGGTGCTTCAAGGACGGGGCCCCAAGGTGATATCGTCGCTGGAGTCGGGATAATATTAATTTCTTCCTCTGGATTGGTGCTCAATCGGGCATACTATCTCACAGAACCATGTTCAAACAACGTAGCTGAATATAATGTTCTGGTCATCGAACTCCGACTCGCAAAAGAAGTGGGGGTCGAATACCTAGAAGCATATGACGACTCGCAGTTGATTGTTAATCAAATCGGAGACTCATACGAGGTTTGCAATGCAGACTTGATTTCTTATCATCAGACAGAAATTGCCATCATTGCAACCTTGGAGGGGTTCTTTATAGAGCATGTTCCTAGGCTCTAAAATATTAAAGCCGATACCCTAGCAGGCCTCGCCGCTTCTTTGGCTGTTCCAAATCATGCTCATCATATAGTCGACGTGATAGGCCATGAGCTGGTTTGTCCCAAAAATAATGTTCAACTAGGTACGAGTTACTCCACCCAGATAACCAATGACGTGGAAGACTGAAGACTCCTGTTCATCGACTATGCAGTCTACGGAATCCTGCCTGAGAATATGAAACAAGCGACTTCAATCATAAAGCGCGCTCAGATTCTTTTATGACATAGAAACAAAAATGTTATATCGACGATCCTACGACGGGCTACTGTTAAGATGCCTGTCAAAAGCAGAAGCCAAGGAAGCCCTATGTGAGGCTTACGATGGCATTTGCGGGGCTCATCAACCTGACCCGAAGTTGCAGGATCGTCTCCGTCGGATGGGCTATTACTGGCCTACGATGGTAGCAGATGCTGTCGATTATACAAAAAAGTTTAAGGCTTGTCAGATTCACGCAGACTTTATACATCTGCCATCTGAATTCTAGCCTCCAACAGTGGCCTCTTGGCTATTTGAAGCATGGGGAATGGACATCATTGGTCCAATTACCCTGTCATCGTCTAGGGTACACCGGTTTATACTTACAATCACCGACTACTTCTCCAAGTGGGCGGAAGCTGTTCCGCTGACAAAGGTAAAGACATCAAACGTGATCAGTTTCATAAAACATCACATCATCTACCATTTTGGACTGCCCCGGAGGATCATTCATGACAATGGTCCGCAGTTCGCAAGCCATGCTTTCTATCGATTCTGTGACAAGAATCAGATTCAGAATATGGCTTCAATGACATACAACCCATCGGCTAATAGTCTGTAGAAGATTTTAATAAGACTATAATCAAGCTTTTCAAAAATTTCGTGTCTTCAAACAAGCACAACTGGAATGAAAAGCTGGGTGAATGCTTATGGGCGTACCGTACTATAATTCGGACGGCTACAGGAAATACACCGTTCTCTTTAGTTTATGGAAGCGAGACAGTTCTTCCATTAGAGACCCAGATCCCCTCACTTTGCGTGGGCCTTACTTACCGGTTGACGTCGGACGATAACTAACACCGACGGCTACAAGAATTGGAAGCCTTAGACGAAAAGAGTTTGCAAGCTCAACAAAGCATCGAGCTCTATCAAGCACGCATATCTCGGGCCTTCAATAAGAAAGTCAAGCAGAGGATATTCCAAGTAGGCGATCTCGTCTTGGCCGTTCACAGACCGATGGTTATGACTCACAAAACTGTCGACAAATTCTAGCCCAAATGGGAGGGTCCATTCATCATCGAGACCGTATTCTCCAACGGCGCATGCTGGCTCACAAAACAGAATGGAGACTTGCTCATGATGCCCATAAATGGCAAGTTCCTAAAGAAATACTATGTCTAAGGACATGCTGGTACTTCTTCAAACCACCAAATCTCCCAGACTGTCGATTTATGTACACCAAGTACCTCTGAACTTACAATCTATTAGCTTCGAGTGGATTCACATTGCATCCCCCTGGGTGACAAGTCATATATACTAAATACCTCTGAACTTCCACCCTGATGCTTCATCCCGTCGGAGTTCACCAGGCTTATTGTCATCTCTGAGCAAACTTTCTGGTCCTGATTATCATGCGTCAGTCCATATTACCTCTGATACCGATAGTCTCTTGACTTAACATATATACCCAAGCTGGGATAAAATCATGGGGTTAAGACCACAGAACCTATCACGTGCATATTACCTCTGTTGGGTTTTGTCTCAAAATATATTACTCGCACCACCAGTGCACAAAAGGGTAATAGGTCTATGGACACACACAAAAAAGAAGAAGAAACGCTATCTTTTTTTTATTGGCACAAGACACCATAAATCGAATACACCTGAGAGATCCTGTACTGAGGATCCCCGAGTACAAAAAGAATTCTGGGGAATGGGATGATGGAGATCGAGCGGCAGTTGCTCCTTTACTCCATTGACACTCCGATTATAAATGTGGGAGAAAACCTAAGAAAATTACTAACTCTCGGCTCACTGACAAGAAGTGCAACAATTTGGCTCTTGAAAATGCTCTCCGTTCTGTCCTTTGAAGAGGGATAAGACCCCCTTTTTATAGTAGTTTCTGAGCTGGAATTATGTTATACGCCCATATGAGGAAAATACACTAGTTTTTATGTGGGCACATAGCCCTGCCTTGGGCGCATAGGGTGTAGGCACATACAGGCTATGAGATCATGGGTTGGTCGTGGTGTTGACGTGGCCACATGCTTCGGTGCACGACTGCTCGTGGAGACTGACATGGCCGTGCGCTTCGGTGCACATTTTGATCATGGCTTTGACCTAGTCAGGCTTGGGCGCATAGCCCTGTTTCAGGCTATGCACCCTCCTTCCAGGGTGGCTTGGGCGCATAGAGCTTCACAGGATGACTCGGGCGCATAGAACTTCACAGGACAACTTGGGCATATAGAGCTTCTCAGGATGACTTGGGCGCATATGTCCTCATCGACTTGGGCGCATAAGGCTTTATTTGCTAAAATTTTCATGCTTCTACAAAATTCCCTTCAAAGTTTTCGATACTTGAACGAGTTCGAAATACTTTGAAAGAAGCATGGACCGTCTTCTTGTAATACAGAGGGCACATAGTACGGCCCTTTCTTTGGACGCATAGCATTTGGCCAGCCTATCAGGGTGACGACTGTTGAGATCTTCCTCGAAAATCTGAACTGACAGATTCATCGGGGTGGAAGTTGAAAAGGTCTATCCTTTATACGTCATCTACGTCAGCTAGTGGCAGTCGCATAGTATGCAAGAGGCTGGACCTTCACGTGGGCGCATAGGCTATGATGGGCGTATACTGTGCAATGGGCGCATAGGTGCATAAGAAATAGTGGACGTATAGTAAGTGGCCCATGCCTATAAATAGGCTCTAAAGGAGAGAGAAATTTTATTATTCTCCTCTCTTATAACTTTTTCAAAAACTCTTCATCTCCTTTCTTTAAGAACCATGTCTCCCACGGTTGCCAAGAGATCCGCGAAGGGCAAGGGGGCCACACCGAGTGGCTCTTCTCCTGCGGCAGCGTCCTCTCCAGTCCCGGACCAGATTCTGGGTGAGGCCATGTTTCAAAAACAAAGTCTCGAGCATTAATTTGCGATCCTCAGACTTTTCTTCTGCCTGGGCGCATACGCCTAAGATAACATACTTCTGTGAGCATCGTTATGCGCCCACAGAAGTCATACGCCAACACTGTGGTGTGCTATGCACCCACATGTTTCCATGTTATGCGCCCACATGCTGTTTGCATGTTATGTGCCCACATGTTTGTTTTGGGCGCATAAGAGTCCTTCAGCACTTAGTTTTTCCTACGGTTTCTGAGTCTGACTTTCTCTTCTGTCCTTGCAGTAAACATGTTTGTCCTAGAGCTTGGCGGTATCCCTTTCGGTTCTAGTTGCTACGTTCTCGGCACAAGCCTATAACCAACATAGTCAGCGATGTTCAGGCGAAGATCAGTCATGAACAACCTACGGAACGGACGATCGCCATAATTGAATAAGACAAAACCTTTCTGAAGCAGATAATTAATGATGAGAAGCTCGAAGGGTCACACTGTTGGAAGAAGCTATACTTCCTATTCGGTGACAGCGTAGGGTTCGAGGATGATGTGACGATATGTCTGGAAGATCCTTTAGTGGTTACGTTGAATGACCAAAGAATAGGGCTGCCATCGATGGAGCACCAATACCCTCTGTCAGCGTTTGCTGATCTGGCTGTGCAGAGGCAAATAAAATGGGACCTGACTTCTGAACTTCTTGGGGTTGTTTCTGGCAGGGTCCAGTTTGACTCTGGTGATTGGAAGAAGGACACGTTCAAGTGTGTCAAGGGTTCTACGTCCTACTCCATGAAGGGGCTACAATCGGGTGTCAGACTGAATGATGTCCCGACTGATCTTCATTCCTATGCTGCTGAGACTCTCTCCAACTTGATGCTGTCAAATAAGGAGTCATATCCGGGAGAGAAGATGCGGATGGAAGGCTGGAGGCATTTTGTTCCATTCTAGAGTGACCTTACTGGATTGGTGCTCTCGACTTACGAGGCCATCCTAAAAGCTGTCGGTCTTCTTTATGATGTCAGGGCCACCCAATATAGTATTAAGGTTAACTGGCCGATGTTTGTCTCCTTGGCCGAGCTGCACAACCATCATACGTGCACCTTCTTCACTCCGGACGAGAAGATGGATTTAGCTCTTTACGAGATACAGGCGGTATCCAAACTTCCCTGGGGGACGGAGCCATATGTAGAATATGACCCCAATGATGCAGAGATCTTAGATTTAGAGAAGAAGAACCCTGATATGACAGAGGTGTACAAAGAGTTACTCTGTCACTTTTTTATTTGTCATCAGATTACAAAGAAGGGTAAGACTGAGGGGTCTCTCCCGCATACGAGGGCCTGGACCAACTATCTTTTCACCAGAGAAAGGGGGAATGGCCCAGTCTCCTTCTCGTCTCGCAAGCCCTTGACGATCTCTGAGATAGGTCAGCTGATGACAGACCACGGAGCTGCAGATGTCAAAGATAGTGATGATCCTGAGGAAAATTCCCTGATTTATTATTTCTTTAGACAAGCTGAGTTCAAGATGTAAAAAAAGGTTATGTTGGCTGCTTTTCTGATGATATGGCTTCATGACTGCATAGTCCCTGGTGGTTCAGGGTCTATTGAGAGAATCAGCCGGGGTATGATACTTCTGGATGTAAAGCTGGCCTTTGGACGCCTACTTGCTCTGCTTCCAGCGATGGTCTGTGCCATCCAACGGGGTTTGCGGCATTTTGTTGTGAACGCGATAACATCCGAAGGCATGAAGGACTTTGCTAGGACTGAGTTACCCTTCAACTATCTGATGGGGTGGCTGGTACTGTATTATCCTAGATTGATAAACGCCGGGCTGATGGAAGACTCTTTGGCGGGAGATGCCTTCCTTCGGAGGTTCAGAGACACGGATTGGACCATTACAGGGAAGCCTGTTTGCAGGAGGGCTTTGAGTTTTTTGCAAAATTGTGAGTTCTTCAGAGTATCGCCTCCGTCTGGTAGTGGCCGCGTGGGAGACACCCTAGTAGATGAGGGGGCACTCACTACTAGCCTTCCTATTGGGGCATTTCGTTGGCTCCAATCCATTAGGCCTTCCCATCTAGTATTCAGGAACAGGAACCACACTTTACTGGAACCTTATTTGCCGAGCCACTTTGCACGGTAATTTGGCAACAGCCAGCTTCTCTTAGGCAATCCCAGTCCTTATCTCCAGTCGATAGGGAGTCTGATCGATGGGGCGCATGCATGGGGCTACTACAATGCTGGTTGTACTGGGGTAATTTTTACCTTTCCCGAAGATAAACCCGACACCCACATGCTCTTTGCTGACGCTAAGTTCTATATTCAGATCAATACCCTTCCTTTTCTGTATGATCGTGAGCATAGTTTTATATCGGGGACCAAACTTGCCCCTACCCTTGCTGATATAGGACGAGCGCATGCAATGGAAAGAAAGGAAGGTGCCGCGTCCACAGTTGAACCGGCTGCAGCGCCGCAACAGAGAGTTGTTGTTTAGAAGCTTATCGTTGCAGCACCTCAGAAAGAGGACTCTGAAGAACCTCTTCCTACCGTTCCTCATAAGAGGAAGGCTTCCACCGAGCTAGTGCCATGGCCAAAAAGGAAGAAGGTGGTTGTTCCCTGGGGGAGAAAGAAGGTTGCGGACGTGGGTGCCGGCTCGCTTCCCTCCAGAAGGTCTTCTCGGCAGACGGCGTTGCAGGCCGTTGCCATTCGGGAGGTAGATCCCTTCCTAGACTCTATAGCCGTCTGGTCAAGCCTTTAAAAGCTTTCTCACCCTTGCATTTGTCCTTTCCACAGGACCCCGAAGTTGCAGCTGAGGCAGGTGCCTCCTTGTTTGAGGAGGTGGACGTGACGACAGTGTCCCCTACTCGTCCTCGACCGATGGATGAGGGCGGGTCTTCTTCAGCTGTAAGACTTGAGTGATGGGGTGATCAGGGCAAAGGCCCAGACCATGACGGCGACCAGAAGATCAGTCTCTCTTACGACATATCTGTCGGGGATATGTCTACAATAGGAACTGCGATAAAAAAGTTGGACGAGAACCAAGTCCAATCGGCTCATCCTCCTGCGGGTATGTCATCTTTACGCCTCTCTTCGAATGAGATTTTTTGACTTTGATTTTGCGTGCTCCTCGTGAGACTGACCATGACTGTATGTTCCCTTGTAGACAAGGGGAAGGAACCCCTCACGAAGATAGTACCCGCCATTAGGTAAGGGACGGAAGTTGTTTCCGGCTCCTCCAATTTTGCTGGTGCGGAGGAAGCTGTTAGTGAGCCGGTATCGGCTACAGAAGGAAAGGTTGAACAGCTTGCTGAGGGAGCTATTGCTGAATCTGCTCATGTTCCGACCGAGATTGTGGAATATATCAGTCCTGATGCCGCTCACAGCCTTGATATTGCTCCTCTTGAACAGTCTGGGCCTGCCCTTGGTTTCCCTGAAGCTAAGATTGATAGCGTAGCCCTGGCTGGAGTTGAGCAAGCCGAAGGTACGAAATTATAACTCTTTTATATTTTCCTCCCTCTTTTTTGGTTACTGATGTATATTTTTTTTTGTCAGGTTCGGCTTCTTGTCAGGTATCCCTTCTTGAAGCGGAAGAAACTCTCCAAGCTTCCTCTTCGACGACCTCTACTGAAGATGATGAGATGGCCCAGAAAGTCGTCAAAGCTTTCTAATATGTGCTGAAGGTGAAGCTTCCTAGATCCTGAATCGGAATACCGCCTTTGGCCCTGTGTAGGCTATTGCCGAATGCCAAGTGGCGGCCTTCGAGAGCATTGTCGGCTATAAAGAGCGGGTCAATACTCTGAGGAAAGTTCTGAATGACCTGGAGGGTCAGGTAGCCAGGTTTCGGGATGCCAAACATTGGAGCCCGACGTCGCTGTTCCGTTAAGAGAACGAGGCTTTGATGACGGCTCTTGCGGAGGGGAAGGCCACTTTCTAGGTGAGGAAGGATGCCCTTGTTCGAGAGATCAGTGAATTGGCTGACCAGTATGGTCAGTTCAACACTGCAAGTGAGGCACGTGCCGCCTCAAAAAATAAAGTAGCTGTACAGATTACCGAAAAGTATAATCACATTACACAGATCTAGAACGAGATCGCTCAACTGGAAGCCGACTTGAGGGCGGCAACATCCGAACAAGAGGATTATTTGGCTCAGGCTGCCATGACTGCCACCACTTCCGCCCATTTAGAAGAACAGCTGGCAAAGTTGGAGGGAGAGCATTCGAATCTGATCCTTTTCGAGGATGAAGCTGCTCGCCAAGAAGAGGCACATCGTCGAGCTACCGCGAAGTCTGAAGCTGAGATCGCAGCTCTAAGGGATAACATCAATCGCCTATGTATCCCTTAGATTCTTTGTAACTTTTTTTCAGCCGTCACGGCTCTTGTACCCTTTTTTCGTCTCTTGATAGACGCTCAAGTAAAGAATAAAGAATCTTTTCAAAGTGAATGTGGTTTCGTGAAACATCAGAACTAGAGGTAATGTGAACGTAGCATGGATATTTCTGGTGGGTATTTCGCTGGGAAATTTTGATGTGGACCTATTATCCGTTTTATATTTAAGTTTTTTTTAATATAGATAATAAGCTGAACGAGGCTGCTAGTAGGGTAATATGGACGTAATAGCAGAGGATGTTCTATAGTATGGACGTGGAAAAATATATAACGTTAGGTGGGAGTAGATAATATAGAGGTAGTATGGACGTGATTATCCTTGATGAGTGCTTTGCTCAAATGTTATATGGACATGGCAAAACATTTTCTAATCATTCTACTGCAGAAATAATTATCGAAAAACAATTCAGAGGTAATAGGAACGTGACTTGTTTTTGTCAAATCGAGTTTGGATGGAGTCAAAAACGGGAATGATTCCACTGGGGAAATATTTTAGAGGAGCTCTTATCCAAGGCATATTCAAGACTCTTGAAATACGGATAATAGTTAGATAACTTTTTGAACCACATAAACATCGCACTGTACATTTACATGACTGAACATATATGAACATCATGTAAAAAAAGGTTACGCATAGTATTTCTTCAGGAACTTGCCGTTGACAGACATCATGAGCAAGTCACCATCAGGCTTAGTTAATCGGTACGCACCATTAGATTGTACTGATTCTATGATGAAAGGACCTTCCCTTTTAGACTGGAATTTTTTTTTGTTTTGTGCGTCATGACCATTGGTCTTCTCACTGCTAAGACTAGATCACCGACTTGGAAGATTCTTTCTTTCATCTTTTTGTTGAAGGCTCTGGAAAGGCGTGCTTGGTATAACTCAATACGCTGCTGAGCTTACAAGCATTTTTCGTCTAGTGCTTCGAGCTCCTGTAGACGCAGACGATAGCTTTCTTCGGTAGTCAACTCGCTGGCTAGGGCTACTCGAAGAGAAGGAATCTGGATTTCTAGGGGAAAAACTGCTTCGCTTCCATAAACCAGAGAGAATGGCGTGTTGCCTGTTGGAGTCCAGACCGTTGTACGATAGGCCCATAGACATTCACCGAACTTCTTATTCCAATCGCGCTTGTTTGAAGACACGAACTTTTTGAGAAGTTTTTTGATGGTTTTATTGATGGCTTCTGCTAGCCCGTTAGCTGCTGGATTATAGGCAGTAGAGGCTACATTCTGGATTCGGTTCCTATCGCAGAACCGATAGAATACATGGCTTACGAATTATGGACCATTATCATGGATGATCCTACGAGGTAGGCCGAAACAGTAGATAACGTGATGTTTGATGAAACTGATCATGTTTGACGCCTTCACTTCGGCGAGCGGTATAACTTTTGCCCATTTGGAGAAGTAATCGGCTACGGCTAGGATGAACCGATGTCCTCTGGAAGATGTCGGGCTGATTGGTCCTATGACATCCATGCCCCAGGCTACAAAAGGCCAGGATACTGCCGTCGGGTGTAAAAACTCAGAAGGTTGATGAATGAAATTGACGTAGAACTGACAGATCTACACTTTTTTGCATATTCAATGACATCTGCTATCATTATTGGCCAATAATAACCTATTCGTTTGAGCCAATCTTGTAATTTGGGGCCTGGTTGATGTGCACCACACACTCTATCGTGAGCCTCCCAAAGTACATATTTGGATTCTGTGTCTGATAGACATCATAACAGTAGTCCGTCGTAAGAGCATCTGTACAGCATCTTGGTAGCT
Organism: Iris pallida; assembly: GCA_029216955.1. Taxonomy (NCBI): domain Eukaryota; kingdom Viridiplantae; phylum Streptophyta; class Magnoliopsida; order Asparagales; family Iridaceae; genus Iris; species Iris pallida. The sequence goes on along the minus strand of JANAVB010034418.1, from coordinate 13,599,798 downwards.
GCGTCGTAGTAAAATCTGAGGGATCGCCTTTGGATAGACACTGCTTCCTTCGGGTCCTCGGGGAGGATTCCATAGACGGCATTGTCTATGAAGGGAAATCTCCAGTCTTTAATATCGACGTTTGTTTCCATTGTGTAACTGTGATAAATATGCAAGGCATTCTTCACACAGAATAGTTTTCGACCAGACACTGTGATCAACTGCTGAGTATTGGTAGGGACGGTCAAAGAAGCAGCAAGACCGGCTAGAGCATCTGCTTCTATATTATGTAGTCGAGGCACGTGCTAGATGAAGAATACAGTGAACGTAGACGCCAACTCGATTGTTGTTCTGTGATAGGGGATGAGATCTTCGTGACGAACTTTATAATCACCTCGGACTTGACTAACTATTAGCTTGGAATCGCCGTAAGCTTCTAAATAGTCAACTCCCAGTTGTTTTGCCAGTTGCAGACCGATTAATAGGACATTATATTCGGCCATGTTGTTGGTGCATAGTTCCATGAGAGAATATGTACGATGAATAACCAGATAATCAGGTGACACGAGCACGACGCCAACTCCGGCCATAATATTTCTTTTTGGTCCTGTTCTTGATGCACCGTCAAAGAACATTCGCCAAATAGAGATTTTTTCAGTTGCGGTGTTAGACTCCACTACTTTATCGAGGATTTCATCATAGAGTTTGGAAGATTCTGGCACCGGATGAGCTGCTAGGATATCAGCTAATGCTTGGTCTTTTACTGCCTTTTGAGGAACGAAGAGCATATCGTATGGAGTCAACAACATTGCCCATATAGCTAAACGGGAATTGAGAGAGCCCGGTTTAGTCATGAGTATTCTGAGAGAGTTGATTTTAGATATAATGTGGATAGTCTGCCCAGACACATAGTAGCGTGTCTTCTGGATGGCAAATACCAGTGTAAGGCATTCCTTCTCCACTGGTGTGTATCTTTGTTCGATACCCACCATTATGCGGCTGAGGTAGTAGATTGCCTGTTCATGGCCGCCTTCATTCTTCTGAGCTAATAGGGCGCCAAGAGAATAGTCCATAGCGTGGACATATCGTAAGAAAGACTTCCCCATTATTGGAGCTACCAATACTGGGGGGCTTGTAAGATACGCCTTGATGTCGTCGAATGCGCGTTGACATTGTTCAATCCAGACGAAAGATACGCCTTTCTTCTTGAGTTGAGTGAATGGTTGACACCTTCTAGAAAGGTTTGAAATGAATCGTCTGATATAGGCTAGCCTTCCTTGTAGTCCGCGTAGCTCTTTAAGGTTTTTTGGAGGATGCATATCGAGGATAGCCTTCGCTTTCTTCGGGTTAAGATGTATACCCTTTGAAGTGATAACGAAACTAAGGAATTTGTCGCTAGAGACTCCCAGAAAAGACTTGGTTGGATTCAACTTGAGTTGGTGTGCACGCATTAGTTCGAACATCGTTCTCCAGTCTTGGAGGTGGTTGCCCTTGAGACGACTTTTAACTGCGATATCGTCTACATAGCACTCCACAGTTTTGTGCAAATGATCGTAAAAAATTGTGTTCATGGCTCGCTAGTATGTCACCCCTGCATTCTTCAATCCGAAGGACATCACCGTATAGCAGTATACCACCAACGGTGTTCGAAAAGATGTGTGTCTCTCGTCGTCTGGGAACATCTTAATCTGGTTGTAGCCTGAGAACCCATCCATGAAGGACATCCGCTCGAAGTCGCAAGTGTTGTCGATGATTACGTCGGTGATCGGTAGAGGGAACTCGTCCTTCGGGCATGCAGAGTTCAAATCACGGTAATCGATACAGACTCGAACTTTACCATTCTTTTTCATGTCTAGAACGATGTTGGCAACCCAGTCTGGGTGTTGTTCTTCGCGAATGAATCCACTGGCAATGAGCTTCTTGGCTTCATTCTCGATAGCCTCCATGACATCTGGTAGGAATCGTCGTTGTTGCTGCTTCACTGGCTTAGCTTTAGACAAAATATTCAGGCGGTGCATGGCAACTTTAGGGTCCATACCTGGCATGTCTTCATAGCTCCATACAAAGACGTCGATATATTCTCTTATAAGCTATATAAGAGATTGGCGTTCATCTACTGATGAAGATTGGTTTGAAAGATGATTCATCTCCTAAATTGACTTGGATAACTTCGTCTTGGTAGGTGGTTCACGTTGTTCGAAGTGCAGCTGCCACCTAGTATTCATTTTTGAGCCTATTGTTCAAGCTTGATCGATTGGACATCGTCCGCAATTTGGTCAACTAAAACCATGTTGACAGACAGAGTTGCTTTGAATATGTCGCCAATGCTGAAGTCTGAGTCCTAGAGGGAGAAATCAGAAGAATGAGAACAACGATCTGCTTCATCATCTGATCTTTCAGGAGTTGCTGCAGGAGTAACATAACCCAAACCAACACCGTTTCGTTGATAATAGTTCTCGGGTTTGCTAGGAGGAGCAAAGTGTCGTATTGGCAATCGTCGTCTCCGGCCGTAATTTAGCCCCTGGTCGCTTTTGATGTCATATCCCATGTTCTGGATGATATTCTTGGCCTGCCAACTATATCGAAAAAGTTGCATTTTTCTAGAGTCATAGTCAGCTTCTGTGTTGTGCTTGGGAGAAGTAGAGTCTGGAACGAATTTTCTCTCGCCAATTATACGACCGAAGATGATTAGTTCTTTATCCTTCTTTCTGGCTGGAACGATAAAGTAGTGGATATCTTCTGGGTAAATTTTTTTCCGCAGGAGAGGCATCGTGACCGGCATGCAGAGGTATGGTCCTATGCCGTGCTCTAGAGCGTATATCGTATATATGTAGTGGTTTACAAATTGATAGACATCTGAGTAATTCAAAGATAAACCTTTACTAAGAAAATATGCAAGTTCCTCTTCAGGGATAACATCATCCGCTTAAGGTACATTATTATGAGTATTAATATACTCATTGAGAGGATCATCATCTGGAAGAGGAGCCACAGTCTTGGCCAAGTTCACCACGTAGGGTAATTCTTCAGGTGTGGGAGAACGGACTTCAGCAGGTTCCTCCTGAGGTTTAACCTTGTCAGGGTTCTTGCGGAGAGTGATGGTCAATGGTTTGACCTTGTCAGGGTTCTTCTTTTTTAGTACCCAGATTGTGAGAGGCTTCGGAGTACTTTTTAGAGTAGTACGTCCTTTGACTTGGATAATCAGGAGACCATTATTGGAGGATGAACTTGCTTCAGATTCATTGTCAGCTTTGTTGCTGTCATCCTTGGGGGGCTGAGATTGGTAAAGTACCGAATCTCCATAGTAGGCTTCGATGCCCTTAAAAGGATCGACATCGACAAACTCCGTCTTCACGACACCATCGTTGTTGACATACTTGAAGCACTGGTGAAGTGTGGAAGGAACTATCATGTTCTCGTGTATCCATGGACATCCCAACAAGACGTTGTAGGATACATTGGCATCGATCACATAACAGGAAACCTCCGTTCGGAGATTACCTATCTGGCACTTGAGACGGATCTTGCCCAGCGGGTGGCTTCGACCAGCATTGAAAGCCATGATAGTTGTATTGGTTGCAGATAGCTTGTGCAGAGGGATTCCCAAAATTTGAAGCAAACTTCTAGGAATGATGCTGAGGATTCTCCTGGATCGATGTGCATGTGGTCCACCTTGATCGCCCCGATATACCCTGTATAGTACAAGGGTCTATCATGACGATTATTTTTTAGTAGCATGTCCTCCTGTGAAAAAGTGATGTTGGGCACCACTTCCATAGTACTCTGGCAGTGAGGACAGAAGATAGGGTCTTCAGCGGGGGCTTTGACTTCAGCGAGATAAGAGTCGGCATGTAGTAATGCCTTACTTAAGGCCTTCCGTATTTCTTTGGAGAGTTACAACAGATCGAACAGAGACAACCTGGCAGGTGTGTTGGCTAACTGTGCCAATATGTCAAAGTTGTAGGGCCGATCCATGCCTTCGGGAGATGGCACCTTCAGAGACTTGTCAAACCGCGTCTCCTTCTGCTTGGCTTTGTCGGTAGTTGAAGGCTTAGACGGGCTGGCTTCTGAGCTTGTCGGGGTAGCAGAAGTTTGAGAAGGTAGTGTTTCTTCTTGTGCGGGATCGTACGTCCGAAGATAAGTCTTTCCTGATCGCATCTCGCCAGATAGAACCTCGTAGATGGGAGAAGACACCATATGGCATGGCTTGTATTTCTTGCCCCTTTTTGCTTTGGGAGGTACCACCCCCTGCGTTACTTCTTACACAAGGTCCGAATGGACCCATATGATCTCACCTCGTTCAGTTGTGAGTGGCACCAAGGTTGAGTTGCGAGCTGGCGGTAGGTTGACGACTTCCATTATTGCCTTGGGGATCGGGACCATGCCGTATGGGACTTCTGTGGGAGAAAAGTTACCAAACTGAAGAGAGATCATGTTAGAAGATACAACCTTGTCTTCAGCTTCGAGGTTGATCACTTGGCTGTCGATAAGCTGTTGTATCTTCTTCTTCAGGATGATGTAGTCCTTGGTGGAATGATGCATGTACTGATGATAGAGACAGTACTTGGGATCGTTGAGTTGGTTCGCCTCTGCAGGACGTCGTGGTGGAGGCAATGTCAGTTTATTACCCTTCGTCAATGTGTGAAAGATGGTAATGACATAGTATTCCTCAAATGAGAAGGTCTCCTTAGGCTTGTCGGAGACGCCCTGAGAATTGGAAGCTCCTTTGGATGTGTCGACCTTCATGACTTCTTTCCCTTTACCCCCACGGACAGGGATAGTTTGAGGATGCTTGCCCTTGTCTTCGAATTTGGGTGTTTTCAACCTTAGTAGTTCCAGATTAGGAACGTCATTTTCAGCAGCATCAGCGGCCCCAATGAAAGCGGGCCATGTATCATACTTATGTATACCCAGACAAAACTTCACCATAGGAAGGAAGTTATGTCGACAAGTATCCATAAGTTCTGAGTATGGTATGCCGAAAGGCATCTTTAGTGCTAGCCGACTGAGTCTTTCAATGAAGACGATGACAGACTCAGTCCTCCTTTGCTTGGTCTCGATGAGGGTGAACATACTAAAATGCATGCCACTCTCGTAAAACCTGTTGAGGAATAACCTCTCCAAGTCTTTAAACAAATTGATACAACCGTCAGGCAGACTGTAGAACCATTCGAAAGCTACCTCCTGCAAGGTGCTAATAAACAGCTTTGACAAGAACGGATTATCCCTGGGTAAGTGCAGAGTCTGCGTGTTGAAGTATGTCATGTGTTGACGAGGAGAAGTCAACCCGTCAAATGAATTTAGCGTCAGCGGCTTGTAGTTAGGAGGGCAAGTAGCATTCTCCCATTCAGGAGGATAAGGTTGAGATATCCCCATCTTCTGAAGCTCGTCTTTATGTGAGATGGTGTCAAGACGGGCGACCAGGGAATCAATTGCATCTTGTTGATTGAGCAGGTATTGGGAAACGGCTGCTGAACGGTTGTCAGACGTCGTTGGCAAAGGACCACCCCTGGCATTAGCAAGATTTGGGGGAGGCACAACGGAGTGATACTACTTTTATAGTGAAGGAGGGTTATTGCTATGGGCTAGACTAGCATGTGCTGAGACGTTTTGTTGAGGTGGAGGAACAGTTCCAGCAGCTTGGACCGCCATGATACTGGTCAGCATATCAATGATCTTAGCGAATACTGTTTCAAGACCCTCTAGCCGTTTACTGGTCTGATCACTGGCTTCTTCAGGTCTTTCTCTGTCTGCCATGTATGTAGATAACATGCGAGGATGAACAGAGGAAATAGTATAACTGGTACTGATACTGTCTGTCTCTGAGTGGACAAGTCCCTCATCTTCAGGTAGAGGAAGTAGATAGTCACCATCAGACTCGGAGAGATCGTCGTCCTCTGGAAGGCTACCCCCAGTGTGAAGGTCAACCACTTCAGACTCTGAGGGAATACTACCCCCAGCTTGGCAGTCTTCGTCATCCATACGGAATCTCGCCTTTGATCGAGTACCCATATAGACTCCTTCAGATATGACAGCCTGCTGGCCATCTGTTGGTAGACTTCTTCTCCTTCTAGAGAAAGTTGGGTTCGTGGTCCACTGTCTTTGATTACGGCTTCCGTAAGGGGGACCCCATGAAGCCATATTGGATGAGATATACAGCGGCTTTTCATCGTCAGAGAAATGCAGCCGTTGGAACACAGACTTTCTCTGAGGCACTCTTGTTGCTTTAGAGCAGCAACAGTTGATAACAATACTGGTACACGGATATGCACTATGAATTGTGATGTCCTCCCTCACTTTACGCTTATGATTTATCACGTCGCGTAAGTCAACGGAAGGGAGTTTTGCCTTACAACCCATCTTGCATGCATCGCTGAGCTTTGCATGCGGATTCGTAAGGAGAGTTGGCGCATCTAGACTTAGCTCACGTGCAGGGGCAACCCCCACACCTAAGTTCTGTGATGTCCTTGAAGATAGCCCCGTGTTATACGCATTGGGGCCTGCCTTTTTGGTGTGGGAACATAGGCCTTGGAGACTGGCCTTAGGTGCATGCTTCTTGACAGCATGTCTGAGCCTCCTTGATGTAGGCGCATACTATGGATCCAGTGAGCCTGGGCGCATAGCCTTGGGCACATGACCCTGGATGCCCAATCTGTCGAAGATAGAAGAATTCTGATTGGGGTTATGCGCCCAAACAACCCCTTGGACGCATAGCTTCGGGCGCATGCTTGGTAGAGCAGCGCTATTTTCTTCCAACTTCGCCTCCTTTGTTTGTGAGCCTTGCTGGATTTTCCCAGAGTGTCAAACAGACCGATTCTTGGCATCGTAGTGCTTTTCTTTGCCAAGTCTCGAGCGTTGAACACTCTGCTGTTGGTTGTGCAAGAAAGGAGTCACTGGGCTAGTAGAGCCCGGAATGGTGTGAGCCTTCTCCATTTAGGGAGCTTCTGTGGCAGAGTCATGCGCCAATGTGACAGAGTCCTCCAGTTGCATATCTGCTATGACACTAGCAGGATATGTACAGCGAGCCTTCGGAAGCCAAGTCTTGCGAGACTTGTTTGGCTTCGCTGATTTTGAGGGAGTAGAGCCATCCCTCGAGAGCATCTCTTCGAACGCCTACAGATCAATCTTTACGATCAGCATCTTCTGAGTACTCCACACTTTGTCGGTATCGAATTGTGTCACCACCTTCTCGTCAGAGAAAAAGGTAGTCCCTAGCAGAGTCACCATTTTTGTGGACACACACAAAAAAGAAGAAGAAATGCTGTCTTTTCTTTATTGGCGCAAGGCACCACAAATCGAGTACGCCTAAGAGATCCTGCACTGAGGATCCCCGAGTACAAAAAAGAATTCTGGAGAATGGGACGATGGAGATCGAACGGCAGTTGCTCCTTTACTCCGTTGACACTCCGATTACAAAAGTGGGAGAAAACCTAAGAAAATTGCTAACACTCGGCTCACTGGCAAGAAGTACATCAATTTGGCTCTTGAAAATGCTCTCCGTTCTGTCATTTGAAGAGGAATAAGACCCCCTTTTTATAGTAGTTTCTGAGCTTAAATGATGTTATGCGCCCACATGAAGAAAACACACTGGTTTTTATGTGGGTGCATAGTCTTGCCTTGGGCGCATTGGGTGTAGGTGCATGCAGGCTGCAAGATCATGGATTGGTTGTGGTGTTGACGTGGCCGCATGCTTCGGTGCACGACTGCTCGTGGAGACTGACATAGCCGTACGCTTCGGTGCAAGTTTTGATGATAGCTTTGATCGAGTCAGGCTTGGACGCATAGCCCTGTTTCAGGCTATGCGCCCTCCTTTACAGGGTGGCTTAGGCGCATAGAGCTTCACAGGATGACTCGGGCGCATAGAACTTCACAGGACGATTTAGGCGAATAGAGCTTCTCAGGATGAGTTGGGCGCATATGTCCTCATCGGCTTGGGTGCGTAAGGCTTCATTTGCTGAAATTTTCATGCTTCTACAAGGTCCACCAAAAATTATTCATGATTATCGTATGTTACGTCCATATTACCTCTGATATAGATAGTCTTCTCATCTAACACATGTACCCAATCTGGGATAAAATTATGGTGTTAAGACCATAGAACCTATCACGTCCATATTACCTCTGTTGGATTTTGTCTCAAAATCTATTACTCGTACCACCGGTACGCAAAAGGGTAATAGGTCCACAAAAAATTATTCGAATCTATTACTCGCACCACCAGTACGCAAAAGGGTAATATAAAAATTATTCAAATCTATTACTCGTGCCATAGATGCGCAAAAGGATAATAGGTCCACAAAAGTTCCCCAGTAGGATGTCCTCTACCAACCACAACTGCTGTATTAGGCCTCCTAGTACAAGCACTTCAGACATCATAAGCAAGAGAAGGAAGATAATTTATCTTTTTATTTTATGAAAAATTAACTACATTGGTGAGGCTACATCTCCAGCAATAATGATGATAAAAAAAGAGAGGGGGAAATCCACTACTCATCAGCAATACATAGCACAGTAAGTATCGCCTCAAACGGCACAGTGGGGCGGTCGATCTTCAGCTTTTTTAGGTCAGTTTGGCAGCACCACGCCTTCGTCAAAAGGCAGTTTCGTAGCCCTCAAAAGGAGTCATGTTTTACTGCTGAGAAGCAAACAAGGCTGTTGAACCTTCGAGAAGCCACACGGAGGAGGGCAAATATAGCATGCTAAAACATCTACAAGCGTTAACTTTCTCCCCTCTGTATTGCGGACGTCCTAGGCCCGTTCCTCCAAGAGGCCCTACCTTCAAAACAACATCCCTAGTGTTGCTTTTGCCTACTTGGAGAGCCGTGAAAATAGAACTTTCACGACGACGCCTAACTACCGTCCGACTCTTCAATGTATAAAGGGTCTTCCTACCATCTGAGGAAAACCCTTTCGAAGCATGGAGAGTTCTAAGCTGTCTGATGTGCATGTCAAAATGTTGCATTTTCACCATATCCAAAATTGCCGATACCGGTCCTGGAGAAATTTGCTAGCTAGATCCCTATAAAATATAAAAAGGGGAAAAGAGGTTAGCAGTTAGAAGAAAACAAAGTGAATGGGTATTTGTTTAGTTCATGCGGCCCAGTCACAATAGAACACACGCGGCCCAGATCATGGGAGAGCTCATGCGGCTCAATCGTGTAGAATCTATGTGGCTCAATCCATGCGGACCAATCACACAACACATGCGGCCCAGTGAGACAGGGAGCACATGCACCGTGGAAGCTCGACTATGCACAAAAAGTAGTCCGTTGTCCGTACGTGTCCGGCTCGATAAATGGTTCGACCGCGGAACGTCCGATTTATTAACGAACAAAACTTGGACATTTTTTTGGTCCGATTAAAAATCAGACCCGGACACAGTCATATCCATGTCCGGTCTGAATTCGTCCGCGAACAGTCCGATAGTGGAGACTCCTTTTGGTTTTGTATCAATTATGTCAAAATATTTTGGTTTTGTATCAAGTTTTTGTTGTCCCGTCTCAATTTTTGTTATCTTTTTATTATTGTTTGTTGTATTCTATAACCTTCAATTGTTTTTTCTTTCAACTAGATTTTTTGAACCAACTATTAAGGTATCTTGATAAAATAATAACTTTTGATAATATATTTAATTTGTCTGCGGACTATCCGATTGAATTAACAAACAGTGGTTGTCCGTGTTCGTCCGGCCCGAACTTGAACAATGAACTATCCTGTCCGTCAGTCGGAACTCATTTTCATTAACGGACCAAACATGGACAGTGGACTGTCCGTGTCCGTCCGGTCCGTTTATACCCCTATTGATATGTGACTGGCCCGCGTATAAAGCATGCGACATGGCCATCTGAGTTCAAAGCACTCATTCTCCCACCATCCTTACCGTGGATAGGAGGTTGTACGTAAGGATGAGTGGAGAATGAGTCCGCAACTATCTACGAAGAGGCAAACCCCTTTCCTCTGTTAGCAGCGCCGGTCAACTTGGAGCCTTCAGGGGCCATGGCTGATCGGGAGCAGAAAAGGATGTTGGAAGAGAAGAGGACGAAAAGAGAAAGCAATAGGAGTTCTCTCGCTGTCGTACGGCCTATATATTATAGGCCACCAAGAAGCGTAATCGGATAGGCACCACTTCGGTTATCATGCCACTAAAGATAATAATAACTTTTTGGATTTTATCCTTAGTAACCGTCATCTTTATCTTGAAAAGAGAGCCTAAATCTAAAAAAGCAAATACGAGCATTAAATGCGGTGGTGACAGCTGGACAGAGTCTCTCCGCGTTTCAAAATTTTCGTGCAGATCGAGATCTTCCTGCGGCTCGAAGCTTCCATGCGGCTTAATGTTTTATGAATGTCTCCATGCTTCTTATTCAAAGTATTCCAAATTTGCAATTTGAAAACTTTAAAGGGGGTCTTGTAGAAGCATGAAAAAGATAGAGTTTATGCGAATCATCACTCCATGTGACCAAGAGAAACCAAGCTGCAGAGGGAAGGCTCTCGAAGATCTCCTGCGGCCAAGAGAAACTAAGCCGCAGAAGGAGTGCTCCTGGAGACTCCATGCGGCTAAGAAAAACTCGAGCCGCAGAAGCAAGGTTCTCGAAGACCCCTTGCGGCTAAGTGGTTTCGAGCCGCAGAGGGAAGGCTCTCGAAGATCCCATGCGGCCAAGTAAAACCAAGCCGCAGAAGCAAGGCTCTCGAAGATCCCATGCGGCCAAGTGAAACCAAGCTGCAGAAGCAAGGCTCTCGAAGAACCCATGCGGCCAAGTGAAACCAAGTCGCAGAATCAAGGTTCTCGAAGATTCCATGCGGCCAAGCGGAGTCGAGCCGCAGGAGAAAGGCTCCTAAGGCCACTATGCGGCCAAAACGATTCAGGCTCTACTTTGTGGAGGGGAAGGACACGTGGCAATTTGATCAAGTCTCAACCACCCATATTTGCTACAACAAAGAAATCTCAACAACCCCACCAGCTGGCAGCCCAAGATCGGGTCTTTGTGTGCTGTTACAGACACATGGCCACGTGGCCCTCTATGCGGCCCAAAATTTACTTTATGCAGGAATCACTATAAATAGCAGGGTAACACATTCATGTAAAAGGTTGGCAATCAAAGGCTGGCAAATTTCTTCAAGAGCAAAGACTGTGTCTGATAGTCCAAGGAGTAAGGTAGAGTTGCTACACTTTCCTTAGCCTCCATCGTCACCCCTCCAGAATCAAAAACAATTGTAATTAGATTGTTTCCTAGGATTTCTTTCTAGGCTATCTTTTTTACTTTTAAAGTTTGCAATCAAATCGAGTTTCTCTATAATTCTTGTTTTGATATTTAATGGCAAATAAGTTCGTGGCTCGAAACAATCTTTAATCATATGTTGTCCTGATCCGCATCTTAAGCATAACCCAAGAAGAATTCGACAATCTTTATTGATGTGCCCTTTTTCCTGCAGTAGTTGCAGGCAGGCTTATTTCGAGCCCGGTGTATTCCTCTTGGTGGCAGCTATGAGGTATACTGTGTCCCCGCATAATCTTTTTCTTCTTCTGTCCCAATCTATAACGATAATCCTTCATAATGTGACCCAGTATACGAGGTGCTCCTACGCTAGTGTCATGAGCCTCGGCATATGCTGAACCGGTCGAAGTGTGGAAGGTGATGAGGTTGTTGGCATCGGCGTCTGCTGAGCATGCACTTGAGTTCGTAGCTTGGGACAATCTTTAATCATATGTTGTCCTGATCCGCATCTTAAGCATAACCCAAGACGAATTTGAAAATCTTTATTGATGTGTCTCTTCTACCTGCAGTAGTTGCAGGCAGGCTTCTCTCGAGCCCGGTATAGTCCTTCTCCTGGTTGCTGCTGCGAGGTATACTGTGTCCCCGTACAATCTTTTGTATCAAGATAATTGGAACCATAAATCATACACTGTCCCAATCTACAACGACAATCCTTCATAACATGACCTTTCCTATGGCTTAAGTGACATGTAGGAAGCTCCTTATCTGGATATGGTGATGCTCTAGGGTGTTGTTGTTGTTGTGCTTCAGGATGTCTATTCCGTCCATTCTGAGTCTCTCTAGCTGGCACTAAGGGTGGCGAGGTAGATAAAGTCCTATTTAGGGCTATAGATACAATACTCCTTGGAAACTCATTTTGTTGTTGCTGCACTTACAATAACCTTAGCAAGAACCTTGACGCTGAAGCCTCGTTAGAGTAAGGGACTGGCGTGGATGGTGGGGACTGAGGAGGAAGTAGCATATATTCTTGCTGGAAACCTGGGGTATGCTGGCCAGATTGTTCTATCTGGAGTCCCGCATCTTGAGGGTACTACTGGGTAGGTGGGGGTCTCTGATCTGATTGAGTCACATGACTTGGATGAAGTGGTGTAGTAGAGGGCACCTCCTCTCCTAGGGGTACTGCAGTGGTTTCTCCAGTCTGGTTGGCTGGGGGTGCTTAAGTCTTCTGGTGCACCGTCGACGGGATCGTAGTAGCCTGCTGTTGTCCTGGATAATACGGTGTCACCGGGGTCATTAGAAGATTCGACTCTGCTTAGGTAGTCGTTTCACCATCCCTAGGGGCCAAGGTAAGGGTGCGTCCGCTTCTTAGATTCATACTGGTGGCACGAAGAAAATCGGATGATATTAGGAAAGGTTAGATATGAGGAAATTTCAGTAATCAAAGAAAATTCGATAAGATTGGAAGTCAAAGGAGGTAGTAGTTCTGGATGAGATGTTATTCATATTCCTAAATGCAGGCTTGTTGGGCATAGTCATGTAACCCAAAAATATTTTTGGACCTGTATAGGCCACCACAAAAACATGTAACGCCCCAGTCCCAAAATACTTAGGACCAAGTACGTAGACATGCCAGCTGCACATATACGAAGAATACTCCAATAAATTGAATCCTCGTATATGTACATAAGCGGTATATATAAAGTAATTATAGGCCTTAATATAATAATCTAATCTCATCACAGCTCAACACAGAAGATATAAGAATCCAGAATAAATAAGTGTATCAAAGAGATAGCCGGGTGGACATACTCACTCCAAATAGCTGTAAAAATAGTCTCAAATGATCGGAGTCCAACCTCCGCAAAATAGAAAGAAAAGAGATAAAAAAATGTCCACTAAATATCTCAATGAATAAATAAACTAGAAATCAGCAGGAGACTTGGACGCACTAATAACAGATAAGTATTAATGCTGAATATAAATAACTAAAAATAAGATAAAGTAAATCATATAGTAAGGTGGCAAAGTATCTTGCCTGGCGATGTAGGAATGACAATCCAACAATCAAGTATGTCAGTAATGAATCTCATAATCCACGAACGGCTCCGAATGCTGACGGTTTTTCGAAACAGGGTATCCCTATTTTGGCTCGGGTTTTCGCTGTTCTCTGGCGATTCGACCATCAGCGGTGGCACACAGAAGGACAGGGGCGCGTCGGGAAGATGCGACAAAGTTTAGGGAGACTCTGGGCTGCGTTGGTTGTGAGATTGAAGAAGTTTTTAGTAAAACATTTGTTGAATTCCTGCTCGCGGCTGCGCATGTACAAATAGGGTTTTAAATCCAATTCTTAGTCGATCTTGTAACGCCCCAGTCCCAAAATACAAGGGGCTAAGTATGTAGACATGTCAGCTGTATACATACGAAGTATATAAAACTCTCATATGTATACATAAGCTGTGAAATATAGAAAGCCATAAAACTAATCTCATCCATAATTAAATATATCATAGAATCAACTTATAAATGTCATTTATACAAAACGTTGGGCGGAGACAAATCCACTACCAACTAAAGAGAGAAAAATACATAGCAATGATGGAAGAGTCGAGCGAAGTGATAGACAATCCAAGAGCTAGCATCACGAAGATAGATTATAAACTATGGCCTTGGCTAGGGCACCTGCGAAATCATAAAACACACCTGGAAATTCACCAGGTCCTCAGAGGGACGTAACATGATACAGGAAGAACATGCCATTATAACTACAATGTAAACACCATAAAACTACAACACAACTGGGTCCCTAACCATCTAAGTGATATGCACTTGGAGGATAACGTTCTACGCAGGGGCTGTAGGATCATGCAAGTAATAAAGAGTGGCCGTCAAGTAGCGCTCATCCGAGACACTATCGGCCAGGGGCAGCAAGTAGCGCTCATTCGAGTCACTATCAGCCCACAAATGTGTGTAAAAAGTAAATGTAGCCCCTACGCTAGTAGCTATTCTCTCAACCCTAATGATACTATACATGTGTCATAACCACGACACACCAACACGTGTCGCTTCCACAATACTATTTTATGTCTATTAACTGTCAAGTCCTCTAGCATGCATCTATTGACAGTTATATCCAACGCATGCGCACGGGGGATCAGCCAACACGCAAGTGACCTCTATATGCTACTCACAACTCACAGACAACTCGTGTATAATCGTGACACGTTAATGAGACACACTAAATTGACGGTAGTCCCTTAACTCTAGGTCCACATGCAAGAAGAAAATAAATAACTGGAAATAAAGGTGCAGAAAATATACAATAACTGAATAAATAATATAACTAATGTAAGCAGTAAAGGTGGCAAGGTATCTTGTCTGGTATTACGCCTGATGTGGTGCGATGATTAAGATGTCATGTTTTGTCCAATAGCCGAGGTGGAAGGGTCCAAATTCAAAAGAAAATAGGAGTGTATAATTAGTCACGATCAACGATGGTATTTGAGGAGAATTTGCAGAGATAAATATATATACTATTTTTAAAAATATTTATAATACTCGAAAACTAGTTTTTATGAGTCTAAATAATTTATAGGAAAATACTTAAAAATGATTTATATATAACAACTTGAAAATGTGCATTTTTTTTGTTTAAAATAAACTATCTAATATATATATATATATATATATATATATATATATATATATATATATATATATATAACTCTTCGAAAATATATATATAACTCTTCCAAAGTAATAATAGCGTTAACAATAACACTAATAATATTTAAACCAAAATACTAATAATAATATTAAGAAAATTGATAATAATAATTATTATTAATATAAACTTTGTGAATCCTATATATAACTAGTTTTCTAACAAATTAATTAATACAACCATATAATAAAAAGTAAACAATAAAAATTATATTATAATAAAATAACCGTGATAATGATAATAATAATAATAATAATACTGTTATAATATTAATAACAATAAGGTAATAAAAACAAACCCCTAATTCACACATTGAGAGAGAGGGATAGAACAGAGAAGGGGACAGAGAAGGAACGAGTGAAGTCCAGTGGGGGAGAGTGGAGAGGATGGGAGACTCACGAGAGACGTTTCGAAGGGGACGGCTGCAGGAAGCTCACGACGGCGCGTGGAGTTCGTCGGCGAAAGAAGTGGCATTCGCAATGACACCGAGATGGCCGGACAGCGGCGCCCGTTTGTTGTGCTCGAGCGAGCGGTGGAGCCGACGAGGCTACGGGGAAGGAGTTGGTCATGAGAAGACGACGGTGGGACGCTGGCTTGGTCACGAGCGGTCAACGGCATCGAGGGATCTGATGTCGGCGCCATCGATTCCTGTGGAAGAAACACCAGAACCCACTTCCGGGACGCAGGGACAAAGGTCTGTCGAAGGCAGATTCGGAGGCCTGTGAGTCGGGAAAGATGGCAGAGGGATCGTGAGGCGGTGAGCGGGAAAGAGGAAGAGCGGCGAGAGGAGCCGGACACTTACCGAATGCTGGCAGCAAGGACGCGAGGAGCGGTCCCGAGGGAGTAGCAGCGTCGAGCGCCACGGAGCAGCGACGGAGACCGGGGCTTCGTCGAGCTCGTGCAGTGATGGCGCACGGTAAGGCATAGGCATGGTGGAGGTGAGTAATGGTGGTGGATGTGTTTTAATTCCAGTTTTGGGGGTTTTGGTTGGACGGCCGGTCGCGGTGGCGACCGGTCGTGGTGGTGATTTTGTGATGGTGGCGGTGGCGATGGCGATGGGTTGTATTGCTGGTGGTTGTTCGAGTTTACCTGGATGGCGTGTTGGTAGGCGGTATGGTTGTCTGCGGTGGGACGGATGGTGGTGGCGGTGGTCGTAGCGGGAGTACGGTGGAGACGGGGTCCGGGATGTGGCCGTGGTGGTTGTGGTGGTGGTTTGCTGGGTTCGGGTGGCGGGGAGTCGTAGAACGGCAACGGGCGTAGGGTTAGATTTCATGTCGTCATGCTGGGACTGTCCGACACGACGCGGATAACTGTACTACTGGAATAAGAATTATGTGGACACAGACACGATGCACGAGGCTTGGGTTGTGGTGGTGATGTCTATGGAATTGAAGAAAAATAATATGGAACCTCTCCTTATATAGGGGGTGGGAGCTCCAATTGGATCAGGACTGGGATTGTTTAAATCCCCATTAGATAAATCACCCTTTTAATAATTTTAACATATATCATTTAAACTAGCAAATTCTTATATTTAATTCAAAACTATTTTAAAAATCATCCGGTACAATCCAATATCGATTTAATTCAATTTGTCAAATTTAATCCGATATTAATTCATGCGAGATTTAAAATATCTTTTTCATAATTACTAAAATATGATAATAGTAAATTTTGAAAATCATAATAATTATTTAAATATTTGGAAATACATTTTTATAAATAAATAAACTCGTTATGATTAATTTTCTAAATCACATGGACATGCACACAATAATATATTTACGGGAAATAATAGTTTTCCAAATTATTACTTACATTTGTAGCATAAAAATAAGATAACCATTTTTTTATAATCACTAAAATAAATGAAGTGATGCATTTACCATTTTAAGCAATATAAAATATTTATCATATATTATTTCAAAGCCTTATTTCTCTACATAAGAATATGTAATAAAAGTATTTTAATAATTTTAAAAAAACAAATATGTACCTCGCACATATTCACACTCGACGAGCAAATACGAATCGCAAACTCGCGCGCGACGACAAATATAAACTTATATGCAACGTATGATCCGAAGTACAAAAATCATTATCGAATTATTTATGAAAGATAAAAATAAAAATGTAGTAGAAATTTAGGGGGTTTACAGGTCTCCTAGTCTTAATCGTGCGTAGGCATTCTAGGTTTGTAGAGAATCTAACAGATTAGGACTTTGGAAAGATTTGGGGAGATTGGATCAAGATTTGATTCAATCAAATCTTCACTAATTCGAATTGGTTCGCGTAAGGGAGAGAGCCATTGGGATATTTGTAGTACTATTCCCTTTGGGAACAATACACTGTGTCATATATATATATATATATATATATATATATATATATATATATATATATATATATTCATTATAAGTATATATATATATTCATTATAAGTATATATGCATATGTATATCAATAAACACCATAAAAATTTACATCGAAATTTCTAAATTTCCCAAAACTCACAAATACCTATAAGGTATATATATATATATATATATATATATATATATATATATATATATAAAACAATATAATATATATATATATATATATATATATATATATAATTTCAGTACAAATTGTAAGCAATATATAGCATATATTAAATTACAAACTAAACACTAGTTAGGAATTACCATAATAATATTTAAAATAAATATAAAAATTATAAAAAAATTAGGGTTTTACATATGGTGGCAATTAAGAGGGAAGTTCCTTAAAGAGCGGATATTTGTTGCTCTTTGCTTCAGAAGTCAAAGCCTTCAAGCCAGAGGCGCAGCCACCTGCCTGTGCGAACCTCAGAACCAAGATGGTTGTAGGCCCCCCTCCCCTTCCTTTTACTTCAAAGCTAGTGTCTTCACTCCACAGGCGCAGCTACCGACCTGCGCCAATCTCAGACGCGCAAGGGTGTCATACCCTTCCCTTCGCAGCCAATGCCTTTACTGTTCAGAGGCGTAGCTACTTACCTGCGTCCGTATGAGGCATAGGATGGTGATATGCTCACACCATCTCCATTCCTATGATGCAGTCGTCTGCTCCATCGTTTCTCTACAAGAGACTTGGGAACTCCCATCGCAACCAATGTAAGTCAGCCAGTCGCTCCAAAAGCACAGTAACCTCGCCAACTTGAACCATAAGCCACTTGTCGCCTACAGCACAGTGACTCCGGTATCCCAAAACACAGCTTCATAAGTTGCTCTATGTCACTACCACATTTCTAGCTTGAGGGTATTTTGGTCATTTGGTGGAATTTTTGAATTTTTAATTAATTTATTGAATTGGTGGTTGATACTTTGACTTATTGAGACTTAGTAGACTAGCCTAGGAGCTAACCCTAGCTATGGTGACCCTAGTTTAACTTAAGTTAACCTACTTTCAGTCATTAGAAATTAGTTTTAAAGTAGGAAGGTTAAGTTTAAGTGAAATGGTTCATGACTTATGACTTAACTCAATGACTTATGATTTACCAATTCATGACTTATGTAATTAAGCCATAGGCCCATGACTTAAGCCCAAAACCCAATCAAACCCACCCATGGCAGCCACACTTAGGGTTTTCCCTTGCCTATAAGTATTCTCTTAAGTGGTTCTTGCCTCTTTTGTGCTTGACCTAGATTTTGAAGGAAAGGCAAATTCCTATTCTCCTAAAATCCTAATAAATTTATTTTAACTCCTTTTTAACCCTAGTCTTTTGCATTAGGATCTAATTTCTGTGTGTTTACTATTTTTGGAGGTTTATCTCAGTTTTTGTGTCATTTGAAGCTTGGGAGTTGCTATTTGGAATCCTTTTATTTGGGACTTTCTTGGAGTATTGACACTCAATAGGTAAACCATTCAAATCCACTATTTTTCCAAATTTCTTTGCATTTAGGGATAGATATAGGAGTCCCCTAGTTGTCCCTAAAATTTGGGCACAATTCGTGTCCATTTAGTGTCCGTATCGAACACGTATCATAATGGATACATAAGTGTTTGTTAAAATGCCCCTTAGGGATTTATTTTTGTATTTCAAAAATCTAATTTCATGAATCTCTAGATCTAGGTGTGTATGTTAATTTTTGTGAAGGGTCATTCGTATTTTTGTGTCATTTTGTGTCAGATTTTCGGGTTGGACACGCTGTGCGAGATCCGGTTCAGTGCCCTGCCTATCGGGCCCTAGAACTCCTTGCACAGGACACTTCGAGACACAAAATTTGACATGGACACTCCTTGGATGACTGACATCATCCTCCCAAAATATGGGAGCGTATGGTGGAGTGTGTGAGGAGAAATCCTCCCCGTACTGGCTGCGCGGCCTGCTGTGTGCGTGCAATTTTTTGCCCTGATACGGGGTCGGACACGTCGCAACACGTGTCTAGGACACGGTGCAGGATGTCAGAGGGGTAGCCCTACCCCTATCGCACGTGTATGCAAGGCCACGTGTCACCACGTGGCCTGTGTCGCACGCGGGACACGCGTGCACGCGTGCACGACGCTGCGCAGTCCAGTGTACGCGTGTGTGTCTGTGAGTGCTCATAGTGTTTGGACATGGCTGAGTCCACTTGGTTGGACACAAATGGGTGTCGTGACACGTGGACACTCGACACATAGATTACCAACCCTAAATTTGTGATGTTAACACGTTTTTGATGATTCGATTTTGCTTTCCCCATCTCACTGATACGTGCTTCACTGTTTTCAGATTTCTAAGATTTTTATTCCCTGTTAAACTGATTTTAATTGATATTAACTTGACATATTTGATTCATACATGTGTATTAGATTACTGTAGGTTGGTTATTGACTGGTGTAGGGTTTTTAGATTTCGAAATGGAGTTTTGGTTGATGAATTGCTCTGTGTTCACTGTCACTGATACACAGTTTTCCGAAATGGGAATCTAATTCTAATTCCCTGTTTTAAAATGATTTCTTGATATTAATTATCATGTTAGGTTCACATACATGTGTAATTACATTACTACAATGTTGATTGTTGGCTGGTGTAGGGTCTTGGGATTTCGAATAGGTTTTTGGATGATTAACTGATATGCAACTGTCATATGACACTCTATGCACTGTTAGAAATTATGATTTTAATCCCTTCTTTGAAAACTGATTTTGATGTCAATAGCCATGTGTAATCCATTACATTTTGTTAGTTTCCTGTTAGTTGGCTCATGTTAGTTGATGTTATCAAGGTGAAGGGGTTTTCGAATTGGATTGGTGTTGAGTCATTGAGTTAACTGTTAGTTAATGTTTGAACTGTCATACAAATCCTGTACAATATCACACCCTCACAGGTTTACACAACACTTAAACCTGATATTACACACTCCTAACCTATTACACATCACTGTAACCTAGACACATTTGTAATTGATTTCAGAATACTATTTCATATTTTCTATTGACACTAGCACTTAACTGACATTTACTTATTTACTTGATAAATCCCAAGTACATACAACCTATTGCTAACTGTCATTGCTAATTCCTGAGATTGTATCACACTGATTTTCATTTCCATACCATTTATATCAGTCCACTTTCCTGAGATTCTATCACACTCTCATGTCTCCATATACACACACATGTGACACTACACTACACTGTTAACACATATGGTACACACATGCCATTACCCTATCACTCTATGTATATATATATATATATATATATATATATATATATATATATATTTTATATATATATATATATATATATATATATATGTGTGTGTGTGTGTGTGTATCTATATGTGATATATTATATATGTGGCCTATGTATAATGTGATTATTTATATAAATTAGATATATATTTAATATATGACATGTGTGGAATGTATGATATAGCTATATGGCCTATAGCCTATATACAGGGCACATAGCCTATGGGTGTATCCCTATGTGATGCAGCCTGTGTATATGGCTTGAATGTCCAGTATAGGTGTGTTGTTGGCTTGTATAGCCTAGATATTGTGTGTGTATGCTAGAATAGGCTGGTTAGGCTTAGTGAGACTTGTTTGGGTTAGGCTTGACCTAGTTGACCTAGTTTGACTAGTATAGTTGACTAAAGTTGACCAAGGGTTGACTTTAGCCTAGATTGACCCCAAACATCATGTAGATGTATTGTAGCAGTCTATTATATTATTTTAGACTTGTAGTGACTTGTACTGTTCTATAGGAGACAGACACAACTCCTCGGACAATAGATTCTTTTCAGATACTTAGGATACCAGGCGAGTATATTCTCTGATCATTTATATCTTGTTTAGGATTATATTTCCTGCTTTAGATTACTTTACTTGAAGCTGACACGTTGGTAACACGAATTAGTACTATATGGATCTTGTCGTGCGATGTTATCCCCTTAGCGGATACATCGGGTATTTCATGTTCGTGTACTTTATCATGAGCATCGTGTGCTCCTTGTGTTCGTGCTATTCGTGTACAAATCATGTGAAATCGTGTATACTCATGTGCTTACATGATCATTGTGTACGACCATACTTCATGTACAATAACATAACTTGACTAGATCCTTGTGTATTGATTGGGACGGGGGAGTAGAAGTGGTTATGTATTCAATCCAGTAGATTACTCGTGTACAACCTCTTTAGAATACTCATGTACAACATCGTGCCATTTACCTAACCGTCTTGTACTTTGAATCATTAGCGCTGATAGTTCTCATATATATTGTATCTATTTACTTACAGTCTTCCTTTTCATCATGTTGTTCTTTCAGTTTCATGTATCTTACTCTCTAGCATATTTATATTTCCTAACCTATTATGATTTATTGAGATGTACTGTACTCGCTCCTGTCCTGACTGGACCTGTTGAAAATATTACAGAGGACGAGGCTGAGGCGTTCTATCCCACCTATTACGGGGCGACCCTAGAGGATTGTTGTGACCTGGACCAGCAGTAGGACCCATTAGCAGTGGATGACACTCCCTTAGACCAGGATGTCTTTCATTTTATTCTGGATTACTGTATTAAGATATTGAGATGTTATCTGGACATGTATTTATCTTAGACACTTAGACTTTCATCTGGATTGTATCTCTGTGGATTTCATTTTTGTTTATTTCTATCTATCTATCTATCTTTTATCGTACTCTACCTTAGATGTGATTAAGACTGTATTTGCTATGTCACCTCCATTCGGAGTGTATATACTATACAGGTACCTTATATATATTATTAGATGTTTGACCTAGGACAACGTTCTACCGTCGACACTGCGGCATAGGCTGGACGTACCCACGTCTCGTGCCCTTACTCTAGGGTGCGGGTCGTAACACGTTTTTAGTGGTGGCCTATACAGGTCCTGTTTAGAAATGTAGTGGTATTCGAACTAGAATATCACTGCAGCCTGCAGTAGGAATTAGGATATTTTGAAGGTACTCAATCACACTAGTAAAAACTCCTTATCAGATTTCGTATATCTATATTTTGCTGCTTATTGTCTTCCTTTGAATTTTAACTGTCCTCCTTTAATATTTCGACTCATTCTCAGTAATTGTTTCTTGTTTGATCTGTGTCTCCAGGATGGTTGAGACGAGATCGCATTGCCCCGGACCGGGGGACGCTGAGGAGAGGTCTGCCACCTCTCGCCCTCAGCAGCAGCAGCCAGCTCCCGGTACCGCAGGGCCAGTACAGCCCTCAGGAGTGGGTGTTTCTACAGCTTTCGGAGGAGCACCTCCACCAGCTAGGTGGCAGAGCCCAGTACTTCCTGAGATCTTTTTGCCGCAGCAGCCTCCACCTGCAGGGATGGTAGATGCTGCTCATCTCTTCTCCTTCGTGGAGAGGATTCCGGAGTCTCACCACCAGCAGCAGCAGCAGCGGCAGACTGCCGATTTCTGTCAGGGGATTGACGAGGCACATCAGCTGGTTCATACTACTGTAGAGATGGTGACTGCTCAGGGGGCGCAGCAGCAGCCTCGCCGAAGAAAGAAGGATATACAGGACTTTTAGAAGATGTATCCTAGAGAGTTCCTAGGCACCGAGGGCATCCATTATGTGGACGATTGGATCGAGCATATCGAGGAGATATTCAGGTTGGCAGGAGATACCAGCCCGACTTCAGATTGAGGCGGCGGGCAGTCAGATGCAGGACTTAGCCCGCACATGGTACCAGACAGATCCCAGAGTGGGAGTTGAGGGCCAGACTTTGGCGCAGTTCAAGGAGCTATTCAAGGAACAGTTCTTCCTCGATGCGGCTCTGGGAGGCATCGAGGCACAGTTTGAGAGTCTGGTTCAGGGGAACCAGACAGTTGCTGAGTACGCCGGGGAGTTTTGTCGATTGGCCCGATTCATTGATGACTTGACTGAGAAGACGAAGGCGAGGAATTTCCGGTGAGGCTTGATTAGGGAGGTTCGATCACTGACTAAGAGTGACCGAAATGCTACCTTTGCGAAGATCTTTTCTGGGGCTATGGCAGTGGAGGACGACCTGGGGTTGAAGCTGAAGAGAGGTCGGGACTTCCAGGGAGGTAGCAGCAGCGGGAGCCAGGCCAAGAGGCCTCATTTTCAGCACCAGCAGCCACAAAGGCCAGTACATCAGCATCAGCAGCAGTATCAGCAGCAGGGTCGGGCACCTTTTTAGCATGTACAGCATCAGCAGCCGAGGGGCTAGCAGCAAACACTGAGACAGCAGGCTATTAGTTGTACCTTCTGTAAGAAGTCTGGACACAAGTGGGAGGAGTGCAGGAAGAGGCTTGTGAGATGCCTGATGTGTGGATCAGCGGACCATCAGATGAGAGACTGTCCAGTAGCATCGATGCGTCCAGTACTAGGAGGAGGTGGAGCAGCCAAGGCTCCAGCAGGCCAGTTGAAGTGGCCACTGCAGACTCAGCAGCAGAGGTTCCTCCAGCATCAGCAGCAAGCACGAGAAGGACAGCATGGACGAGCTTTCGCCATGGCAGCCGAGGATGCAGAGGCCGTTGGAGAGTTGATAGCAGGTTCGGTTCTTCTCGACTCCATTCTAACTTTTGCTCTCTTTGATTCCGGGGCTTCCCACAGCTTTGTGTCAGTATCATATTCTATTAGTCACAGTCTTGTATCTGAACCATTGCCTAGGACCTGTAAGATCACGACCGGGGGTGGTGTCATCCTCGTGAGTGATGTTTGTAGAGGGCGAAGCGTTATTTTGGGAGGCCGAGAGTTGAGGGTGAGTCTGCTCATCATGCCACTACCGAACTACGATATCATATTAGGTATGGACTGGTTGAGCAGACATCACGCCAACATTGATTGCCGAGGGGATAGAGATCTGTTTGGAGCGCCAGGAGAGCCAGAGTTCGAGTACACCTGGCGGCCGGCGGAGCAGGACAGCGGGGTCTTCTGCGGAGCTTCAGTTGAGGAGCAGGCTGGCTCTACATCCCTTGATTGTAGAGTTTATGGACGTATTTCCGGAGGAGTTGCCAGGACTTCCACCAGACAGGGATGTTGAGTTCTCGATAGACTTGGTTCCCGACGCAGAACCGATTTCTCAGCATGTCTATCGAGTGAACAACAATGAGTTGGTAGAGCTGAAGAAGCAGGTGGATGAGCTGCAGGACAAGGGCTTTATCCGATCGAGTTTTTCACCTTGGGGTGCACCGGAACTCTTTGTACCCAAGAAGGACGGGTCGGTACGAATGTGTATCGACTACAGGGCACTCAACAACCTGACGATCAAGAACAGATACCCACTGCCGCGGATCGAGGATTTATTTGATCAGTTGAACGGAGCTCGAGTGTTCTCTAAGATTGATTTGAGGTCAGGTTATCACCATGTGAAGGTGAAGAGGGGAGTATATTTCGTAGACCGCTTTCAGGAAGCGATACGAACAATTTGAGTTTTTGGTTATGCCGTTTAGGCTGACCAATGCACCGGTAGTATTTATGAACTTGATGAACAAGGTGTTCCACCAATACTCGACAAGTTCGTGGTGGTGTTCGTTGATGATATCATGGTGTATTCGAAGACCGAGGAGGAATATGAGGAGCACTTGAGAGTATTTCTGGAGACACTCAAGAGGGAGAGGCTGTATGGCAAGCTCTCGAAGTATGAGTTCTTCCTGGACATAGTTGACTTCTTAGGTCATGTGGTGACTGGAGATGGGATCTCAGTGGACCCGAAGAAGATCACAGCAGTTGAGGCATGGGCAGCACTGACTTCAGTGGCAGAGATAAGGAGCTTCTTGAGGCTGGCAGGATATTACAGGAGGTTCGTACAGGATTTCTTCCGAATTGCAGAGCCGTTGACTTGGCTGACTCGAAAGGATGCTAAGTTTGTTTGGTCAGAGGAGTGTTAGGCAACTTTTGATGAGTTGAAGAAGCGGCTTACGATAGCTCCGATTCTGACATTGTCTTCAGGTTCAGGAGGATTTACTATCTATAGTGACGCTTCAGGAAAGGGGTTGGGTTGTGTCTTGCAGCAGCACGGAAAGGTGATTGCCTATGCTTCTAGGCAGTTACGTCCCCATGAGAAGAACTATCCTACCCATGACCTGGAGTTGGCAGCAGTGATTTTTTCTCTGAAGTTGTGGAAGCACTACTTGTATGGAGAGAGGGTGGAGATTTTCACAGATCACAAGAGCTTGAATTATGTGTTTACACAAAAAGAGCTCAACATGAGGCAGCGCAGGTGGCTAGAGCTGATGAAGGACTTTGACATCTCACTACAGTATCACCCAAGGAAGGCCAACGTGGTTGCCGATGCCTTGAGTAGGTATCCGACAGCCATGTGTTTGACTATGGATCGGCACTTGCTTGCAGACTTGGAGCGCCTAGGGATTGAGGTGATTGTGCCCGAAGTGCAGATGCAGATGTGGGGCCTTCAGATTCAGTCGGACTTGATGGAGAGGATCAAGTTGATGTAGTTCGAGGATGTTGCTCTGCGGTGTATCCGAGAGCAGGTTCGAGCAGGGCTAGTGGATGGCGAGTTTTCTCTTGCATAGGATGGCGCTTTGAGGCACGGTTCTAGGCTGTGTGTGTCTAGTGGAGAGCTCCGGGAGCAGATCATGCAGGAGGCTCACAGATCTCAGTACTCTATACATCCTGGTGCCAACAAGATGTACAGAGATCTGAGAGAGCACGTCTGGTGGTACGGGATGAAGTGGGAGGTAGCTCGCTTCGTAGTTAGATGCTTGGTCTGTCAGCAGGTCAAGACAGAGAGGCAGAGGCCCGGAGGATTATTGTAGCCATTGCCTATTTTAGAGTGGAAGTGGGAGCATATCACGATGGATTTTGTATCTTGGTTGCCGCATACTCCAGGGAGAAAAGATGCGATTTGGGTCATCATTGACAGGTTGACCAAATCGGCCTATTTTTTGCCATTTAAGGTGGGTACATCTACGGAGAAGGCTTGCAGAGATGTACATGCGGCAGATAGTCAGGATTCATGGGGTTCCCGTCAGCATTGTCTCAGATCGGGATAGTCGCTTTACTTTCCATTTCTGGAGGAGTCTGTAGACTAGTTTGGGCACTCAGCTTAAGTTCAGTACTGCATACTACCCCCAGACAGACGGACAGTCAGAGAGGACTATTCAGACGCTCGAGGACATGTTGCGGATGTACGTCTTGGATTTTGGAGGTTCCTGGGAGGATCACCTATACTTGGTGGAGTTTGCTTACAACAACAGTTATCAGGCCAGCATAGAGATGTCACCTTTCGAGGCTCTGTACGGGCGTAGATGTCGTACACCCTTATCTTGGAATGATGTTGTAGAGCGAACTTTATTGGGACCTGAGATGGTTGTTGACACAGCCGAGAAGGTGAAGCTCATCAGGGACAAACTTCGCGTGGCGCAGGATAGACATCGGTACTGGGCCGATAGCCACCGAAAGCCGTTGGAGTTTGAGGTACAGATTAGAGATAGGATTAGAAGTAGGTTGTTATTTTGTTTTTGTTCGTTTGATCGTGTTGATTATTTAGTAACTTAAGAGCTTGCTTGTGTTTAGGTCGGAGACATAGTTTTTTTGCAGATATCTCCAACTCATGGTACTATACGTTTTGGTGGCGGTAGGAAGCTTAGACCACGCTTCATCGGACCTTTCATGATCAGCGGGAGAGTCGGTGATGTGGATTATAGGCTAGACTTGTCACCTGTACTAGTAGGTGTCCATAACGTATTTTACGTATCACAGCTGAGACGGTACGTGGCTGACTCTAGCCATGTACTTGATCATTCAGAGATTGAGGTAGGGCCTACTCTCAGTTATCCAGAGCAGCCAGTGGAGATTTTGGATCGCCGAGAGAAGGTACAGAGAAACCAGGTGATACCCTTGGTTCGCGTTGCATGGAGGCATCATTCTCCAGGAGAGTCTACCTGGGAGCGGGAGGATGAGATGCGCGAGCGATACCCATATCTGTTTGCACCATGAGCTATGATTATCTATCCTTCTCATCAGTTTAGTTTTGCCTTTTAATTTCGAGGATAAAATTATTTTAAGGAGGGTAGATTTGTCACTACCACATTTCTAGCTTGAGTATATTTTGGTCATTTGGTAGAATTTTTGAATTTTTAATTAATTTATTGAATTGGTAGTTGATACTTTGACTTTGACTTAATGAGACTTAGTGGACTAGCCTAGGAGCTAAACCTTGCTATGGTGACCCTAGTCTAACTTAAGTTAACCTACTTTTAGTCATTAGAAATTAGTTTTAAAGTAGGAAGGTTATGTTTAAGTAAAATGCTTCATGACTTATGACTTAACTCAATGACTTGTGATTTACCAAATCATGACTTATGTAATTAAGCCATAGGCCCATGACTTAAGCCCAAAATCCAATCAAACCCACCCATGGCAGCCACACTTAGGGTTTCCCCTTGCCTATAAGTATTCTCTTAAGTGGTTCTTGCCTCTTTTGTGCTTGACCTAGATTTTGAAGGAAAGGTAAATTCCCATTCTCCTAAAATCCTAATAAATTCATTTTAACTCCTTTTTAACCCTAGTCTTTTGCATTAGGATCTAATTTCTGTGTGTTTACTGTTTCTGGAGTTCATCTCAGTTTTTGTGTCATTTGGAGCTTGGGAGTTGCTATTTGAAATCCTTCCATTTGGGACTTCTTTGGAGTATTGACACTCAATAGGTAAACCACTCAAATCCACTATTTTTCTTGATTTCTCTGCATTTAGGGATAGATTTAGGAGTCCCCTAGTTGTCCCTAAAATTTGGGCACAATTCGTCTCCATTTAGTGTCCGTATCGGATACGTATCATAATGGATACATAGGTGTTTGTTAAAATGCCCCTTAGGGATTTATTTTCGTATTTCAAAAATCTAATTTCATGAATCTCTAGATTTAGGTGTGTATGTTAATTTTTGTGAAGGGTGATTTGTATTTTCGTGTCATTTTGGGTCGGAATTTTCGGGTTGGACACGCTGTGCGAGATCCGGTTCAGTGCCCTACCTATCGGGCCCTAGAACTCCTTGCACAGGACACTTCGAGACACGAAATTTGATATGGACACTCCTTGGATGACTAACATCATCCTCCAAAAAGATGGGATCGTATGGTGGAGGGTGCAAGGAGAAATCCTCCCCGCACTGGCCGTGCGGCCTGCTGTGCGCGCGCAATTTTTCGCCCTGATACGGGCTCGGACACGCCGCAACACGTGTCTAAGACACGGTGCACACTGTCAGAGGGGTAGCCCTACCCCGGCGTATGTGTATGCAAGGCCACGTGTCACCACGTGGCCTCGGTCGTGCGCGGGACACGCGTACACGACGCTGCACGCAGTCCAGTGCACGCGTGTGTGTCTGTAAGTGCTCGTGGTGTTTGGACACGGCTGAATCCACTTGGTTGGACACGAATGGGTGTCATGACACATGTACACTTGACACATGGATTACCAACCCTAAATTTATGATGTTAACACATTTTTGATGATTCGATTTCACTTTCCCTAGCTCACTGATACGTTCTTCACTGTTCTCAGATTTTTGAGATTTTCATTCTCTGTTAAACTGATTTTAACTGATGTTAACTTGCCATATTTGATTCATACATGTGTATTAGATTACTGCAGGTTGGTTATTGACGGGTGTAGGGTTTTTAGATTTTAAAATGGGGTTTTGGTTAATGAATTGCTCTGTGTTCACTGTCACTGATACACAGTTTTCCGAAATAGGATTCTAATTCTAATTCCATATTTTAAAATGATTTCTTGATATTAATTATCATGTTAGGTTCACATACATGTGTAATTACATTACTACAATGTTGATTGTTGGCTGGTGTAGGGTCTTGGGATTTCGAATACGTTTTTGGATGATTAACTGATATGCAACTGTCATATGACACTCTATGCGCTGTTAGAAATTCTAATTTTAATCCCTTCTTTGAAAACTGATTTTGATGTCAATAGCCATGTGTAGTCCATTACATTTTGTTAGTTCACTGTTAGTTGGTTCATGTTAGTTGATGTTATCAAGGTGAAGGGGTTTTCGAATTGGATTGGTATTGAGTCATTGAGTTAACTGTTTGTTAATGTTTGAACTGTCATGCAAATCCTGTACAATATCACACCCTCACAGGTTTACACAACACTTAAACCTGATATTACACACTCCTAACCTATTACACATCACTGTCACCTAGACACATTTGTAATTGATTTCAGAACACTATTTCCTATTTCCTATTGACATTATCACTTAACTGTCATTTACTTATTTACTTGATAAATCCCAAGTATCACACAACCTATTGCTAACTGTCTTTCCTAATTCCTGAGATTGTATCACACTGATTTTCATTTCCATACCATTTACATCAGTCCACTTTCCTGAGATTCTATCACACTCTCATGTCTCCATACACACACACACATGTGACACTACACTACACTGTTAACACATATGGTACACACATGCCATTACCCTATCACTCTATGTATATATATATATATATATATATATATATATATATATATATATGTGTATGTATGTATATATCTATATGAAAAAAATATATATATGTATATATCTATATGTGATATATTATATATGTAGCCTTTGTATAATGTGATTATTTATATAAATTAGATATATATTTAATATGTGACATGTGTGGAATGTATGATATAGCTATATGGCCTATAGCCTATATATACAGGGCACATAGCCTATGGGTGTATCCCTATGTGATACAGCATGTGTACATGGCTTGAATGTCCTGTATAGGTGTGTTGTTGGCTTGTATAGCCTAGATATTGTGTGTGTATGCTAGAATAGGCTGGTTAGGCTTAGTGAGACTGGTTTGGGTTAGGCTTGACCTAGTTGACCTAGTTTGACTAGTATAATTGACTAGAGTTGACCAAGGGTTGACTTTAGCCTAGATTGACCCCAAACATCATGTAGATATATTGTAGCAGTCTATTATATTATTTTAGACTTGTAGTGACTTGTACTGTTCTATAGGAGACAAACACCACTCCTCGGACAGTAGATTCTCTTCAGATACTCAGGATACCAGGCGAGTACATTCTCTGATTATTTTATATCTTGTTTAGGATTATATTTCCTGTTTTAGATTACTTTACTTGAAGCTGACACGTTGGTAACACGGATTAGTACTATATGGATCTTGTCGTACGATGTTATTCCCTTAGCGGATACATCGGGTATTTATTGTTCATGTACTTTATCATGAGCATCGTGTGTTAGCCCAATGATTATATCATGTTTTTGACTATGGCTAATCAATTGAGTTTGACATATCGACGTCACTAATATTCATGTAATCATTATCATATTGCTACTTAAACTTAGCATTGTCCTAATATTAGCATTGTCCTAAATGTTCTATATCATATTTCTATGCTTGTATCATATTGTTCTGTTTGTCTAACATGAACTTGTAGACATGCAGTAAGCATAATCAAGCTTTGTCAAACCAGGACATATGCAATAGAGAATTATCGATGGGCCAAAGACAGCGTTATACAAGAAGATTTCTCTGAACCGCCTAACGACCTATCCGGGGCCTCGCATCGGGGGATCCGCTGCCCGGTCAGCGGACAGGGGTCGAGGGGGCAGCGCCCCCTGTCAGGGGTTCGGGGGCGAAGCTTCCGAAATGTATTCAAATTTTCAGATCTGTTTATCTTTGTACGACTGTCGTCAAGTGAAAAAGACGTCTTCAAGTCTGCTCAAATATTTGAAGAAAGGCGTCATCAAAGGGCTCTTGGTTTTCTTATTTTATCAATATAATTTTTATATTTATTGAGTCTAGGAATACGATGTAAACTGCATCGTACTGGCAAATAGGCTACCCAAGAAACGTTTTCAAAATACCCTTTCATTTTGAAAGCAAGCCTATTTACAAAAGCCCAAACTATTTCCTAACTGTTTGACTTTTCAAAAAGACCAAAAACTTATTTGCAAAACCCTAACAGAACCCTAGCAGAAGTCGGCCAGAGTTCAGCCAGAGTTCGGTTAGTGAACGTTGCTTTTTAAACTTGGTCTTCCTGCAGTTACGGATCCCAACGAGATTTTCTCATAGAGTTCTACCCGAATTCTGCCCGAATTCTGTCAGAATTCTGCCTTTGGAAAAACTATAAATAGAGAAGGATTTTGATCATTTCAATACACTCATACACCAATTCACTTTCATATCTCTTCTCTACAAGCCTCCTACTTCTTCCAAAGTGTTCTGAGCTATTCATTTTTCAAATCCCAAGCCAGTTACAATCCTCTAGTCGATTTGCCAGTGCGGTACGGTCTATAAGTTTTAGAGTGATTGTAATCAGAGGCTTGGTTGAAGAAAGACTCTTCACAATTGAAGTTGGTCGAGTACTTCGGATCAAAGCTCGCGTTGTAGAAGTTGCAAGAACTTCGGATGAAAACTTGTGGTGATTTTCCTTAGTGGATTCAACTGGAAGCTAAAGTTCTTCCGACTGGACTAGTCATCACAAGAGGGAAACCAGTATACATCCTTGTGTTTGCGTTTGCTCTCTACTCTCTACTTTTTATTTACATATCTGTGATATATTATCTGTGATCTTGTTACTAACATTTTTAAATAGCTAAATTCTGCTGCCTACTCTATTCACCCTTCCTCTAGAGTATTGCGCTTTACAACTCGTTCCTACAATTGGTCCTACAATTGGTATCAGAGCGGGTTCTCTTTATATAGGTATTGTTATCATACCAATTGCTCCTTCAATTGGTATCAAAGCGGGTGCTTGATATATAGATATTGTTGTTCATACCAATTGCTCCTACAATTGGTATCAGAGCAGTTTATACAGGTAAAGCGAGGTAACATTACTATTATATTCTTATTTATTACTGCTGTTATATAGATCACTATATCACATATGGCAAATATGTACTTCACAACTGAAGAGCAATCCTCAAATAGACTCCCACTATTTGATGGAACAAACTATAGTTATTGGAAGACACGGATGAGCTTCTACCTGAAGTCTCTAGATTTTGACTTATGGTCAATTGTTGTCAATGGCTACAAAAAGCCTACTATCACTTCTATTATCACATCATCTATAATCAATAAGCCTTATTATAGTTACACGGAGGAAGAGAAGAAGTTAGCTAGCCTTGATGCAAAAGCTATGCATATATTTTATTATGCTGTAGACACAAATGTATTCAATCTTATTACTACTTGCACAATATCTCATAAATTTTGGAAAGTTCTTGAAGCTACTTATGAGTGCAGGTATGAAAGCAAAGCTATTAACTCTAGAGAGAAGGATAGTCTTCATAAAGATGTAAATATGTACATGACAAAATTGGGATGTAAGGTACAATACAATCCTTTATACGAAGAAGAACTTGTATGTGACAATTGCAAGAAGATAGACCACATCCAAAAAGATTGTACTACTACAAGAAAGGAGAGTCACTACGAACAACCAAATGAAGGAAGATCATCATCTCACAAGCACACTAGCACGAGTATATGGCGTGAAAGCGAAGCAAGAGATTCTGAAGAAGAAGAAGAAGAAGAGAGACCTCATAAAGATGCAAATTTATGCTCAATGGCATTATCTAACGAGGTACAAAATAATTCTTTTTATGAAGAGAGTGAATTTTTTCATGATGAGTTATCTGATGCTTTCAGTGATCTGTTAGAAGAACACAAGAAAGTATTAGATAAGTATAAGCAAGCTAGAAAGGATATTCTATCCTATAAGCGTGAGAATAAAAAACTTACTTGCTTATTGAATAATGATAGAGTTACTTCTACTTCTGATAAATCTATTGAGATATCTAGACTTGAGTTTAGATTGCATGAGGCGCTTGAATGCATTGAGAAGAGCACTCAAGAAAATGCTAAACTTAAGGAGGAGTTAGAAACAGAAAAGAAGAAGTACTCTATAGCTGCTCTTAGAATTGATGCTCTTACTGTTAAATATGGTGAGATCTGTGCTAACTCTAAAAAGTTAGAGATTAGACTAGGAAAGCAGGTAGTACATCCTATGACTCAGTCGAACACAAGACACTTAGCACATCACAAAGTCACACACGTCAGATCTAGAAAGAAAGCAAGCAAAGCTAAAGCTTCACATAACCATGCTTTCTATTACAAGTATCCACGAACATCATATCACACTACTGTACGTTGTCATACTGTTGCACATAGTACTAATATTAATTCTTTCTGTCATTATTGCGGTATGAATGGACACGTTTCTAATTGTTGTCAGATTAGAAAATTTGTGGATATGAACTTATGCAAATGGGTTCCTAAAGCTAACAAATGTGGATCCAAGTATTGGATACCAAAGTCTTCACCTAATATTGCAGGTGAAGCTTCTCATATCAAATAGAACTATGGAACATGTTGGTGATTGCAAAGCTACAAAGGTCATCTTCCATGCAATTGTACTAACAGAAGTGTGGTCACTAGAACCACTTCGGTAACATGCTTTCTAAATAGTTTTTAATATCTAGCATGTTCTTACTGATGTCTTGCTATTAGCTTTCATTTATATCTTTTTTATTTGAATCAATGTGAGGTATAATCCTAGCATGACTAGCTATTTAGCTTAAATGATCAGTTCACACTATATAGTGTTCATTTTTTATTAGTGTGACACATTTGTCTATGTATGCTCTTTACTTTTAATCTTTATTCTTGAAGCATGCATAGGAGTTTTTTTTGGTGAATATGCTTTTGACTCTTCGCCTTTAATATTTTTAATGGTCACTTCTTATCGATTTATCTTTAACATGCCGTATTTACTTTGATCAATATTTTGTGAGTATGTATGTTTAGCACAAGTCTTCTGTTTACTTGAAAAGTATATACATATATTTTTATGTAAACCTTGTGCTTGCATAATATACTTTACTATTGATTCTCATAATTTTATTGTGATTAACTTCTTATGAATCAATTATATCTTTGTCTGATAAAGCATATTTATGCATGTTTTGATCTTCTGATATTTTCTTATGCTTATTAAGGATACATAATTCATTTTCATTTATATATTGCTCATGTTTCTTATATTTTTGTATAAATATCTTTATGGGGATATATGAGTTAAGTTCAAGTTCTATATTATTTTAAAAAGTAGTTTTTAAACTTGTGCTTATCTCATACTTAAGCTATTGATTTTTTAAACAAATTCATATACTTCCCTTTATTAGCTTCTTCCTCAAAGCCTCTTTTAATGATGTATATTTTTCTTGGCTTTTTGGTTGACATTTTGGATACATAATATTTTTAATATCTTGATAAACCATTATTTGGGTATTTACTTCTTTTATATTTAGAAATTTTGGATTTCGATGTTGTTCGATGATACTGCATATACTCCTTTGAATCTAAGTTCTTAAGAGTAGAGATCATTTTGGGAACAAGCCGAAAGGGTCCTTCTGTCATACAGGTGTAAATAGCCTGAAGCGACACGGTGTACTAGTCTTCTGACTACGCTAGCTGGGAATCGGACCCTACAGCTAACCCGAAGTGATCCATACTTTATAGACTTAAGATTTATTAAGGTGTACTTACAACTATCATCTAGTTCTGGATCCAAGGTACTGAACCCAGTCCCCTAGGTTCCAGAATACATCAACGTATCTAGGTCTTACATTTTGGTTTATAAATATTTTATATTTTATTGTTACCCAATGATTTTGTAGCACATATGGATAAATGTAATTCATACATCTTATACCGTATGCTACATTGTTCTAAGATTTTTTTAAGTCCATAGAATATATATTTTTTCATATTGCACTAATTTTTCTTAAATCTTCGGTTATTAAAGAAGAGATTTGTTTTGGGTACAAGCCTACAAAAGGTCTGTCTGTCACCACGACTACGGTTGAAGCGAAGCGGTACTTAAGTGTTCCCCGGTGAACCTCCGTTAGCTGGGACAGTACCTCTACAGCTAACCCAAGATTGATCAACGCTTTATAAACTAAAGATTTATTGAGATCTAGTTGCAATTGTTATCTGATGGATTTTAATTTTAGATTTGATGGATAATATTATTTCATGGTTTAATTTTACAAAAGGTAACATATATTGATTTTCATAGGTTAATGTCTATCATCTTTTGATATGTTCATTTTTTTGTCACACTATTCGATATTCAGACTTGATTTGATATTGTGACTACTCATTGAATATTCTGGTCTTGTGATTTTGTCTATAACTTGTGTAATATTCAATAATTTTGAGCTTCATGTTATTATCTTCTTATTTAAATTATTTACTATCTACAACAGTAATTTTTTATAGGGGAGAAGTCATGCATATGGAATCGAATCTCTCTCTCAAAGTATTTCTTTTCTTTAACCTCACGATTGTCAGGTGGACACCATGCTAAGGGTTTAAAAGGGAAGAAATGAACTTTGATAAGAAGACCTAATATTTTTTAATTAGTTTCCTACTTCCGAAAATATGTCTCTGAATTTTTTTAAAATTTTTGTCAATATTATTATTTTTGGATATAGCCATGTAAAGGTGGAGCAGTTAATTGTTTCAAGTCAATTATCCCCTTGACATGCCATATATCTAGAATACACTTTTCTTTGGACATTTATCAGGATATGTTTATTTGTTCAAATGGATTTATTTATGATTTATAGATTCTTTTATTGAAATTGTTTCCGTGATTCGAATCGCAAGCTTTCAGTCTAAGGACTAAATGGACGCATTCAAACATTTATTAAGACAGTTTTTTCGTAATAAATTCCACATTTTTGCAAAGTCTTTTTTATTTCTTTTTTATTTATTGAATCTGTCTGGTACTCAAATGTCATTATCAAAAATAGTTTTTAAAATCTTTTAATGTCTTGAAATATTTCTTATATTCTTATATATATATATATATATATATAAGAATATATATAAAAAAAAAACAAGAAAAAAATATATATAAGAATATATATATATAAATATATATATATATATATATATAAATATTTCTTATATATATATATATATATATATATATATATATATATATATATATATATATATATATATATAATATATATTTTATATAAAAAAAAATATATATATATATATTTATAAAAAAAAAATAATATATATATATATAAATATAATATTTATATATAACTATATATATATATATATATAATCTATATTATATAAATATATATATATATATATATATATAATATTATATATATATATATATATATATATATATTGGAGATATATTTTGTTTGTTCATCTTTACGTATTTATTCATTGAATATTCTTTTTCTTGCCTAAAGATGATATTTGTTTGAGTTTAGAATTTTATATGCATTTGATCAAAGGAAAGAAAAGATGCACATCTTGGATAGCCCTTAGAACTTGTGATTTTTTATATAAATTATTTTTGAACTATATACGCATATTTTAAGGGGAGCAAATTAATTGTTTCAATTCTTTTATGCCCTTAATATGTGGTATAACTAGTTCATCATGGACATATATTCTTTTACCTAATATATTGTTGAGTTATTCATGATTTTTGGATTTGTATTAGATGAGAGAATATATGATTATTATTTAATTTTAATTCTCTCATTCGAGTTTCTAAATGTTATCTTGCCAAATATATATTTAATTATCCTTATTTGATTGAGTTTAAAATTACTTTTTGGCATTTCTTATTGAGATTTTATCTCAAAGTTCATGATTATCTATATTTAGACTGATCATACTTTGCGGGGGAGTATTCAAGTCGACTGAATTTCTCCTTCTCAAGTATTTTATCTTCATTACCTTCATATTTATCTGATGAATATATATCATGCTAAGGTAATTGAATTCAAATGCATGAACTTTGGTATAGATTTTGCATAGATTCTAGTATACGTATTTTGATTTCTTTTCGATGATTATACTCTTTATGGAATTGATTTACTAATTTGTATGGGCAAATTATGAATAATATTTTTTTTATCATTGTTAGAAGTCTCATTATATTTTTAATTTTTTCATATATACTAGATCTGCGAATTTCTATTCCTCATGATTTATGTATGACCTATGATGAACAAAATGTGTTTTAAATGTCATTTTTAGATTTCTAGTTGGTAAACTATGTATTGCTTAATTTCAGTTTTCTTTGTTTACATTCAACCAACTATATTATTTTTTGACATATTTTTCTATTTTATGTATTTTTTTAACTTGTCGTTAAACTGTCCTCCTAATCCTTGATCATGATTATTTTTGGCTTCCTCCTTTACTGATGCTTGAGTTCATTTTAGCTCTAATTACGGGAGAGCTTATTTTTAATCATGTCAAAGGGGGAAAAATAAGTTTAAGTCAGCACACAATATTCCAGTATTATGTGTTTATTAGTGATACATGTATCTATTGTATATATATTAAACTTAAAGGATTTGCCATAATCAAAAAGGGGGAGATTGTTAGCCCAATGATTATATCATGTTTTTGACTATGGCTAATCAATTGAGTTTAACATATCGACGTCACTAATATTCATGTAATCATTATCATGTTGCTACTTAAACTTAGCATTATCCTAATATTAGCATTGTCCTAAATGTTCTATATCATATTGCTATGCTTGTATCATATTGTTCTATTTATCTAACATGTACTTGTAGACATGCAGTAAGCATGATCAAGCTTTGTCAAACCAGGACATATGCAATAGAGAATTATTGATGGGCAAAAGACGGCGTTATACAAGAAGATTTCTCTGAACCGCCTAACGACCTATCCGGGGCCTCGTATCGGGGGTTCCGCTGCCGGTCAGCGGACAGGGGTCGAGGGGACAGAGTCTTCCGTCAGGGGTTCGGGGGCGAAGCTCCCGAAAGGTATTCAGATTTCCAGATCTGTTTATCTTTGGACGACCGCCGTCAAGTAAAAAAGGCGTCTTCAAGTCTGCTCAAATATTTGAAGAAAGGCGTCATCAAAGGGCTCTTGGTTTTCCTATTTTATCAATATAATTTTTTTATATTTATTCAGTCTACGAATACGATGTACACTGCATCGTCCTGGCAAATAGGCTACCCAAGAAACGTTTTTAAAATACCCTTTCATTTTGAAAACAAGCCCATTTACAAAAGTCCAAACTATTTCCTAACTGTTTGACTTTTCAAAAAGCCCAAAAACTAATTTGCAAAACCCTAACAGAACCCTAGCAGTACTCGGCCCGAATTCGGCCAGAGTTTGGTTAGTGAACGTTGCTTTTTGAACTTGGTCTTCCTGCAGTTACGGATCCTAACGAGATTTTCTCATAGAGTTCTGCCCGAATTCTCCCCGATTTTTGTCAGAATTCTGCATTTGGAAAAACTATAAATAGAGAAGGATTTCGATCATTTCAATACACTCATACACCAATTTACTTTCATATCTCTTCTCTATAAGCCTACTACTTCTTTCAAAGTGTTCTGAGCTATTCATTTTTCAAATACCAAGCCAGTTACAATCCTCTAGTCGATTTGCCAGTACGATACGGTCTAGAAGTTTCAGAGTGATTGTAATCAGAGGCTTGATTGAAGAAAGACTCTTCACAATTGAAGTTGGTCGAGTACAACGGATCAAAGCTCGGGTTGTAGAAGTTGCAAGAACTTCGGATGAAAACTTGTGGTGATTTTCCATAGTGGATTCAACTAGAAGCTAGAGTTCTTCCGACTGGACTAGTCCTCACAAGAGGGAAACCAGTATACATCCTTGTGTTTGCATTTGCTCTCTACTATCTACTTTTCATTTACATATCTGTGATATATTATCTATGATCTTGTTACTAACATTTTTAAATAGCTAAATTCCGCTGCCTACTCTATTCACCCCCTCTAGAGTATTGTGCTTTACAACTCGTTCCTACAATCGGTCCTACATCGTGTACTCCTTGTGTTCGTGCTATTCATGTGCAAATCATGTGAAATCGTGTATACTCATGTGCTCACATGATCATCGTGTACGACAATACTTCGTGTGCAATAACATAACTTGACTAGATCCTTGTGTATTGATTGGGACGGGGGAGTAAAAGTGGTTATGTATTAAATCCAGTAGATTACTCGTGTACAACCTCTTTAGATTACTCGTGTACAACATCGTGCCGTTTACATAACCGTTTTGTACTTTGAATCACTAGCACTGATAGTTTTCATATATATTGTATCTATTTACTTACAGTCTTCCTTTTCATCATGTTGTTCTTTCAGTTTTATGTATCTTACTCTATAGCATGTTTATATTTTCTAACTTGTTATGATTTGTTGAGATGTACTGTACTTGCTCCTGTCCTGACTGGACCTGTTGAAAATATTACAGAGGACGAGGCTGAGGCGTTCTGTTCCACCTATTACGGGACGACCCTAGAGGACTGTTGTGACCTGGACCAGCAGCAGGACCCATTAGCAGTGGATGACACTCCCTTAGACTAGGATGTTTTTCATTTTATTCTGGATTACTGTATTGAGATATTGAGATGTTACCTGGATATGTATTTATCTTAGACACTTAGACTTTCATCTGGATTGTATCTCTGTGGATTTCATTTCTGTTCATTTCTATCTATCTATCTATCTATCTTTTATCGTACTTTACCTTAGATGTGATTGAGACTGTATTTGTTATGTCACCTCCATTCGGAGTGTATATACTGTACAGGTACCTCATATATATTATTAGATGTTTGACCTAGGACAACGTTCTACCGCCGACACTACGGCGTAGGCTGGACGTACCCACGTCTCGTACCCTTACTCTAGGGTGCGGGTCGTGACACTCTATATGCACAGATGTATCGTCGTCATTCAAAGCCAAGCCCACTCGTCGCCTTAAAGCACAGAGGTTCTATCGTCTCCAGAAGAATGGTCTACTAGTCGTCCAGAAGCACAGCAGTACTTAGTCCTCACCAGAGACACAGGAAGTATGGGTCCACCCCAATTGGTTTGTTTAAACCGCCTCTTGCAGAGAATATTGGGATTAAATCATAATTGATATCATATCAGATTGGTTTAAATCTTAGATGAGGATCAATTAGACTCCAAATCTAGGATGAAATCCCAAGATTTACTCGCATGTATCCGAACAAGCAAATCGGCACGCACCACATGTCACCTCCTTCGGTTATGTTTATAACCACCAGAGATCGCGTTTGAGGGGAATCTCGATGTCCGCCACGTGTCAGCACCACAGAAGTCCGCACCATACAATA
This sequence comes from Iris pallida, assembly GCA_029216955.1. NCBI lineage: Eukaryota > Viridiplantae > Streptophyta > Magnoliopsida > Asparagales > Iridaceae > Iris > Iris pallida. Next base: position 13,559,212 of record JANAVB010034418.1, on the reverse strand, counting down.
ACGACATATTCTTTTATATCTCAGGAACCCTAATGCACATCACATATGTGCTCGATTCTCTACAAATAGAAGGAGTTCTTCTTCTACCAAAGCATCGACAAAGGAAAATCGACAATCAACAATCGATAATCGACAATCTTCAAAGGATTAGCAGTCAACCAAACCATCTTCAAAGGATCTTCTCCTCCAGACAGCATCTTGATCGGTGACCCCAGAGTCCCATCAAAGGTGCCAGAGAGCCATAGCAAGGTTGATTCGTCGTCAGATCGTCAACGGAGTAAAGGAGCCGCTGCAATGCTCGATCTCCACCGTCACACTTTCGCAGAAACCTCTTCTCCCTGTACTTAGAATATCCTGTTTAGGACTTCCTTCGTTGTACACAGATACCTTATACGTTCAATAAAGTAAAAAGTTTGTTCAACCTTTTGTTATGTCGAACAGTCCACTGTCATTGCTTTCGGCGTAGACGGCGTTGTCAGCATGAGGTGCACTGCTGTGTATTGACATAGTACTCTATGCAGCAAATTTCGTAGGATTTGGTCGGCCAGCGTATATGCGTGCATGAGCAAGGCTATACGCGCATAGGTACTGGATTGCTCTATAAATAGAGCTCCACTCCTCTCGTTTGAGAGAGTTGGAATAGAGAGAAAATATGAGAGCCGTAAATCCAAACCAGAGCGACTATGGGGGCAACAACAGGTTTATGCGCCTAGCCCAGGAGGCCTATGCGCCTCAGTGAGCTTCGGCTCAAATGAGTTCTAAGTCTTCCCGAAAGTGACCTAGAGCAATCCAAAAGTTCTTGTGTGTCACGACCCGCACCCATTTTTCAGGATGTGAGTGCGTGTCCAAGTCCAGCCTATGCCACAGTAACGGCGGTAGAACGCTGTCTAGACCACATTGCTCAAAATCATAATAATTGCTCATAATTAATTTATTTGCTCATTCACAATACTAAATCAATTACAACTTCATGATTATATTTGAATAAAATATAATATCTCACAAAATTTAATACAATAAATTTAAACTTAATGATCAAATCTTTCTAACTAGTCCTTTAGAGTCGTCTTCGGCATATACCCATATCTTTCCCAATGATACAAATCATAGCAAGCGACTAATCTGAAAAATGGTTTTCAGTCAGGAATAGAACAATTACATACATAGCAAACTATTCAAGACATAATAGAAACTATAAAACAGAAATAGCATATGATATACATGGTGACATGGTATGACAAATAGAGAAAACGGTAAAGAAGACAACCATAGAAGACAACTAGAAAGAAACATGTATACAAGGACTATCATGACATGTCAAGTGGAATATGTAAACACGATGATCAAGACATCTAACTAAGTATTTTGAAATAGTACTTTCGACATGTAAATGGATAGGGATAAATACGACAACCCGCACGTGAAGTGTACGAGGCGCTATCGTTCTTGTTTGGATATGATGGAGTGATTCTTGTTTTTGGAAATATTTACATTTCTACTAAAGTATTTCCACACCCGACTTATGGATTCATGTCATGATACGAAAATTATGAAACGTGATAATCACGAAATGTAAGTCACGAAACACGATAAATAACGTAAATCATGAAAACTCAATAATTATGAATATAAATCCATACTCGTGTAAGCAACATGTCTAGATTCATGAGTCATGTAATGCATATCTAAAACATGTATCATAGAAACTATTAGGAATTGAAAGTAAAAGTGTAATGTACTTGTCTCGATTTGTTGGAGTCTACGTGTGCGACACGAACGTATCGACATGAAATAGATCAAAAACTATAGTCATAATTGGTTCGAAGAGATAATGATGTCAAGATCCATAACATCCAATGATTCAAAGATAAGTCCAATATAGAGAAAGTCGAAAGTCGCCGATTCGATTCACTAGTCATCTATATGTTCTATAATTTAAACAAAATATGAAATAATTTTATAAAATTTTAGAAATTTAATATGTTGTGGATCTCCATGTCATATGTTGTGGATCTCCATGTCAGCTTTCTGAAACATAACGGATCATAAAAATGAGTTAGGGATCTCCCAAAATCTAAAAAATAGTGTGACACGTCAATTTTCGTACAACCGATACTCAAATAATTATCCAAAAATTCATACCCAAAAGTTTAGAAAAAAAAATTTAGATATTCGAAAAACTAACCTCGATACGCTTCTAACAAAAAAAATCGAAGGTGAAAAAGTGTCTGGAGTTGGGAGTTATAGCCATTCGAAGTTGATACAACCTTTGAAAAATGAGGCTGAATTTATGACAAAATTTGGCTAGTTAGGACAAAAATGAGAAATTCTTTGGAAAGGAAAGTATAAGAGATAATTTTATTTCATATATTTGATATATATATATATATATATATATATATATATATATATATATATATATATATATATATATATAAATATATATATATATATATATATATATATATATATATATATATATATATATATAATGGCTAGCAATTGGTTATATATATATATATATATAATTGCTAGCAATTGGTTAATTAGGATATGACTACAATTCAATCAATACGGATATGATTAGGATTACCTAATTTGGATAGGATTAAAATTAGTTCAAATAAGAAATAATCTAAATAATAATAGACATGATTCTAATAGGATTATAATTTCTATTGGATAAATCTCCCTATAAATTTAAGTCAAATATAAAATTTAAAACAATTCAATCTAATCGAAATCCTATAGTGATTACAATAATAATAATTTAATGTATTATTCTATATTATCCAATAATTCAAATTATACGAATTCAAATCCAGATCAAATAAGCGATCAACAAAATAACTTTAGAATAACATTTAATGTTATCAAAATAATTTAAATCATATAAATTTAAAATAATACTCAATGTCATCAAATATTGTAAAGTATTTTTTTTTATAAATCCAAATCTTTATTTAAATAAATGGCAAATCCTTGTATTATTCAAAGACAATTATGATTTTTAAAACCATTTTTAGAAACCAACTTTTGAAAGACCAAAAATGCAACAACATATTTTATATTTCAAATACTAAAATTCGAGAACAAAATAATTTTTTATAAAATTAAACAGTATATTCAAATCATTTAATGTAAAACTAGTTTTTGATAACAAAAATAATCACAAGATATCTTTTACAAAATTTCGACGAAAATTACTTTGAAACACAATAAGTAAAATAAAATAAATAATTTAAAAATAATTTTAAAAAATGGGGAAAAGGAGTTACATTGTGTGAACTTGCTGGTTCCTGAGAGCAGATCGTCTATGGGGCAAATCCTCTTTTGAGCAACGGTGACCTGTTCACCCGAGCAAGGAGATGGTTTTTGCTTTTCTTTTATTGTTTTCGTTTTATCTCATTGTAGCATCTGCGAACATAAAGAGAAGAGAAGTCTATGGTGATTACACAAAACTCTAAATCACCATATCCATTATAATTGAATTTCACCTTTGTGTCTCTGTAATTCATATCAAAATTGGCATTCACAAAGTACGATTACACCCGCAAGAATATGAATATTTTACTTCGTTGTCAGTACTTCGCTCTACATTGGGTGTCCTACGGAAGTGCCTTTCGTCATACTCTAAAAACATATTTGGATAAATTTTCTCTTGAAAGTCTCTAAATGCATTTAATTATAACAGGCCTTCTAATTTTTTTATACATAATTGTTTACATGATAACAGGCCTTCTTATTATAACAGACCTTTTTTCCTATGCTCTTTCAGGTCCTGACCCTCCACCTTAAATTCACTGAAATAGTACATGTATTATAAGTTGCTGCATGTTGCCAACAAAATAACTTCGTCAAGTCTTCATTTTTATGGAACTATGTAGCACATGAAAGTCTGTCTATATGAACTAATACTAACCACTCCAGCTCATTCTTCGTCCTATGTGATCCGAACTTAGTAACTTCATCTTCATCAATCACAAAGGCCTTTTGTGCACAAGGGTTCTCATGGCACAATGCTGCAACAACAGATTCTGCTGCTGCTGCAGCTACTTGCGATCCAGCTACTTTAGACGAGAGCTACCAAATGAAGACGAGATAAGTTGCTGTTGCACACGAAGCAAGAAATCATGACCAAAGAACACTACATACCTGCTTCATTAGTGAATCTGTAGCATAACTAAAAGTTGGAAAAACGTCTTCGTTTAATAGAACGTGCTGGAGAAACATATACAATTGCTTTCTCCTGTTCATCAATACCAATATGCGGATCACCAACAGCTTTGATAGACTCTCCAGATAGTTCTTTTGTTGAGCTTTTGGCTGCTTTAAGTTGTGTTACTACACAGCTTGATTGTGTGTTATCCAACTTATTACTAGAAAAATGCTATTTGTCCCTCCACAATATCCCTCAAAAGTATCTCTTCTTATGTGACATCTATTGGAATTGTGGTGGACTAACTAGCTAGGAGGAACAAATTTGGAGGGAAAGAAAATTATATAGAGAAGATTTGGTGGAAGGGAAGAATGAATGATAAAAAAATTTATAGTAGCACTAAGCTTTTAAATTTTTGTTGTATAAATAATGAGGGAGAGAGCACTCCTTTTATAGGACTCTTAGAAGAGTCTACACACTTATTAAATATAGTATGAAATCATTCTAAACTCCTTTACAATTAATATTAGGATCTCTCTAGAACATAGATATTTTTCATGAAAATTCAATGTTGGTGTATTGACTTGGTGACTAGAAAGATAGTCCCATATTGCTCACATCAAACAGATTATATCTCTATATAAAGCTTTACTTGTGATGAGAGATGCACATGAGGTGTGGAGAGGCACATAAGTACCATATGGGGGTGTTTTTCTAATAAGAAGAAGGCTAACTCTACAAAGAAACATTTATGCTTTTTGTCATGCTCATGGGATTATTCCCTATGGAGCTAAGCCCCTAAGGGGCTTAGCGACTCAGACTCGGAATCGGGCTCAAACTCGGACTCAAGGGCGCAAAGTGATGCTTCGTTGGCGTAATTTGCACTTTGCATGGGCTCGACGCATCGTCAGCATCGGCGCTTTATGCGCTGTTGTTGTGCTCGTGCGCTCGTCTTATGCTCGAGTCGCATGGGCTCGGCGCATGGGTGGGTGCAGGCACAGGTGTAGGAGCGGGCGTAGGCATAGGGACTGGCGCGGGCTAGGTGCGACTCTGCATAGCTATGCGCGCTCGCGCTCCTCGAGCTTCCACGCGCCTGTGCTGCAGCGCTGTTGTGCGCACTGATGTATGTCCGTGCGCCTGTACTGCTGCGATGTTGCGTGCGCTGATGTGCGTCCGCACGCATGTACAGTTATTAGGCGCTGATATGAAGGTTCGGGCGGTTATGAAAAGATAGAGTCAATATTGCAGATCTGATTTGTGTGGAATTTGAATTTGATTCAGTTAAATCTTTCCAAGATTCGTTCCAATCTTTTCACAGTCAGTGTATGGACAGGATTAGAGTTGGGATATCAGTCCAACTCTATAAATACTCTTTTCGTGCCTTCTTTGACGACTTACTCAAAAATTAAAAGACGAAGAGAGTGGAGAGGTCGCTGCCATTAGAGTCCATGGAGTTCTGCAAGTTCAGTTAAGAGGTGACAGTGTACGTTTCAGAAGTTCTTTTTTGAACTTGGTGGTTCCTGGGAGCAGATCACAGTATGGTGAATCTTGCTTTGAGTAACAATGATCTTCATCACCCCATCAGAGTTATATCTTCTCCTTCCTTTATCTTCTACAAAGGGTCTACAGGATCTTTAGATAAGCAATTCTCTAAAGTTCTTCATATACAGTATGTCTGACCAAATTAGTTTGGAGAATCACTCTGCTCACTCATGTTCTTCCATCTAAGATCTATTTCGGGAATAACAATCTCAAAGCAAGATTCGAATTCGATGGAAAACAATCGTGCAAACCTTCTTGACACATGTTTTAACAAACTTAAAAAGTTTGACGAGAAGCATTACAATGTCTGGAAGAGAAAAGTCAATCTTAATCTTCACCTCATGAGAGTCGACTATGTGTTAACAGATCCTGAGCCTTTAATTCCAGAAGGTAAAAATGCTCGGAGGGTCACTGAAGCCACAGATTTGCAGTCGAAGTAGAGGAGAGAGAATAACCTCTGCAAGTTGCTTATCTTGAACTCCATGGAGGACTCACTACAAGAAAAATGATCATTTACGGCGCGCAAAATGCGCCGTAAATGATCTTTTACGGCGTACATTTTGGTGCCGTAAAAGACCATGCCGTAAATGATCCTATTATTTACGGCGCGATGAAAACGCCGTAAATGTAAACAAATTAACGCCGTAATTATTTTTTTCACAGAATTTTGACAACCATTTACGGCATATTTAGTGTGCCGTATTTTCTCTTTCACGGCATACATTTATGCGCCGTAATAGATATTCGCACATGGTTAAATACGGCGTATATATGCACGCCGTAATAGCTATTCCCGCGGGATCAAATACGACGGACATTTTGATGCCGTAAAAGATATTTTTGACAAATTTTGTTTGCCATTTATGACATATGTAGCATGCCGTAAATAATTTTTTGATAAAAATTTCATATTATTATTATTATTATTATTATTATTATTATTATTTCCATACCAATCCCTGTTTATTTAAACAAGGATATCAATGGTAAACAAAGAATATAACATAGCAAAATAAGTTAAAGAGATAGTTGACTTATATATAATCCCAATCAAACTAAAAAAGTGAAAAGTAATTCAAATAAACCCAGGCACGTGAGATCATAAAAAATAATCGGATTCAGTAGACAAAATACATTAGTAGCAACAAAAGACCATGCCAAAGTATATAATGTCTTGCATGAACTAGAAAAACTATTGTAGTACTGAATTAAGAACAATACAATATTTCAATACAAATTGAGCTTGTTTCATACTTTGCCCTACTTTGGAAGAAAAAAAATGTAAATTGTCTTCTATGACAAATTTCAGCTCAAATGGTTGCAGAGGATAATCTTCAAAGACAACACACAAATTTTTCCATTGATTGATAACCTACACAAACACAAAATGTGTTTTAGTTTATTGTATCCAATTTGATGTATATATAAACACAACGATGAAAAAGGCTGCATAAACTAGCCAACTACATTTGCAGGTACCTCATGTAGGAATGCAAATCATGTAGGAATGAAATGGAGCAACTCATGTATCCAATGTTGATCAGGCAAAGAAGTAGTAAAAAGATGGAAAAAAATACAAATTGTTAAGACCAAGAAAGGGCTCTGATGTTATTTACTTTATGATATTGACTAGTTCAATCCTTTGATGAAGAGAAGATTGAAGTTAACATAAGATCTAAACTAACAGTGAAAGTGGATACATTGGTTGGAACCATATCAATGAGCTAAGATTTCTCAAAAATGGTTACGACTGATACTTCCACCCATGTGTTTTTGATATGCAAGTTCTGAATTCAGAACAATTATAAACAGAAATAACCTAAAGTTAGCTGTAATTTTGACAAATAACTATAAAGCAGATCAGATGCATGCTCCACCTAGTAGGGAATATGACAGGCATAAAGATCCTATTTGGCACCAATTCCATTAGATTCTACGGATCAATGTTATAGGATTAAGATATGATATGACACAATATGGACATTAGACTAATTTTGATGTATCCTAATGTATTAAGATATGATATGACACAATACGGATATGTATCAGCTACAAATTGAATTACGGACATAGTCCTCCCTTGAGGTGTATCCACATAAGATAGCTACGATACAATAGACTGACTGATGGTGATGACGAAGATGATGATAACAAAGAGAATGACAATGGAGAGTTGGAAATAATCGAACACATAAGAGTAGACAAGCCAAGACCATTTGCTAGCAAAATTATCAGGTTCGAAGATGTTCGGCTGAGAAAGGACACTGTCATCCAAAGATTCATGGGATCAAATGTTCTTGGAAAACCCAAGGTGGAGAATGCATTCCATAATGGCCTACTGGATCCAACTATAAATCTGAAGGACACCATGGATGACATCAACAGTATGTTTCGGGAGCCACTGAATTTTGTGAGGGCTAGAAGGCCAAAGAAATAGGCTAATAAATAGTTGGAACCAAAACTAGTGAGTCAGGGCTTTTCTATTTTTGTTGACGACGACTTGTAAGAAGATTCAAGATGTAGGAGACCAAAGAAACAGGATAATAAACAGTTAGAAGAAAAACCAGCGATTGAGGGCTTCTCTATTTTAGCTGACGACGACTTGGAAGAAGATTCAAGATGTAGCAGACCAAAGAAACATGCTAATAAATTGACAACTAAAAAATTATCATATATTAGAATTTGATTCAATTCGCTCATTGTCTTAAATTGTCTTTAAAAATAAATAGAAATTGTTTTACCATCCTCCATGACTGACCTTTTTTTTCCAAGTCTGGGAATACAGATATGGTCTCAAGTTACATGAACTTAGACAACAGGACTAATAAGCTAGGTGTTCCTACCTGCTACATGGCCTTCTAAGTATATGTTACACCCTCTCTTGGAATAGCATAATTAGTAATAAATTTGGCACCACATCACAAAGATTTGATGTCAGGTTGACACCAAATCTTAGAAATTTAATTGATCCTTCTGTTGAGTTTCATCGACTTTGAGGTGTATTTCATAATTGAGCCAATTTCATAGTATAAGGCTTGATGACTGAGCATTCCAGATTTATTTATCTTTCATGAATATATTTATGGAATTCATTGGTCTCAAACCATTGATCTAGCATTACTAAAAGATGTGGATTCATAATTCAAAACTAAGCTCTCTAAATAAATCCAAGAGCGGTAAAGTTAAAATTTGATAATTGTTCTTGTTAAAATTTGACAGGTTTTCTTCCATCAGACCTTCAGTATAAATAGAGGAATCAATATTAGGAATACTGTTGCATTGAGTACAATAAAGGAAATATCTTCATTTATTGAGAAACTCTTTTCCAAATGACTTCTCTAAGGACAACCTCCTACCTTTAATTTTGGCCCAACTTCGTTCAACAACAAAACTACTTTATTAAATGACATAAAAAATACAAGACGTCTGTCTTTGCTAAATTTCAAGAAAGAAATAGTTTGATGGATTGGAGTGGGAAAGCAACATGCAAGATTTTTAATAGAAAATTTGACTTAAATGTAAATAAGATTTCTAAATTATTGTTCATACATCAACTTGCCGAAATTACTACCTCGAGTGTTGCTTTCTCTTTTTCAGTAAGTTTTCTTTCAATGATGGATGTATCATCATTAGGGCCAACACTGTAACAAGAACATAGAAGCAAGTGAGGTGTTCTCACATGCTAATTGCATAAGAAAAGCTAAGGGAAACTACATTATTTAAGTGAGGAAAAGATGAAGAAGCTTACAACACGGTCGGCGGCGTCATTCTGCTTGCACAGAATCCAGGGCACCTCGGTGTCGAGATCGACCGTCATTTTGGTTGTGCAGGCAGTGTAGGCCTTCGTCGGATCTTCAAAATAAAGCTTTACAATGTCGTCCGGTACAGGAAGCTAGAAATTCTTTGCGATAAAAAAATTATTCTAGCACGCTAGAACCATACAAACATAAACTCGAACACCTTACAAGCATAAATTTCACATATAACCATGGAATAATTCTTAACATTTTTCGGAACTAAAATTATGTAATATAGAAAACTTAAATCCTTACGTCGACATAGACGAGAACAATATGTAGCAACAAATCTTCACCATCAGCAACTGACCGAGATGGTGGCGTTACGGTACAAACTCCTCAGGAATAATCCTTACCATTATCTTCATGTTCATTTTTGTGCCAACCTCCCATTATCGAACACCAACTCCACTTCATCCATCTCGACGCCCACCGCTTCCCCGTCCATCATCTCGCGACAGAGGACCGGAAGCTTCAGAGGTATGGATCCTAATAAGGAGGCGGTGGGGGAACTATTAGCCGTGATGGCCATAATGACGAATGAGGGAGAGAACAAACAGAAAGAGGAGAGAGCTCTGGATGAGGGATTCACCAAGATGGTTGTAACACCCAGTTTTCTGAAATTGGGATATTTTTAAAATTTATTATTTTTATTATTTATAAATGGTGTTTTAGTCATGATATGATTTTTGGTGATTTTTAGTTATATTAAAACTATTTCATAAGTCATGACTTATGACTTTGTGATTTTGACTAGTGTAACCTAGTGTAACCCTAGAGTTTACTTAACCTAGAACTTACCATGACCATGTGGACCTAACCATAGGCTTAGAATATCAAATTAGTAATTTTTAGCCTCAAGGGTATTTTGGTAATTTTCTAGGATTTAATTGGAATTAATTGATCTTATGAGTTTTTACTATTCATTGATTTTGGTTAGTGTCATGAGAGCCTTTAACCTAATCTACCCTAATCCATAGGTTAGTCCCTAACCTAGAAATGATAAAGGAATGGTTGGTTGCATAAGTCAAAGTATGGCTTAATATCTAGATATTTACTTATAGGATATTTTCCTTGATTTACTCAAAAGATCAACCCCTTGCCACCAAAGTCCTTTCCTTCTCCATGAAGGAAGACAACCCCCATGCCTTGGCCATGCCTTGGCCGGCCACAACCCCCCCCCTAGCCATGCCAAGCACCTATATATCACCACCCCAATTTATTTCAAGTCTCTTTACAAATTCATGAACTTGAAAAACCACAAATGCTCAAACCTACATAACTTCACCATTAGTGATCCTATTGACCTCAAATCTTTTGCATTGGAACCCTAACATACCAAGGGAGCTAGGGGAGACTAGAAGTTGGAGTTTTTGAGGTTTTGGACATCACAAAGTTGAAGTGAAGCCCTCCCCCCTCTACGTTGAATTTCTTGATTTCTAGCACATAGAGGTATTTTCATTTTTATCTATGTAATGTAGTAATTTTTCTTCATAAATGCATGCATGTAGGTCTACCCTAACTGTAGGACAAGTTTGGTAAAAACTAGGATCGATTTGGTGTCCGTATTGGACACGTATCCTATTTCAATTTCATGTTAATACACTGATTTTGCTCACTATTTCAGTACATGTAAACTCACTGATTTTCAAATGTTTCTGATCAAAACCCTAGCCTACCTAACCCTAAACCTAACCCTAAAACACTGAGCACAAATTGAGTTGTGTCGTGTCCAAAATCTTGACACGAAGCTCTCAGTTTCACACACTGGACACAGTGCACAGTACACTAAAATGTGCCCTGCTACCACTGTGTCAGTTCTCCTTGGACACGCCACGTGGACACGCCAAAATTGGCATAGAGCACGGGGCACTGACTGACAGGTCATCCCCAAAGTTTGGGATGACCTCGTGTCGTGTCGGACACGGAATCGTCCTCGCAAGGGACGTGCACTGCACTGTACAGCCGTGAAAACGGCTCTGACACGGGTCTCGTGTCCCATGTACACGAGTCGTGGACACGTGTCTGGGTGACACATGTGTAGAGGAACCTAGGGCGAACCCCAGGACACGAGCACGAGATGTGTCGTATCCTGTGTCGCGTACACGAGACGCGTGCATCACTGCACGACGCGGTCTGAAACCACGTATTTCCCTCTCTGATACGCGTGTCGTGTCCCCTCTACACGACACGTGGACACAGTGCAGGGTGCTGGCCACGTGCACGAACCCTAGACTCACCTACTGATACGATCACGAGATGTGTATGGCTTTGTGTCGTGTCCTAGACTCGTCTACATGTGTGCACGACGTGTAGTGTCTGTTAGTGTATGTGTTTTACCCGATTGGGTTTAGGAGTTGGTGGACACGCCGTGTCGTGTCATGGCCATGTGTCAGGCTAGTAGGAACCTAGAGGAACCTAGGGGCTACCATTACCAACCACTAGTATCGAGCCTTAGCTCGGTTTTGGATGTGAAATTGGGTTTACCCAATTTCGAGTAACAGTGCAGTTTTTCCAGTTTTGGGGATATTTCCCAGTTTTTGAAAATGGATTTCAAACCAAATTTTAATATGTTTTATACATGTATATATGTATTTTTAGTGTATATATATATAGTATATATGTATGTGAGTGTGTGGGTGAAATTTGAGGATGTGTAGTTGTGTACATAGGGAGTTGTGTATATATATACACATATGTGTATATATGTAACTGTGTGAGTGTGGGGAGCATTCCTGTTCCAGGAATTCTGGAACACTCCCCCCCTACTGTTCTGTCTTCTCTCTCTCTCTCTCTAATTCACTCTCTCTCAATACTTCCCTCTCTCTCTCTATATATATATATATTGTAGTGTACATACATATATGGGGTATTATATAGTGTATCATATATATAGGGTATTATATATATAGAAGGGCTATATGTATCATATTAGGGTATTATATATATGGTATTATATTATATAGGGTATTATATTATGTATCATATATATACATAGAGTATTATATATATAGTTGGATATATATGTAGGTTATGTATAGGTGAGAATATAGGGTATTAGATATATATATTGTATAGATGTATGGCTAGACACCTATATGAGATACCTATACATGGTATCTAGTGACACATAGCCTATAGGCCTATGTGGTCATGTTATATGTGTATATATATATTATATAGAAATAGATACCTATAGGATATTAGCCTATGGAACCTAGATATACTAGCCTATGGCTAATAGGGGGTTGCCTTATACTTGGCCTAATGGGCTTTTGAATGGTTGACCTAGGTAGCCTTGTTGACCATGATTGACCAAAGTCAACTATTGGTCAACCATGACCTAATTGACCTAGAATTGACTTGGATGGACTCTAAATGACTTGGTGACCTAAGTTTGACTAAACCCTAGACTATTGACTAGTTAGTTTAGACTTTGACCTATATAAGGGTATTATTTATGACTTGGTTATATAGATAGCCCTATGTAGAGTGAAGATATGTATCGGGTTAAGTAGGATACTTAGAGTTGAGTCTTGATTGAGTTAGACTATGGTTTAGCTTGATTATAAGATTAAGTTTGGTGTTGTACTATATATATATGTATATGTGATTTGGTTACACCTTAGCTTTGTAGAATGGTATCTTAGGTATCCTAAGACAGGTTAGCCTATAGTTAGTTAAGTAACCTTATAGAGTTTGACTTAAATAGTTGACCCCTGGCTTAATTACCTGACTGACTAGTCTTTGTTTGACCAATACCTTAGTTGGTCTAAGTTTGACTTAGACTTGACCCAGATTGATCATGTTGACTAGTAATTGACTAGTTTGATTAGAGTGTTGACCAGGAGTTGACTTTAACCTAGATTTGACTAACCTTGACTTGTTTGACCTTGTATGACTTAGTTTAACTTCTTGTGACCTAGTATGATTTGATTTGACTTAGTTTGACTGTAGAGTTGACCAAGTTTGACTTTGACCTAGATTGGCTTAGAATTCATATAGATTGCATTGTAGATTTCATTTACCTTCGTTTTGGACATGTCATAACTGTATTACTCTATTTTAGGACATTGTGACCCTGGTACAGACATCTGATATTACACTACTCTTCCAGAGTGTCAAGCGAGTACATTCTCTGATAGTTCTTTCATTACTTGTCATTTACTGTATTTCAGTTCTAGATAGCTATATATGATTCTCTGTACAAACACGATTAGTATTACTGGATCCATTACATGCGACACTCATTTATTTATGTCTGGCCTCTATATCTGGAATTACTACTGGCATCACCCTACTGGAATCATTTCTGGAATCATTGGCTGGACTCATACTGGTTGTAGTGTTGGATTATGGATTCATTGTGGGCGGGGAAATACTTGAGTAGACATGTGAACATACCTAAAATCTGGAACCACCTCCCTTGGAACTATTCTGGAATGCTAGCCATCCCACACTTGGCCGAGTGTGCGATGTGCCTGATTACCCCTAGCCGTTTACATGTCGATCTCAGTATTTTAAAACACACTGTTAGATTATAGTCTGGACTTACCCTGGAATCATGGATCACTTCTGGACTCATTTTTACTGGACTTATCTTGTACTGGAATCATCTAGTATTGGATTATATGGACTGGACTCACACTGGGATTACATTTTATACTGTCTGGACTTATACCATGTTATTCTAGTTTAGCTAGTTTACTACAGTCTTCTTTGTCATGATTTCTTCTCTTGTTAGTTACTTTACTTTCCTTGTACCCTCACTGTTTCTCTATATCATTATCTGTATAAAACTGCCATGCTCATCTATATAACTGTCTAAAAACTACTTTATAGTCTTTGTCATTTACTTGGGATTTCTAGATGAGATGTGCTCGTTCCTGTCCTGATTGGACCTGTTGAAAATATTACAGATGATACTCCTGACGACACATGCCCTACTTACCATGGACCTGGCGAGGGATTAGCTACCTTTGGTTCCGACTCTTAGGAGTGATTCAGGAGTTTAGCTAGTAGACTTACTTAGCTTTCATGTTTTGAGCTTGTTGCATTAAACTTGAGATATTGAGTTGTATTAGAGTTTGTTTGAGACATTGTTGTTATTATTTTAGTAGTTTAATTTCTGTTGTTGTTAGTTGGTATCTAGATTTCTGTGTTATCTTATCGTGCTTAGACTGTGATTGAGTATATCATATCTTTTACTTGTCCTCCCTTCGGAGTTGAGATCTTGGCAAGTACATTATATACACTGCATGAGATTAGTTAGCAACCTAGGACAGCGTTCTACCGCCGACACTGCGGCGTAGGCTGGACGTACCCACTTCTCGTGCCCCTACACAGGGTGCGGGTCGTGACACGTTTTTAGTGGTGGCCCATGCAGGTCGAGAGTCGTATTTGTGCGATTTCGTAGTAGCACGATGACTTAGTTGTACTGCTACGAGCCTGCGAAAGAATATAGGAATTAAGGTATTAGGATGAGAGTATACTCAATCACTGTTAGGATTTCATGAGAGATTCCGGGACGACCCTTGAGAATCTTATTTTGAACTTCGATATTGAAAACCCTTTTCCTCTTGTTTTAATTCACCCTCACTCCTTGATGTTTAAGGGGTCTTGGACTATTTAACCTTATTCATCATTACCTCCCATATATTTGACCTTCTTTACTGCTAATTTAGCCTTAGTTTTGCAAGCTTATATTTTATCGAGCTTGATCACGACATATTTTATTGGGGGCTAGTACCCACTAACATATTGTCTAATCAGGGCCGGTACATGATGGTCTGATCAACCTATTGCACTTTGGTTCGCTTTCATATATTATTCTACATGGATGGAGCCACTTGCAGGTTCTGTTCTTTCAAATCCATTCCCATCTTGTTGTGTGATTCCATTAGTACCTGTCAGGATATGCTTGTGATATGCTAGATAGCATAGTTACCCTTTTTGAGACTGTAGAATCGTGACTAGTAGGCCTATGATTGCATGTTATCTTTGACTATTGATTGACTGGGGGTGCGACCTAGAAGGAGTACGACCATCTTAATTTCGAGGACGAAATTCTTCTAAGGAGGGTAGACTTGTAACACCCAGTTTTCTGAAATTGGGATATTTTTAAAATTTATTATTTTTATTATTTATAAATGGTGTTTTAGTCATGATATGATTTTTGGTGATTTTTAGTTATATTAAAACTATTTCATAAGTCATGACTTATGACTTTGTGATTTTGACTAGTGTAACCAAGTGTAACCCTAGAGTTTACTTAACCTAGAACTTACCATGACCATGTGGACCTAACCATAGGCTTAGAATATCAAATTAGTGATTTTTAGCCTCAAGGGTATTTTGATAATTTTCTAGGATTTAATTGGAATTAATTGATCTTATGAGTTTTTACTATTCATTGATTTTGGTTAGTGTCATGAGAGCCTTTAACCTAATCTACCCTAATCCATAGGTTAGTCCCTAACCTAGAAATGATAAAGGAATGGTTGGTTGCATAAGTCAAAGTATGGCTTAATATCTAGATATTTACTTATAGGATATTTTCCTTGATTTACTCAAAAGATCAACCCCTTGCCACCAAAGTCCTTTCCTTCTCCATGAAGGAAGACAACCCCCATGCCTTGGCCATGCCTTGGCCGGCCCAACCCCCCCTAGCCATGCCAAGCCCCTATATATCACCACCCCAATTTATTTCAAGTCTCTTTACAAATTCATGAACTTGAAAAACCACAAATGCTCAAACCTACATAACTTCACCATTAGTGATCCTATTGACCTCAAATCTTTTGCATTGGAACCCTAACATACCAAGGGAGCTAGGGGAGACTAGAAGTTGGAGTTTTTAAGGTTTTGGACATCACAAAGTTGAAGTGAAGCCCCCCCCTCTACGTTGAATTTCTTGATTTCTAGCACATAGAGGTATTTTCATTTTTATCTATGTAATGTAGTGATTTTTCTTCATAAATGCATGCATGTAGGTCTACCCTAACTGTAGGACAAGTTTGGTGAAAACTAGGATCGATTTGGTGTCCGTATTGGACACGTATCCTATTTCAATTTCATGTTAATATACTGATTTTGCTCACTGTTTCAGTACATGTAAACTCACTGATTTTCAAATGTTTTTAATCAAAACCCTAGCCTACCTAACCCTAAACCTAACCCTAAAACACTGAGCACAAATTGAGTTGTGTCGTGTCCAAAATCTGGACACGAAGCTCTCAGTTTCACACACTGGACACAGTGCACAGTACACTGAAATGTGCCCTGCTACCACTGTGTCAGTTCTCCTTGGACACGCCACGTGGACACGCCAAAATTGGCATAGAGCACGGGGCACTGACTGACAGGTCATCCCCAAAGTTTGGGATGACCTCGTGTCGTGTCGGACACGGAATCGTCCCCGCAAGGGACGTGCACTGCACTGTACAGCCGTGAAAACGGCTCTGACACGGGTCTCGTGTCCCATGTACACGAGTCGTGGACACGTGTCAGGGTGAAACATGTGTAGAGGAACCTAGGGCGAACCCCAGGACACGAGCACGAGATGTGTCGTGTCCTGTGTCGCGTACACGAGACGCGTGCATCACTGCACGACGCGGTCTGAAACCACGTATTTCCCTCTCTGATACGCGTGTCGTGTCCCCTCTACACGACACGTGGACACAGTGCAGGGTGCTGGACACGTGCACGAACCCTAGACTCACCTACTGACACGATCACGAGATGTGTATGGCTTTGTGTCGTATCCTAGACTCGTCTACATGTGTGCACGACGTGTAGTGTCTGTTAGTGTATGTGTTTTACCCGATTGGGTTTAGGAGTTGGTGGACACGCCGTGTCG
This sequence comes from Iris pallida, assembly GCA_029216955.1. Taxonomy (NCBI): domain Eukaryota; kingdom Viridiplantae; phylum Streptophyta; class Magnoliopsida; order Asparagales; family Iridaceae; genus Iris; species Iris pallida. The sequence goes on along the minus strand of JANAVB010034418.1, from coordinate 13,541,856 downwards.
TGTCATGGCCATGTGTCAGGCTAGTAGGAACCTAGAGGAACCTAGGGGCTACCATTACCAACCACTAGTATCGAGCCTTAGCTCGGTTTTGGATGTGAAATTGGGTTTACCCAATTTCGAGTAACAGTGCAGTTTTTCCAGTTTTGGGGATATTTCCCAGTTTTTGAAAATGGATTTCAAACCAAATTTTAATATGTTTTATACATGTATATATGTATTTTTAGTGTATATATATATAGTATATATGTATGTGAGTGTGTGGGTGAAATTTGAGGATGTGTAGTTGTGTACATAGGGAGTTGTGTATATATATACACATATGTGTATATATGTAACTGTGTGAGTGTGGGGAGCATTCCTGTTCCAGGAATTCTGGAACACTCCCCCCCTACTGTTCTGTCTTCTCTCTCTCTCTCTCTAATTCACTCTCTCTCAATACTTCCCTCTCTCTCTATATATATATTGTAGTGTACATACATATATGGGGTATTATATTGTGTATCATATATATAGGGTATTATATATATAGAAGGGCTATATGTATCATATTAGGGTATTATATATATGGTATTATATTATATAGGGTATTATATAATGTATCATATATATACATAGAGTATTATATATATAGTTGGATAGATATATAGGTTATGTATAGGTGAGAATATAGGGTATTAGATATATATATTGTATAGATGTATGGCTAGACACCTATATGAGATACCTATACATGGTATCTAGTGACACATAGCCTATAGGCCTATGTGGTCATGTTATATGTGTATATATATATTATATAGAAATAGATACCTATAGGATATTAGCCTATGGAACCTAGATATACTAGCCTATGGCTAATAGGGGGTTGCCTTATACTTGGCCTAATGGGCTTTTGAATGGTTGACCTAGGTAGCCTTGTTGACCATGATTGACCAAAGTCAACTATTGGTCAACCATGACCTAATTGACCTAGAATTGACTTGGATGGACTCTAAATGACTTTGTGACCTAAGTTTGACTAAACCCTAGACTATTGACTAGTTGGTTTAGACTTTGACCTATATAAGGGTATTATTTATGACTTGGTTATATAGATAGCCCTATGTAGAGTGAAGATATGTATGGGGTTAAGTAGGATACTTAGAGTTGAGTCTTGATTGAGTTAGACTATGGTTTAGCTTGATTATAAGATTAAGTTTGGTGTTGTACTATATATATTTATATGTGATTTGGTTACACCTTAGCTTTGTAGAATGGTATCTTAGGTATCCTAAGACAGGTTAGCCTATAGTTAGTTAAGTAACCTTATAGAGTTTGACTTAAATAGTTGACCCCTGGCTTAATTACCTGACTGACTAGTCTTTGTTTGACCAATACCTTAGTTGGTCTAAGTTTGACTTAGACTTGACCCAGATTGATCATGTTGACTAGTAATTGACTAGTTTGATTAGAGTGTTGACCAGGAGTTGACTTTAACCTAGATTTGACTAACCTTGACTTGTTTGACCTTGTATGACTTAGTTTAACTTCTTATGACCTAGTATGATTTGATTTGACTTAGTTTGACTGTAGAGTTGACCAAGTTTGACTTTGACCTAGATTGGCTTAGAATTCATATAGATTGCATTGTAGATTTCATTTACCTTCGTTTTGGACATGTCATAACTGTATTACTCTATTTTAGGACATTGTGATCCTGGTACAGACATCTGATATTACACTACTCTTCCAGAGTGTCAGGCGAGTACATTCTCTGATAGTTCTTTCATTACTTGTCATTTACTGTATTTCAGTTCTAGATAGCTATATATGATTCTCTGTACAAACACGATTAGTATTACTGGATCCATTACATGCGACACTCATTTATTTATGTCTGGCCTCTATATCTGGAATCACTACTGGCATCACCCTACTGGAATCATTTCTGGAATCATTGGCTGGACTCATACTGGTTGTAGTGTTGGATTATGGATTCATTGTGGGCGGGGAAATACTTGAGTAGACATGTGAACATACCTAAAATCTGGAACCACCTCCCTTGGAACTATTCTGGAATGCTAGCCATCCCACACTTGGCCGAGTGTGCGATGTGCCTGATTACCCCTAGCCGTTTACATGTCGATCTCAGTATTTTAAAATACACTGTTAGAGTATAGTCTGGACTTACCCTGGAATCATGGATCACTTCTGGACTCATTTTTACTGGACTCATCTTGTACTGGAATCATCTAGTATTGGATTATATGGACTGGACTCACACTGGGATTACATTTTATACTGTCTGGACTTATACCATGTTATTCTAGTTCAGCTAGTTTACTACAGTCTTCTTTGTCATGATTTCTTCTCTTGTTAGTTACTTTACTTTCCTTGTACCCTCACTATTTCTCTACATCATTATCTGTATAAAACTGCCATGCTCATCTATATAACTGTCTAAAAACTGCTTTATAGTCTTTGTCATTTACTTGGGATTTCTAGATGAGATGTGCTCGTTCCTGTCCTGATTGGACCTGTTGAAAATATTACAGATGATACTCCTGACGACACATGCCCTACTTACCATGGACCTGGCGAGGGATTAGCTACCTTTGGTTCCGACTCTCAGGAGTGATTCAGGAGTTTAGCTAGTAGACTTACTTAGCTTTCATGTTTTGAGCTTGTTGCATTAAACTTGAGATATTGAGTTGTATTAGAGTTTGTTTGAGACATTGTTGTTATTATTTTAGTAGTTTAATTTCTGTTGTTGTTAGTTGGTATCTAGATTTCTGTGTTATCTTATCGTGCTTAGACTGTGATTGAGTATATCATATCTTTTACTTGTCCTCCCTTCGGAGTTGAGATCTTGGCAAGTACATTATATACACTGCATGGAATTAGTTAGCAACCTAGGACAGCGTTCTACCGCCGACACTATGGCGTAGGCTGGACGTACCCACTTCTCGTGCCCCTACACAGGGTGCGGGTCGTGACAATGGTGGGTCCAGAAATGAAAAGAGATAGTAACGAGCCCTCAAATATTTGGCGTCCCGCCGAAATTATTTGGGATAGTCCTATAATTTATTTAAGATGGAAAATTTTAATAGTACTAAAAAAGAGAGATGTTTTTAATTCTGTCCCAAATAATACTATTTTTTATTATAAAAAATATAGTTGTCCCAAAAACTAAATTTTTAGGACGTTTCAAACTAGCGTTCCTAATAGTGTTATCCCAAAAGTGAAAGAGGGGATGCTCGAGAGGGAACATATGAAAAATGAGAGCCGCAAGTTGGAATATTTTCATTTCTAACACTTTGTTCTAGAATAAGTTTAGGATAGGGAAATTTTTAGAGTTATGGACAATTCTATTTTGTTGTTTCGCTTAATTACAATTTTATTTTTTATTTTTGTTTCAAAATTTAAATCTCACATTAATTCAAAAGAAAATTTATTGATATATGAAAAATAATACATATCTAATCATTTGTTTTTATTTTTAAAATATGGATTGATAAATTTTACTTTAGTTTTAATCTTAATTTTAATTTTAGTTTTAATCTTAACATTAATATTAAAAATTAACATAAATATATAGATTAAATAAGTTATTCTTAATATTAATATCGTGCCAAAATAAGTTATTCTTAATTTTAATCTTAGTATCATGCTAAAATGGATGCCGTAAATAAGTTATCAATTACGGCATGCACAACGCATGCCGTAAATAAAACAACATTCACGGCGTGCGAAAGAACGCCGTAATTGAGTTCTCATTCACGGCGCAAGAGAACGCATGCCGTAAATAAGTTAACATTCATGGCATGCAAAAACGAATGTCGTAATTAAGTTATCATTCACGGCGCAGGAAAATACGTGCCGTAAATGCATTTGCAATGACGGCGTGCGGATAAAACATGCCTAAAAAACACAAAAATTGACTCTTTTATGGCACGTAAAATTGTACGCTGTAAAAGAGTGTCATTTACGGCGCACAGGCAATACGTGCCATAAATTGTGCACCATAAATGATCATTTTTCTTGTAGTGACTCTCTGGTAGAGTCTTACAGTAAGACAATCAATGCAAATGACGTCTGGGAGTCTGTAGAGAGTCTCTACAAGGCAGATAAAAATAAAACAAGATCCACGTGACCGAAAAGGTCTGGAGGATGCGATTTGAGGACGACAAAACAATGTTGCCACAAGTCAACGAGTTCCTCAAGTTACGTTAGAAACTGATGGATAACAACATACGCTTGGTCGATGCCTTCATCGTCGGGGGTATTATCGCCAAGCTCCCACCTGGGTGGAGCAACTTCATCACGGACATGCACCGCAAAAAGATGGAGTTAGATCTTGAGCGCCTCTTGCACTGGATTTATGTTGAAGATAAGTTGAGGGCTCAACTCAAAGTGGACACCTTGTCTAAGCAGATGGCCATGTCCAACATGGTGCAATGAGAAAACTCTAAGGAGATACAGAAGGCTCCCTACCATAAGAAGAAGGACGTTCACCATCTGAAGGTAAAGTCGGCACAATTCAAGTCCAAGCCTAAGGAACCTAGGACTTGTTTCAAATGTGGCAAGAAATGCCACTAGAGGAAGGACTGCAAAGATAAACCTAAACAAAAATAGCAAGGTGAGGCTAACTTTGTTGCTATAATTACGCATGTTGACTCAACTGGCGTTGACACAGATTGGTGGATAGACAATGGTACATTGTTCCATGTTTGCTCAATGAAGGAGTGGTTCATCACGTACAAACCTATTTTTGAGAAGGTTATGGTGGCAAACCAGACACAAGCTGAAGTACTTGGGATCAGGACTGTAGTACTGCAACTGACTTTGGGAAAGTCGATGATGCTTCAGAATAGAAGTATGTACCTTCTATAGCCAAGAACCTGGTCTCAGGATGTCTACTCTACAACACAGGCTTGAGGATGGACATCAACGTTGGTCAAGTTGTTATATCTTATAAAGAAACATACTTCGGAAAGGCTTTTTGTACCGAAAGGGTGTTCAAACTTCAACTTGTAACTCTAATGGAGATTATAAACACAATTTCTTCTTCTAGTTGTTCTCTTGAGTTATGGCATAATAGACTAGGACATGTTCATTGTAAAAGAATAAACAAGATATTCGGTCTAGGGCTTATCTCCAAATGTGGGGCTAAGAAGTTGGAATAGTGTGAGGCCTGTGCGGAGACAAAGATCACTAGAAAATCGTTCAAGCAGGTAAACCAAAGTACAGATATTCTGGAGTTGGTCTGTGCGGAGACAAAGATATCTATGACTTCAAACAGTTCTCCATAAAAGTCGGGATAAAGTATTTTATTACTTTCATCGACGATTTCTTAAAATATGTGTTCATTTATCTTCTCAAGTCTAAAGATGAAGCATTTAAGAAATTTAAGGACTTCAAGGCTGAAGCCGAACGTTAAACCGGTCAACAACTCAAAAGACTCAGAAGTGATCGAGGTGGAGAGTATAGGTCTCATGAAGTCGCATCGTTCTACAGAGAACATGGAATTATCAATGTGACGACTACTCCGTACTCACCTCAATCAAATGGTGTTGCAGAAAGGAAGAACAAAACGTTAACAGAGATGATGAACTCAATGCTGTTGACTGTGGGTCTTCCAAATTGCTTCTGGGGTGAAATAGTACTTAGGGCTACTTTTATTCTAAATAAAGTACTGTATACAACTTCTGATCATTCATCATGAACTCTGGTTCAAGGTTAGGCCCAACTTGAATGTTATTCGAGTGTGGGGGTGCCTGACATATATGAAGCTTCCGGATTTGAAGATTAAGAAACTGGAAACCAGGACTATGAAGACTATTTTTTTAGGTTATGCCAATAAGAGTGATGCTCAGAGGTTCCTTGATATTGAATATAATCATATCATTGAATCTCGCGATGTAGAATTCTTTGAAGATAAATCTGTAAGGCATAAGAACATTGTTCTCGCAGACATTCCACACAATAGTGTGGGTACACAAGAGGCTGAAGCTCCTAAAGAAGATGTATTCTAAGAAGTTGTTATTGCAGAAACAACTATTGAACTAGATCTCGCAGAACCAGTATCTATGCGAGTAAGAAGACAGAAAGACATCGAAAAGGATTTCATCATCTATCATGTAGAAGCATATCCGCTTACCTACAATGAGATGATGAAGACCAAAGATGTTGTATTCTGGAAGGAGGCTACTAGTGATGAGTATGACTCAATAACCTCCAACAACACATGGGTGTTGGTCAATCTGCCCGAAGAAGCAAAACCAATCGAATGTAAATGGATCTTCAAAAAGAAGATGAAGATCGATGGAACTGTTGACAAGTTCAAAGCTAGGTTGGTAGTGTAGAAGCATGAAAAACAACAGCTCGTGCAAGGTACAGAAGGGTGCTCTCGTCGCCCACCCTCTTTCTACCATGGTCCAGATGACATATGGCGCTGGTTAGTATCCCTACTACCAACCTAACATCACAGAGGTACAAACAGTGAGATACGCAGACCAACCAAGGACGAAGATATTCTCAGGATAAAGTTCAGAAAAAAGCACTTTTCTTATTGATCGTAGCTACAAGAGTCTATTACATAGGCCTATCGCAAGTACATAAGAAAGAAGTTTCTTAAATCTCATTTACAAGGATCAATAACAAGGTCTTTGTTACACAAGTAAGAATAGAAATTTCTATGAACATAAGGGAAGGATCGTCTTCAATGGACAGCACTTTTCTTATTGATCGTAGCTACAAGAGTCTATTACATAGGCCTATCGCAAGTACATAAGAAAGAAGTTTCTTAGATCTCATTTACAAGGATCAATAACAAGGTCTTTGTTACACAAGTGAGAATAGAAATTTCTATGAACATAAGGGAAGGATCGTCTTCAATAGACAGCCTTCACAGTGTGATCGTCATGGGCAGAAGAGAGATCATGTATATTCTACATCAAAGTCTCTCCTCCACTGACTCATAGCATCATCAGAGCCAACCTTCTTGTCACCAAGAGAAGCTAGAGCTCCAATATATACTGAAGCAGTGGAAGACCCAGAACCACAGCATGTCGAAGCCCCATTTCTCCCAAAGATCAAGGTAGAGCACGGCCGGCTATTCATCGGGTGAGAAATCGATCTCGAGCCCGTGGTTTGGATCTCCCATATCCCTCAGACATCGCTCAGAGTCGATCCCTAAGAAGGACATTTGCATACTTCTCAAGGGTAGTGATGACTCTTTCTACAAAGAGTTCCTCCATAAGAATGTGGCTCCTACAAATAAGAGTAGTCTTAACCATCAACCAACTTACACAAGGCCGATCGTCGTTTGAAGTTAAGTTTGGGCCTCGCATGGTGGTGAAGGATGCCGAGAAGAAGACATCGACTCTTCAGAGGAGAACTTTCCCTTTTATAGGACCAAGAGTGGCCTAGAACGCACACAATATGGCCGACGGTCAGAATTCCCGCATTAATGGGACAAACCTAAGAGTCAGTACTTTGAATATTGGTCTTAGACCCTTGGAATTCCCCATATTATGGTGGCAATTAAGAGGAAAGTCCTTAAAGAGTGGGTATTTATCGCTCTTTACTTTGAAGAAGCCAAAGCTTTCGAGCCAGAGGCGCAGCCACCTGCCTACGCCAACTTTAGAAACAAGATGGTGGTAGGGCCCTCCTCCCCTACTTTTATTCTAGAAGCCAGTGTCTGTACTCCAGAGGTGCAGCGATCTGCCTACGCCAATATCAGACGCACAAGGGTGTCATACCCTTCCCTTCGCAGCCAATGCCTTCACTGTTCAAAGGCACAACTACTTACCTGCGTCTGCATGAGGCATAGGATGGTGATATGCTCATACCATCTCCATTCCCATGGCACAGTCATCTGCTCCGGGCCAGAAGCTTAAGTCACTTCTCTATAGGGGACTTGGGAACTCCCATCGCAACCAATACAAGTCAACCTGTCGCTCCAAAAACACTGTAACCTTGCCAACCTGAAGCACAAGCCTAGTTGTCACCTACAATACAGTGACTCTGGTAGCCCGAAACACAGCTTCATAAGTTGCTCTATATGCACAGAAGTCTCGTCGTCATTCGAAGCCAAGTCCACTAATCGCCTGAAAGTACAGAGGTTTCGTCGTCTCTAGAAGCACGGTCTACTCGTCGTCACAGAAGCACAGCAGCACTTAGTCCTCACCAGAGGCACAGGAAGCATAGGTCCACCCCAATTGGTTTGTTTAAACTACCTCTTGTAGAGAAGATTGGGATTAAATCATGATTAATATCATATCAGATTGATTTAAATCTTAGACGGGGATCAATTAGATTCCAAATCTAAGATAAAATCCTAAGATTTACTCGGCTGTATCCGAGCAAGCAAATTGGCACGTGCCATGTGTCACCTTCTTGGGTTATATTTATAACCACTAGAGATCTCGTTTGAAGGGAATCTCGATGTCCGCCACGTGTCAGTGCCATAGAAGCCCACACCGTACAATGACGGCAGATTCTTTCATATCTCAGGAACCCTAATGTACATCGCATATGTGCTCGGTTCTCTATAAATAGAAGGAGTTCTTCTTCTACCATAGCATCGAAAGATAGAGGGAACATTGACAATCGATAATCTTCAAAGGAGCAGCGATCTCCATCTACGAAATGTCGACCACCTTCATCTACCTATCAACCAAAGAACCAACCAACCAACCATCTTCAAAGGATCTTCTCATCCAAACAGCCTCTTGATCGGTGACCCCAGAGTCCCATCAAAGGTGCCAGAGAGACATAGCAAGTTTGATTCATCGTCAGATCGTCAATAGAGTAAAGGAGCCGCTACAGTGCTCGATCTCCATCATCACACTTTCCTAGAAACCTCTTTTCCCTGTACTTAGAATATCCTGTTTAGGACTTTCTTCCTTATACACAGATACCTTAAACGTTCAATAAAGTAAAAAGTTTGTTCAACCTTTTGTTACGTCGAACAAAATGGCGACTCTACTGGGGACTACCTTCTCCTCCAACGAGAAGACGATGACACAATCTGATGACAACTTGCTGAAAGCTTCTCAAGACATGCTGGTCGTACGCTTCAACCAGCAGGCTTTTGAAGATCTCCTCTATGATAAAAAGTCGAAGACTTTGAAGTGGTTCGCACAATCGAAGAAGACTCGACGTGTCTGGAGGCTTAAGGCGGCTGCAGCCAGCAGTACGATAGCGGGAACTACGTCACAGGACCCTCTCAACGTTAAGGCCACAGAGAAGATCCCGGCTACTACAGCCTTATCCCTTCGCCCGTTTCCTGTCCCAGGAAAGCATGGCGAAGAAGATGGTGGTTCCATGGTTGATCTGACGAAGGAACGTTGCCGAAGGAAGCGCACACCGGTCCAACCTCTTACGATGGAAGTTTTACCGACAAGGATATCTGTCTTCGACAGAATCGCTTTCCCTTCATGTATACCTTTGGCGGACTCTGAATACTACTCACCTGCTGGAGGTAGTAGGAAGAGATCCCAGGTGGCTCGTGCATCGTACAACAAGCGTGCGACACCAACGGCAGACCAGAGGCCTGTGTTGACGGTGACACATGCAGCCGATGGAATGTTATACAAGACTGGATCTCGCACTCTGATGCCTCAACCAGTCGAATCTCCCTCCCACTAGGGTACTTCTGTGCGTAAGCCAAGCCAGGGGGTACGTCCCACGGAGAGGGAGCCACGCGAGTAGCGTTCCCACATGAGCGACAAGAGGCTTCCTCGCCAGACCCGCTCTGAGCGTGCTTACATACAGCTTTCGTACATGTACAATGGGAGTGCTACGACAAAAAAGCCAAACCTCTTCCAAGCGGAAGAAGAATCTTTGGCACAAGACATGCCTAAATCAAGGCACCCTTGTACCCAGATTACCATCAACTGTCGTTGTCAGCAAACAGCTGCGCTATCGCCGAACAGGCGCTCCATCTTCCAGAGACTCTACTCCGTGTCGACTCCATGTCAGAGGCCTAACAGGGGGTCGGTGAGCCATAGAGAAGACGAGCCCCGCATCACCACATGCTACGCGGCGCAGGGTTCCAGAGCTTTCAAGGAGCTTTCCCAAAATCCTCCTATATCGGTTGCTAAACCGAAGAGGAGGTCAGAGAACAGCAAAGCTAAGGTACCCGATGTAGGTGTGTTCCAAGGTACTCGTTCCAAATCTGTATTGGGTGCCTTGCAAAAAACTAGGGGTAGCCAGCCTCCTACCATGCACAACAACCCTGTGTTCTAATTTGATGAGGCCCAATACGACACGGATGTCTCCATTGGCGTAGCCAGTCACCAGACCGGGGGTAGCAACCATAATGAGTTCGAAGAAGATCACAATCTTATGGTATATCCTCAGGATAGCGAGCCTCAGGCGTTGGAGCCAGAAAGTGAAGGATCCACGGCTCCCTCGAGTCATCCTCACACTCGGTCTGTGTTCATGGTCGATGGCAACGAGGAAGACAACAATGAAGCTCTTAGACGTATCGAAGTCCTCGAGAAGATGTTAGATACGCTGATGGACACCATGAACACCCTGTCCTCGGTCATAATCGACCTCGAGAGTAGCATGGCACCACTACCTCTACACATGTGCATGATCCGCCATCCAATGACGAATCCAGTAGGTTGCCTACTGCCAACCAGGTAGGACCATCGTCGTCTACTCCATCGGCTACAGGATCCAAAATATCGGTCGAGATACAGCAGGCCATCAAGGAGCTGTATGTTCGTCATGATGCTAAGAAGAAGCAAGCAACGGTCCGGAAGATGGGAATCCGACAGCCATACCCTGTCGAGTAGGACAACGTCGTCTATCCTTCCAAATATAATCCGCAGACGCTTAAAACTTATAAAGGGAAGGGGTCTCCCCGATAATACTTGAGGTACTTTGCCTCAGTAATAGGGCACCTTCCAAAGGAATATGCCCTCCTGTCCAACATATTCATAGGAGCCCTGCAGGGGGTAGCCTATGAGTGGTTCTGCAGTCTTTCGGACGACTATATCTCATCATTTGAAAACCTGAAGATTCAGTTCGTGGACCGATTCTGTAGGAACCCTAGAGGGAGGGTGAATAGGGTCAAGCTAACTAATCAAGCACTTAGCGCAAGCTAATGAGCAATTTAAAAAATATAAGTGCAAGAGAAGACGCAATAACAATACCAACACACGATATATCCTGGTATCCTGCCAAGGGGCACTCCAGTCCCGAAACTCTCCCCGACTTTAATCTACTATTTGAGTAAATAGTTACACACGAGTTTGGATCTGAAGAACTCGCCAACTTCTTACACGAGAGCTTTAGACTGAAGGCCTCTCCGACTTCAACCGAGAGTTTGGATACGAAGACTCTCTAACTTCAACCGAGAGTTTGGATACGAAGACTCTCCAACTTCAACCTTTCACAATAGTTTTTGATCTCCTTATACAACAAGATGAAGATCTTACTTTTCAACTCAATAACTCTAACACAATTTGTGGATGGCAAATGAAAGCTTTGTAGAGTTGTTTGTGGATAGGCTTTGGTGGTTTAGAAATTTTTAGGCTCAAAGCATCAACCTTGAATGAAGGGTTTCAAGGTTATTTTTAACCAAAGCATTGAAAAGAGTTCAAAGGCAACTTTTTAGTCAGTGATCGGTATACCGTCGGTACGAACCGGTATACCGTTGGAATATCGGTCTGGAATTGCAACGACTAGAAATATAGCCGTTGGGATCATTATATGTTAGAAATCCGACCATTGGATTTTCAACGTTACTGAATCGGTATACCGTCGGTATAGATCGGTATTCCGTCGGTATGCCAATTTTGTAGATAGAAACTTTCTGTGAACAAAATCGGTATACCGTCGGTATAGATCGGTATACCGTCGGTATGCCGATTTTTATTCGAAAATGATCCTGGGCTAATTTCTATCCTAGCTTTCGATTTTGCCATCCATTTTTTGTGTTTACAATTATTCCTAAGACTCATTACAGACTCCAGAAATACTGTAGCAGATGCAAGCTTCCTCAGAGTCTTAAAATGATGATGGCATGGCTTGGCTTCTGCCTTTGATAGGTGCTAGCTTTTTCCCTTGGCGGCAGCTGTCCAAAGATATCTAGCTGACCGGGCAGCGGAACCCCTGAGTGCGTGGCTCCTGAGATGTCGTCGGGTGGTTCAAGGAATTCTTGTGGGATCCATCGTCTTTGGCCCACCATGATTTTTTTATTGCATATGTCCACATTGATCTTACTTATTGCTTTTCTGTATGTACATGTTAGACGAACAAAGCAATATACAAAGTAGCAAGCATGATAAGTTTAATTCACATTAGGACAATGCTGAGTTTAAGATAAGTGCTAAGGTGATAGCATAAATGTTAGTGATATCATAATGATTAAACTTAATTGAATGACCACAATCAAAAATATAGTTTTGATTTTGCCCACCCGATTAAATTTAAGATAGATAAGCTCATATCACTTATATGTAAACCAATAGGCACATATCACAAAAGGTATAAGTAGAAATGCTATAGCGATAGTATGAAGATTAGTGATAATGAAATGCTAACCTTAACATATTAACCATATTCAAAAACATGATACAATCATTGGGTCAACAATCTTCCTCTTTTGATTATGGCAAATCGGTTAAGTTTAGTATGGACATAATAGATGCATGTATCACTAATATACAAAAAGCAATATCACTAAAAGCATACTACTTCGATTACTTATAAATACATACTTAAACTTACTTCTCCCCCTTTGACATGATCAAAAATAGGCTCTTCCGTTCTAAGAGATAAAATAAAATCAATCTCAAGCATAGAAATCAGAGCATGGAAAAGTCATAGACAATCATGATCAAGATATACGAATGAAAAACAATGGGAGAAGGGTGTAATGACACGTTTATAAAGCTACATTGCCAATGTAGAACATCAAATTTTTAAATGAAGCATGTCAAAACACAATATAGTTGGTAAAACAAATAAAATTGATAAATAGCCAAAAAATAGTTTTACCAACTTGAAATCCAAGAAAGAAACTCCAAAACATAATATTATATGAATTAAAACTCTAGTTTTGGAAGGAAGCGATATACCAATTGAAATAAAAGATTTCAATCAAGAATTTCAGTCAAAAGCCCATGAGGATTAGATAATTGCAAAGTAATTGATATTAAAAAAATACCAATTGAGATAGTTGGAAGATATAAACTTAATAACAATTGAAATATAAACTTGAAACATTGATCAAAAAGCCATTTAAAAGTCAGAATTGTCCACAAATAAATAGTGGAACAAATAATGAATGATTAGTGAAATAGAGCAATTGATATAAAATAATCTCTTTATTTGCAAAATCTATTTGCTTACCCAAGTTAATGCATTTGAACTCAATGACCTTATCATGTTATATGAATATCATTTAGATAAACATGAAGGTAAAGGAGGAAAACACTTGAGAAAGAGACATTCAGTCGACTTGAATGCTCCCCCTCAAAGTATTACCAATATAGATAAACATGAATTTTAGGTAAGTCCTCAAGAAGAAAATCCAAATCAATTAAGCATATAAGGAAAGCCAAAACAATGAAAGCACAATAGTCATCAAGATAAGATATGAAAGTTAATATTAACAAGATGACTTATTTAACCCATATAAAAGAGAGATAATATGATGAAGACAATTGCATACACTCTCATAAATCCTTCACAAATAAAAATATCATGACCTCAATCAATAGGATATGAAAATATAAGAAAATAAGGGTCCATGATGAACTAGGTATACGACATATTACTGGGTATAAATGAATTGAATCAATTAATTTGCTCCCCCTCAAAATATGCGTCTAGTTCCAAAGCACTTATAGCATAAAATATATAACTAAAGGATTTGGGGGTAAAGCAATTATGGATTTCTTTCCTTTGCTCAATGCATATAAGGCTACAATATCGTCAAAAGACGAATAATATCATCTTTAGTCAAGAAGAGATATCCAATTAATAGTCGCTAAAGATTAAAAATGAGAAGAATATTCCAATTAAGCACATATAATCAAAAGATGGCATACATTAATCTATATAGAAGGATCTCATATTTAAATATGATAGATAAATGTATGTTATCCTTTGAGAAAATATCATCATGAAAAAGAATAAAGTCAATTAAGAACAATCATGATGATAGACAGAATATAGCTCAAAAATAAAATAAAAATAAAACTCAAATATCATGTCCATGATTATCTAATTAAGAAAGAATCAACCAATTTATTACTTTACATGGACTAGGTATGTTTCACCATATATGTACCCATCAACGGGTAAAATCCAAACATTCCTAATGGTAAATAATAATCTATAAAATTTAAATAGCAAAGGCCCATATGTGGCAATCCATGAGTAGTCAAAGTAGAGTAATAAATTAGTTTGATAATCACATAATAAGATAATATAGGACTACTCAACCCTTAGGATCTTTTATCAATAAAAATAAACAAATTAAACATGATCCAACAAATCTCATAAAGAAAATCCCAAATCCATATTTATGATAAAATCTCATAAATCAATAAAAAATATAAAAAAGAGTCATTCTCATTTAAATGATTGCAAATATAATAAAAAAAAGATGTAAATGATAATACAATGGAATCATGAATCAAAAGTGAGAGAAATTTAAGAGATGCTTCCTAATGACTAATATAGAAGGAGACTTAAAGAAAGAAATCACAAACCTCCAAGAGAAACAAGATCTAATCAAGAATTTGTAAGACTAGTTTTAGAGACAAACATATGTATCTAAAATAGGATGCAAATTACATCTAGGAGAATCATAAATCTTGTTTATGTAAACTAGCATATCATATATATATTGAAAATAATAAAAAAATAGCTAGAAGAGTGAAAGTGAACCAAATTATATAGCTTAATAATATATCATAAATAAGCAAGCTACATAACTAATTAAGATTAATGAGGTAGGCCATTAACAAGATAAATGTGCTCATTAACTCTGAAGTCACTAACAAAAAAAAAATACTTGCTTAAGTATAAAGTTCACAATGTGAGTAATGCATTTTAAAAGAACAAAATAATTTATGGACTCTTTACCAAACAGAATAAGAGCATTGGATAACAAATAACTGAATTAGACTCTCACCAAGTAAAGGACAAAAGAGATGTTCAAGAAAACACAATAAAACAAATCTCTTTGTCAAGTAATGAGATTAATCCAAGATAATGAATTAATAGATCGATCTAGAGAATGCAAAATATTATAGCCATTATGAAATAAGTGTATTCTCTAGAAATGAAAAATCTCAACACAAAAAGCTCAAACCATAGTAGCTAAAGTCATAAGAAATATGATGTATCAATTACATGTATTCTCATATACTACAAAAACCATTAGACGACAATAATTCAAAAGGAAGCATAAACCCAAGGAATGAGCAAAAAAAGATCATTAAGATCAAGAAAGCAAAAGAGAGCTAAAGATAGCAAGAAACATATTTTTCAAAAAGCTTTCATAGTACGCTATAGAAATATATAGAAATATATATATATATATATATATATATATATATATATATATATATATATATATATATATATATATATATATATATATATTTTACGCTATAGAAATATATATATATATATATATATATATATATATATATATATATATATATATATATATATATATATTTCTATAGCGTAAAATATATATATATATATATATATATATATATATATATATATATATATATATATATATATATATATAGATTAGAAAATATGCACTAATAGAGGAGATAGTTCAAAAATGCAAGATAAAGTACAAAACCGTGTGATTCTTTAAAAGAATATCCATAAATAGTCATGTGCAAGACATAAACAAATATTTTCTCTCACCATCCCAACTTAAAAACAAATAATTATCAAAAGCTAGGAATCATTTATATATATATATATATATATATATATATATATATATATATATATATATATATATATATATCACAAATGGGCATACATGGAAAGATCAAAAATAAATTAAACCAAAAACATATACCCATAATGTCAACCAAAAAGCCAAGAGGATATCATCAAAATAAAGCTTTACGGAAGAAGCTAATTGATTCAAGAAGAGATACACAAATTTGGTCAAAAGAATCAATAGCTAAAGTACGAGATAAGCACAAGTTTGAAGGTAACAAGTATAATTAAATACTCTTCAAGTCAATATAAAACTTTAGCTTAACATATGCCCACATAAAGATATTTATACAAAAATATATATCAACATAAGAATTACATGATCTACATGTAAATGGAAATTTAATGAATATACACATGTATCCTTAATGAATGTTTGAAAAACTATCACAAATTCAAAACACATATAAATAATCTTTATTAGGCAAAGACATAATTGATTCATAAGAGGTTTAATCAAAATAAAATATGAGAATCAATAATGAATATATTATATAAGCACAAGGTTAAAATGGAAGTATAAGTGTATATTTGTCAAGTGATAAGAAGCTTGTGCTAAACACATATATTCACAAATACTGATTAATGCAAATATGACATATTAAAACCAAATCGACAAAAAAGTAACTATCTCAAAAACTTTAAAGACGGAGAGTTAAAATTATATTAACTCAAATCAAAACCAAGCTCCTATGGACTAGAGTGATATGCATACTTTATAAATAAAGATTAAGAATAACGAGCATGCATATATAAATGTGTCACCCTAATAGAAAATGAGTAAAAAACTATATAGTGTGAACTAATCATTTAAGCTGAGTAGCTAGTCATGCTAGATAAAAGAATTAATAAGAAAATTAACTAAGCATGCTAGTATTATATTTCACATTGATTTATATAAAAGGCAACTAAAGGATATTAATGTGAGCTAGTAGCAAGACATCAAGAGAAACATGCTAGATTCTATAAATATAAACAATTTAAAGAGAATCATTTAGCATGTTACCAAAGTGGCTCTTGTGGCCACGCTTGTGTTGGTGCAATTGCTTGGAAGATGACCTTTGAGCTTTGCAACTACCAACACGCTCCTTAGTGCTATGTCCCGATATAAGAAGCTCCACCTACAACATTAGGCGAAGACTTTGGTATCCAAATAAACTTGGATCCACATTTCTTAGCTTTAGGGACCCATATACTATTTACTCTAGCATTCATAGAAAAACTCCTACGAATAGGACAAGTTAAGCTCATGTGTCCAATGCGAGAGCAATAGAAGCACCTAATACTAGTGTGTGTGCACATGTATCAGAATAAATATGATTATGAACATGTGACATACTAGAATGTTGAATATCTCTAGAGTGAGCATGCATGAATTTGGTCTTAAGAATATCATGTTCTAATAGCAAATCATCATGCATACAAGTAAGAGAATCAAATTTAGCATTTAAAGCATAATTCTCTTTTTCAAATAAAGCAATTCTAGAAATAAAATCGTCATTTTATTTTTTTTAAAGAGTCAACAGAAGAATCATGTAAATGATTTAGCTCATGTGTTTGCCTTTTAAGATCTTCTATAGATGAGGAAAGAGATTTGATTTTCAAAATTAAAGCATCATTCAAACCCTTTAAAGAAATGCAAGATGAGTTTTGAAAATCAAGTCTAGATAATAAATCATTGTTTTCATTTCTCAAAAACTCATTAGATTCTTCTAAATGAATAACCTTTTCTGAAAGTTCTTCATTTGTAGAATGAAGGTCATCAAGAATCTCTAAGGATTGGTTAGCCATGGCTTTACACTTAGAGCATTTTTTGCATTTAGAAGAAACGTGATTGTCCATGCTACTAGAAGTAAAACCTTCTTTATCGGAGGAGGTAGAATACGATGCCATAGAAAAATTAACAAGGATCTACTCTAAGGATGTTAAGCCTAACAATAGAGTCCTTGCTCTGATACCAATTGTAGGAACCCTAGAAGGGGGTGAATCGGGTCAAGCTAACTAATCAAGCACTTAGCACAAGCTAATGAGCAATTTAAAAAATATAAGTGCAAGAGAAGACACAATAACAATACCGACACACGATATATCTTGGTATCCTCCCAAGGGGCACTCCAGTCCCAGAACTCTCTCCGGCTTTAATCCACTATTTGAGTAAATAGTTACACACGAGTTTGGATCCGAAGAACTTGCCAACTTCTTACACGAGAGCTTTAGTCCGAAGGCCTCTCCAACTTCAACCGAGAGTTTGGATATGAAGACTCTCCAACTTCAGCCGAGAGTTTGGATACGAAGACTCTTTAACTTCAACTGAGAGTTTGGATATGAAGACTCTCGAACTTCAATCTTTCATAATAGGTTTTGATCTCCTTATACAACAAGATGAAGATCTTACTTTTCAACTCAATAACTCTAACACAATTTGTGGATGGCAAATGAAAGCTTTGTAGAGTTGTTTGTGGATAGGCTTGGATGGTTTAAAAATTTTTAGGCTCAAAGCATCAACCTTGAATGAAGGGGTTCAAGGCTTTTTATAACCAAAGCATTGAAAAGAGCTCAAAGGCAACTTTTCAGTCAGCGATCGGTATACCGTCGGTATGAACCAGTATACCGTCGGAATACCGGTCTGGAATTGCAACGGCTAGAAATATAGCCGTTGGGATCATTAAATGTTAGAAATCCGATCGTTGGATTTTTAACGTTACTGAATCGGTATACCGTCGGTATAGATCGATATTCCGTCGGTATGCCGATTTTGTAGACAGAAACTTTCTGTGAACAAAATCGGTATACCGTCGGTATAGACCAGTATACCGTCGGTATGCCGATTTTTATTCGAAAATGATCCTGGGCTAATTTATATCCTAGGTTTCGATTTTGTCATCCATTTTTTGTGTTTACAATTATTCTTAAGACTCATTACAGACTCCAGAAATACTGTAGCAGGTGCAGACTTCTTCAGAGTCTTAAAATGATGATGGCATGGCTTGGCTTCTGCCTTTGATAGGTGCTTGCTTTTTTTTTGGTGGCAGCTGTCCAAAGATATCCAGCTGACAGTGCAGCGGAACCTCCGAGTGCGTGGCTCCGGAGATATCGTCGGGTGGTTCAAAAAAATCTTGTAGGATCCGTCGTCTTTGGCCCACCATGATTTCTTCACTGCATATGTCCACATTGATCTTGCTTGTTACTTTTCTGCATGTACATGTTAGACGAACAAAGTAATATACATAGTAGCAAGTATGATAAGTTTAATGTACATTAGGACAATGCTGAGTTTAAGTATTAGTGCTAAGGTGATAGCATAAATGTTAGTGATATCATAATGATTAAACTTAATTGAATGACCACAATAAAAAACATAGTTTTGAATTTGGCCACCCGATTAAATTTAAGATAGATATGCTCATATCACTAATATGTAAACCAATAGGCACATATCACCAAAGGTATAAGTATAAGTAGAAATGCTATAGCGATAGTATAAAGATTAGTGATAATGAAATGCTAAACTTAACATATTAACCATATTCAAAAACATGATACAATTATTGGGCCAACAGATTCTACGAAGGCGGCATGGACATGACCATGTCGACCCTCATGGAAATTATCCAGAGGGAGGAAGAGCCTGTCCGCACATACATCGAGCGCTTCCGCCAGGCAGCCCTCAGATTACCATCCGATATGCCTGAGCCCATGCTTATGGACTCCTGCCGCAAGAACATGATGCCCGCTATAAAATTATGGCACAGTGCTCCCTACACGGAGTGGACGCCTTTTATTACAGAGGCGGATGCCGCACAAAAAAAAGGAGGACGCGCAGCTCCCGGGGCTACACTTTCCTGCACCTAAAGACAAGGGGAGACACTCATAAAGCAACAACCCCAAAGATGAAAAGGGCAAGCAAGCCATGACCGTCAACATCTCCAAAGGTTCAGCAGCACAGAGGCCGAGAGAGACTTACTCCTTCAATGACGAGGATACGCTGGAGCTCTTCGAGATGCTTACGAAGAGTGGCAAACTGTCCATCCCATAACCCAGGCATCCTAATGAAGTGGAAAAGATGGACCATCCCAAGTACTGCCATTATCACCAGTCGTCCATCACTCAACACAGGACTGCTATGTGTTGAAGAGGTAAATTCAGTACCTCATTGATGCCAACGTCATGTCGTTGGATTACGAGGAGAAGACCGTCACAGCCAACATGGTTACTTTCTAGTTTAGGAGTTTTTCAGCCACAAAGGCAAAAGATGGCCTCATTCCTACTCCAAGGGCTCATCCGTTCTCCACGCCTCGAGACGTAGTCATGAGAGTCCATCCGAACTAGGCTTTCGACATGATGAACTAGTAATCATGATGAATCTCTCAGAAAACATCGTATGACCTCGTTGCTGAAATGTTATCCTAAGATGTATCTACCATGTACTCTCTACCTCTGAGTAGTCACCTCCTCCACAATAGTTGTAAGCTGTCATAATCCTTAGAAAATATTTTACGTCCATATTACCTCTGAAGTGTTATTCTACATCGTGTCTACCATGTCCATATTACCTCTGAGTAGTCACCCCGTTATGATAACCCCAAAGGTGTCATGACACCCTAGAAAACATTTTACGTCCATATTACCTCTGAAGTGTTATTCTACATCGTATCTACCATGTCCATATTACCTCTGAGTAGTCACCCCATTATGATAACTCAAAGTTGTTATAACTCTTTAAGAAAAATAGTCACGTCCATATTATCTCTGAACTATTATTCTAGGAAGAAGGATGCTTGCCATGTTCATATAGCCTCTGAGCAACGCATTATTTTCCTGATAATTCCCCATAATTGTCATCTATAGAACCCTTCACATCCATATTACCTCTGAGTCATTCTATACCCCAGGAGAGTCTATCCTTACCATGTCCATATTACCTCTGAGTAAGGAAAGTGTCTCTACCAAAAAATCCCGTGTTTGCCATGTCTATATAACCTCTGAGTAAATACCCTGAACCTAATAAAGCTATCTCTTGTGAGGGAATTCTCGGCTTTATACAGGATTCACAACCATGAAGATAGATAGAACAGAGAAGGGAAAACAAAAACTTCAGATACAAAGATGGCAATATTTTCTATTACAAAAAAATAGATATGGTCATTCACAAGTTGAAGGACAAAAAGAAGCAGTAAATCAAAACTGGAAAGACTGGTCCTGAAGGTCTTCTAGTCGGCTCATCAGATGAGCCCTCCGCTGTGCGATCCATGCACGAGCCCTCCTATCGGCCTCCTGTCGTCTGGCAGTCTCATTTCCGACAGGGGTCCAAACCTGACACGCTAGAGCCATTCAGCCTAACGGATGCCGATATCCGCCCTCTTGAGTCAGAGCCTCCGAACGTTGGTGAAGGACCTCTCCCTGGTCATCTGATTCCTTTAGGTCACCCTCAGCAAGGACCAGAGCATATCCTTCAGCTACTGAATCTGTTCTCGAAGGTCTCTGCAGTGCTCCTCCGTGGCTGCACGACGGCGGACTCAAGCCCCTTCGACGTCAGCCAGTTCAGCAATCTTTGATTCGACCTCCACAAGTCAATCTGAAAGAGCCCGATGCATCTTCTCTTGGCGGGACTCCTCAGAAACTATCTTCTCTAGTTCTGCTATAGCTAAGACCGATAGGGTACGATCAAGACCGTGAAGTTCCAGGGTAACGATTTTTAAGTCAACTAGCAATCCTTTTACAATCACAGCCTGAGCCTCATATTTTGGATAATTGCACAATAGCTACAACTAGCCTTCCACTAGGTCCCGGACCCATGCATCCGGCCAACGACTGACCGTGTAAGATGCCTTCTATACCACGAGTCAAAGCATTGCGGATGGCCTCCAGCAGAAGCTAGGCACAATATTCTTTATCAGCCAGACTCATTGAAGTCACTGGAGAAGCTGCAACCCAAGGACCAGGAGCGGAAGCAAGAGTTGAACTCTGCCCCTGTACTAGAGCGGACATAGAAGGAGCTGCCGATGAGACACTCGATGGTTCGGGGGGCATAGCTGTCTCTACATCCACCTTGACCGGCGAGAATGGCCGTGCAGTAATTCCTTCGGCCCTTGCTTCGATGGCCGTATCGTTGATCGTTTGCCTGACAGTCAGAGCATCGACTCCAGCACGGGCCTGCATGAGGGCATGAGAAGGAATTCCTTCCGAATCAGAACGAGCAGCGATAGAGTCCCCCTCATTGGCCCCCACGTTTTGAGGCACATCAGGCGTAGGCTCTTCAGAAAATCTCTACTCTGACTAAGAAGGTCCTGCCTGCTCAAACCGTACGATCATAAGATGTAAAAAGAACAGGCAAGTTCGAAGAATAAAAGGACTTACCCCAGAGGAAGACCCTGTATAGCAGGTCATTGTACCCTTTGCAGGCGAAGGGGTCATTCTGACTCTTTTCGCAGGAGGAAAAGTTTTCCTAGGCAAGAGCGGGCATCCTCGCAAGCTACGGAGTGTTTGTTCCTTCTCTCTCTCCTCTACAAAAGAGCTAGAACCATCATCGACTTCGCTCTCTGAGGGCACCGTCCCAGATGGAAGCGAAAGGGGTGAAGGAGGGGTTTCGAATTTCATCCCCTTAAGCAGACTCCGCTGACGATCACACTCCGACGAGAAGGTGTAGTATACACAATAAAGCTGGACAGCAGAGTATAGAAGACTCCCACCTCTCTGTAAATGAGGGGTAGTAAATATAGCCCCCGTACGACTAGCATTATAATAATGCCAGGCCCGAGCACCGTCCAAGAGACTACCTTCATGACCAAGACAGAGGTTCAGATTACCCATCATCACTTGGCTATAGCCAAATTGGCGGGCAAAAAGACTGGATAAATAAGGCTCCAAAAATACCCAGTTTTGGTTCCTATATACCAGGTGGGAAGGACGAATGAACTGCAACCAGAAGAACGCCCCAGGGGTCAGGTCCTCGTCCACCAACTTCTCGTCAGAATAGAAGCTACCATAGGAGTACAGAACCCGATAGATGGCATACTCTCCTAACCGACCCAGCATCCATCGACAAGTAGGAAGGTCCCGAGGGACCCATACCGTGCGCTCGTAATTGTGCAGAGTTGCATCCTCCGCCTCATATCCAAAAATTGTATCAGGGTTTATCAGACCGGGATGATGCAGAGCCAACCAACCCATCAGGTAGTGATACGGGAGCTCAACTGACAGAAAGTCCTCGTCACTATCCTCACAATCAAGAATCTTCTAGAAAAACTCCTGCAGACCGTACAATAGATTGGACACCATAGCCGGAACAACGACAAAGGTTGTCTGAAAGCGAGCCTCACGGCGGGCAGGATCAGATCCTGGCTAATCCTGCTAGCAGGACCAGAACCTCCCGGTACTATAGCCATCCACAGCCACACCATCAAGAAGGCTACCAAGGTCGCTTCCGGGCTCACTGGGACCAGATTCTGGCTGAAGAAGCTGTGAATGTTAGAAGTGGGACCACCCTCAGCATCGACAGATGGAGCCGATACCCCAGCGACACTCATCATGTCATCTACCTCATCAGCAGTATACGCTGGACGCGACGCATAGTAGGGCATCCCCGACGTCGAAGAAACTCGGATGAAGATATAATTGACCCAAGCTTGGATTTGGGGCGGGTCCTACACCTAGTCTCCAAGGCAAAGAACTCCTCCTTACAGGGAGTATACACCTCATAAGGCTGACTCCCCCATGGTAGCTTGGATAGGGCACACATCTGGTGAAGAGCTAAACCCAACTCACCATAGGGAGTAAAGAATGTCCCTGTATGATGATTGAACATCTCCAGCAGGGCGAGGAAAAGAGCACAGTTGACAGCAATTCCGTGCACGGAGGCTTTAACGCAGCTGTAAATACTTATTTCCTTCAAGTCCATCTTGAACTTTCTCATTACCCAAAGGGACAATGCCTTACACTCCAATTTAGGATGGATCCACCCATCGACGTAAAAGTTACCCTTCAAGTAAGTACAACAGGCAAATAGTAGCCTGTTGGCAAAAAGAGAAGCACGATAGGGGGGTACCTCAGCAGCAAACACTTCAGATACCTGACAAGGGAGCAGGACACATAGCGTGGTATACAAACCCTCAGGCACAGCACTTAAGCAATCCTTTGGGTCAGAACAAACCTCCTCTTCAATACGGCCAACTAGCAGGATCTGGTATTCAGGTGCCAGATCCCAGCGCATACTACGTATTTCAGATAGGCAGAAGAAAGCAGAAAGTGGAAGATGATAAGAAACGGAAGGCACGAACAACGGAGTGCCACTAGCGTTGTCAAAATACCAGTCTTTGGTTCTCTAATACCAATTTATCGCTGAACAAGAAGCGAGGTTTCAACATTACGGCAGTATTGCTAGCATCCGACAACCGACCTCCATCCATCATGCAACAGAGATAGGTAAGGCCTTGCTCCCTAATCATGGCCAGACGACTTCTTGATTGACCAAAAGCGAGTTGCCGAGCAGAAGAATGGGCAAATGTCTCCATGGCACCACTGCATTCGATTCCTACGGTTAAAGTCGAAAGAAAATCCCTGAGGAAAGTTGAAGGTACAGGGACTGCATAAAAGATACCAGAAGGATAAGAAGTTAGTCATTTAAAGTCAGTATGTCTTCAAAAGCAGCACCAGTAAGGCAAAAACGCCAAATGCCACTTTAAGACCATATCGTAGAAAGCACACCATCTTTGGTAAAAATCAAAAAATGAAGTCAGATGCTTATCGACAACAGGAAGCTGTACTTATTTATCAATAAAGAGTTGTTCGACGGCAACATCCTCAGAAGGCAACTGTTTGCCTCAAACTGGGTGACAGCTCGTTGCCTCCTTTCTAGTTTGCTTCGGGATAGAGACCTCAGATGGCCTCGTCGGCTCCGTGGCTGCTTGAAGGTTATCCCTAGATGCAGATCGAGGCAAACCGATTACGCCACCACGAGATCTCGAAGAGCCAACTACATGTGTTTTTAGGGTTTTAGTTTTCTTGGGGGCCATGGTAGGAAAAGCTAGAGTTTAAAGAAAGAAGGGACTCTGATACCAACCTCTGAAGAACAGATGAGGGTAGAAATATTTCTCACTCTAAGGGACACATTCGCGAGAGAAGACAAAATGCCTCAGACGACGTGGGTTCAGAAAAATGGGTCATAATGAACGTTCGCGTGATACGAGGAGTCATGATCACGCTTAAGGAGGAGATGGCTTAACGTATTTAATACTGGAGCCTAAGCACATCGTCCGCCTATCCGCAGGAGGTGATGGGTATGTCCTCTACACAAAAAATAAAAGACACGTGTCATGCTTCTTTTCAAAGTGCCCCGAGCTTGAACCAAGTTCGAGACACTTTGAAGGGGGTCTTGTAGAAGCATGAAAAACTACAGCTGATGCAAGGCGCAGAAGGGTGCTCTCGTTGCCCACCCTCTTCCTACCATGGTCCAGATGACATATGGCGCAAGTTAGTGTCCCCACTACCAACCTAACATCACAGAGGTACAGACAGTGAGATGTGCAGACCAATCAAGGAAAAAGACATTCTCAGGATAAAGTTCAGAAAAAGCACTATTTTTATTAATCGTAGCTACAAAAGTCTATTACACAGGCTTATTGCAAGTACATAAGAAAGAAGTTTCTTGAATCTCATTTGCAAGGATCAATTACAAGGTCTTTGTTACACAAGTGAGAATAGAAATTTCTATGAACATAAGGGAAGGATCGTCTTTAATGGGCAGCCTTCACGGTGTGATCGTCATGGACAGAAGAGAGATGTACAGTCTACATCAAAGTCTCTCCTCCACTGACTCACAGCGTCATCAGAGCCAACCCTCTTGTCACCAAGAGAAGCTAGAGCTCTAATATATACTAAAGCAGTGGAAGACCCAGAACCACAGCACGGTGAAGCCCCATTGCTCCCAAAGATCAAGGCAAAGCACGGCCGGCTATTCATTGGGTGAGAAATCGCTCTCGTGCCCATGGCTTGGATCTCCCACATCCTTCAGACGTCGTTCAGAGTCAAACTCCCTAAGAAGAATATTTGTATACTTCTCAAGGGCAGTGCTGACTCCTTCTACACAGAGTTCCTCCATAAGAATGTGGCTCCTACAAACGAGAGAAGCCTCAACCAGCAACCAACTTACATAATGCCGATCACTGCTCGAAGTTAAGTTTGGGTCTCGTATGGTGGTGAAGGATGCCGAGAAGAAGACAGCGACTCTTCAGAGGAGAACTTCCCCTTTTATAGGACCAAGAGTGGCCTAGAGCGCACACCACATGGCCGACGGTCAGAATTTCCGCATTAATGGGACAAACCTAAGACTCAGCACTTTGAATGTTGGTCTCAGACCCTTGGAATTCCCCATATATGGTAGAAATTAAGAGAAAAGTCCTTAAAGATCGGTTATTTATCGCTCTTTACTTTGAAGAAGCCAGAGCCTTCGAGCCAGAGGCGCATCCAATTACCTGTGCCAACCTCAAAAACAAGATGGTGGTAGGGCCCTCCTTCCCTTCTTTTATTCCAAAAGACAGTGTCTACGCTCCAGAGGTGCAGCTATCTGCCTGTGCCAATATCAGACGCGCAAGGGTGTCATACCCTTTCCTTCGCAGCCAATGCCTTTACTGTTCAGAGGCACAGCTACTTACCTGCATCCACATGAGGCACAGGATGGTGATATGCTCACACCATCTCCATTCCCACGGCGTAGTCATCTGCTCCGGGTCAGAAGCTTAAGTCACTTCTCTACAAGAGACTTGGGAACTCCCATCGCTACCAATGCAAGTCAATATGTCGCTCCAAAAGCACAATAACCTCGCCAACCAGAAGCACAAGCCTACTTGTAAACCCCCTAAATTTTAACTACATTTTTTTTAAATAAAATTTATAGTTACTTATACTTCGTTGCGTGCACGTTCGAGTTCTTGTAATTGTACGTCACATGCGAATTTGTATTTTTCGTATTTTCTCGTGGAGTACAAATATGTACAAGGTACATATTTTTAGAAAATATTTTTTATTATATAGAAATAAAGCATTCAAATAATATATGATAAATAAATTATTTGCTTGAAGTTGTAAAAGGCGTCACAATAGGATCTTCCAAAACCTACATTTGTATATATTTTAAAAAGGATTATTTAATTCATTGTTCCAATATAGGTAGTAATTTAGAAAAATTACTGTTTTATGAAAACATGCTATTTGTGTGCGAGTGACATAAAATTTGTTTCATGTCCCCTTTGATTTTTTGAAGACTAATTATAATTGTTTTATTAAGTATAAAAATATAATTCAAATATTTAAGGTTAATTTTGAAAAAAATTATTAAGATATTTTTATTGGTTATAAAAAGTTATTTTGGGAATGTTTGAATTAATATTAAATAAATTCTGATGAATTAAAATTAGTAAGATTATATTGGCTTTATTTTAAAATAGCTTTGAATTAAAAGTAGGTTTTATCTATATTGATTTGGATATGATAGAATTATTTTCAAATCGATTTGAATCGATATGTAATTATCTGCGAGAATTTAAACTAATCCAAATCCTTATCCAGAAGGGATCCTCCACCTCCTATATAAGTAGAGGCCCTTGTTTCCTTTTCTCTAAAATTCATAATCTAAAATCTTCACAAAAAGGCATGATGTGCATCATGTCTGTATCCATCATTCTTATTTCATAATATACATATACATTATTCTCGTGTCGGACACACCCCCGATACAATCAAAACCTAAATCTACGATCTCGTCTCCCCGACTTCCTCCCCAGCATAGCCTCGTTCCTGTAGCACCCAGTTTCCCAAATGAGGGTAATTTTAAAATTTCATGTTTATAATTATTTTAATAATAATATTTAATTCATGATATAATTTTTGGTGATTTTAAATCATTTTAAAATTATTTAAATCAATGACTTGTAGTTTTGACGTTTTGCTAGTGAAACCCTAGAGACTGTTTGACCTAGAGCCTAACCATGTGATTATGATATTTTAATGTCATTTTTGGCCTAAGAATATTTTTGCATTTGACCTCTTTGAATTATTTTGATATTATTTTATTATTTATGATATTGTTTTGGGATTATTTGAGTCGGGTTCAAATTTTATCTCAATCTGACTTGTAACGGGAACCCGGGGGTAGTTTGACTCTAGTGGGACCCACACACTAGTTAGGCATGGCCCACATGATATTAATTTTAGTCTACATGATAAAAATATTTTAGTTAGAGGTTAGACTAATTATTATGGATAAGGTTAGTGTGATTAGAGACTTTAGAATGACTAATTTAGCCCCAACCAATTAGCCCTTTCCTAATACTCATAGAATAGGTTAGTGGGGGCTTTTGGACTTTTCCTAATAGGACAAAATTACCTTTATGGCCAGCCACAATAAGGATAGGGTTGAGCCTCCCATTTGTCATTATCCATCTATTTTTCTCTCTCTTGTTCTTTCCCAAATTCCTAGAGAACAATTCCTAGCAATTTCTCCACCAAATCCTTCCATTTCACCACCAAATATTCTTCTTTCCTTCTCCATTCTAGCCAAGAAGGAAGCTACCCAAGTTTGGGAGGATTCGGAGCTCGTTCGTGTCCTTTTGGAATCTCTACGTGTCGGTGTCACTCCGGGAAGGTTTTTCTTCGATTCGATCTACCGGGAGGTATAAATCCCTTCTCCTTTTCATTTCCTCATGCATATAGGTCTATTTTGAACCCATAGGAATGACCCCCATGGTTGTATCTCCATTTGTGTCCATTTTGTGTCCATTTGGAGGTCATAGGAGTGTCCTTTGTGTTGTGGATGTGTTCATGTTACATATATAGATTTATATATTTATATATATATATATATATATATATATATATATATATATATATATATTGTAATGAGAGTGTATCTATATTTATATATGTAATAAATGGTTCATAATGATTATATAATCAAGTTTGTAAGTGTGGTTCCTCATATTATTATTGCTATTATTGTTGTGGATAATTAGCATATATATTGTGTATTCTTTTGGCTCAAACTATCTAAATTTGTCGTGATTTTTATCCACGTTTTTAATTTCAGCCCTAACTTAGAAATGTCATAACTTCTAGCTCAAAGCTCGGTTTAATCTTCCATTTTTTTTAAAAGAAGCGTATTTAAGTTAGCTTTCCAAAAACATGTATTAATAGGCCTAATTCTTTCTGTAACTTTCTGGAGAATTATTTGAGTGTTAGCTGTACGAAAGACAAATGCGTTCTCGGTGTTTTTGCGATTCCGGGAGTTTCCGGAAACGAAAACGCGATCCGTTTGAAGTTTCGGAAAGCTAAAACATAGATATATAACATACTTTAATCCTAGATCTTAATTCATGCTGAGATGGTATAGTATTGATTATTAGTAGGAGTTACTATTCGGTATATGCATTTTGTGCACCCTTGTGTGTAATATAATGTTCTATTTGATTTTAACCCACGTTAATGTATATACATTATGTAATTAAATAGAGAATGCAAGCATGAGTAAATAGTTAAATAAATGATGTATGAGGTGTAAGTATCCTATCTAATGTAAGCATGTATAAGTATGGCTTGTAATGAATATGTAGGTTCCATAGTATGTAATGTATGGTACATATAGTAGTGCAAGAGAATAAATAAATGATGAATGAATGCAAGCATGAATGAAATGTAATAATAGATGTAATGTATGCAATATACAAGTTAATGAGATGTAATGTTCTATGTTAACACAAATCCTATATTACCTCATGTACCCCTTACACTATGTTGACACTATCATACTTGACACTTTATTCACTTACACTTTGACACTCTTTGATATGTATACACTATGTATGCCCATTTAACCCTCACTTGCCCCTTTTCCATGTTCACATACACACACATAGCCTCTTAAATAAGTATTTATGAATACAGTTAACTTAGCTATGTATGTATATTATATATATGTTAGCATATTGTGTTGTAATATATAAGTTTATATAACCATTTGAAATGCCATGATTATGGACCTAATGTTGAATACCAATATATGCATGTGTATATATGTGTAAACATATATAGCTTAAAGTAATAGATTACCTAGTGTATATCCAATGTAAATTCTTGCCTATTTGAGTATTGAATAATTGCATGCTATATAGAGTTGGGTATATATTGGCTTGTATAGCCTTGTATTGATGTGTGCTTGCTAGGATAGTCTTGGTTAGGCCTAGTAAGACTTGCTGGATTAGGACATGACCTAGTTTGACCTAGTTTGACTAATGCAGTTGACCAGAGTTGACCAAGGGTTGACTTTGGCCTAGTTTGACCTAGATTCATGTAGAATGTATTATAGTACTTTATATTACCCTTCTGGACATGTTGTGACCTGTGCTATTCTAATTAGGAGCCAGATACCTCTCTTCGGACAGTATCTTTATCTTGGACATTCAGATATCAGGCGAGTACATTATCTGTTTATTTCATATCCTGCTTAGAATTATTTTCTACAGTAGATTACTTTACTTGTACTGTCACGTTGGTCACACGGATTGGTACTATATGGATCCTTTCTTGAGATGTTATCCTTAGGAAGCATCGGGTACTCTATATTTTGTGCGTTTCACTTACATGGCGTATCACTATGCTTCGTTGATTCTTCGATCACTTGTGATATATACTCTTATGATCACAGAGTCATCCTGGAATCCTTATCCCATTTATGGGTCTACTATGTATCACCTTCGGGGTCTATTACCTTCGGGGTCTATCACCTTCGGGGTCTATCACCTTCGAGATCTGTACATAGTATCATAACATAACCTGGCTGGATCCTTGTGTATTGATTGGGGGTACGGGGGAGTAGAATTTGGACATATGAATAATACACCAGTAGTTTCTTATCAGAATCATTCCTTAGTGTCTTATCAGAATCATCCCAGGCCATTTACATGTTCATATTATACTCTGACTCACTAGTCACTGCTAGTTCTCTATGTATAGTAGATATTTCTATTACAGTTCTCTCTCTGTTTATATACTGCATTCTTCAGTACCTGTATCTTACTTTACTACATGTTATATGTTTTCTAACCTGCTATGATCTGTTGAGATGTATTGTGCTCGCTCCTGTCCTGACTGGACCTGTTGATAAATTTTACAGATAGCCTGGAGGTGCCTGCTAGCCTAGGGGAGACACATTAGAGGTTGTTTAGGTAGTTATTTCATTTTGCTTGGAGTTGTATTTACTTTGTGGATTACTGTATCTTTAACCTAGTTTTGAGATGTACTTCTGGGTTCATGTATCTTAGATACTTAGACTTCTATCTCCTGTATTTATTTTGGATTTCATGTTTTATCTATCCTTATCATGCTCTACCTTAGATGTGATTGAATTTGTATCTGCTATGTTGCCCCCATTCGGGGAGTATAAACTGTTTAGTCTTATACTGTTAGATGCATTGAGACCTAGGACAGCGTTCTACCGCCGACACTGCGGCGTAGGCTGGGCGTAGTTACGTTCTCGTGCCCTAACTCTAGGGTGCGGGTCGTGACACGTTTTTAGTGGTGGCCCATGCAGGTCGAGACTAAAGTATAGTGGTATTCGAACTAGAGTACCACTACAGCCTGCAGTAGGATTAGGATATATTTTGAAGGTACTCAATCACAGATAGGAACCCTTGTGAGATTCCCAGGACGACCCTGAAGAATCTTATTTAACTTCGATTTGAAAACTCTTTTTCCTTGATTTGTTTTATTTTTTATTTTCTGTTGTTGAATTTGATTTTAATGGGTTATTGTTGAATTTGAGTTGTATTTATTAATTTTGATGGAAGATTTTTGAATTTTGAATTTTGATGGTAGCTGCTGCATTCGAGTTTGTATTTTGATGGATTTTGTTTATTTTGAATTTTGATGTTCGTTAATAAAATTGATTTGATTTTTTGAGTATTCATTACTGATTTAATTTAATTTTTGGCAAGATGAAATTATATGGGCTAGGTCATCTATGTTATGGAACCTAGTCTTCTATAGTCACATTAGCCAGCATGGTGAGGACATATAGTCTGACTCTGGATATATTTCTCGGGTGTGGGAATTTAAGGTTTTCGCAGCCAAGCATGCGGCACCGCAAAAATGTTAAATACCATGATTCTAGAGATATGTGCATAAGTCAAGGGCTCTGTGATTATCGTAGCCTTGCTTACTAGTATGACGAGGATTTAGAGTACCATGATTTTGGATAGACGCATATGATTATCAGATTGTACCTTAAATGTTTTCGAACATGTTTTTGCTACTTTTGTTTCAGTCATTCAAAAAAAGAATTATTGTTGTTTTGTTTTATTTTTTTTCTCATTGTTTACTTGGGTTGTAGCTTTAGCTATTTTTATAAACCTTTTGTAACTTCTTACCATAAAATTCTTCTTAATGAATCGATGATTTTGCTAGACTTTATCTTGGGATTTATATTTTAGTTCTGGATTTCAAAATGGTTTCCTCTTTTAAAACAGATAAGCAGAACAAATTCTTTTATCATTCTTTTCCTGCCAGTATTTTTATTACCATCATTCTTGTCTTATATACCTGTCCTGATTATATCAATTCTCTGTCTCGTATATAATTCTGTCAGCTATACCTTGAAAACTCTTGAATCTTTATGTCATTTTTTTTTATCTGAGAAATATTGAGGAAGTGACGTAAATCATTTAGTTTGGAAATGATGTAATTGGTTATCATAAAATGATTTGTAGGAATCAGAGTGTTGGATGTCAAATATGAAAAATTTGAAATGGAGATGTGGTAAAGGTTTAAAATGAAATCGAGGGATAAATGTTATCAATTTAGAAACAATCACAGAAAGTTGGTTATGGATAATTCATGGATGTATTTCAAAACTAATAAGGATGTTCGAGGTCAACCTAGTTTTGAGAACTTGGAAAATCTTGGTTATTGATTTTGGAAAAAACTTTTACTCTGAGGCTATGTAGAATTTTTAAAAAAAAAAGAAGTGAAATTTTTTTTATTGTATTAAATGATTATGCAAAATTGAACTAGATATTGTAAGAGGGTGACTAGAGACAGAGAGAACACAAGGATTTTACGTTATAGAAATTATTTTAGATGATTGGGAGAAATTGTGGAATTCAAAAGGATAACATTTGAAGGTAAACGTTGAAGAAAATATGAAGGTTAATTTATAAACAGGAATAAATTTGTGTGACATAGTGGTATTGGAGTTTAGTGAATACGAGACTTGATTTAAATAAATTAAAGGATTTCATAAATCGGATTTAGAGGTTTCGGATCTAATTTAAAACGAGATGAAGGAATTTAAAATTTCGATTAAATGAATAAGTGTCGACTCCAAAAAAGAGGGGTCCGTTTCGTGGAAAATATTTTGGAAGTTAAAATTTTTTTGTCTATGGTGATCATGGTAAAATTTAGATGACTGAAGGTTATAGAAATTTTTGAGGGTAGTCATATGAAGGTTGATTTTATATTTGGGTTTGTGAGAAAATAATGATTGGCAAATGATAAACTGATAGTATTGGAGAGAGATGATTTACTGACTTCGCATGAAATCTTTTCCTATTTTTCTCTAAAAAGGTTTTTCAATATCATTGAATCCTAGTTTCCTTAATCACGACCAAATCGAATTCGATTATCTTTTCTTATCATATTTATATCTTGGGTTGTACTAAATTGAATTAAATTTGATTGTGACCTGAATCTCTATCCTTGTATGCTCGATCTCAGACTTTGTTGAGCTTGTCCTCCATATTGTCTAAATCTTGATTTTCCCCAATTTGATCAACCTAGATCGTATCGAGACTAAATATTCTTAATACGTATTGTGATTGGAAATTTTCATGAAATTGGCTTTCATTCCTTAACGTTGATTCTGATTTTTCTTTTTCTTTTTCTGAACCCTTTAAAGATAATGGTAGTTACTTTTCTTTATTTTTATGATAAGTACCAGTTTTCATATAGGATGGTAGACTGCCTTACAGTTTTGATAGTTTGTTATTTTTGTAACTTTTGTTTAGCACCCTAGACTGCCTGTGTGTTTTGATACCCTATGACCGATTCAGTTAGCATGACTAGTATACCTATGTGAGACTTCCAACTGCTACGGTATGCCCTGACCTTGTATATTATTTCTTCAAATTGCATGATTTAGATTAAAAAAAAATTTGACCTTGATTGTTGGGAAATAGGGACGTCATCCCATTAGTATCAGTTGTAGATATATATAGGTTAGTCCTGGATGTGGGGATGTGTGTCTATAAACATATAGCTTATGAGATTTATGAGAGATTATAGTATCAGCCTTGATAGGATGTACTAGTCTTTTGGTGAGTATAAATGTGTTATGAGAGATAGGGGTCTATATGTCTTAGTAATGCATCGTTCCTATGGTAATAGAATGTATTAATAGATGGTTAATAGGAAGATAAAGTTTGAGCATACCTATAGTCTATGATCAGTTCCCTTTCATCCTTAGTTAAGACCACTTTAAAATAGGTCCAGTCCCTTGGATATAGGTTCCAGTCCATATTTTATTGAAGTTCCATTACCGCCGTACAGCAGAGCAGTATTAGAGGTATTCCTAGATTGACACTTTTTAGATGTCCGTTTATTATTCCAGTGTTAGGAAGTGTTACCTTAGATATTGGGTAGGTTAGAGGCTCTAGAAGGAGTACTATCGATCTTAAATTTCGAGGACGAAATTTTTCTAAGGTGGGTAGAGTTGTAGCACCCAGTTTCCCAAATGAGGATAATTTTGAAATTTCATGTTTATAATTATTTTAATAATGATATTTAATTCATGATATAATTTTTGGTGATTTTAAATCATTTTAAAATTATTTAAATCAATGACTTGTGGTTTTGACGTTTTGCTAGTGAAACCCTAGAGACTGTTTGACCCAGAGCCTAACCATGTGATTATGATATTTTAATGTCATTTTTGGCCTAAGGATATTTTTGCATTTGACTTCTTTGAATTATTTTGATATTATTTTATTATTTATGATATTGTTTTGGGATTATTTGAGTCGGGTTCAAATTTTATCTCAATCTGACTTGTAACGGGGACCCGGGGGTAGTTTGACTCTAGTGGGACCCACACACTAGTTAGGCATGGCCCACATGATATTAATTTTAGTCTACATGATAGAAATATTTTAGTTAGAGGTTAGACTAATTATTATGGATAAGGTTAGTGTGATTAGAGACTTTAGAATGACTAATTTAGCCCCAACCAATTAGCCCTTTCCTAATACTCATAGAATAGGTTAGTGGGGGCTTTTGGACTTTTCCTAATAGGACAAAATCACCTTTATGGCCAGCCACAATAAGGATAGGGTTGAGCCTCCCATTTGTCATTATCCATCTATTTTTCTCTCTCTTGTTCTTTTCCAAATTCCTAGAGAGCAATCCCTAGCAATTTCTCCACCAAATCCTTCTATTTCACCACCAAATCTTCTTCTTTCCTTCTCCATTCTAGCCAAGAAGGAAGCTACCCAAGTTTGGGAGGATTCGGAGCTCGTTCGTGTCCTTTTGGAATCTCTACGTGTCGGTGTCGCTCCGGGAAGGTTTTTCTTCGATTCGATCTACCGGGAGGTATAAATCCCTTCTCCTTTTCATTTCCTCATGCATATAGGTCTATTTTGAACCCATAGGAATGACCCCCATGGTTGTATCTCCATTTGTGTCCATTTTGTGTCCATTTGGAGGTCATAGGAGTGTCCTTTTTGTTGTGGATGTGTTCATGTTACATATATAGATTTATATATATATATATATATATATATATATATATATATATATATATATATATATATATATATATATATATATTTTATATATATATATATATTGTAATGAGAGTGTATCTATATTTATATATGTAATAAATGGTTCATGATGATTATATAATCAAGTTTGTAAGTGTGGTTCCTCATATTATTATTGCTATTATTGTTGTGGATAATTAGGATATATATTGTGTATTTTTTTGGCTCAAATTATCTAAATCCGTCATGATTTTTATCCACGTTTTTAATTTCAGCCCTAACTTAGAAATGTCATAACTTCTAGCTCAAAGCTCGGTTTAATCTTTCGTTTTTTTTAAAAGAAGCGTATTTAAGTTAGCTTTCCAAAAACATGTATTAATAGGCCTAATTCTTTCTGTAACTTTCTGGAGAATTATTTGAGTGTTAGCTGTACGAAAGACAAACGCGTTCTCGGTGTTTTCGCGATTTCGGGAGTTTTCGGAAACGAAAATGCGATCCGTTTAAAGTTTCGGAAAGCTAAAATATAGATCTATAACATACTTTAATCCTAGATTTTAATTCATGCTGAGATGGTACAGTATTGATTATTAGTAGGAGTTACTATTCGGCATATGCATTTTGTGCACCCTTGTGTGTAATATAATGTTCTATTTGATTTTAACCCACGTTAATGTATATATATTATGTAATTAAATAGAGAATGCAAGCATGAGTAAATAGTTAAATAAATGATGTATGAGGTGTAAGTATCCTATCTAATGTAAGCATGTATAAGTATGGCTTGTAATGAATATGTAGGTTCCATAGTATGTAATGTATGGTACATATAGTAGTGCAAGAGAATAAATAAATGATGAATGAATGCAAGCATGAATGAAATGTAATAATAGATGTAATGTATGTAATATACAAGTTAATGAGATGTAATGTTCTATGTTAACATAAATCCTATATTACCTCATGTACCCCTTACACTATGTTGACACTATCACACTTGACACTTTGTTCACTTACACTTTGACACTCTTTGATATGTATACACTATGTATGCCCATTTAACCCTCACTTGCCCCTTTTCCATGTTCACATACACACACATAGCCTCTTAAATAAGTATTTATGAATACAGTTAACTTAGCTATGTATGTATATTATATATGTTAGCATATTGTGTTGTAATATATAAGTTTATATAACCATTTGAAATACCATGATTATGGATCTAATGTTGAATACCAATATATGCATGTGTATATATGTGTAAACATATATAGCTTAAAGTAATAGATTACCTAGTGTATATCCAATGTGAATTCTTGCCTATTTGAGTATTGAATAATTGCATGCTATATAGAGTTGGGTGTATATTGGCTTGTATAGCCTTGTATTGATGTGTGCTTGCTAGGATAGTCTTGGTTAGGCCTAGTAAGACTTGCTGGATTAGGACATGACCTAGTTTGACCTAGTTTGACTAGTGCAGTTGACCAGAGTTGACCAAGGGTTGACTTTGACCTAGTTTGACCTAGATTCATGTAGAATGTATTATAGTACTTTATATTACCCTTCTGG
The DNA here is from genome assembly GCA_029216955.1 of Iris pallida. Taxonomy (NCBI): domain Eukaryota; kingdom Viridiplantae; phylum Streptophyta; class Magnoliopsida; order Asparagales; family Iridaceae; genus Iris; species Iris pallida. Next base: position 13,504,501 of record JANAVB010034418.1, on the reverse strand, counting down.
ACATGTTGTGACCTGTGCTATTCTAATTAGGAGCCAGACACCTCTCCTCGGACAGTATCTTTATCTTGGACATTCAGATATCAGGCGAGTACATTCTCTGTTTATTTCATATCCTGCTTAGAATTATTTCCTGCAGTAGATTACTTTACTTGTACTGTCACGTTGGTCACACGGATTGGTACTATATGGATTCCTTCTTGAGATGTTATCCTTAGGAAGCATCGGGTACTCTATGTTTTGTGCGTTTCACTTACATGGCGTATCACTATGCTTCGTTGATTCTTCGATCACTTGTGACATATACTCTTATGATCACAGAGTCATCCTGGAATCCTTATCCCATTTATGGGTCTACTATGTATCACCTTCGGGGTCTATCACCTTCGGGATCTATTACCTTCGGGGTCTATCACCTTCGGGGTCTATCACCTTCGGGGTCTGTACATAGTATCATAACATAACCTGGCTGGATCCTTGTGTATTGATTGGGGGTACGGGGGAGTAGAATTTAGACATGTGAATAATACACCAGTAGTTTCTTATCAGAATTATTCCTTAGTGTCTTATCAGAATCATCCCAGGCCATTTACATGTTCATATTGTACTCTGACTCACTAGTCACTGCTAGTTCTCTATGTATAGTAGATATTTCTATTACAGTTCTCTCTCTGTTTATATACTGCATTCTTCAGTACCTGTATCTTACTTTACTGCATGTTATATGTTTTCTAACCTGCTATGATCTGTTGAGATGTATTGTGCTCGCTCCTGTCCTGACTGGACCTGTTGATAAATTTTACAGATAGCCTGGAGGTGCCTGCTAGCCTAGGGGAGACACATTAGAGGTTGTTTAGGTAGTTATTTTATTTTGCCTGGAGTTGTATTTACTTTGTTGATTACTGTATCTTTAACCTAGTTTTGAGATGTACTTCTGGGTTCATGTATCTTAGACACTTAGACTTCTATCTCCTGTATTTATTTTGGATTTCATGTTTTATCTATCCTTATCATGCTCTACCTTAGATGTGATTGAATTTGTATCTGCTATGTCACCCCCATTCGGGGAGTATAAACTGTTTAGTCTTATACTGTTAGATGCATTGAGACCTAGGACAGCGTTCTACCGTCGACACTGCGGCGTAGGCTGGACGTAGTTACGTTCTCGTGCCCTAACTCTAGGGTGCGGGTCGTGACAGTTCCCTCGCACGAGTCCTCCGCCAACACCTACGCACCACCGTTATCACCCTCAACAAAACCCGACAATACCACCAGCAGCCATCGGCTACACTCCCCGGCCGCCCGTTGCCACCGTCACCACAACCATCACCCTCACCCTTGGATACCACCGTCATCATCACCACCACCACCTTAGTTTATCACAAACGAACCCCTACCAACCGTCCACCGCCATCGCCTCTCGACGACCAATCCACGAACACCAAAAACACAATCGAAAGCCACATACCCCCATACCTCTGCCAGATCCGATTGGATCCGGCCACCTAGGCGCCGCCTCGAGCCACCCCTCTGCCACCGGTATCACGTCGAAGGCTTCGCACCAGTAGGCACACTCCTTGCCGAAGACAGCTTCCATCCGCCTGGGCCACCCTCTCCGGTCCGTCGTGCTGAGAGCGCTGCGGCAGCCGCGTCCAGCGCACTCCACCGCACCGCCCCATCTTGCTCCGAGGTCTCCGGCGGAACCCCGGGCCTGCCGCACCGTGCAGGCACTGACCCTGGCCACCTCCTCGTTCCCGCCATCCTAGTGAGCTGTCGAGCCCGACGGGAACTCTTGCTGGTGAGCGCTTCTTTCACCTCACCACTCCTCCTTAAATTTTTTTTCTTCACTCTCTCTTTTTCTAATGGAGAGCTCTTTCTGATAGAGATAGCAACAGCAGTACCACAAAATATGATGTTTTTGAAGAAAAGTTATTAATATTTAGTTGGGATATTTAGTTATTAATATTAATATTTTTTTAAAGAGAAGTTATTAATACTAAATATAATGTAAAGTTATCAGTAACATTAATGGTAGGTTGTATACTAAGTAAATTCTTATAATTATATTTTTGACTAAAAACATAGTTTTGTGTTTGGAAACTACATATAATTTCAAATAGAGATTCAAAGCCCTAGAATATTATATTAACAAGTATTTTACTATAATTATATATGACTTTTGCCTATATATATATATATAAACAAAGTTATGTTTTCTTCTTATTTCAGTACTGAAACTTAAATTATTTTTATCGAACAGAAAGGAAGGTTTCCAAATGATTATATACAATATTTTTGCTTGTAAATTATAGCTGCTAAAACAATTTTTACATATAAATATTTTTGGAAAATAAAATATAGTTATCCATTGATAAGTTTTTTCCTAACATATTATATATAAATATCTCCACAATTTCCCCTCAATTACCATCCTCGATCGTGACTAAATTGTGCTTTCTTATTTTCTCACAAATTTCGGACCCTTACACCTCGACCGTGGCTATTGGACTATTGGGACATGACAAAAAACCGTACAATACCAGGCGTGACACCAGGCAAGATACCTTGCCATTTATACTGTTTATATTCAGTCTGTATTTCTTTAGTTATTGTATATCACTGTTTATTTATTTCCAGTTCTTCTAGCTGTACTATTATTATAGTTCCTGATTTACTACCTGCTCAGTGATATTAGCTTTACTTTATTATTATCCTTCGACTGCATATGGACCTAAAGTTAATGGACTACCATCTGTAGTGTATTGCATAAACCTTGACATAGTTGTACCACGAGATATGTATGATATGAGTAGCATGTAGAGGTATTTATGTGTTGGTTGATCACCCGTGCACATGCGTTAGGTCTAACAGCTAATAGAGGCATGTTAGGAGACTTAGCAGTTAGTAGTGGTACATTGTCGTGGATACGACTTAGTAGGTGCATAGGAAGGGGAGAACATTTCCTTATTGTATGGGCTTTTATTACACATTCCCTTGTAACCCGAAAGCTCTGCTGGAGATATGGTTATGATGACCCCCTCAGGTTGGCTACTGACATTTTTGAACGTTATACGCTTCGTCACTTGTAATGCCTTTGGTTCGTATTACGTATTTCTGGAATACGTGTACGTATTTATTCTTGTATTACATGATTTCCTTGCTTAATTTCCTCCCTGGGCTTGGTTTATTCTTGGTTTGGGTTGGCTTGGTTCGGTTTGGGATTGCTCTTGGTTCATCATGAACCAAGGGGTGAACCCTCTACCTACCACCACCACTATCATTTATTAACCCTTCTCCTTTCTCTCTCTTCATTTATTATTTTCTCCACCATTACTTTCTTACCTACCAGAGAGAGGGAGAGAGAGGTCTAGGCAAGTGCAACTTACTTCATGGAGGAACTCAAATTTTATTGATTTATTCTCTTCCTTACAGCATTTTAACTTACTTTAGAACTTGGTATTTTCACTTTCCATGGCTAGATTCTTCTAGATCTAAGTTTACTTTATTTTTGAATTTTTTGGGTTTTGATCTACTTAATCCTGTTATTTTTGAGTTTTGAGGGTTCTATGTTGTAGAGAATCTCGTTCTACCCCATTTTGACCTATGGAAGTTCGGATTTGGGCTCTGGATGATAGAGTTATGCAGCGTGGAAGCCATGGCTTAGGGTGTACTTCTTCTCGGAAATTTGGAGAAGAAGCACAGTCCCGAGCCGCATGGTGTACTTGACCGCATGAACATTCATGCGGCAAGTCAGTTCCAACCCCATGCACTATTGCCTTGACTTGACCCTGTGACAAGTTCATGCGGCAAGTATTCCCGGTCGCATGGGAACCAGTCAGTTCAGCCGCATAGGGCTGAGGACCTTATCCTGCCGCATCAGCTTATCTTGGCCGCATGAGTTGGACTGAGCCGTATTACTGGGATCAACTATTTTAAACCGCATATGCAACTGTCACCCCCCAGCCGCATAAGCAATCGCATTGACCCAGCCGCATGGATCTTGCTCCGCGAGCCGCATGAACCCTAGTCTGTTCCAGCCGCATGAGAACCCTTTCCTGTGAACCGCATGCGCCCTTGACTGAACCTAGCCGCATGCGCCCTTGACTGAACCTAGCCGCATGCACCCTTACTTATGTAGCCGCATGTGTGCCCGCTATATCGAGCCGCATGGATTTTCCTTCCCTCAGCCGCATGAGGCCCAGTCATTTTCTGGCCGCATGGATTTCCAGCAACCCTGAGCCGCATGCACCTTGGGCTTCCTTCTAGCCGCATGAAGTCGCGCGACTGCTCCATATTGAACCCAAACCCTTGGCCGCATGGAACCGTATTGATTCAGCCGCATGGGCTGTTCTCTTCCAGCTGCATGAGATCATTCCTGGCCGCATATGCCTGAGCCGTATGGCTCTCCTATAGCCCTGTCTATTGATATTTTATTAGATATTTTACGCCTTTTGTCATGAACTTGATTTTACTTAATATGTTTGGAATGACTATTGTACATGACATGGTATGACAAGGAACTAGCATAACACGATAGTGACCCGTAGTGGTGCACTCTTGATAAGTGACCTGGCATGACATGATAGTGGCCCGTCGTGGCGCACTCCTGACAAGTATACCTGACATGATTTTCTCGAATAGCTGTTGCGACGGCTACCTGACATGACATGACCTGTATAAATTACTTGGACACCGTGGGCGATTGTGCTTATACAAATAATCCAGTCCTGTCTTGCATCATGTCTAGGAGGGGACTCCTGAGTACCACGGTCAGGAGTACCCATTGAAATGGACTAAGGCTAATAACTAGATTAATACACTAGTCATAAAGAGATCTCCCAGCTACAGGCAATCCCGTTACCTGGGCACGCCTTGGGATCTGTAGCCTGCCGTCGAGTAGGGCACATTTCCAGCATACTGTCATGTGTTGCACCCTTCAAGCTACCTAAAGGTATATACGTTTCCTGGACGATGTACCCACCTGAATTCAACCCTAATCTTTCAATCCGGGTAACCTGGATGGTCTGCAGGGCTTGTGGCTGTGGAAGATTCTCACTGCATCTTGCTAGTAACTAGGCCTGTGATAACCCTAGTTAGTTAAAGTATCAAGCCATAATTCTTGCTTGGCCATGAAATGATTGAATGGAGTCTAACCAGTCTAGTCTTGACCTGATCCTGTTCCAGATTACTGCATGACCAGAATGCTTGTATTTATTTTACCGATAAATGGTGAGAATTTTAAGTTCTGTTCAGACGAAGGGTTACAACCCCGGTCCTTGTTTGGTTTACGGGTTATAACCTGGTTATCTGAATAGTTCCAGGTTATCTCGTCGTATATCATCCTGATGTATTTTCTTTATTTCCAGTTATTACTTTTATTTATATCTTGTGCTGATTGCTGGTTTTAGTTCCTAAGAGAAGCTTCCTTTGTGGCACTTGCTCTTTCTGGGGTCTGACCCAGCTGGTTTTGTGTGGCCAGATTTCAGAGCAGCTCTAGAGGATCTACCGACCTTCCAGCCAGATGGTGGCCACTAGACAGAACCCTGGCAATGAGTGGGTTTATTTTGATCTCCCACTCTATTATAAAGAATATTCTTTTGAGGCGTTTAGCCGACGAGCACCTGTTTAGCTCGATTATAATTTACTTACTGTCTGCCTACGGGCTGTAACATGATTGACAGATCCTAGGGTTGATCATGTATGACTAAACTCTTGCTAGTCCTAACATTTTGTAACGACTAGCTTCATGATCAGCTGAATATGTAATGTTTGGGACACCTTACTATTGTATATTTAATGATCATACATCTTGTAACTTTTACTTACTTGCTTGTGATTGAGACAATAGGCTTGTTCATGACCTTAAGAGACTGCTGGCTTGTATTTAAACCCTCATGTATCCTAGACAGCCGTGACCGTATAGCGAGGTGGTTGCACTTCTATATACGTAGCTGGCTATGTCTGCCCCCGCTCTCCAGTATTCTGGTTCTAGGACGTGACATGGTTTAAGTGGTGGCCCATACAGGTCTTGTAAATCAAGATATGTGTGGGTTTACCGAATAGATGTCTCAATCAGTATTCGTCCTTGATCTCTGCTCGTATCTTCTGAATCCATGGATTCTTGTCCTGATCATATGCTTGTATCGTTGATCTGTCCTAGTCCTTCCTTATTGTTCCCTATGTCGTCTTCTTCAGCGGCATTGTTCGTGGTCCTACCGACCAGCAAGGCGGAGCACCTCCCGCGGACCAACAGCAACCTGGAGATCAAGCCCAGCATTCCGGAGTAGCCTCCAGAGTCGTACCTTCTGGCGGAGAGACACCAGTTCAACCTGTAGAACATGATGACGGCACTTTGATAGGACTCGTCAGGACCTTGATAGCTTCCCAAGACCGGCGTGAAGATGCCTTACACCAGGCAGTGACGGATGCTTTGACCCGGGGTGGTCATCAGGGTAACAGCGCGGCCAACAGCTTCTAGCACTTGAACCCTCCATTCTTCGACGGTAGTGAAGATGCTATCGCAGCAGATGCATGGCTTCATAATACAGAGGTGATTCTAGAAGCAGCCAGGACCCCAGAGAACGAGAAGGTGGCCGTTGTGCGCCTGCAGTTGTTAGATCTTGCCCGCAGCTGGTGGGCAGCGCAGGCCGTTGGATTAGCAGCACCTATTGCTTGGGCAGTATTCAGAGAGAGATTCCAGACCAAGTATTTCGATGCCGTGGCTCGGTATGATCTGCAGACGAGATTTACCAATCTGAAGCAAGGAGGCAGGACGGTCGATAGATCTGCGGCCGAGTAGGGGTGGTTCATCATCGTCCAACCTTTTTAGCTCTTCGGTGAGAGGACCAGCTCCGGTCCAGCAGCAGCAGTATTCATTGCCGAGGCCCTTGTCGCCTCAGACCCAAGTATTCCAGCAGCAGAACCCCCAGCAGTATGCACAAGTCCAAGCCCAGAGTCAGAGCAGGCAGCGAGGATTTCAGCAGAGGGGGCCAGCACTCCGAGGGCACGGTCAGGCTATGGTGATGACCGTAGAGGAAGAATTGGCACCAGGAGAGGTAGTGGCAGGTACTATTCTCGTCAACTCCTTTCCAGCTTTAGCTTTATTTGATTCTGGTGCATCGCATTCATTTATGTCTGCACGATTCGCGACACGGGTAGGATTGGAGCCCGAGTCATTATCAGTAAGGCTCAATATACTTACTGGTAACGGACTTGTGGAAGTAGATAGAGTGTTTTTCTCGTGTCGGATCATAGTTAGCGGTAGAGAGTTCCCCGCTAGATTGATAGAATTCCCGATGGCCGATTATGATGTGGTCCTAGGGATGGATTGGTTGAGGAACCAGTATGCTAGAATAGACTGCCACATTGGCAGGGTTATTTTTAGCATTCCAGGCGAGCCAGAATTTTCCTTCTCCCGAGGCGCAGTTGAGCCATTTTCTCCAGTATTGCGGATGGCAGTAGCAGCAGTTCAGTTGCCCAGGATAGTGGATGAGTTCCCAGATGGTTTCCCAGAAGAACTTCCAGGTATGCCTCCGGAGTGGGAGATCGAGTTCACTATAGACTTGATTCCCGGGACAGCCCCAGTGTCAGAGAGAGTCTACAGGATGGCGCCGTCAGAGTTGGAGATATTGTACAAGATGATTGAAGAACTCAGAACCAAGGGATTCATTCGTGCTAGTGGATCACCTTGGGGAGCCCCGATGTTTCTTATGAAAAAGAAGGATGGTACGTCCAGGTTATGTGTTAATTATCGTACCTTAAACTCAGTGACAATCAAGAACAGATACCCTCTTCCGAAGATAGATAACTTGTTTGATCAACTCAAGGGGGCTTCAGTATTCTCGAAGATCGACTTGCGCTCAGGATATCATCAGATCAGAGTCAGAGAGCAGGACATCCCAAAGACAGCTTTTAGATCGAGATATGGGCATTGGGAGTTCCTTGTTATGCCCTTTGGAGCAACCAATGCGCCGACAGTATTCATGGACCTCATGAATCGCATCTTCATGCCTTACTTGGATCAGTTTGTGATTGTGTTCTTGGATGACATCCTGGTCTACAGCAAGAGTGAGGAGGAGCATGAGCAGCATCTCCATGTGGTTCTTCAGATTCTCATGGAGCACCAGTTATATGCCATGTTTAGTAAATACGAGTTCTGGCTCGATCGCATTTCGTACTTGGGTCATATCATCACTCGAGGAAGAGTAGAAGTGGATCCCCAGAAGATTGTGGCTATTGAGTCATGGCCAGTACCCAGCACAGTTGCAGAAGTTCGCAGTTTTCTTGGATTGGCCGGCTACTACCGGTGATTTATTTCGGATTTTGCTCGGATATCAGCGCCATTGACCCAATTAACCCGCAAGGATGCACAGTTTGCTTGGACAACAGAGTGTCAGAGTTCTTTTGAGCAGTTGAAGCGAGGCCTGATAACAGCTCCTATTCTCACACTTCTAGATGGGACCGGAGGATTCTCAGTGTATTGTGATGCTTCAGGCAGAGGTTTAGGATGTGTTCTGATGCAGCATGGGAAGGTAATAGCTTATGCGTCATGACAACTTCGTGATCATGAGAGGAATTACCCAACCCATGACTTAGAGCTGGCAGCAGTGGTGTTTGTACTTAAGTTATGGAGGCACTACTTGTATGGAGATCGGGTGGAGATTTTCACCGACCACAAGAGCCTGAAGTATGTTTTCGCCTAGAAGGATCTTAACATGCGTCAGAGAAGGTGGCTGGAGCTTCTTGTGGATTATGATGTCAACCTGCAGTATCATCCTGGGAAGGCCAACGTCGTAGCAGATGCATTGAGTAGAAGAGCCGAAGTTTATTTCCTAACAGCACAGCCAGAATTATTAGCAGATCTTCAGAAGATGGGTATCGAAGTTGTCCTCCCTTCCAGTATGGCATTGATGGCCATCATGCAAGTTCAGTCCACCATAGTCGAGAGGATCCGGATGGCGCAGTCCACAGATTCCAAGCTTCAGCGACTCAGAGCAGAGTGTAATGCAGGACGAAGACCAGAGTTATGCATTCATGAGGATGGTACACTTCGACATGGTAAGCGTCTTTGTGTACCCAGTAGAGATATCAGGCAGAAGATCATATCAGAGGCACACAGTTCTCAGTATTCCATCCATTCCGGCAGTACGAAGATGTACCGTGATATCCGGCAGCATTCTTTTTGGAATAGCATGAAGCGGGAGATAGCTCGGTTTGTATCTCGGTGTTTGGTTTGCCAACAAGTTAAAGCCGAACATCAGAGACCGGCTGGACTTCTTCAGCCCTTGCCGATTCCAGAATAGAAATGGGAGCATGTGACCATGGATTTCGTGACTGGACTACCTAGATCCCCAACTGGTAGAGATGCTATCTGGGTTGTAGTTGATCGGCTCATGAAAGTGGCTCACTTTCTTCCATTCAGAGTTGGTCAGTCGACGGCTCAGCTAGCAGAGATGTAACTTAGGCAGATTGTCAGATTGTACGGTGTGCCAGTCAGTATCACCTCGGACCGAGATTCAATATTTACGTCGCACTTTTGGCGTAGCTTGCAAGAGAGTTTGGGAACTCATCTCCAGTTCAGTTCAGCATATCACCCGCAGACAGATGGCCAGTCGGAGCGCACGATCCAGACTCTTGAAGATATGTTAAGATCTTGTACACTTGACTTTGGTGGTTCGTGGGAAGATCACCTGCACCTGGTGGAGTTCTTGTACAACAACAGTTTCCAGGCCAGCATCCAGATGACACCGTTCGAGGCGCTGTATGGCAGGAAGTGCCGATCCCCGTTAGCCTGGGATGATGTTGGAGAGAGGCAGATGCTCGGTCCAGAAATGATCGCTCAGACAGTTGAAGTGGTCAGACGAGTCAGAGATCATCTTTGAGTTGCCCAAGATCGCTAGCGCCATTGGGCCGATCTCATCGGCGCCCTCTCGAGTTTTCGGTCGGCGACCATGTATTCCTGAGGATTTCGCCTAACCGTGGCGTCATTCGCTTCGGCGTACGGGGAAAGCTTAGTCCTAGGTATATAGGACCGTTTGACATTCTGGAGCGAGTAGGAGATGTATCCTATCGTCTCGCTCTTCCGCCGTCGCTAAGCGAGGTGCATGACGTGTTCCATGTATCCCAACTACGACGATATATCCCGGACCCGAGCCACATCCTGGATCATTCAGAATTGGTTGTTGGTACCAACCTTTCGTATGAGGAGCGGCCCGTGTCTATATTGGACCGGAGAGAGAAGACACTCAAAAATAAGACTATCAGGTTAGTCCGAGTTGCTTGGGGTTATCACTCTTTGGGTGAGTCAACGTGGGAGCGTGAGGATGATATCCGATCGTGATATCCCGACTTGTTTGACTCGTGAGGTATAATGTCTTCCTTATGCCTCATGCCTTCGATTCCTTGCTTGAATGAGTGATTGCCTGCATAGTTATAGCTTGCCTGTGATTAATGTAGCTTATCATTGCTCCTCTAGCCTCTTGATTAAATTCCGAGGACAGAATTCTTTTAAGGTGGGTAGAGTTGTAATGCCTGTGGTTCGTATTACGTATTTTTGGAATACATGTACGTATTTATTCTCGTATTGCATGATTTTCTTGCTTAATTTCCTCCCTGGGCTTGGTTTATTCTTGGTTTGGGTTGGCTTGGTTCGGTTTGGGATTGCTCTTGGTTCATCATGAACCAAGGGGTGAACCCCCTACCTACCACCCCCACTATCATTTATTAACCCTTCTCCTTTCTCTCTCTTCATTTATCATTTTCTCCACCATTACTTCCTTGCCTACCAGAGAGAGGGAGAGAGAGGTCTAGGCAAGTGCAACTTGCTTCATGGAGGAACTCAAATTTTATTGCTTCATTCTCTTCCTTACAACATTTTAACTTACTTTAGAACTTGGCATTTTCACTTTCCATGGCTAGATTCTTCTAGATCTAAGTTTACTTTATTTTCAGATTTCTTGGGTTTTGATCTACTTAATCCTGTTATTTCTGAGTTTTGAGGGATCTAAGTTGTAGAGAATCTCGTTCTACCCCATTTTGACCTATGGAAGTTCGGATTTGGGCTCTGGATGATAGAGTTATGCAGCGTGGAAGCCATGGCTTAGGGTGTACTTCTTCTCGGAAATTTGGAGAAGAAGCACAGTCCCGAACCGCATGGTGTACTTGACCGCATGAACATTCATGCGGCAAGTCAGTTCCAACCGCATGCACTATTGCCTTGACTTGACCGTGTGACAAGTTCATGCGGCAAGTATTCTCGGTCGCATGGGACCCAGTCAGTTCAGCCGTATAGGGCTGAGGACCTTATCCTGCCGCATCAGCTTATCTTGGCCGCATAAGTTGGACTGAGCCGCATTACTGGGAGCAACTATTTTAAACCGCATATGCAACTGTCACCCCCTAGCCGCATAAGCAATCACATTGACCCAGTCGCATGGATCTTGCTCCGCGAGCCGCATGAACCCTAGTCCGTTCCGGCCGCATAAGAACCCTTTCCTGTGAACCGCATGCGCCCTTGACTGAACCTAGTCGTATGCTCCCTTGACTGAACCTAGCCGCATGCGCCCTTGCTTATGTAGCCGCATGTGTGCCCGCTATATCGAGCCGCATGGATTTCCCTCTCCTCAGCCGCATGAGGCCCAGTCATTTCCTGGCCACATGGACTTCCAGCAACCCTGAGCCGCATGCACCTTGGGCTTTCTTCTAGCTGTATGAAGCCGCGCGCCTGCTCTATGTTGAACCCAAACCCTTGGCCGCATGGAACCGTATTGATTCAGCCGCATGGGCTGTTCTCTTCCAGCCGTATGAGATCATTCCTGGCCGCATATGCCTGAGCCGCATGGCTCTCCTATAGCCCTGTCTATTGATATTTTATTAGATATTTTACGCCTTTTGTCATGAACTTGATTTTACTTAATATGTTTGGAATGACTATTGTACATGACATGGTATGACAAGGAACTAGCATAACACGATAGTGATCCGTAGTGGTGCACTCTTGATAAGTGACCTGGCATGACATGATAGTGGCCCGTCGTGGTGCACTCCTGACAAGTATACCTGACATGATTTTCTCGAATAGCTGTTGCGACGGCTACCTAACATGACATGACCTGTATAAATTACCTAGACATCGTGGGCGATTGTGCTTGTACAAATAATCCAGTCCTGTCTTGCATCATGTCTAGGAGGGGACTCCTGAGTACCACGGTCAGGAGTACCCATTGAAATGGACTAAGGCTAATAACTAGATTAATACACTAGTCATAAAGAGATCTCCCAGCTACAGGCAATCCCGTTACCTGGGCACGCCTTGGGATCTGTAGCCAGCCGTCGAGTAGGGCACATTTCCAGCACACTGTCATGTGTTGTACCCTTCAAGCTACCTAAGGGTACATACGTTTCCTGGACGATGTACCCACATGAATTCAACCCTAATCTTTCAACCCGGGTAACCTGGATGGTCTGCAGGGCTTGTGGCTGTGGAAGATTCTCACTGCATCTTGCTAGTAACTAGGCCTGTGATAACCCTAGTTAGTTAAAGTATCAAGCCATAATTCTTGCTTGGCCGTGAAATGATTGAATGGAGTCTAACCAGTCTAGTCTTGCCCTGATCCTGTTCCAGATTACTGCATGACCAGAATGCTTGTATTTATTTTACCGATAAATGGTGAGATTTTCAAGTTCTGTTCAGACGAAGGGTTACAACCCCGGTCCTTGTTTGGTTTACGGGTTGTAACCTGGTTATCTGAATAGTTCCATGGTTATCTCATCGTATATCATCCTGATGTATTTTCTTTATTTCCAGTTCTTACTTTTATTTATATCTTGTGCTGATTGCTGGTTTTAGTTCCTAAGTGAAGCTTCCTTTGTGGCACTTGCTCTTTCTGGGGTCTGACCCAGCTGGTTTTGTGTGGCCAGATTTCGGAGCAGCTCCAGGGGATCTACCGACCTTCCAGCCAGATGGTGGCCACTAGATGGAACCCTGGCAACGAGTGGGTTTATTTTGATCTCCCACTTTATTGTAAAGAATATTCTTTTGAGGCGTTTAGCCGACGAGCACCTGTTTAGCTCGATTGCAATTTACTTACTGTCTGCCTACGGGCTGTAACATGATTGACAGATCCTAGGGTTGATCATGTATGACTAAACTCTTGCTAGTCCTAACATTTTGTAACGACTAGCTTCATGATGAGCTGAATATATAATGTTTGGGACACCTTACTATTGTATATTTAATGATCATACATATTGTAACTTTTACTTACTTGCTTGTGATTGAGACAATAGGCTTGTTCATGACCTTAAGAGACTGCTGGCTTGTAGTTAAACCCTCATGTATCCTAGACAGCCGTGATCGTATAGCGAGGTGGTTGCACTTCTATATACGTAGCTGGCTATTTCTGCCCCCGCTCTCCAGTATTCTGGTTCTGCGGTGTGACATCACTAGTGCCCAAGAGGGGACTATACAAGATCCTATTTACAGCCAGGGCTCATGCGACTAAAGGTTTGTTCTTAACTGCATAAACAAATTAGAATGGTTAGGTAAACCCTAGTCAATGTCATGTCACCCCCATTCCATTAGTAGCTTGGGATAATGTCGTATCGCGGTATAGTGTGCCACCCCTTGTCCTTGTTTGGTTATAGGGGTAGTCCACTGTTTCGATGATGAGATATTGAACCTTGTTACGATTGGGACTATTTTACTTACTTGTGGCTTATTGATAGAATTGGGGATTCCCAGGACCCTTACTTTGGTGTGCGTATTGATCAATAGAAAGTTAAACAGATTTAATACGTGTTTTAACCCTTCATAGGCGGAAACTAGGGTTCACGAATTATACCTGCGGCAGAAAGAAGACAAGTAGTTCCTGGAAATCTCGAGCGGACGACCCCAAGATCTTTTGCACGTATTTTTTCCTCAAGTTGGACGTCGTATGGGCGACGATCTCCTAACCTTTTCTTCTCCTTGGCCGCCCTCTCTTTCTCTCCTTACGTGAATCACGAATTTAGAGAAAGCTTCAGATTTTTGATCAGTAATTTGGCGGCCAGAGAATAGAGTATATATATAGGCTATGGCAGGGACCATGTAGAGAAATTAGGATTAGGCCTCCAAACGGATCTGGATATCCCGTGTTCAGCCCGAACACACAATCCAAGCCCATTAATAATAGCTCGGTCCACTAATGAGCTATTGTTGCACTACCTCCCTAATCCTAAATTATGTTTGTGGGCTCCTTTTATTAAATTCTCGTTTGGCTTCCTATGTTAAGATATCGAATGTCCGTCGATCAAATTAAGTTACTGACAACTATATTGATTCGACATCTTTTATCCTTAAGTAGTACCGCTCAACTTTATTTATCATGTCGGATATAATCCACCTGCAGGGTTTACAGGACAATCCTTATGAGCACCTTAAGGGAACATCATCAATCAGATGTATCGGGACATGAATTCCATTTATAATCAATAGCCCATCATACATACAATGTTATTACCCAATTCATAGAGGTTGTTGACCCATAATGAATCTCACTCTTTTATGAGTCAAAGTAATGCACACTGTATATACATGTTTGTTATTATATCCAAATTAAGAGCATAAGCATCCATAATAACAGATGTGTTTGTTCTCTTATGTAGTCAGTACAAAGAGAACAACCTCAAGTGGTCCTGTTCAATACACACAAAGTATACTAGTGTAAACCTATAGTCAAGATAGACTAATATCAGATTACACTACAACCTCTCTAGTAGATTGTCCAAGTCCATCTAGGTTGTAAATTATTTATATATTACATAGGAAACTGATAATATGATCTTCTGTGTAACACCACACACCATATTATCTACAATATAGAATATCAGACATTTGTATTAACACTTGCAATAAATACAATATGCAAACATTTTTCCATATGATTCTCATTCAAAATTTAAGGAAATAAGGTTACTACAAAAGTGATGCTTTTAGTATATAACCCTAACAATCTCCCACTTATACTCAAAGTATTGCTTTTCAGTATACTGTTACAAATCTCCCACTTATACTTAAAGCCATGCTGCTACACATCTGACTTCCATTCCCTCAACATGACGATCAAAAGCCTTAGCTGGTAAGCCCTTTGTAAAGGGATCAGCTAGGTTGTCAGCTGATGCTATCTTGATCGCAACAACTTTTTCTTTCTTTACGAAATATCGTATCAGGTGGTACATGCGTTCAATATGTTTACGTGTCATATGGGCTCGTGGTTCCTTCGAGTTTGCAACTGCACCACTATTATCACAATAAAGTATAATAGACTTAGGCAAACTAGGTACCACATCCAAGTCCAACAGAAAGTTTCTGAGCCAAACCGCTTCTTTGGCTGCCTCAGAGGCTGCCACATATTTGGCTTCCATGGTGGAATCAACAATACATTTTTGCTTGATACTTCTCCACACAATGGTTCTACCTCCCAAAGTAAACACATAACCTAAGGTAGATTTTCTGGAATCCCTATCTGACTGAAAATCTAAGTCTGTATACCCCAAGGGAACTAAACTATCTGCCTGGTAAACTAACATATACTCTTTAGTCCTTTTCAGGTACTTCAAAATACGCTTTACGGATGTCCAGTGCTCTTATCCTCGGTTAGACTGATATCTGATGACCATGCCTACGAAAAAGTAGATATCTGGTCTCGTACGTAGCATTGCATACATTAAGCTTCCTACTGCTGAAGCATAAGGAACTGCTTTCATGTTCTCTATCTCTTTAGGTGTCCTCGGACACTGCTCCTTTGATAAAGCAATTCCATGTCTAAAAGGTAAGAAACCTTTCTTAGAATTTTGTATATTAAAACGAGTTAGTACAGTATCGATATAGGAAGCTTGGGATAAGCCCAACATCCTTTTCCTGCGATCTCGTAGAACTTTGATCCTAATGATGTGACCTACTTCTCCCAAGTCCTTCATATCAAACTATTTGGATCCATACCCTTACATCAGATAACACCGTCATATTGTTTCCAATAAGCAAGATGTCATCCACATAAAGTATAAGGAATACCACCATGTTTCTGTCACACTTTTTGTATACACATGATTCATCCTGACATTGATCAAATCCAGAAGATTTTATCACCTGATCAAAACAAATGTTACAAGATCTGGAAGCTTGCTTAAGTCCATAAATAGACTTCTTGAGCTTACAAACAAGATGTTCTTTGCCCTTTTCAATGAATCCGTCTGGTTGCTTCATATAGATGTCTTCCTCAAGACTTCCATTATGGAAAGCTGTCTTGACATCCATTTGCCAAATTTCATAATCGAGATGAGCTACAATAGATAAAAGAATTCGGATAGACTTAAGCATGGCTACTGGAGAAAAGGTTTCCTCATAATCGATACCCTCTCTTTGAGTAAAACCTTTTGCAACAAGCCGAGCTTTAAAGGTTTCAACCTTACCGTCGGATCCTTTTTTCTTTTATAGACCCACTTGCATCCAATGGCTTTTACACCAACGGGTGGTTCTACAAGCTCCCAGACCTGATTGAAATCCATAGATTCTATTTCAGATATTATTGTTTTTTTGCCAAGACTCTACATATTTATCTTGGAGTGCTTCGTTGTAGGTATAGGGATCAAAATCTTGTTCCTCAGGGATGAAATCTGATGACTCTCCCAAGAACATATATCTATCAGGTTGTACCACAACCCTCCAACTACGACGAGGCACTATCGGTTGTGGTATAACATTTGTGACACATTGTGATGTTAATTGTGGTTCATCCTCTTGTGCTGTTGGTACTGAATTACTTAGTGTCTCATCTCTCAGTTCTTCTAGAACAACTCTACTTGTGGTTTTACGGTTCATCACATAGTCTTCTGTAAACCCCCGTTATGATTATTGTTACTTTATTTATTCTCAGTATTTTTTAATTAGCATGAGACAATAATTTTGGATTTTATAAATATTTAAACTAATATATTTTATATCTAGAGGTTTATCATAGGGAATATGTATAGATATATAATGAACTTTGCCTTTGAAGGGAGTTTGTAAAATCAAAATTTTAGAGGGGCTTGGTAAAAGTTTGTTTTTTCAAATTTAAATCCTCCTAGCCGACCCTGTTTAAACCCATGTAGCCGCGTGATGATCCAAATCCAAGCAGGATTGATACTCTAAACTTCTTGATAAACCTTAATAGGATACCAACTCCAAATCCCTCTTATCATTTACAAGCTATATATAGGGAAGCAACCGATTCATATTTTCTCTCTCGAACCCTAAAAATCCTTCCTCTTCCCTGCCGCAAGAAGCAAAGGAGAAGGCTAAGAACAGTTGAGTTGCTGTAAGAACCGACTGAGGTATTTTCCTATATCATAGCACTGTAATTCGATTACCCTCATTGTGTTTGTTTTAATGCCTAAAGGGGAGTTTTAAGGGCCATTCTGTAGTCAGGAAAAGTATCAGCCAATGGTTTGGTTCGGTACATGCGGAGAAAGGGTTTTTCACCTAAATATTAGGGATCAACTAATGTATCTAGGTATTAGTTGGTACCAAGAGTATATGGATACCAAGTCAATACAAGAGTGCACATGGTCACACATACTGTTAGCACAGGGGTTTGTCTTAGAGAGGGAACTGCATCTAGAATCTTCTCACTGTTCACATGTACTCCAGGAACAGATGCTGGATGACCAATACTGTATACAAACTTTTCAACTTCAGTTGGACATTCAGTACTGCTTGTCTTTTCTTTTGGAATCTCTATATCTAGTTCATTAGCATTTAAGGCATCCTCAGATTCAGGCTTATCTTCAAATGTCTCAACCTTTACAAGAACATCACTTTATTGTTAAATATGCAACAAATGAAAGAAACTGAAACAATACTGAGGTCATATTTTATCTGTTGTATAGTCTCACCTTATCATCTGGAGCAGTAATAGTTATCTCAGACTTCCAGTTTGTTTCTGGTTTGTTCTTCTTGTTGGCGTCATTTTCTTCCCCAAACTGTTCATTAGTAGTTACGTCTCCCAGACTAGCAATAATTCGAGCCCTGAATGCTTCCTCTTCAGCTCCATTATTCTTCTCAATATACCCCATTGTCTCATCTACCTCTAGATTGTTGTAGATGGTGCTTGGGAGTCCTTCAAGCTGTTGCACATGTTCGTTTGCATCATTTTGTACATCTGCATATGACTCTTCACTTATCTGTAGTATTTTATTATTTTGTGTGATGGTGCCGTCACTTGTTTCACCACCTTTCTCTAGAATTTTAGGTTCTGTGTTCTTCATTAGTGGGTGATCTGATGTTTCCATTTTGTTAGATTCTTCAACCAATTTGTGGCTAACAGTAGATAAGTCATCCACTATCTTGTATTTACTCTCTTCATGATATGGATCAAAGTATACAAACTCATTACTCATGTTGCTTTCCAAATATACTTTTTGAAATTCTTTGTTAGGACTTGGACAAGGAAATCAGAATTCATTCAATTGATAAGAAATGGAAAATAAGACTAACATAATTAAACTAAAGGGAAGTATCAGTGACCTCTTCGTGTGGAATTGCATCCTCTATTGCATCAGAAACATGAATTGGTTCGTTGTTGCCTCCTTCTAGTTCATTTATGGAATCTTTGAGCAATTCATTTCCATCCATTTGCATGACTTCATCAAGATTTTGTTTCTCGATTCTATCTTCATAAACATTTTTAGTTATGTTGTTTCAATGTATGGGGTATCGAGCACCAATGGTGACATGTGGGATAGGGTCATCTAGGGGATATGAGTTATAATTCAGGAGCCAGTAGGGTACAAATAGAGACTTGTATTGGTAGGTATACAACCAGGTCGGTATGAACAATAGGAAGGAATAGATTAAATATGGAACATGGCACTTAAGATAACGGGGTATTGGTCTACCAGTATACAGAACAAGGACTTCCACCTATATAGAAGCCTGGGTACCTAGGAGTGCCATAAACCCACCCTAAATTTAGAGATTAGCATTTGATAGATGGCACATATGGGCAGGGGGGCTATGATGGTACCTGAGTATTGTGAATTGAGAAGTAGAACAATAGTAAGGTGGATAGAGTATAATGCCTAACAGTATGCTTAAGTAGAAACTTAGTAACAGGGAACACCAAGGACTGGGTATAAGTAAGGAAGGAAAACTATACAAGTATGATAGTGAACCCAACTTTAACCTACAGGCACTAAATCAAGGAGGGGATAGTCAATAGACCAAGAAGACTGTTATTTAAGTAGATTGTTAATCTTTAAATACAATTGTATGCTGACATTGTAATTCATAAAATAGGTCATCTGGACTCGAGCTTAATACTTGACCCGTCTCAATAGCTCAGGACCACAGGCAAGTATACCTTGCCTTTCTTTACAACTTTATTTAAATGCTTATTTTCTTTTATTATCCAGTTGTTGATATGTGTTGCTTCATCATTACACTATTCATGTTCACAATTAGTCTTATAGCCATAATGGACATGTTTCACACTTGTGCTTGATCGAGTCGTATCATAGAACAAATGCGCTATAGTTGAACTGCTATTCCCAATTGGTCATTTTCTCAACCAACGAGTCCACACTAAGGGCGAGGGTTGACTGTTTGCACCTTTGAGTCCACACTAGGGGCGAGGGTGATTGCCTTGAACTAACCTACGAGTCCACACTAGGGGCGAGGATTTGGTTATTTGTTGATCTCGTGTTCACTTATTTTTTTCCAGCAGTTCATTTATGCGTATTTGTTTATTTTCGTGTATCAGTTTTGCTTAGTCTTTTCCTGTTTTATCCTGGATTTTCTTCTTGCATGATAAACTGTTAGAAAGGCTTGTATATTATGTATCTTGCTAGTCCTCTGAGGACCTGATGATATCTTCAGGTTTAGCTGGGTTTGAGCCAGCGCACACGAGCGAGTTTGAGCCAGTTTCAGACCACGGTACTACTACAGTGAAGACAAATTTGATGTTTAGCCTAATTTGCTAATGTTTATTTTATTTCATGTCTTTTACTTTTTTTTCGTATATTGGTAGTGGATTTGTATCCATCGGACGAGACTTGGATTCTTGATAGCTTGAAAACAATTCAATTTATTTTATATTATTATCCAGTTCATTAATCTTAATTGTATCTTTTACTATTCTGTGGATGAGATTTAGTCTGCCATGTTAGTTCTATAGACTCTGTGACTTATATATAATAGACAGCGTTCTACCTCCGATATTGCGGCGTAGGCTGGGCTTGGACAAGCCTCGTATCCGAAAAGCGGGTGTGGGTTGTGACAAGTTTTTATGGTGGCCCATGCAGGTCAACATTAATCACTTCGATTACATCACTGTACCGACGTGAGCCTACAAATAGCACTACTAAAATCTGCTCAATTGGCGACGTAAATTTAGTGACGTTCGAATAACGTCGCTAAATTGTTCATATTAGCGACGTTTAATTAAAACGTCGATAATAGTCGCTACTAGCGACGAAAATAGGGATGTGATAACGACGTATATTAATTACATGAGCTAGTCGTCGTGAAACGTCGCAATGATGTCGCTAATAGCGACTAATTTAGCGACGGTAGTATGAACATCGCTAAATTCTAATTATATTCCCTCAAACGATTCATTTTCCTCCATTTTACTCTCTTACTCTCTCTTCTCCCCCTTCTGGCACTCTCACTCTTTCCGGCGACTCTCCTCCCTCTCTGGTACATGACTCTCCCCTCCCTCTCTTTATCTCTATTTTGGTTGTTGGTGGTTGGAGGTGCGTGTGGCTCGGAGGGAGGGGCAGGGGAGATGCGGGTGGTTGGGGTGTGAGTGGGGGGTGGGGCAGGGGGTGAGGGCGGCTGTGGGAGGGGAGCTAGGGTTAGGGTTCGGGTTAGGGGTAGGTATGTACGGGTGAGGGGAGGGGAGCAGTGGGGGCGGGGACGGCTGGAGGAAGAGAGCAGAAGGGTGGGGGAGGCTGGGGGAGGGGAGCAGGGGGGTGGGGGCGGCTGGGGAAGAGGAGCAGGGGGGTAGGGGCGGCTGGGGGAGGGGAGCAGTAGGGATGGGGGCGGCTGGGGTAGGGGAACAGTAGGGATGTGGGCGGCTGGGGGAGGGGAGCAGAGGGGATAGGGACGGCTAGGGTAGCGGAGCAGTAGGGGTAGGGGCGGCTGGGAGAGGGGAGCAGGGGGGTAGGGGCGGCTGGGGAAAAGGAGCAGTGGGGGTGGGGGCGGCTGGGGGAGGGGAGCAGGGGGGAGGGGAGGGTTATGGTTCGTGTTAGGGGTGGGGGTGAGGAGGAAGGGGGTGGCTGTGGGGAGGGGAGGGTTAGGGTTAGGGTTCGGATTAGGGTTAGGAGTGGTGAAGGGGGGGAGGGGAGCAGGGGGTGGGGGACTTGGTCAGGGGCACCGATAATGCCGAAAAATCTGATAATTTAGTAATAATTATTTGTTTTCTGACACCGAAAAATGTGTTACTCCGATTCGAAAGCAACGATAGTGCCGATATTGTAACAAGTAGTTTTGTTGGTTGGTGTCACGACCCGCACCCACTGTGAGGGTACGAGAACGTAACAACGCCCAGCCTACGCCGCAGTATCGGCGGTAGAACGCTGTCCTAGGTCTCATGCATCTAACAGTGTAAGGCTAAGCAGTTTATACTCCCCGAATGGGGGTAACATAGTAGAATGTAAACTCAATCACATCTAAGGTAGAGCATAATGGAAGATAGATAAAACATAAAATTCAAAAGAGATACAGCAGATAGAAGTCTAAGTGTCTAAGATACATAAACCCAGAAATACATCTCAAAGCTCAAATACAGTAATCCATAAATACCACTCAAGACAACTGAAAATAAACTATGAGCAAAACCCTAGCTATCTATACAACCTCTACTGTGTCTCCTCTAGGCTAGCAGGCAACCTCCAGGCTATCTGTAAAATTTATCAACAGGTCCAGTCAGGACAGGAGCGAGCACAGTACATCTCAACAAATCATAGCAGGTTAGAAAATATAATCATGCAGTAAAGTAAGGTACATGATCTGAAAGAAATACAGTATGTAAACAGAGAAAGAGAACTGTAATAGAAATATCTACTATAAGTAGAGAACTGACAGTGGCTAGTGAGTCAGAGTACAATATAAACATGTGAATGGCATAGGAGATTCTGGGAACTATACTATGGAGTGATTCTGGGAACTATACTACTTGGATATTATTCACATGTCTACTTCTACTCCCCTGTACCCCCAATCAATACACAAGGATCCAACCAGGTTATGTTATGATTCCATGCAAAGGCCCACATGGGGCGATACATGGATGGCCCATAAATGGGTGATTCTGGGAATGCCTATAAATGGGTAATTCTGGGAATGCCCATAAATTGGATGATTCACGAAATGCCCATAAATGGGTGATTCTAGGAATGTCCATAAATGGGATGATTCAGGGAAGACTCTGTGATCATGAGAGTACATGTCACAAGTGATCGATGAATCGTGAAGCATAGTGATACACCATGTAAGTGAAACGCACAGAATATGTAGTATACAATGCTCTCTGAGGGAATAACATCTCAAGAAGGGATCCATATAGTACTAATCCGTGTTACCAACATGACAACATCAAGTAAAGTAATCTAAAGCAGAAAAATAATTCTAAGCTGGATATGAAATGATCAGAGAATGTACTCGCCTGCTATCTGAATGTCCAAAGGAAATGTACTGTCCGAGGAGAGGTATCTGGTTCCTATTTAGAACAGCACAAGTCACAACAAGTCCAAAATGGTAAAATAAAGCTCTATTATGCATTCTACATGATTCTAGGTCATTCTAGGTCAAAGTCAACTCTTGGTCAACTCTGGTCAACTGTACTAGTCAAACTAGGTTAACTAGGCCGTACTAGGTCTAAACCTAGACTAACAAGTCTTATTATGCCTAACCAAGCCTAGACTAACACTCACATAAAATCATAAAGCTACACAAGTTATCAAACACACATTACATATATATTCATATATATTTTTATTACAAGCAAGATGCATAAAGACAAGGAGTGAGTGATACATGAATGTGGATATGGCAATGTGTACATAGCAGTATAATGTGTTCAAGTGTGAGGGGGTTATGTTAGAAGGATAACATTTAGCAAGGGTTCATTGTGTCACTTAGAAGAAATAACATGTAAAGCATAGGTTTAGCATGTGTGTGTGTGGGTGTTAATCATAACAAAAGGGTTTATTTATACATCAAAGGGTTTACTCATAACAGTAAGTAGGTTTTATGTGTATTCATGCTTGGGGTTACTGTCAACATGTAGAAGGGGATTTTAACATATGAACATGGTGCTAAGTGCTAATATGGCATCATACATTCCTATCATGTTGGCATTCATATATAGCATACATTCATACTTGATTATGTTACTTACTTACATATGGATACTTGCATACATGTTTCAATACCTTGTATTACCCACAGGCTTGCATTTCATCCATTCATTCGTGCATTGCATTGCATTCATTCATTCATTCATGCACCTATATATACATATTTGAATACATTATATACTTTCATACATTATATCATTTATGCATACTCTATATTATATTACATTCTCTTAACACACACACATATATATATATATACACACATGCATACATACATATTTGTACATACAAGGATACACAAAATGTATATGTTGTATAGTAATCTTCTACTTAAAATCAATACTGTACAAATTAAGCATTCATTAAATTCTAGGATTAATGTATGTTATATATCTTTGTGTTAGCCTTCCGAAACTTTAAACGGATCGCATTTTCGTGTCCGGAAGCTCCCGGAATCGCAAAAACACCGAAACGCGTTCGTCTTTCGTACAGCTGACACTCAAATAATTTTACAGAAAGTTTCAGAACGAATTTGGCTTATTAAAACATATATTTGGAAAGCTAACTTCGATACGGTTCTTTTAAAAAAAAGGGAGATAAATCGGAGTTTTAAGCTAAAAGTTATGACATTTCTAAGTTGCTATTGCTACTAAAAACGTGGATAAATATTATGACGAATTTAGGTAGTTTGAGACAAAAGAAACACAAGTATATAACATAATATATCAAGAACTCACTCTCTACACTAATATATATATATGAGACACTATAGAACACATCTCCAATACAAAAATATGAGATTAAACATATAATAATTTATTCATACATAACAACAACACATAGTGTGTCCAAATTTGGGGTTTTCCCACATGGACACAACCACAACACAAAGGACACTCCTATGACCTCCAAATGGACACGAAATGGACACAAATAGAGATACAACCATGGGGGTCATTTCTATGGGTTCAAAATATTCCTATATGCATGTAGGGATGGATTAGAGGGGAGATTATACCTTCCGGAAGAGAGATTCAAAGGAAAATCCTTCCGACACGACACCGAAACGTAGAGATTCTAAAAGGACACGAACGAGCTCCGAATCCTCCTAAACTTGGCTAGCACCCTCTAACCATAGAGTAGAGGAGAAATAAAAAAGATTTGGTGGAAGAAGGGGTTGATTTGGAGATAAAATCAATGGAGGTTCATCTCTAAATTAATTTGGGGAAGAACAAGAGAGAGAAAGTGGATGAAAACAAATGAATGAAGGATTGACTCACTCCTTATCCCCCCATAGGTGGCTGCCCAAAAATGGTGAGGTGTCCCCTATTTGAATGTCCAAAATACCCTCCACTAATCTATTTGATTTAAATTAGGAATGGGTTAAAGGTTGAGGTCAATTTAGTCTAGTTTTAAGTCTCTAATTAAACTAAACCTATCCATAAATAATTAGTCTAACTAGTAACTAAAATTAATATCATGTGGACTAAAATTAATATCATGTGGGCCATGCCTAACTAGGTGTGGGTCCCACTAGAGTCAAACTAACCCCCCCCACCCCCCCGCGGGTCCCCGTTTCAAGTCGGATTGAGTTGTAATTCGAACCCGACTCAAATAACCCCAAAACAATATCATAAATAATAAAATAAATTTCAACCCCAAAATAATATTATAAATAATAAAATAAAATTTAAAAATATTTAAAAATGTAAAATAACAAAAATACCCCTATTTCTGAAAACTGGGGGTGACAAATCTTTCCACCTTAAAAAAATTTTGTCCTCGAAATTAAAACAAAGCAATCACAGGAAACACATGCAGAAAACAATCTCATTCAAATACTTTTCAAAAAATTCAGAAATAAAAAAAATCTCTTTGAGGCACATCAAACATTTGTAAATAAAAACTGATACGTGTCCGATACGGACACAAAATCATCACAAAATCACACCTATCAATGGTCAAAATCAACAATCACCAACGCAATAAATATCAAAATAATTCAAAGAGGTCAAATGCAAAATATCCTTAGGCCAGAAATGACATTAAAATATCCTAATCACATGGTTAGGCTCCAGGTCAAACAGCCTATAGGGTTTCACTAGCAAAATATCAAAATCACAAGTCATGACTTTAAATAGTTTTAAAATAATTTAAAAATTACCAAAAAATATATCATGATTTAAATGTCAAATCAATAAATGATTAAAATTACAAAATTTCAAAATTACCCTCATTTTAGAAAACTGGGTGTTACAAGTCTACCCACCTTAGAAAAATTTTGTCCTCGAAATTAAAATGTTCATACTCCCTCTAGGTCAAACCCCCACAATCAAGTCCTAGAACTTAAACAAATCATACCATCAAAAAGGACGGCATACAGGGTCATGGCATACGATGGTAGTAAAAATCTCATCTAGGTATACTAGTCATGCTAACCGAAATGGTCATAGGGTATCAAAACACACAAGCAATCTAGGGTGCTAAACTAGAAAAGTTACAGAAATAACAAATCATCAAAACTGTAAGACAGTCTACCATCCTACATGAAAACTGGTACTCATCAAAAAAATAAAATAAAGATAACCACCAATTATCTATTAAGGGATACTATTCAAGAAAATTAAAATCAAAGTTAAAGAATGAAAGTCAATTGCATAGAATCCAATCACAATATGTATATATAGAGAGTGTGTTAGAGAGGGAAAAGCTAGCATTATGTAAATGTTATGTGGTTCGTGTGTGTATGGGTGTATATGGACATGTTCATATGGTTAGATAGTAGGCATGTGTATAGGAGGATTTGGATTTCAAGACAACAGCTATCAAGTTATACTACTCATGGCATATTGGTTAAACAATCTACAATACACAACCCATTTGCTAATAACATGCATGGCTAACCATATATATATATATATATATATATATATATATATATATATATATATATATATATATATATATATATATATATATAGGTAGAGATTTAGTTATGTATCTATATACAATATAACATGTATGCATAAACTCTGTATATATCTATACAGGTATATGAACATAACATAGAGAGGGAAGGTTAGGTTTACATGGCAGTGTATACTAAGTTAGGGTGTGTGTGTCATTGTACAGGGTATAGCTTAGTATTGAAATGTTAAACCCAGTTTTAGTTCAGCATTTACATAAAAAAAATCTGAAAATAAGCTAACATTTAAACCAGGGTAATATTAACATAATGCAGTTTTAGATTTTTAGGGATTTGAAATATCACAACTAACTCAATGCTCCCAACACATCCTAACATGATGGAGATAAAACCCTAACATACTATCCATACATTTATCTATGCACACAGTTCAATATTACATATTAAATCTGAAATTGAACTAAACATTAGAAATTAATGTAAAAAAATGTCAACATGTATCAGTTTTAGGATTTTAGAAAAATTCGAACATCAACCAACCCAATGTTTATCACAACCTAACATGTAAGAATATGAAACCTAAATTTATATCCCTACTTACCACAATGTATATAGCTCAAAATATTACATTTGAAAAAAAAACAGCAAATTGAACTAAACATTTGGAATCCAGTATTAAGGGTTAATGTGCACACAGTCTCAGATTAGACAAATTCAAACACAAAACTCAACCAATTTTTTTTGAATTGAAATCCTATGTATAACATACATGTGCAGTGATGTAAACATAACTAATAACATGAAACTTATATTTAAATTACGAGTTTAAGCTGAAAAAAGCAGAAAACTAGAAATATTGGGGTTTTGACAATTTAAACATCAACAACATATTAATATGTATTTAGATATATGGGGAAATCAAGTGAAGCATGCATACGTGTCAGGCAAAGAGTCTGTGTCCACTATATATTCTCATATCCCAATATAAAAATCAAATTCTATATCAAAAGCAAAATTTAGATTCCTGCCAAGATTGCAAAGTAGGTGATTAGTGTAATCAAAACAGTTTTATTATTATTATTATTATTATTATTATTATTATTATTTAATACAAGAATAATAGCAAGAAAGAAATAACGATAAAATCTGTTTGCTTATTTGTTTAAAAGAAGGAACCCTTTTGAAACCCAGAGCTAAACTATCAAATCCAGGATAATGTCTAGTAAAAATTATCGATTCATTGTATTATGAAGAAACCCATAGCAAAAAGTTACCCAAGGTTTATAAAAATAGCTAAAGCTACTCCTAAGTTAAATAATGAGAAGCAAAATAAAATAAAACAATTAATAATTTTTTTTGAAGGACTGAAACAAAAGTAGAGAAAATATGTTCGAAAACATTTAAGGTACAATCTGATAATCATATGCGTCTGTCCAAAATCATGGTACTCTAAATCCTAGTCATACTAGTAAGCAAGGCTACGATAATCACAGTGTCCTCGACTTAGGCACATACCTCTAGAATTATGGTATTTAATATTTTCGTGATGCCGCTAGCTTGGCTGCGAAAACCTTAAATTCCCACACCCGAGAAATATATCCAACTCAGACTATATATCCTCACCATGCTGGCTAATGTAGAAGACTAGATTCCATAACTTAGATGACCTAGCCCATATAATTTTATCTTGACAAAATTTAATTTAAATCAACAATGGATACCCAAAAATTAAATTTATCAACGAACATCAAGATTCAAAAATGAACAAAAATCCATTAAATCACATAAATACAAACTCAAATTCAACCATAATCCATCAAAATCAAATTCAACAACAGAAAGTAAAGATAAATCAAATCAAGGGAAGAAGAGTTTTCAAATCGAAGTTAAAATAAGATTCTCAAGGGTCGTCCCAGAAATCTCTCAAGGGATCCTAACTGTGATTGAGTACCTTCAAAAATATATCCTAATCCTACTGCAGGCTGTAGTGGTACTCTAGTTCGAATACCACTACCCAAACTCGACCTGCATGGGCCACCACTAAAAACGTGTCACAACCCGCACTCACTCTGAGGGTACGAGAACGTAATAACGCCCAGCCTACGTCGCAGTATCGGCGGTAGAACGCTATCATAGGTCTCATGCATCTAACAGTATAAGGCTAAGCAGTTTATACTCCCCGAATGGGGGTGACATAGTAGAATGTAAACTCAATCACATCTAAGGTTGAGCATAATGGAAGATAGATAAAATATGAATTCCAAAAGAGATACAGCAGATAGAAGTCTAAGTGTCTAAGATACATAAACCCAGAAATACATCTCAAAGCTCAAATACAGTAATCCATAAATACCACTCAAGACAACTAAAAATAAACTATGAGCAAAACCTAGCTATCTATACAACCTCTACTGTGTCTCCTCTAGGCTAGCAGACAACCTCCAGGCTATCTGTAAAATTTATCAACAGGTCCAGTCAGGACAGGAGCGAGCACAGTATATCTCAACAAATCATAGCAGGTTAGAAAATATAATCATGCAGTAAAGTAAGGTACATGATCTGAAAGAAATACAGTATGTAAACAAAGAGAGAGAACTGTAATAGAAATATCTACTATAAGTAGAGAAGTAACAGTGGCTAGTGAGTAAGAGTACAATATAAACATGTGAATGACATAGGAGATTCTGGGAACTATACTATGGAGTGATTCTGGGAACTACACTACTTGGATATTATTCACATGTCTACTTCTACTCACCCGTACCCCGAATCAATACACAAGGATCCAACCAGATTATGTTATGATTCCATGCAAAGGCCCACAAGGGGTGATACATGGATGGCCCATAAATGGGTGATTCTGGAAATGCCCTTAAATGGATAATTCTAGAAATGCCCATAAATAGGGTGATTCAGGGAATGCCCATAAATGGGTGATTCTAGGAATGGCCATAAATGGGGTGATTCAGGGAAGACTCTGTGATCATGAGAGTACATGTCACAAGTGATCGATGAATCGTGAAGCATAGTGATACACCATGTAAGTGAAACGCACAGAACATGTAGTATACGATGCTCTCTGAGGGGATAACATGTCAAGAAGGGATCCATATAGTACTAATCCTGTTACCAACATGATAGCATCAAGTAAAGTAATCTAAAGCAGAAAAATAATTCTAAACAGGATATGAAATGATCATAGAATGTACTCGCCTGCTATTTAAATGTCCAAAGGAAATGTACTATCCGAGAAGAGGTGTCTGGCTCCTATTTAGAACAGCACAAGTCACAACAAGTCCAAAATGGTAAAATAAAGCTCTACTATGCATTCTACATGATTCTAGGTCATTCTAGGTCAAAGTCAACTCTTGGTCAACTCTGGTCAACTGTACTAGTCAAACTAGGTTAACTAGGTAGTACTAGGTCTAAACCTAGACTAACAAGTCTCATTATGCCTAACCAAGTCTAGACTTACACTCACACAAAATCACAAAGCTACACAAGTTATCAAACACACATTACATATATATTTTTATTACAAGCAAGGTGCACAAAGACAAGGAGTGAGTGATACATGAATGTGGATATGGCAATGTGTACATAGCAGTACAATGTGTTCAAGTGTGAGGGGGTTATGTTAGAAGGATAACATTTAGCAAGGGTTCATTATGTCACATAGAAGAAATAATATGTAAAGTATAGGTTTAGCATGTGTGTGTGTGGGTGTTAATCATAACAAAAGGATTTATTTATATATTATAGGATTTACTCATAACATTAAGTAGGTTTTATGTGTATTCATGCTTGGGGTTACTGTCAACATGTAGAAGGGGGTTTTAACATATGAACATGGTGCTAAGTGCTAATATGGCATCATACATTCTTATCATGTTGGCATTCATATATAGCATACATTCATACTTGATTACGTTACTTACTTACATATAGATACTTGCATATATATTTTAATACCTTGCATTACCCACATGCTTGCATTTCATTCATTCATTCATGCATTGCATTCATTCATTCATGCACCTATACATACATATTTGAATACATTATATACTTTCATACATTATATCATTTATGCATACTCTATATTATATTATATTCTCTTAACACATACACATATATATATATATACACATGCATACATACATATTTGTACATACAAGGATACACAAAATGCATATATCATATAGTAATCTTCTACTTAAAATCAATACTGTATAAATTAAGCATTCATTAAATTCTAGGATTAAAATATGTTATATATCTTTGTGTTAGCTTTCCGAAACTCTAAATGGATCACATTTTCGTGTTCGGAAGCTCCCGAAATCGCAAAAACACCAAAACGCGTTTGTCTTTCGTACAACTGACACTCAAATAATTTTACAGAAAGTTTTAGAACGAATTTGGCTTATTAAAATATATATTTGGAAAGCTAACTTCGATATGGTTCTTTTAAAAAAACGAAAGATAAATCAGAGTTTTAAGCTAAAAGTTATGACATTTCTAAGTTGCTATTGCTACTAAAAACGTGGATAAATATTATGACGAATTTAGGTAGTTTGAGACAAAAGAATCACAAGTATATAACATAATATATCAAGAACTCACTCTCTACACTAATATATATATATATATGAGACACTATAGAACACATCTCCAATATAAAAATATGATATTAAACATGTAATAATTCATTCATACATAACAACAACACATAGTGTGTCCAAATTTGGAATTTTCCCACATGGACACAACCACAACACAAAGGACACTCATATGACCTCCAAATGGACACAAAATGGACACAAATGGAGATACAACCATGGGGGTCATTTCTATGGGTTCAAAATATTTCTATATGTATGTAGGGATGGATTAGAGGAGAGATTATACCTTTTGGAAGAGAGATTCAAAGGAAAATCCTTCCGACACGACACCGACATGTAGAGATTCTAAAAGGACACGAACGAGCTTCAAATCCTCCCAAACTTGGCTAGCACCCTCTAACCATGGAGTAGAGGAGAAATGAAGAAGATTTGGTGGAAGAAGGGGTTGATTTGGAGATGAAACCAATGGAGGTTCATCTCTAAATTAATTTGGGGAAGAACAAGAAAGAGAAAGTGGATGAAAACAAATGAATGAAGGAGTGACTCACTCCTTATCCCCCCATAGGTGGCTGCCCAAAAATGGTGAGGTGTCCCCTATTTGAATGTCCAAAATGCCTTCCACTAATCTATTTGATTTAAATTAGGAATGGGTTAAAGGTTGAGGTCAATTTAGTCTAGTTTTAAGTCTCTAATTAAACTAAACCTATCCATAAATAATTAGTCTAACTACTAACTAAAATTAATATCATATGGACTAAAATTAATATCATGTGGGCCATGCCTTACTAGTGTGTGGGTCCCACTAGAGTCAAAGTACCCCTCCGGGTCCCCGTTTCAAGTCGAATTGAGTTGAAATTCGAATCCGACTCAAATAACCCCAAAACAATATCATAAATAATAAAATAAATTTCAACCCCAAAATAATATTATAAATAATAAAATAAATTTTAAAAATATTCAAAAATATAAAATGATAAAAATACCCCCATTTCTGAAAACTGGGGGTGACAGTTGGTTAATTGGTAACATGGTGATCGGAACATATAGTCCCTGCAGCCATTCGACTGACGAGGCAGAAACTATGTAGCCGTAGATAAAGTTGACTATCCTTCGACCCTCATCCTTTGGCAATGATGATACGACAACCTATCACTATATCTTTTAGTAGTAGATAATGTCTTAGTATTACATTATGTGGGTTCATCTTGATTCGGTTATATCCTTCAGATACTAGATTCGATAAGAACATATACTACACCATATGTACAGAACATAGATGATTCACACTAATGTATGCTAGAATAAATTTTGGGTTGTGTTCTGAGCCATCCGTTCTCACACTTAAAACATATATGAATTAGTACTGTGTATTAACCTTTGTTTTTGTATTTTCGATGAACCTAGGGATTGGATTCTGTATTTTGTATTTTGGATTATATATTTTGGCTCCAGCTCCAGCTCCGTTTGTATTAATCTATGGTACGACATGGTGATCAGGACATAGTCCCTGCAGCCATTCGACTGGTGAGGCAGAAACTATGTAGCCATAGATAAAGTTGACTGTCCTCCGACCCTCATCCCTCGGCAATGATGATATGATAACCTATCACTATATCTTATATAGTAGTAGATGATGTCTTTGTATTACATTATGTGAGTTCATCTTGATTCTGTTACATTCTTCAGATACTAGATACGATAAGAACATATACTACACCATATGTACAGAACATAGATGATTCATACTAATGTATGCTAGAATGAATTTTGGGTTGTGTTCTGAGCCATTCGTTCTCACACTTGCAAAAAATCGAATATTCTGTATTTTATCTGTTAATGTACTCAAACGAGATGATGGTTCCTTTAGTTAGCTTGCTTATGTCATAATTATATTATTTGTGAATATCGATCTTACCAGATGGCACCTATGACCCAAGGAGCGGCACGTCGTTTGAGGGAAATACTAAATGCTGAGGTGGTTCCTACTAATATGAAGGAGGAAGTGGCATCGGTAGCTAGTGAGACCGGGAGTTCTATTCATCCAGCACCTGTAATGGACTATATCTCTCCTGTCACCGTCGATCCCACTTATTCGAGGTGGTTGCCTGATCGTATCACTGAGCGTTTGTGTGAGATGCGTGGTTCTCATTAGCTATTAGTACTTATTTGTATTGGACTATTTGTATTGGGTTGTTTTTGTATTAGACTATTTGTATTGGACTATATATATGAATTAGTACTGTGTCAATTATTGGATTGTATTGGACTACGACATGGTGATCAGGACATAGTCCCTACAGCCATTCGACTGGCGAGGCAGAAATTATGTAGCCGTAGATAAAGTTGACTGTCCTTCGACCATCATCCCTCAATAATGATGATATGACAACCTATCACTATATCTTATATAGTAGTAGATGATGTCTTAGTATTACATTATGTGAGTTCATCTTGATTCTGTTACATTCTTCAGATACTAGATACGATAAGAACATATTCTACTACATATGTACAGAACATAGATGATTTACACTAATGTATGCTTGAATGAATTTTGGGTTGTGTTCTGAGCCATTCGTCCCCATACTTGGCAATTAAGCATGTGAAATATATCGTTGAAGAATATAAAATTTGTGGTCGTTACTGCAGAAAGTGCAGACTGACATGAACTGACGCACGAAAAGGAGGAGATCAAAGCTGTAACAAGTAAAGTTGTGTTTTGGATGTTCTACTCCTGTAAGCTCTTTATTATCAAAGCAAGATATATGAATACAGAACAAGTATCAAGTTTATAACTCTTGTAAGCTCTATACTTGAGTTACAAACTCGATACTTGTTCTGTATTCTTTAATTATAGCTTGCTTTGTGAACAAAGAGTTTACAAGAGTTCTTTTTCCAAAGCACAACTTTACTTGTTCCAGCTTAGAGCTTCTCATTTTCGTACGTTAGTTCATGTCGGTCTTCAATTTCTGCAGTAACTTCCTCCAATTAACCTCCCTCCCTTGGCAATGATGATACGACAACCTATCTTAATTTTGTTATTATAGTAGATGATGTCGTAGTATTACATTATGTGGGTTCATCTTGATTCTGTTATATCATTCAGATACTAGATTCGATAAGAACATATACTACACCATATGTACAGAACAGGATGATTCACACTAATGTATACTAGAATGAATTTTGGGTTGTGTTCTGAGCCATCCGTTCTCACACTTAAAACACATATGAATTAGTACTGTGTGTCAA
Organism: Iris pallida; assembly: GCA_029216955.1. Classification (NCBI taxonomy): domain Eukaryota; kingdom Viridiplantae; phylum Streptophyta; class Magnoliopsida; order Asparagales; family Iridaceae; genus Iris; species Iris pallida. The sequence goes on along the minus strand of JANAVB010034418.1, from coordinate 13,470,325 downwards.
TCTTTGTTTTTGTATTTTCGGTGAACCTAGGGATTGGATTCTGTATTTTGTATTTTGGATTCTGTATTTTGGCTCCAGCTCTAGCTCCATTTGCATTAATCTACGGTACGACATGGTGATCAGGACATAGTCCCTGCAGCCATTCGATTGGCGAGGCAGAAACTATGTAGCCGTAGATAAAGTTGATTGTCCTTCGACCCTCATCCCTCGGCAATGATGTTATGACAACCTATCACTATATCTTATATAGTAGTAGATGATGTCTTAGTATTACATTATGTGGGTTCATCTTGATTCTGTTATATCCTTCAGATACTAGATTCGATAAGAGTGAGAGCGCCGGAGGGGGGAGGAGAGAGAGTAAGAGAGTAAAATGGGGGGAAATGAATTGGTGGGAGAATATAATTAGAATTTAGCGATGTTCATACTAATGTCGCTAAATTAGTCGCTATTAGCGACGTCATAGCGACGTTCCGTAACGACTAGCTCATGTAACTATGTAGCCGTAGATGAAGTTGACTGTCCTCCGACCCTCATCCCTCGGCAATGATGATATGACAACCTATCACTATATCTTATATAGTAGTAGATGATGTATTAGTATTACATTATGTGGGTTCATCTTGATTCTGTTATATCCTTCAGATACTAGATTCGATAAGAACATATACTACACCATATGTGCAGAACATAGATGATTCACACTAATGTATGCTAGAATGAATTTTGGGTTGTATTCTGAGCTATCCATTCTCACACTTAAAATACATATGAATTAGTACTGTGTGTCAATCTTTGTTTTTGTATTTTCGGCAAACCCAGGGATTGGATTCTGTATTTTGTATTTTGGATTCTGTATTTTAGCTCCAGCTCCAGCTTCATTTGCATTAATCTATGGTATGACATGGTGATTAGGACATAGTTCCTGCAGCCATTCGATTGGCGAGGCAGAAACTATGTAGCCGTAGATAAAATTGACTGTCCTTCGACCCTCATCCCTCGGCAATGATGATATGACAACCTATCACTATATCTTATATAGTAGTAGATGATGTCTTAGTATTACATTATGTGGGTTCATCTTGATTCTGTTATATCCTTCAGATACTAGATTCGATAAGAACATATACTACACCATATGTACAGAACATAGATGATTCACACTAATGTATGCTAGAATAAATTTTGGGTTGTGTTCTGAGCCATCCGTTCTCACACTTGGCAAAAAATTAAATTTTTTGTATTTTATCTTCTTTCGAAAATGTACTCAAACGAAATGGCACCCGTTCTCACAGATGGCACCTAAGACCCGAGGATTTCACTTGAGGGAGGCACAGATGGCTGTGAAAGAGCAGGTGGCACCAGAGGGCAGTTCTACCGAGAGAGCTGCTCCAGAAGTAATTTCTAAAGCCGAGGGAGCTGTGAAATAGGAGGTGGCACCACAGGGCAGTTCCACCGGGAGTTCCAGTCATCCATCTCCTCTGGATATTAATCTGGCTGCCGCGGATCCTACTTATGCGCGCTGGCTGAGGGAGTTCTATCTGCCCCAGCATAGACGACAATAGATACATATATTGACTCGATTTGTTTTGATGGATATATATCCTCTGGATATTGTGATGGATATTTGTTTTGATGGATATATCTCCTTTGGATATTGTGATGGATATTTGTTTTTTGGTGTGTGAAGTATATTGGTTTATGTTATATGTGATGCATATTGTGATGTATATTTACTTGTGTGATGTGTGATGCATATTGTGATATTTCGAGAGGCTTGAGGAGACGACTAATTATTTTTGGTCTATTCTGGATTGTATTGTGCGTGCCGGTATTGAATGTTCCACCGAAGGGGTCGGCGAACCCAGGGATTAGTTTCTATATTTTGGATTGGATTGGATTCTATATTTTGGATTGTACATTTTTATTCTGGATTCATTTTTTTAAATATTTTTTCAATTTAGCGACGTTTATATTCGTCGCTAACTGTTAGCGACGAATATAAATGTCGCAAAAAAGTTGCTAAATTGTTGACGTGGCAAACAATCTGATGCTACCACATCGTCACAAAGATGTCGCTAATGTATCGCTAATCGGCGACCACAAGAAAACTTCGCAAATAACGTCGCTATTTAGCAACGTTATGAGCGTCGCTAACTAACGTCGCCATAGCGACATTTTGCGACATTTTCTCGATTAGCGACACGCTTTTTTCTGTCGTTTATTAAACGTCGCTAATTTAGTTTAGCGACGCTTTGGCTGAGATTAGCGACGTTTTGGAACGTCGCTAATCTGACAAATTTTTGTAGTGCAAGATTAGACTCTTAGGATCTCATCCACATGTCTTGAACTCATTATTAATCTCTATCCTTGATTTTTATTGAAACCTTGACTGACATCCTGCTTGAAATTCTTCAGCGGCTAAATGTGTTCTTTTGTTGCAGTAAATGGATTCTTAATATAGGAACAACGCTTCTTTGAGCACCATACCGACTGCAGGAGGATTCTTCACCTATATGACCCCGCCGACGCAGGGAGGCCAGCTTACTCATCAGGGCGACCCGGCTCAACCGTAATACTCGAGATTCCGCAGAGACGACATTCCACCACCTGTACAAGTTCTGCATCCAGCACATGTTCTCCATCCAGCATATGTTCCATATTCAGCACCTACCATGCACCCTGCACTAGTGATGTATCCAACTCCCACCATGCATCCAGTTCTAGCGGCGTATCCAGCACCTGTCGTATACCCAGCACATATTCTGCCTCCGCCGCCTGTACTGGATAACGCTGCTCTCCTTGAAATCTTCCAACAGCTCATAACTTCCCAGACGGAGCAGGCCAACACCTTTTGTGACACCTTGAGAGATGCTCTCCAGACTAGAGATGCTCCATGACCGCGCCCTGGAACTTCCAAGAATTTTATGGACCTCAGGCCCAAGGAATTCAAAGGGACGGAAGGGATTCTTTACGCGGATGAGTGGTTAGAGAACGTGGATCAGATTCATCGGATGACTTGAGTTCCTAAAGACCTGAAGATTGGGTCCGCTAGCATGCATCTTTACAACATTGCCTGCATGTGGTATAGAGATGAGCCTCGATTCACCGTACCAGATGTGACTTGGGAAGAGTTCAAGGAGCTGTTCAAGACAAAGTTCTATCCTGAAGCAGCCCACGAAGAGTTGGAGAACGAGCTCGAGATCCTGGAACAGGGCAACCTCCCTATCGACGAGTACACCGCAAAGTTCTCTGGCCTCAGTCGCTTCGCAGATGCCTTGACCCCTGCAGCCAAAGCCAAGAAATTCAAAAAAGGCCTTTCACATGAAATCCGTATAGCCATCGCCACCAACCAGGCCACAACCTACAAGAAATTCTTGAAGGTCGTACGTGCAGTAGAGAAAGAATTGAAGCGTAAGTAAAAGAGAGACAGAGACACACATGGAGGAGGCAGCAGCCAATTAGGATCGGCGAAGCGATCCAATGCCCCAAAGAAGACCGCAGTACAGTAGTACCCTCAGCAGGCACGAGCAATCTCACACCAACTCTAAGACATCCCCATCTGCCAGTATTGCATGAAGAGAGGCCATGTACAAGAAAATTGTCGTGGTTGGTTAGTTTGTGTTGGACTTGTGGTTCCAACCAGCACATATCTCGATTTTGTCCGAAGAGAAATGCGACTGCCCTACCACTACCAATCACACCAGGAAGAGCTGACGGTAATTCATAACGGTAGTATTATCAATAGTTCTATATTAGACTTGGAATAGTAAATACTTGAAATACTTCATAGCAATATGCTGGACTATTCACGCTAGTAGATCTTAGCCTTATTGAATTTCGAGGACGAAATTATTTTATGGCGGGTAGGATGTAAACCCCCGTTCTGATTATTGTTATTTTATTTATTCTCAGTATTTTTTAATTGGCATGAAATAATAATTTTGGATTTTATAAATATTTAAACTAATATATTTTATATCTAGAGGTTTATCATAGGGAATATGTATAGATATATAATGAACTTGTCCTTTGAAGGGAGTTTGTAAAATCAGAATTTTAGAGGGGCTTGGTAAAAGTTTGTTTTTTTTTTTAAATTTAAATCCTCTTAGCCGACCCTGTTTAAATCCTTGTAGCCGCATGATGATCCGAATCCAAGCAGGATTGATACTCTAAACTTCTTGATAAACCTTAATAGGATACCAACTCCAAATCCCTCTTATCATGTACAAGCTATATATAGGGAAGCAACCGATTCATATTTTCGCTCTCGAACCCTAGAAATCCCTCCTCTTCCCTGCCGTAAGAAGCAAAGGAGAAGGCTAAGAGCAGTTGAGTTGCTGCAAGAACCGACTAAGGTATTTTCTTATATCACAGCACTGTAATTCGAGTACCCTCGTTGTGTTTGTTTTAATGCATAAAGGGGAGTTTTAAGGGCTTTTCTGTAGTTAAGAAAAGTATCAGCCAATGGTTTGGTTTGGTACATAAGGAGGAAGGGTTTTTCACCTAAATATCAGGGATCAACTAATGTATCTAGGTATTAGTTGGTACCAAGAGTATATGGATACCAAGACAATACAAGAGTGCACATGGTCACACATACTGTTAGCACAGGGGTTTGTCTTAGAGAGGGAACCGCATCTAGAATCTTCTCACTGTTCATATGTACTCCAGGAACAGATGCTGGATAACCAATACTGCACACAAACTTTTCAACTTTAGTTGGACATTCAGTACAGCTTGTCTTTTCTTCTGGAATCTCTATATCTAGTTCATTAGTGTTTGCCATTAAAATCTTTTGATTAAAAATTTTAATTACAAATAGAACAGTGTTACAATGTAGGACTTAGATGTAGCCCTAGGAGAACACTTTTGTTTATCTGGGTCCCTATGTCGATGGAGCGAGTGGTAATGCGTTGACTCCATTGACGATCTGACGACGGTTTTTAGTTCTCTGAAGATCTGAATTGCTCTGTGTACTGGAGTTTGCGGAGAGGAAGAAGACGTTGAGTGTCTCTTCCAATCCATGGGAGTAAACTTTGATGCTTTGGTTGACTGTGTTTTGATCTCTGACAGTCTGTGTGTGTGTGAGAGAGAGAATGATCCTTCTATTTATAAGCAGCAGGTTGGCTGCTCATACGTGCATATATAGGATGCGCCTGTTTGTGGGGATACCACGTGGTGATTGTTGATGGAGGCGCATGGGCGACGCACTCGGATTGAGGAGTTAAACTCTTCTTGTTGCATTTGTGGGCTGCGGCAGAGCTGACACGTAGCAATAGAGAAGATCTTTCGGTTGCTGAGATCTTGGGTGATTAGCACGCCTTCATCGGTTGAACTGAGTCAACGGACACGTGGCGCGTATCCGTAGCTCAAAGATCTCGGATTTGGTGGAGAGTAATCTGACAGGATGCACCTAGGATTGGGCACATGAGTAGACTTTGGCTTGTAACCTTTAGTAGTCACGAACCAGTCTGGGTGTATGGCTTTTGAGGCGCATGCGGGGCTTCAGTAGTGACTTGACCTCTTTCTTTAGGGATCAGAGAAAAGTCTGAGGCACATGGCTTTTGAGGTGCATGCAGAGATTTGGACGCATGGCTGCGGAGGCACATGCGAAATGGTTGGGCGGCCACCTGGCTTGTAACTGTCGGAGGAAAGTAATAATGATGCTGACGTCAGCGACGCTTCGTCTTCTGAAAAAGCTGCTAACTGTTCAATCCTTGGGGGACGTCCTGCAAACTCTGTCACTTGAGCATTAATTGCTTGATGGGTGACGAGTCAAAATGGGCACGTGGGTCCGTACATGTTTAGGATGCATGGATCTGTGCTTTATTGGACGTATCCATACGGGGCACTTTGGAATGGGCGCGTCTGTACAATGTGCGGTGTCTAGCCGGCGCATCCGTTTGTATGGCGTGCCTTTATTGGCCTGACTGCTGCGTTCTTCGTGTGCTTTAAATAGCCATTTTTGACTTGGCCGAATTCGAAGCGTCAGGTTCATCACCATAAATGCAAATTTATTATACGGGATTCGGAGAGCCCTCCACTTGGCACATGGGTTTGATTTACCCGGCCTATAAATAGTGGTAAGGAGAGAGTTTGCTTCTCGTTCTCTCACATCCTTCCAAAATGAACATGTTTGCTCGAGCGCATTATGTTGACGAGATGTTCCTGAGGGTGAAGGTGCGACGACTGTCTTCGTTCATGCACTTAAAGGTGACTGTTGCATCCAAAGATCGGGATGCCCAAGCCTCATCTCCGTTATGCTAGAAGAGCCGCATATCAAAATTGTGGTGCCCCGATCATCTTCCTTGGGCTTTGGGAGAGCTCCTCCTCCTGCTAGAGTGGGTGTTGCCCATTCTGGTTGTGTTGAAAGCCTCCTTTTGCCGGGGATCGATTGCGGTGCTCTCCTCTTCTTCTTGAGAGCTCTTCCTCCCGCTAGTGTGGGGTTGATCGCCCACCCTTGTTCTGCTCAATAAATTCTTCATTAGTCGAAGCACCCGATCGGGTCGAAGTGGAGCGCATATGCTGAGACTTCATGATGCGCATGACTGAGACGCTGAAGGGATACACATAACTGAGCTGCTGAAGAGATGCACATAACTGAGCTGCTGAAGGGATGCGCCTGACTGAGACACTGAAGGGATGCGCCTGACTGAGACGCTGAAGAGATGTGCCTGGCTTGGAGCGCATGGCGGTTGCTGCGCCTAACTGTAGACTTAGGGTCTTTTCTTTGTAGAAATTCTTCTTTGTAAAGCCTTTTCTAGACATATAATAGACTTTTATATGAAATAAAAATCTTCTTTTAATGTCTATGTTTTTGCTGTTTGCTGTGCCAAGTACTTCATCTGAGCTCCCTGGCGCATGTAATATTAGGCGTATAGGATTTTCGGTCCTGAAATTCCATGCTTCTACAAGACCCCCTTCAAAGTTTTCAAAACTTTTCGTCAAGTTTTGGAATACTTTGAATAAGAAGCATGGTGGTGTCTTCTCTGGGGGCATAACTGTCCGGGGCGCATAACTGTTCTGGGGTGCATGCTCCTCTTAGTTTTAAATGTCCAAATGATAATGCTTCGGGATAAATAAAAAAGATTTAATGATGATCTTTTGGATTATCTACGGTTATCACTTTACAGAACCCTAAACGGCGGTTGACGTCACCCAAGCCTATAAATAGGCGTCTGATAGAGAGAGAGGGAGTTCTTCCTCTCTTTGTTGTCTTCTTTTTTAGTGTTTTTTCTTCAAAAAACCTAATCTCCTTTTCTCGAAATGGCCCCCAAAACTCCTCGTGGTGGTGCTGGCCGAGGGCGAAGCAAAGGAAAAGAGCCTGTGGAGTTCGATGAGGAGGATTCTTCTGTCGTTGCTGCGACTCCCGCCGACGTCCGGCCAGTGGTGACGGGTGAGTGCTTCCTGACATTTTTAGACGAGTTCAGTGCACACACGGATGAGTTGCACCCTGTTGCTGTGCCCTAACTCTTTATTGCCGACGCGCATGGACTTTTGTCCTGATTATGCGCCGAGGCTATCCCGCTGACGCGCATGGACTTTTGTCCTGATTATGCGTTGAGGCTTTACTGCTGACCTGCATGGACTTCTGTCCTGATTATGCGCCGAGGCTATCCCGCTGACGCGTATGGACTTCTGTCCTGATTATATGTCGAGGCTTTGCTGCTGACGCGCATGGACTTCTGTCCTGATTATGTGCCGAGGCTATCCCGCTGACACGTATGGACTTCTGTCCTGATTATGTGCCGAGGCTATCCCGCTGACGTGCATGGTCTTTTGTCCTGATTATGCGCCAAGGCCTCAATTCATATGGGCCTTTTTGAGCCCTGATGAGGCGCAGAAGCTTTGAACGCGCCCCAAATGTTTCGTCCTTCTCTTAAGCCTCTTTCTCTTCTTGTTGCCTGACTTTTGTTTTGTGTCAGTGTCAATGACAATCCCTTTGCTGAACGAAGTCCTTTTGGATGCTTTCCTCTGCCAAATAGGGATTGACTTCAATGAGGATATTGTTAATCCAGCAAGGGCAGCTATCATGCAGGACCAGCCTCCCGAGAGGATGTTGCAAATTCGGGATCAGTCGCCTGTTTTTCTTCAGAACATGATGGAGAGTGGCAGACTAAAATTAGCTGAATTCGAAAACATAACTTTTTTGAAGCCTACCTTTCTGTTCGGTAACCGATTGACCTCTACTGAGGTAAAGATATTGAAGATTAAAGTGGACTGGTTCTTCTCGGCGAAGGGCGTGGCCCTGTACATGCGGCAGTCTGAGCGCCAGTTGTCGTTGACAGCTTTCTACAGTTTGGCTTCCAAAAGGAGGATGCCATGGGAGCTTACTCCTTCTCAAGGAGGGGCAGTGGAAGGTACCCTTCGTATTGATGTTACTTCGAATCAAAGAGATACCTTGGCCTCCTTACGATCAGGGACCTCGTACCATTGCCGAACTTTGTGGCCTGGGAGCCTCTACAGTGTTGTTCCTCCTGATACCTTCGCCTTTGGAGCTTCAACTTTTGCAAGTCGAATGCTGACATCGCAGATCATGTATCCAAAAGGAGGTTTTCGAGTTGAGGGGTGGTGCCATCACGTGTTGAAGTAGGATGAGTTGACCCTCTGGGTTCAGTCAAAGTTCAAAACTGAGCTCAAAGCGATTGGGCTGACTGCCGCTCTTCGTGCCGCGCAGGGGGGCATCGATATCAACAAGCCTATGTTCCTTGCGCTCCTGAAGATGTTCAACTCCCAGACTGGCACCCTCTTTACTCCAGTGGGGGAGCTGGGGTTGGCTCTGCACGAGATGTATGTGGTTTCCAAACTTTCCTGGGGTTCGGAACCGTACGGAGAATATTTCCCGACGAATGAAGAGATCCAAGTCCTGGAAGAAAAGGACAAGGAGATAATGGCTATTTTCAAGGAGGTGGCGAGCCACCATTATCTGCTGCAACGGAAGGATAGGGACGGGTTGCATCCCTATGTGACTACTTGGAGGGACTATATCTTCAAGCAGGACTCGACAGACCCTTGCAAGATTCGGTTTGTGACTCCGCAGGGACTGCCTTATGCGGAGGTGATGTAACGCCCCAGTCCCAAAATACGTAAGACTAGGAATGTAGACATGTCAGCTGTATTCATACGAAGTACACTCCAATATATGGAATACTCGTATGAATACATAAGCTGTAAAATACAGTAGAACCATAACTAATCTCATCCATGCAAAATAAATAAATAAAAGTCATCATATAAAGATAATGAATTGTCTTGATACAATATGTTGGGCGGAGACAAAACCAATACCAACAAAATAAGGAAAAGTATATAGAAAATGAAATAAGTGGCGAGCGAAGCGAAGACGATCCAAGTGCAATCATCCTCGAAGAAATAGCGATGATCATGGCTACAGCTAAAGCACCTACGAAAGACAAGAGCATACACCTGGAGAGATAACCAGGTCCACAGAGGGACGTAACAAGACACATAATATTATGCCATATAAACTGAATAAATATTATTCAAATAAATAAGTCAATTGAATTTATAACATGGTCCAATACATACCTACTGAACGAGCGTACCATCCCCCCAACCAAACAAGGACAGGAGATGGTAAACTAATTCACGGTGACGTATCTTTCCATGCCGTAAATCTAATATGGTATCCGGACCCCAACAAGGTTCAATACCTTCTCATCGAAGTAGTAAGTCACACCTACAACCAAATAAGGACAAGATGTGACGAACTAATCAGCGATAAGTTATTGTTCCAAGACACGGTCAGATACAAGTACCCAAACCAAAAGTACTCGTACCTAACGGATAAAGGTAGCCTACCGTTCTAAGTGAAATGTAGTTAAGAACAATCCTTCCTACGTATGGGTCCTGGCTGAATAGGATCGACATAGTCCCTCTTGGGCACCGGAGGCCCCATCAGTAACAGCATGACGTTCCGTAGAATCGTCAGTGGCCGTCAGTAATCATGGGTCATCAACCCCGTATCTCCAGCGGAGAGTCCGGGTCACAAGGGAAAGTGCATCGAAGCCCATACGCTAAGGAATTGTCCTCCCCGCCCAATGCCTACTATGTTGTATCCACAACAGTAACCTCTATAACTGCTAAGTCAAACTAAGCATGCAACCTCTATTAGCGGTTATTCCTATCGCACAGCTTGTACGTACTGGTGGCCAGCCAATCACGTACTTTTGTGTCCTATATGCGACACACAACTTCGTGTTACAACGTGTCAAGGCCAATAAATGCAACACACAAAGGTGGTCCCTTAAATCTAGGTTTAATGTGTAAGAAAAATAATACATAGCAGGAATTATAAATGAACAGTAAGTTCTAACAGGTATGCCATGTATCAAAGTTTATTTTGCATAAAAAAAATAATGAATAATGCATAAAATATGAGCTAAAATAAATAAACAACAAATGGCAAGGTGTCTTGCCTGATAGTACGCCTGGTGTGCTACAATGATCAAGCTGGCATGAACTGCAACTTCGGTGCAACCACTATACATGGTGACCTCGAGTAGTGGTACAGACAGTTCCATTGGGTCTAGAAGGGTCGAATTAGTTAGGGCGGACACAAGGTAGTACGTACAGAATTGGTGAGGGAACGCAAATAATGGAGTTGGTCATGGACTGGACGATAATCGAAGGAATTGAATAATAATTATATAATTTTTAGAAAAGTAATCATAATACAAAAAAATGGTTTTCTTTTATAAGTCGAGAAAACATAAAAATATATTTTAAGAGTCAAGAAAATCGTAAGAAAATCTGTTTTGGCTAAAGACATTAAGTTCAAAAATTTATTTTTTGACAGAAACGATATTTCGAAAAAAAATACTTATAACCTTTGAAAATATTCTATTAACCGAATTATATCGGTAGTTATATATAAAATCATTTTAGGCAAAATATTCTAAGTAGAAATACATTTTAAGTAGGAATAACTATATCTTATTTGTTAAGAAATTATTTGATAAATATTAACAAAGAAAATACATTTTTGGTTAAAACCCAATTTTGGAATTACATAGATAGCTCTAACCCCCATATTATATATATATATTGAAAATAAGAATTTCCCCAAAATAATAACTATTCTAATAATATTCATAAATCATAAGTTTACTAATCATAACTGTTTATATTAATAACAATAACCATTTAACTAATAATAATAAAACTATATAATAATAATAATAATAATAATAATAATAATAATAATAATAATAATAATAATAATAATAGCTAATGAATAAAATAAAAATAAAACAAAATAAAATATACTATGGTGGTTTTCTCCTCTCGAGGAAACCAACCCACAGCTTCACTATGTAATGAAAAAGTTAAGGAATTAGAGAGGGGAAGAGAGAGAGAGATCGAGAGAGGTTGGGTGATCGAGAGGGTTATGGACAAGCGGGGGGTCATCGTCGGAATTTGGGCACTGGAGGCTAATCGGAGAAGAAGTCGGGGAAAGGGGCGGCACGTGTGGCGTTGTCGGAGGCGCACGGGAAGAGAGGGAAACGGGGAGGTGGCGGCGGCGCTGGGCCGAGTCAGACGGAGAAAGACGACGGGGAGAGGAGGAGCTGGGTGGAGACGGTCGGCGGTCGGCCGTAGGGATACGGCAAGGGAGCGGGTTTTGTCGGGTCCGGCGGCGGCTGGAGGCGGCTAGGGCAGCCGGAGAGGCACCGCGGGGGCCAGGCTGCGGCGGTCAGTTCTAGGCCACGGCGACGGAGCGCCGGGCTCGCGGTGGACAGCGGGAGTGGTGGTGAAGCGCGGGTTCTCGGCCACGGTGGTCGCGGCGAAATAGGGTGGCGGGCAGTGGTTTTGGGGGCTCGTCGACTGAGGATCGGTCGGGTGCGGCTCAGGCGGGTTTGGTGGACGGGCGAGGCGAGGTTGCGGGGCTGATGGCCGCGCTGGGCTTACCGGCGGTCGGAGGTGAGATTCTATTCCTCCTTTCTTCTTTACTTTGTGTGGATTTTTGGGGACGGTATCGGCGGTGTGTCGACCAGCTGATGGTGGTGGTTTATTGGTCGTGGCGGGGACGACATTTTGGGTGAGGTGCTGGTGATGGTGGTGAGGATGTTGGAGTTTGCTGGTGATGACGGTGAAGGTGATGGTGTTGCTTGTCGCGGTGGTGGTGGTGGTTTTGGTTGTTCGGGTGGCCGTGCCACTGTTGTGGCGTTGGCGGTGGTGTTGAGGGACGGTGACAGGAAGAGGCCGGGGTTGCAGGTGGCGGGATGAACCTGGTGGTCGGGTTGGGTTAGGATAGGAATAGGAATATTATGTGGGATTTGGGGATTATGTGTCGGGGTTGTCGACACCGCGGGAAATAATTTGTATTTGTAAAGATGGAATAAGAATTTGGATGGACACAGACACGGTGCACGCAGCAGATTTGTGGAAAAATATTTGGGTGGATGAATAATGAATTGGAGGAGTACATGCCTATTTATAGGATGTGGAAATTCCCAGTTGGATATGGATTAGGAATAATTTAAACCCAAAAATAGATAATTCAATACTTAATTTAAATAATTCAGTAAATCTAATCTCAAATCAAATCCAATTTAAATCAAATTAAATTTTTAGTTTAAATCAATGGGATAAATCAAATTCTAAATATGGATATCTATTTAAATAAATCTAAGAATCAAATCACGATTTAAATGGCCACAATAACTTCCAAATATATTTTCCAAAAATACTATTAATAATAATTTCAAAAATAATAAATATTTTCAAATATCTTTTTGAACAATAAAATATTAATAAATCTCAAAAATTATATTTTTATTTAAAATAGACCAATAAATAATTACGAAATATATGTATGCAAAAATATTCTTTACATAATTATGCTTTTCTAGTATACAAAAATATTATTTTATATTTAATAATTTTTAGAATGACGTAAGAATAACAAGTTTAGAAATGATAGCAAAACTAATTATTATATTATTCGAAACTATAAAAATAGAACAAAATATTTTTTCTAAAATATGTACGCTCGCACATATTCGCACTCGTCGAGCAAATTCGAAAAACGAACTTCCGCACACGACGTAAAATACGACTACGTGACGTACAATACAAAATTTTTAAATCAGTACTAAATTTAATAAAAAAATAGTAGAAATTTAGGGGTTTTACATCCTACCCAACTTAAAAGAATTTTGTCCTCGAAATTAAGAATTCGTAGGGGGTGAGAAGACACAAGGGGGTATCGATAGAAGGGTTCCTTAAAGAAGTTTATATGGTCGTAGTCTAGGTTGAGGATATGATTAAGAGACGATTGTAATCACTCAGTGATTAGAAAGTCAAGATTGTAGAATTGTGGGCGAGGGAAAGGTCGAGGAGTTTATGATGAAGACATAGCAACATCGAGTGAGAATGGTCATAGCCGATAGGAAGGCTAGAGGAATTTCTAGTATAACGCCTTCGTCCTTCTAAAATAGGTATAGGCGAAAGCAATATAGAGTTCGAATGAGGCGTTATCGAATACGAATACGTGATTCAAAGACGATCGAATAATTTCAAAGAAATTGTCAAGGCAGTCGTGGATGGGATTGTAAGGGCCAAGTCTAATTATATCCCCATCCACGTAGAGTAATAGACAAAAGCGAACCAAAGTGCACTTGGTTGATCAGACCATTATGCACCGGTTCTGATTAGACAACATGCTAGTGAGCGCTCAATATCATATGTCATGAACAAACTTGATAAAGAATAAGCTTGCAAAAACTAGGCTACATTAGCATCATTTAGTCAAATGGTAAATACATAGGCACGAGAGATTAAGATTTAAAGAAAGTAGAATGATTCTAAGTCATACAATCGTCCTATAGTCTTATTGTCCAAGTCCTTAGTTGGCTAGACGGGTTAGGTCCTATAGATTCTAGGATCCAAATAAGCTTACTAATATAGGTCACTAGGTCAAAGGGGTTGCTAGGTCATAAGGCATTCTACCCAACTTAAAGAATTAACTAATGGTGTTTTGGAACAACTAACTAGTAGGGTCAATCTCTAGCAAGCACGAAGGGAAGATGAGAATAGGGATGGGAGAAAGAAAGCAAGATGCAATTGATGAGTCAAACGGTAGATAAAATCAAGGAAAGTAGTCAAGTATGTGGATGAGATCCTAGACTTCTAATCCTATACGCAGGCTTGCTTGGTACGGTAAAGTAACCAAACAATTTATCTTGACCTGTATGGGCCACCACAAAAACATATAACGCCCCTGTCCCAAAATACGTAGGACTAGGAACGTAGACATGCCAGCTGTATTCATACGAAGTACACTACAATATATGGAATACTCGTATGAATACATAAGCTGTAAAATGCAGTAGAACCATAACTAATATCATCCACGCAAAATAAATGAATAAAAGTCATCATATAAAGATAATGAATTATCATGATACAATATGTTGGGCGAAGATAAATCCAATACCAACAAAATAAAGAAAAGTTCATAGAAAATGAAATGAGTGGCGAGCGAAGCGAAGACGATCCAAGTGCAATCATCCTCGAAGAAATAGCGATGATCACGGCTACAGCTAAAGCACCTACGAAAGACAAGAGCATACACCAAGAGAGATAACCAGGTCCTCAGAGGGATGTAACACGACACATAATATCATGCCATATAAACTGAATAAATATTGCTCAAATAAATAAGTCAATTGAATTTATAACATAGTCCAATACACACCTACTGAACGAGCGTACCATCCCCCCAACCAAACAAGGACAGGAGATGGTAAACTAATTCACGGTGACGTATCTTTCCATGGCATGAATCTAATATGCTATCCGGACCCCAACAAGGTTCAATACCTTCTCATCGAAGTAGTAAGTCACACCTACAACCAAACAAGGACAAGATGTGACGAACTAATCCGCGACAAGTTATTATTCCAAGCCACGGTCAGATACAAGTACCCAAACCAAAAGTACTCGTACCTAACAGATAAATGTAGCCTACCGTTCTAAGTGAAATGTAGTTAAGAACAATCCTTCCTACGCATGGGCCCTGGCTGAATAGGATCGGCATAGTCCCCCTTGGGCACCAGAGGCCCCATCAGTAAGAGCATGATGTTACGTAGAATCGTCAGTGGCCGTCAGTAATCATGGGTCATCAACCCCGTATCTCCAACGGAGAGTTCGGGTCACAAGGGAAAGTGCATCGAAGCCCATACGCTAAGAAATTGTCCTCCCCGCCTAACGCCTACTATGTTGTATCCACAACAGTAACCTCTATAACCGCTAAACCAAACTAAGAATGCAACCTCTATTAGCGGTTATTACTATCGCACAACTTGTACGTACTGGTGGCTAGCCAATCACGCACTTCTGTGTCCTACATGCGACACATAACTTCGTGTTACAACGTATCAAGGCCAATAAATGCAACACACAAAGGTGGTCCCTTAAATCTAGGTTTAATATGTAAGAAAAATAATACATAGCAGGAATTATAAATGAACAGTAAGTTCTAACAGGTATGCCATGTATCACAGTTTATTTTGCATAAAAAAATAATGAATAATGCATGAAATATGAGCTAAAATAAATAAACAGCAAATGGCAAGGTGTCTTGCCTGATAGTATGCCTGGTGTGCTATGATGATCAAGCTGGCATGAACTGCGACTTCGGTGCAACCACTATGCATGGTGACCTCGAGTAGTGGTACGGACAGTTCCATTGGGTCCAGAAGGGTCGAATTAGTTAGGGCGGACACAAGGTAGTACAGAATTGGTGAGGGAACGCAAATAATGGAGTTGGTCATGGACTGGACGATAATCGAAGGAATTGAATAATAATTATATAATTTTTAGAAAAGTAATCATAACACAAAAAAATGGTTTTCTTTTATAAGTCGAGAAAACATAAAAATATATTTTAAGAGTCAAGAAAATCATAAGAAAATCTGTTTTGGCTAAAGACATTAAGTTCAAAAATTTATTTTTTGACAGAAACGATATTTCGAAAAAATACTTATAATCTTTTAAAATATTCTATTAACCGAATTATATCGGTAGTTATATATAAAATCATTTTAGGCAAAATATTCTAAGTAGAAATACATTTTAAGTAGGAATAACTATATCTTATTTGTTAAGAAATTATTTGATAAATATTAACAAAGAAAATACATTTTTGGTTAAAACCCAATTTTGGAATTACATTGATAGCTCTAACCCCCTTATTATATATATGTATTGAAAATAAGAATTTCACCAAAATAATAACTATTCTAATAATATTCATAAATCATAAGTTTACTAATCATAACTGTTTATATTAATAACAATAACTATTTAACTAATAATAATGAAACTAATATAATAATAATAATAATAATAATAATAGCTAATGAATAAAAAAAATAAAACAAAATAAAACATACTGTGGTGGTTTTCTCCTCTCGAGGAAACCAACCCACAGCTTCACTATGTAATGAAAAAGTAAAGGAGTTAGAGAGGGGAAGAGAGAGAGAGATCGAGAGAGGTTGGGTGATCGAGAGGGTTATGGACGAGCGGGGGTTCGTCGCCGGAATTTGGGCGCTGGAGGCTGATCGGAGAAGAAGTCGGAGAAAGGGGCAGTGCGTGCGGCGTTGCCGGAGGCGCACGGGAAGAGAGGGAAACGGGGAGGTGGCGGCGGCGCTGGGCTGAGTCAGGCGAAGGAAGACGACGGGGAGAGGAGGAGCTGGGTGGAGACGGTCGGCGGTCGGCGGTCGGCCGTAGGGCTACGGTGAGGGAGCGGGTTTGGTCGGGTCCGGCGGCTGGAGGCGGCTAGGGTAGCCGGAGACGCGCTGCGGGGGCCAGGCTGCGGCGGTCAGTTCTAGGCCACGTCGGCGGAGTGCCGGGCTCGCGGTGGACAGTGGGAGTGGTGGTGAAGCACGGGTTCTCGGCCACGGTGGTCGCGGCGGAATAGGGCGGCGGACAGTGGTTTTGGGGGCTCGTCGGCTGAGGATCGGTCGGGTGCGGCTCAGGTGGGTTTGGTGGACGGGCGAGGCGAGGCTGCGGGGCTGATGGCCGTGCTGGGCTTGCCAGCGGTCGGAGGTGAGGTTCTATTCCTCCTTTCTCCTTTACTTTGTGTGGATTTTTGGGGACGGTATCGGCGGTGTGTCGACCCGCTGATGGTGGTGGTTTA
Organism: Iris pallida; assembly: GCA_029216955.1. NCBI lineage: Eukaryota > Viridiplantae > Streptophyta > Magnoliopsida > Asparagales > Iridaceae > Iris > Iris pallida. Next base: position 13,453,158 of record JANAVB010034418.1, on the reverse strand, counting down.
TTGGTCGTGGCGAGGACGACATTTTGGGTGAGGTGCTGGTGATGGTGGTGAGGATGTTGGAGTTGGCTGGTGATGACGGTGTTGGTTATCGTGGTGGTGGCGGTGGTTTTGGTTGTTCGGATGGCCGTGCCACTGTGGTGGCGTTGGCGGTGGTGTTGAGGGACGGTGACGGAAAGAGGCTGGGGTTGCAGGTGGCGGGATGAACCTGGTGGTCGGGTTGGGTTTGGATAGGGATAGGGATATTATGTGGGATTTGGGGATTATGTGTCAGGGTTGTCGACACCGCGGGGAAGAATTTGTATTTGTAAAGATGGAATAAGAATTTGGATGGACACAGACACGGTGCACGCACCAGATTTGTGAAAAATATTAGTGTGGATGAATAAGGAATTGGAGGAGTACCTGCCTATTTATAGGATGTGGGAATTCCCAATTGGATATGGATTAGGAATAATTTAAACCCAAAAATAGATAATTCAATACTTAATTTAAATAATTCAATAAATCTAATCTCAAATCAAACCAATTTAAATCAAATTAAATTTTTAGTTTAAATCAATGGGATAAATCAAATTCTAAATATGGATATCTATTTAAATAAATCTAAGAATCAAATCACGATTTAGATGGCCACAATAACTTCCAAATATATTTTCCAAAAATACTATTAATAATAATTTGAAAAATAATAAATATTTTCAAATATCTTTTTGAACAATAAAATATTAATATTAATAAATCTCGAAAATTATATTTTTATTTAAAATAGACCAATAAATAATTACGAAATATATGTATACAAAAATATTCTTTACATAATTATGCTTTTCTAGTATACAAAAATATTATTTTATATTTAATAATTTTTAGAATGACGTAAGAATAACAAGTTTAGAATTGATATCAAAACTAATTATTATATTATTTGAAACTATAAAAATAGAACAAAATATTTTTTTAAAATATGTACGCTCGCACATATTCGCACTCGTCGAGAAAATTCGAAAAACGAACTTCGGCACACGACGTAAAATACGACTACGTGACGTACAATACAAAATTTTTAAATCAATACTAAATTTAATAAAAAAATAGTAGAAATTTAGGGGTTTTACATCCTACCCAACTTAAAAGAATTTCGTCCTCGAAATTAAGAATTCGTAGGGGGTGAGAAGACACAAGGGGGTTTCGATAGAAGGGTTCCTTAAAGAAGTTTATATGGTCGTAGTCTAGGTTGAGGATATGATTAAGAGACGATTGTAATCACTCAGTGATTAGAAAATCAAGATTGTAGAATTAGGGGCGAGTGTAATGCATGTTGTTCGTATTACGTATTTGGAATACGTATACGTATTTTATTTTGTATTTGCATATCTCCTTGGTTTGGCTTGGCTTGGTTTAACTCTCGGTTTGGGTTGACTTGGTTTGGCCGGCTGGTTGCTTGGTCCATCTTGGACCAAGGTGAACCCCCCTACCTACCACCACCCATGATATTTATTTCCCCACCAACCTTCTCTCTCCTCCATAACTCTTATTTATTTCTTCTTCTTCTTCTTCCTTCCTCTCCACAACTCCCCAACCATAGGCAAGTACAACTTGCTTCCACAAGAGAACTCCTTTTGATGGTTTCATTAGCTTCTCCTCATGATTCTAAACCACACTAGAACTTGTCATTTTCCATTTTGAGGATTTAATTCTTGTAGATCTAGAGTTTTGCTATTTTCGGATTTTAGTGTTTTGATCTATTAAACTTGCTTGTTTTCAAGTTTTGATGGTTCCATGTTTTAGAGAATTTCATTCTACCCAATTTTGACCTTTGGAAAGTTGGATTCGGACTTGTTTTGACCAAGTTTTGAGCATTTGGAGTTTTAGGTTCCATCCTTGGAGCTCTTGCTGTTCTTGCCATTTGGAGAAGACAGTGAATAGTGAGCTAGCTTTTTAGCTTATGCCGCTAGCCTTCGTACGCTGCTCTTTAGCGAGCGTACGCTAGCCTTCGTACGCTGCTCTTTAGCGAGCGTACGCTAGCCTTCGTACGCTGCTCTTTAGTGAGCGTACGCTCACCTTGATACGCTGCCTGTTGGCAGCAGTCTCGAGCGTACGCTAGCTTGAGCGTACGCGTGCCTTGGTACGCTAGCTTGAGCGTACGCTGACCTGTAGCTTGAGCGTGCCCTTGTGTACGCTGACCCTTGCGTACGCTTCCTATTGGAAGTGTATGGATCCTTTGGTACGCAGACCTGAGCGTACGCTAGCCTGAGCGTAGCCTGGCTTGAGCATAGCCTGATTACCCTTGATCTCCTGAACTTGATAATTGTGAATTTACTTGATATGATTGGAATTGATAATTGAGCATGACGTGATAGTGACCCATAGTGGTGCACTCCTGACATAATGACCTGACATGACCTGATAGTGGCCCGTCGTGGCACACTCCTGACAAGTATACTTGACATGATAAACCTGACATGTTATATCTTGATAACTGTTGCGACGGCTACCTGACATGACATGACCTGTATAAATAACCTGGACACCGTGGGCGATTGTGCTTGTACAAATAATCCAGTCCTGTCTTGCATCATGTCTAGGAGGGGACTCCTGAGTACCACGGTCAGGAGTACCTACTAAAATGGACTAAGGTTAACAACTAGATTAATACATTAGTCATGAAGAGATTTTCCAGCTACAGGCAATCCCGTTACCTGGGCGCGCTTGGGATCTGTAGCCTGCCGTCGAGTAGGGAACATTTCCAGCACACTGTCATGTGTTGCACCCTTCAAACTGCTTAAGGGTACATGCGTTTCCTGGACGATGTACCCACCTGAATTTAACCCTAATCTCGACCTGGGTAACCTGGATGGTCTGCAGGGCTTGTGGCTGTGGAATAATCTCACTGTATCTTGTTAGTAATTAGGCTTGTGACAACCCTAGTTAGTTAAAGTATCAAGCCGTAGTTCTTACTTGGCCGTGAAATGATTGGATGGAGTCTAACCAGTCTAGTCTTGTCCTGATCCTGTTCCAGATTATTGAATGACCAGAATGCTTGTATTTATTTTACCGATAAATGGTGAGAAACCAAGCTCCGTTCAGACGAAGGGTTACAACCCCGGTCCTTGTTTGGTTTACGGGTTGTAACCTGGCTATCTGAATAGTTCTATGGTTATCTCGTCGTATATCATCCTGATATGTTTCCTTTTATTCCAGTCCTTATTTTATTTATATTTATATTCCTGTGCTGATTGCTGGTTTTAGTTCTTAAGTGAAGCCTCCTTTGTGGCACTTGCTCTTTCTGGGGTCTGACCCAGCTGGTTTTGTGTGGCCAGATTTCGGAGCAACTCCAGAGGATCTACCGACTTCCCAGCCAGATGGTGGCCACTAGACGGAACCCTGGCAACGAGTGGGTTATTTTTGGCTCTCCCGCTCTATTGTAAAAATATTCTTTTGAGACGTTTAGCCGACGAGCACGTGTTTAGCTCGATTGCACTTTACTTACTGTCTGCCTACGGGCTGTAACATGATTGACAAATCCTAGGGTTGATCATGTATGACTAAACTCTTGCTAGTCCTAACATTTTGTAACGACTAGCTTCATGATCAGCTGAATATGTAATATTTGGGACGCCTTATTATTGTATATTTAATGATCATACATCTTGTGACTCTTACTTACTTGCTTATGATTGAGACACTAGGCTTGTTCATGACCTTAAGAGACTGTTGGCTTGTAGATAAACCCTCATGTATCCTAGACAACCGTGACCGTATAGCGAGATAAAATCCATTTCAATATACGTAGCTGGCTATGTCTGCCCCCGCTCTCCAGTATTCTGGTTCTGGGGCGTGACATGGTTTAAGTGGTGGCCCATGCAGGTCTTGTAAATCAAGATATGTGAGGGTTTACCGAATAGATGTCTCAATCAGTATTCGTCCTTGATCTCTGCTCGTATCTTCTGAATCCCTGGATTCTTGTCCTGATCATATGCTTGTATCGTTGATCTGTCCTGGTCCTTCCTTATTGTTCCCTATGTCGTCTTCTTCAGCGGTATTGTTCGTGGTCCTACCGACCAGCAAGGCGGAGCACCTCCTGCGGACCAGCAGCAACTCGGAGATCAAGCCCAGCATTCCGGAGTAGCCTCCAGAGTCGAGCCTATTGGAGAAGAGCCCCCAGTTCAGCCGGTTCAGCCTGCCGAACCTGATGATGGCACATTAGTAGGGCTCGTCAGGACCTTGATAGCTTCTCAAGATCGTCGTGGAGATGCATTGTAACAGGCAGTGACGGATGCTTTGACCCGGGGTGGTCATCAGGGTAACAGCGCTGCCAACAGCTTCAAGCGCTTGAACCCTCCATTCTTCGACGGTAGTGAAGATGCTATCGCGGCAGATGCTTGGCTTCAGGACACAGAAGTGATTCTAGAAGCAGCCAGGACTCCAGAGAACAAGAAGGTGGCAGTTGTGCGCCTAAAGCTATTAGATCTTGCCCGCAGCTGGTGGGCAGCGCAGGCCGTTGGATTAGCAGCCCCCATTGCTTGGGCAGTATTCCGGGAGAGATTCCAGACCAAGTATTTCGATGTCGTGGCTCGGTATGATCTGCAGACCCGGTTCACTAATCTGAAGCAAGGAGGCAGGACGGTCGACGGATATGCGGCCGAGTTTTCCAGACTTAGTCGGTTTGCTCCCACCTTGGTGGCAACCGAGTATGATCGAGCCCAGCGGTTCCAGCAGGGACTTCATCTGGAGATCTTATTGGCAGTCGAGCAGTTTGAGCATCAGACTTTTGATGCAGTCTTGAGAGCAGCTCGGAGGCATGAGTATACCTCCCAGAGGATTGTGGATAGGGTCGGGGGTCGGAAGAGATCTCACGGCCAGATGAATCAGTCTTCAGCACCAGCCCCGGCAGCCAGGGCCTTGACTATTGGAGCTCCAAGGCGAGCGGCCTCAGTAACGTCGATTCAGCATTCCACTCCGACGTACCCTCAGCATCAGCAGAAGCAGAAGCAGTCTTCCGCAGTGGGTTGTTCTCATTGTGGAAAGCCAGGCCATGTGGTGGCAGAATGTCACAGGGCACAGGGATTGTGTCTGGCTTATGGAGCACCAGACCATAGGGTTGGATCCTGCCCGAACAGGGGTGGTTCATCCTCGTCCAACCTTTCAAGTTCTTCGGTGAGAGGACCAGCACCGATCCAGCAGCAGCATCAGTATCCATTGCCGAGGTCATTGCCGCCTCAGTCCCAGGCATTTCAGCAGCAGAGCCCCCAGCAGTATGCGCAAGCCCAGTCCTTGAGTCAGAGTAGGCAGCGAGGGTTTCAGCAGAGGGGACCAGCAACCCGAGGGCATGGTCAGGCTATGGTGATGACCATGGAGGAAGGATTGGCACCAGAAGAGGTAGTGGCAGGTATTATTCTCGTCAACTCCTTTCCAGCTTCAGCTTTATTTGATTCTGGTGCATCGCATTCTTTTATGTCTGCACGATTCGCGACACGGGTAGGATTGGAGCCCGAGTCATTATCAGTAAGGCTTAATATACTTACTGGTAACGGACTTGTGGGGGTAGATAGAGTGTTTTCCTCGTGTCGGATCGTAGTTAGCGGTAGAGAATTCCCCGCTAGATTGATAGAGTTCCCGATGGCCGATTATGATGTGGTCTTAGGGATGGATTGGTTGAGGAACCAGTATGCTAGGATAGACTGCCACATTGGCAGGGTTGTTTTTAGCATTCCAGACGAGCCGGAGTTTTTTTTCTCCCGAGGCGAAGTTGAGTCATCTCCTCCAGTATTACGGATGGCAGTAGCAGCAGTTCAGTTGCCCAGGATAGTGGATGAGTTCCCAGATGTTTTTCCAGAAGAGCTTCCAGGTATGCCTCCGGAGCGGGAGATCGAGTTCACTATAGACTTGATTCCTGGGACAGCCCCAGTGTCAGAGAGAGTCTACAGGATGGCGCCGTCCGAATTAGAGATATTGTATAAGATGATTGAAGAGCTTAGAACCAAGGGATTCATTCGTGCTAGTGGATCGCCTTGGGGAGCCCCGATGCTTCTTGTGAAAAAGAAGGATGGTACGTCCAGGTTATGTGTTGATTATCGTACCTTGAACTCAGTAACAATCGAGAACAGATACCCTCTTCCGAGGATAGATGACTTGTTTGATCAACTCAAGGGGGCTTCAGTATTCTCGAAGATTGATTTGCGCTCAGGTTATCATCAGATCCGAGTCAGAGAGCAGGACATCCCGAAGACAGCTTTTAGATCGAGATATGGGCATTGGAAGTTCCTTGTTATGCCTTTTGGAGCAACCAATGCGCCGGCAGTATTCATGGACCTCATGAATCATATCTTTATGCCTTATTTGGATCAGTTCGTGATTGTATTCCTAGACGACATCCTGGTCTACAACAAGAGTGAGGCGGAGCATGAACAGCATCTTCGTGTGGTTCTTCAGATCCTTAGAGAGCACCAGTTATATGCCAAGTTCAGTAAATGTGAGTTCTGGCTCGATCGCATTTCGTACTTGGGTCATATCATCACTCGAGGAGGAGTAGAAGTGGATCCCCAGAAGATTGTGGCTATTGAGTCATGGCCAGTGCCCAGCACAGTTGCAGAGGTTCGTAGTTTTCTTGGATTGGCCGGCTACTACCGGCAGTTTGTTTCGGATTTTGCTCGAATTTCAGCGCCATTGACGCAGTTGACCCACAAGGATGCACAGTTTGCTTGGATACATAAGCTGTCTTCGGGATGAGATCCTAGACTTCTAATCCTATACGCAGGCTTGCTTGGTACGGTAAAGTAACCAAATAATTTATCTTGACCTGTATGGGCCACCACAAAAACATGTAACACCCCAGTCCCAAAATACGTAGGACTAGGAACGTAGACATGCCAGCTGTATTCATACGAAGTACACTCCAATATATGGAATACTCGTATGAATACATAAGCTGTAAAATGCAGTAGAACCATAACTAATCTCATCCACACAAAATAAATGAATAAAAGTCATCATATAAAGATAATAAATTATCTTGATACAATATATTGGGCAGAGACAAATCCAATACCAACAAAATAAGGAAAAGTACATTGAAAATGAAATGAGTAGCGAGCGAAGCGAAGACGATCCAAGTGCAATCATCCTCGAAGAAATAGCGATGATCACGGCTACAGCTAAAGCACCTACGAAAGACAAGAGCATACACCTGGAGAGATAACCAGGTCCTCAGAGGGACGTAATAAGACACATAATATTATGCCATATAAACTGAATAAATATTGCTCAAATAAATAAGTCAATTGAATTTATAACATGGTCCAATACACACCTACTGAACGAGCGTACCATCCCCCCAACCAAACAAGGACAGGAGATGGTAAACTAATTCATGGTGACGTATCTTTCCATGCCATGAATCCAATATGGTATCCGGACCCCAACAAGGTTCAATACCTTCTCATCGAAGTAGTAAGTCACACCTACAACCAAACACGGACAAGATGTGACGAACTAATCCGCGATAAGTTATTGTTCCAAGCCACGGTCAGATACAAGTACCCAAACCAAAAGTACTCGTACCTAGCGGATAAAGGTAGCCTACCATTCTAAGTGAAATGTAGTTAAGAACAATCCTTCCTACGCATGGGCCCTGGCTGAATAGGATCGGCATAGTCCCCCTTGGGCACCAGAGGCCCCATCAGTAAGAGCATGACGTTCCGTAGAATCGTCAGTGGCCGTCAGTAATCATGGGTCATCAACCCCGTATCTCCAGCGGAGAGTTCGGGTCACAAGGGAATGTGCATCGAAGCCCATACGCTAAGGAATTGTCCTCCCTGCCTAATGTCTACTATGTTGTATCCATAACAGTAACCTCTATAACCGCTAAGTCAAACTAAGCATGCAACCTCTATTAGCGGTTATTCCTATCGCACAGCTTATTCGTACTGGTGGCCAGCCAATCACGCACTTCTGTGTCCTACATGCGACACACAACTTCGTGTTACAATGTGTCAAGGCCAATAAATGCAACACACAAAGGTGGTCCCTTAAATCTATGTTTAATTTGTAAGAAAAATAATACATAGCAGGAATGATAAATGAACAGTAAGTTCTAACAGGTATGCCATGTATCACAATTTATTTTGCGTAAAAAAATAATAAATAATGCATGAAATATGAGCTAAAATAAATAAACAGCAAATGGCAAGGTGTCTTCCCTGATAGTACGCCTGGTGTGCTGCGATGATCAAGCTGGCATGAACTGCGACTTCGGTGCAACCACTATGCATGGTGACCTCGAGTAGTGGTACGTACAGTTCTATTGGGTCCAGAAGGGTCGAATTAGTTAGGGCGGACACAAGTTAGTACAGAATTGGTGAGGGAACGCAAATAATGGAGTTGGTCATGGACTGGACGATAATCGAAGGAATTGAATAATAATTATATAATTTTTAGAAAAGTAATCATAATACAAAAAAATGGTTTTCTTTTATAAGTCGAGAAAACATAAAAATATATTTTAAGAGTCAAGAAAATCGTAAGAAAATCTGTTTTGGCTAAAGACATTAAGTTCGAAAATTTATTTTTTGACAGAAACGATATTTCGAAAAAAATACTTATAATCTTTGAAAATATTCTATTAACCGAATTATATCGGTAGTTATATATAAAATCATTTTAGGCAAAATATTCTAAGTAGAAATACATTTAAGTAGGAATAACTATATCTTATTTGTTAAGAAATTATTTGATAAATATTAACAAAGAAAATACATTTTTGGTTAAAATCCAATTTTGGAATTACATAGATAGCTCTAACCCCCATATTATATATATAGATTGAAAATAAGAATTTCCCCAAAATAATAACTATTCTAATAATATTCATAAATCATAAGTTTACTAATCATAACTGTTTATATTAACAACAATAACTATTTAACTAATAATAATGAAACTAATATTATAATAATAATAATAATAATAATAATAATAATAATAATAATAGCTAATGAATAAAATAAAAATAAAACGAAATAAAACATACTGTGGTGGTTTTCTCCTCTCGAGGAAACCAACCCAAAGCTTCACTATGTAATAAAAAAGTAAATGAGTTAGAGAGGGGAAGAGAGAGAGAGATCGAGAGAGGTTGGGTGATCGAGAGGGTTATGGACGAGCGGGGGTTCATCGCCGAAATTTGGGTACTGGAGGCTGATCGGAGAAGAAGTCGGGGAAAGGGGCGGCGCGTGCGGCGTTGCCGGAGGCGCGCAGGAAGAGAGGGAAACGGGGAGGTGGCGGCGGCGCTGGGCTGAGTCAGGCGAAGGAAGACGACGGGGAGAGGAGGAGCTGAGTGGAGACGGTCGGCGGTCGGCGGTCGGCCGTAGGGCTACGGCGAGGGAGCGGGTTTGGTCGGGTCCAGCGGCTGGAGGCGGCTAGGGTAGCCGGAGAGGCGCTGCGGGGGCCAGGCTGCGACGGTCAGTTCTAGGCCACGGATGCGGAGCGTCGGGCTCGCGGTGGACAGCGGGAGTGGTGGTGAAGTGCGGGTTCTCGGCCAAAGTGGTCGCGGCGGAATAGGGCGGCGGGCAGTGGTTTTGGGGGCTCGTCGGCTGAGGATCGGTCGGGTGCGGCTCAGGCGGGTTTGGTGGATGGGCGAGGCGAGGCTGCGGGGCTGATGGCCGCGCTGGGCTTGCCGACGGTCGGAGGTGAGGTTCTATTCCTCCTTTCTTCTTTACTTTGTGTGGATTTTTGGGGACGGTATCGGCGGTGTGTCGACCCGCTGATGGTGGTGGTTTATTGGTCGTAGTAGGGACGACATTTTGTCTGAGGTGCTGGTGATGGTGGGGAGGATGTTGGAGTTGGCTGGTGATGACGGTAAAGGTGATGGTGTTGGTTGTCGCGGTGATGGCGGTAGTTTTGGTTGTTCGGGTAGCCGTGCCACAGTGGTGGCGTTGGCGGTGGTGTTAAGGGACGATGACGGGAAGTGTCCGGGGTTGCAGATGGCGGGATGAACCTGGTGGTCGGGTTGGGTTAGGATAAGGATAGGGATATTATGTGGGATTTGGGGATTATGTGTCGGGGTTGTCGACACCGCGGGGAAGAATTTGTATTTGTAAAGATGGAATAAGAATTTGGATGGACACAGACACGGTGCACGCAGCAGATTTGTAGAAAAATATTTGTGTGGATGAATAATGAATTGGAGGAGTACCTGCCTATTTATAGGATGTGGGAATTCCCAATTGGATATGGATTAGGAATAATTTAAACCCCAAAATAGATAATTCAATACTTAATTTAAATAATTCAATAAATCTAATCTCAAATCAAATCCAATTTAAATCAAATTAAATTTTTAGTTTAAATCAATGGGATAAATCAAATTCTAAATATGGATATCTATTTAAATAAGTCTAAGAATAAAATCACGATTTAAATGGCCATAATAACTTCCAAATATATTTTCCCAAAATACTATTAATAATAATTTTAAAAATAATAAATATTTTTAAATATCTTTTTGAACAATAAAATATTAATATTAATAAATCTCAAAAATTATATTTTTATTTAAAATAGACCAATAAATAATTACGAAATATATGTATGCAAAAATATTCTTTACATAATTATGCTTTTCTAGTATACAAAAATATTATTTTATATTTAATAATTTTTAGAATGATGTAAGAATAACAAGTTTAGAAATGATAGCAAAACTAATTATTATATTATTTGAAACTATAAAAATAGAACAAAATATTTTTTCTAAAATATGTACGCTCGCACATATTCGCACTCGTCGAGCAAATTCGAAAAACGAACTTCCGCACACGACTTAAAGTACGACTACGTGACGTACAATACAAAATTTTTAAATCAATACTAAATTTAATAAAAAAATAGTAGAAATTTAGGGGTTTTACTGGTGACCTCCGAAGTGGGCCGACTAGACGAGAAGGTCCGTCGTTCAAACGAGAGTGGCGCCGATGTATACAGTTGCTTCTGGCATTGCGTACACCGGATGTCTTCCAGGGCCGTGTTAGCAGCATACTTGATGATATGGCTCCGGGACTATGCGTTCTCGGGCGGCTCGGGATCTGTAGAAAGAGTGAGCATAAATCTCATCTTGCCAGCAGTAAAGCTGGTTTTTGGTCACCCTCTGGCCCTCCTTCCCGCGATGGTGTGTAACCTGTTGCGGGGTTTGAGGACTTTTGCTGACGATGTGATCCATGGGAGGGGTAGGAATGACAACTTTCCCGGGGCTGAGCTACCATTCCATTATTTGATGGGATGGCTGATTCTGCATCATCCGAACGTGATGAGCCCCGGCCCCGAAGACGATCATGTTGTAGGTGACGCCTTTATCCGTCGCTTCTATAAAATGTAGTAGCGGCATACTGGCGTCCCTGTTTGTAGAAGGGTCTTGTCTTATCTCCAGGGGTGGGATATCACCAAGATCAACCCCATCTTCATAGACTTCGAAGCCGACCAAAAGTTGGAAGACTCTGGCGAGGATGCGATCGCCCTGCCGATATGGGGGTTTCACTAGTTACAGAGCATTCAGCCTTCCCATCTGGTCTACCGCAACAAGAATAAGTGCTATCTGGAGCCATATCTGCCGAGCCAATTTGTACGTCAGTTCGGTTATATCCAACTGATGTTAAGGAACCCCAGTAACAGTCTGGGGTTTATTGGAAGTTTATTGGATGGAGCCCGGGGTTGGCAATATTATAATGCCGAATGCACCGGAGTCTGTTTTACCACTCCAGTTTACAATCCTCGGCCGCAGATCTTGTATTCGGCTGTCACGCTGTATTGTGCCATGAACGCTGCGTCCCCTGCATACGACAGGGAAACTAGTTTCATCATTGGCACACAGCTAGTGGCGATAACCAACATATTGGCGGTGGCTCGATCATATCGTCCACCTGAGGTTGCGGGTTATAGGTCAGCTGCTGTAGCACCAACGAGGGGTAATCAGGAAGAGACCCCAGCTGGAAAGAGCGGGCTGATACGGAGGTCGTTTCGTCTGTACCGAAGAGACCAAGGAAAGCTACGACTCCGAAGACAGGAGCTCCGGAGGTGGCACCTGTCGTAGCAATAGGATCGGCTCCCGTGGAGGTAAAGATGTCCCATATAGTATGGTTTTACTCTTTGATTTTTGTGACTCATGTCTCCTTTTTGTAGGCGGTGCCGAAGAAGAAGTTTCGGGCTTCGAAACCAGGTTTGGTTAAACCGAAGGAGGTAGCGAGCTCTTCTGACGAGCGTGTTCCTTCGATTACCGTATCTCTCAGGGAGGAAAGTGTTGATGATGTCGTTTGTGTGGGGACTTTGGTATCTCCAGATGGTGTTGAGGGGGAACCTGAAGGTGAAGCCGTCCCCAGGATAGTCCAAGCTGATGTAGGGATCTCTGAAGTCGAGGTCCCAATAGAAGTTGTGCCTCCGAAAGAGGAGGAAAAGTGGAGTTCGTCTTCCTCTGATGACATTCCTTCAGATGTTGCTGAGCCTGCCGTAGGGACAGCCGGTGTGATTGAAACAGAGGAGAGGATTGATTTCTCCCCTCGTTATGATGAATAGAGGTCAGCTGTTTCATTGCCGAGCCCTATCCCGGATCCAGCTACAGAAGCTGAGCTGGCTGTCGCCCCTGAGGTAGCAGCAGACTTTAATCCCACGAAAGGATTTGATCAGGGAGGGAAGACTCGTATGCCAAGCCCGACCCCGGAGGAAGTGCCCGGCCAAGAGACGGCTGCTGATCCCACTAGCTCGCCAGTGGAGGAAGGTCCTGTGATGGTTACAGATCGTGCCTCAGAGGTGGAGAAGGCAACTCCGAATATTGGTGGTTCCTTCGAGACGGAAAAGGGGAAGGACCTGGTGGTGCAGGAACCCTCTGTTGCTCTTTCGACTTGGGGAACGATATCGACACCCCACTTAGCTCCTTCTGCCCTCTTGGCCCCTCGTGCTGGTAGCGTAGTTCGAGTCTCTTACGAGGGAGGGTCCGCGGAAGTTGAGGTTCTGGCCTCGCATATTAAGGTCGGCAGGTCTTCTGCAGGTACGCCATCTAGAGCAGCTCCTCCAACTCCTGCTATGACGCCTCAGGTGCTGGCGGATGCAGATGAGTACAAAAAGTTTATCATTGAGGCGGTGTACAAGATGCTGCAGAAGGGCGTATCGGCAATGATGAATGCCAATGGGAGTTTCACGACGGCAAAAACTATGGCGCTCCCTCACATTGGTCTGATACGTTCCCACCAAGGCCATGATCATATGGCCGAGATTCTGGAGGCATCGGTGGCCGAGCTCGACCAGCTGCTTTTCGAGTTTCAGTGTTTCCAGCGAAATGATCTCTCCGCCCTGATAGAAGCAGAAAAGGAGAAGTTGATCACTGAAACTGAGTCATCTTATCAGGCCACCGTGGCTATCTGGGAATCCGAGGTGGCCGAAGCTGAGGCTGCGGCGGAGAGGCTATCTCAGTCAACACAGGAGAAGGTGGAGTTGCGAGCTGCGTTGGACGCTAGTATAGTGGAAGTAAATGCCAAGATTCGCCTCCTTGAAGACCAGCGGGCCCAACTCTTGTTAGATGCTAAGCGAGTCCAGGCTGAACATGTAGCATCTAAGGAGAAGGAAGCAGCTTTCACCCGCCAAGCTCTTTCCTTGGCCCAGCAGCGGCAACAGCTGGACAAGAAGTATGAGGATAACACTTCCCCTGAGGCCATAGAAATTATGCATCAAGAAGCCGAACGCCGAGTTCTGGCGACTGCAGAGACTCGGGCGGAAGACTTGAAACGTCGGATCAAAGAGCTTTCAGCCAATCCCAATGATGCTTAGGGATTGTAGCCTCTCTATTTTTTTATTATTTTGTGTAATTCGCAACTCCTGCTGGGGATGTAATCCTTTATTTTTAAATAAATAATAAAGAGTTTTGTGGTTTGTTCATTCTTGCTGTCATGAACTTGATGATTTGTGTGGACCTATTATCTTTTGCGCACCTTGGTCATTAGGTACAGATAATAAGTTTGAGAGAACCGACATGTTTGCTCAGAGGTAATGTAGACGTGGCAAATATGGGGTTCAAATAATAGAATCTTCCTACTCAGAGGTGTTATGGACGTGGTAGGAATGACTCTGGGGGGATACGCAAAACTACTCAGAGGTAATATGGACATGGAAGTTCTGCGATCAATGTACGGTAACGCAGGGGTTGTCTGTACGGGATGTTTACTCAGAGGTAATATGGACGTGGTAAACATGATGGGTAGCGTAGTCTTACGGAGCGTAGGATTCCGCTTTATAGGGCATAGAGGAGCAACTCAGAGGTAATGTGGACGTGGTTGTCCTTCTACTGGAGATAGAATGCAATGGAACAACTAGGTTCCGAAAGCATATAATTTTTATAAAAAGGGGGGTGTTTGAGAGCTCTGATGATCAGGTCCACTGATTCCCTTGCTAGGTAGAGGTGAAAGTACATATCTGAAAGATGTCAAGAGTAGTACTTCTTTAGGAACTTGTCGTTGATAGGCATCATGAACAAGTCCCCGTTTGATCGGGCGCGGCGATAAGCACCGTTTGAGTATACCGTCTCTTTGATGAAAGGTTCCTCCCATTTGGGCTCGAACTTTCTTGGTATTTTGTGTGTCAACACCATCGGCCTCCTGACTGCCAAAACCAGGTCACCTACTTGGAAAGTCCTCTGCTTGACCTTCTTGTTGAAAACCTATGATATATAGGCTTGATAGAGTACGATGCGCTGTTGAGCAAGGAGACATTTTTTGTCAAGTGCCTCCAATTCTCGCAGATGGCGACGTTGATTGTCTTCTTCTGTGAGTTGATTTGTGATCGCTATACGGAGTGAGGGTATCTGGATATCGAGAGGCAGTACCGCTTCGCTCCCGTAGACCAAGGAGAATGGTGTGTTGCCCGTCGGGGTCCGTACCGTTGTGCGGTAGGCCCAAAGGCATTCGCCGAGGTTTTCATCCCAATCGCATTTGTTGGATGATACGACCTTTTTGAGTAGCTTGACGATAGTCTTGTTAAACGCCTCGGTCAATCCGTTTGCTGCCGGATTATAGGCGGTCGATGCCACGTTCTGAATGCGATTCTTGTCACAGAATCTGCTGAAAACATGGCTGATGAACTGTGGACCGTTATCGTGGATAATCCTTCGAGGTACCCCAAAACGGTAGATAAAATGGTGCTTGATGAAGCTGATCACCCTAGAGCTCTTCACTTCTGTCAGCGAAACTGCTACTTCCCATTTGGAGAAGTAGTCGGTGATTGTTAGGATGAAGCGGTGTCCCCTTGATGAAGGAGGGGTGATAGGTCCTACAATGTCAATGTCCCAAGCTTCGAAGGGCCAAGAGGCGATAGTAGGATGTAGTGGTTCCGATGATGTATGGATGAAGTCGGCATGAAGCTGACAAGCATGGCACTTCTTAGCATAGTCAACAGCGTCGGCTGCCATGGTTGGCCAGTAGTAATCCATGCGTCGCAGTCGATCCTGCAACTTGGGTCCAGGTTGGTGAGCCCCGTAAGTTCCATCATTAGCTTCTCGAAGGGCTTCAGCTGCTTCTTTGTTGGACAGGCATCGAAGGTGAAGTCCATCATAGGAGCGTCGGTACAACATTTTAGTAGCTGTATCGTAATAGAATCGAAGGAAACGCCTCCTGACTGAGACGGCTTCTTTCGGGTCTTCCGGAAGAATTCCGTAGACAACGAAGTCGATGAACGGGAACCTCCAGTCTCGGACATTAACACTGGCACTCGTCGTCATGGCATGGGCCATTTATGAGCATAGATTATTTTTGGGACAGACCAAGTCTCGTCCAACTACCGTGGCATAGTGTTGAGTCCCACGGGGTGCTGCCAATGAGGCTGCGAGGCCAGCCAGAGCGTCAGCCTCCAGGTTTTGTAACTGGGGTACGTGTTCTATAAAGAACTTGGTGAAGGTTAAAATAATATTCAATGCAACTTCATGGTAAGGAACCAGATCCTCATGGCAAACTTCGTATTGCCCTCTGATCTGGTTAACGATGAGTTTTGAGTCGCCATAGGCTTCCAGATGATCCACCCCCAGCTGTTGCGCCAGCTGGAGTCCCATGATGAGAGCATTATACTCGAGAACATTGTTGGAGCACGGCTTCGAAAGGGAGTAAGCATGCTGGATGACCAACTGATCGGGGGTGACTAAGACTACCCCCACTCCTGCGATGATTTGGCCTTTGGGGCCTGTTCTTGAAGCGCCATCGAAAAACATCTGCCAGACGAAGTTTTTTTTGGTGACGTTTGATTCTTGGACCTCATCCGGGATGTCTTCATAGAGTCTGGAGGACTCTAGGATGGGGTGTGTGGCTAAAAAGTCAGCCAGAGCTTGACCTTTGACGGCTTTTTATGGAACAAACACCATGTTGTATGGCGTCAACAGGATCGCCCATGTAGCTAGTCGGGAGTTCATTAATCCTGGCTTCGTTATGAGAACCCTGAGTGGATTGACTCGGGAGATGACATGAATTGTCTGTCCTGAGACATAATGGCGAGTCTTCTGGATGGCAAACACCAAAGCCAAATACTCTTTTTCGACGGGGTTGTACCGGTGTTCGGCCCCGATCAGTGTCCTACTGAGGTAGTAGATAGCTTGCTCGCAGCCCGCATCGTTGTTCTGAGCCAAAAAAGCATCGAGGGAGTGATCTATGGCACAAACGTAGAGGAGAAATGGTTTGCCTGAGACGGGTGCCACCAGGACTGGCGGGCTCGTCAGGTAGGCTTTGATATCATTGAAAGCCTTCTGGCATTCTTCTGTCTAGACATAGGAGACTCCCTTCTTCATGAGCTGAGTGAAGGGTTGGCATTTTCGGAAAAGATTTGCTATAAACCTTCGGATGTATGCCAGACGCCCTTGCAGGCCTCGAAGTTCTCGGAGGTTCTTCGGAGGGTCCATGTCAAGGATGGCTTTGGTCTTCTCGGGAGCGACATGAATGCCTTTCGCCGTGATAATGAAGCCCAAAAACTTTCTACTAGAAACCCCAAGGAAGGATTTAGCGGGGATCATCTTGAGTTGATGCGCTCGTATGAGGTCGAAGATTGTCTTCAGGTCTTGTAGGTGATCACCCTTGAGACGGCTCTTGACTGCGATGTCATCGAAGTAGCACTCAACTGTCTTGCGAAGATGTTGACGGAAGATGGTACTCATAGCTCGTTGGTATGTAGCACCAGCGTTCTTCAAGCCAAAGGGCATCACCGTGTAGCAGAAAACCTTCTTCGGAGTCCTGAATTTAAAAGAAGTGTGTTTTACGTCATCGAGGAACATCTTGATCTGATTGTAGCCCGAATACCCGTCCATGAAAGACATGCGTTCGAAGCCACATGTATTGTCGATCATCACGTCAGTGATTGGAAGCAAAAATTCGTCCTTCGGGCAAGCGGTATTGAGGTCCCTGAAGTCGATGCAGACCCGTATCTTCCTATTCTTCTTAGTGACAGGGACGACATCGGCCACCCAATCTAGATGTTGCTCTTCACGGATGAACCCGCTGCGCAGGAGTTTGTCAACCTCCTGATCGATAGCGTTTATGATGTCTGGACGAAAGCGTCATTGTTGTTGCTTTACTGGCTTAGCATCAGGCAAGATGTTAAGTCTGTACATTACGATCTGAGGATCAAGTCCTGGCATATCTTTGTAGCTCCAGAAGAAGACATCGTTATATTCGTTGGCCAATTGGACCAAAGACTCCCGGTCTGGTTCCTTTAGACTCTTGCTGATGAAGATGGGTTTGGAAGGAGATCCATCCCCAAGGTCAACTTGTTCGACCTCATCTTCAGTAGGGGGTTCGCGTAGTTCAAAGCAAGACTTCCACTGCGCTCCTAGGCGTTAAGCCCAAGGTTCTTCCCCGAAGAATTCCAACGTTTGGTCTTCGTCTTCATCTTTTTGAGATTGGGCAGATGCCATGTTGACTGATAGCACCTTCTTGAGGACTGAGCCGATACTGGTATCGGAATCCTAGGTTGATGCTTCGGACAAATGAGAATGTTCTACTTCTTCTGCCTCCGAACTCTCTAGAGTTGCCGGCGGCGTGACATAGCCCACCCCCCGTCGAGTTCAATGATAGTAGTCCTGCGGCTTTCCTTTAGGTATTGGGAGCCGGAGAGGAAGACGTCGACCCTTGCCGTAGTTCAGGCCTTTATTGCTTTTCAGGTCGTATCCCATCTTTTGAATGAGGTACTTTGCCTTGTCCGTGTACCGATAGACTTGTATTCTACCGGTATCTGGTTCTAGCTCGAGTGGCGAAAGTTTTTGATGACGCTTGACTTTGCCGAAGATGATGGATTCTATGTCTCGATTCCACGGTGGGACTACGAAACAGACCCCTTGGGACGAGACTACTCGATTTACATGATTGATGGTCGTTATTTATGTTTGCAACGACCGTAGAGCGTTATCTAATGTATACATGGCATTCCAATGTAGAAGAATAGAATAATTAAAAGACACTCTATTATTGATAAAATACGAGATTTTATCCCGCGGGATTACATTGTCCAGAGAGGGTGCATCTACATTAGCAGATATGTATTCCCCTAGCTCTTCATCTGTGAGTACTGGGGTTGGTTCGGGAGAGTCCATCGCAACTTTGACCTTGGGGTCCGAGAGGGCAATGTGGGCCTTCTCCAACAGCTTAGATGAGACGAATGATTGCGGAGGCTTGCCTTTAAGACGCACCTTCAGAGGTGCCTCAACTGCGCCTTCAGTGTTTGGTGCCTTCCTTTGTAGTTTTGCCACAAGGGGAGCCGATATTTGTGGTGGCTTTTCTTTCAGCCGTATCTTCAAGTGAAATTCAGCAGGTATTCTACCTAGAGCAGTTGGTGCCTTTCCAGGTAGCTTGATGGTCATGGGAGGCAGCATCTGAGGCGGTTTCCCTTTGAGTCAAATTTTCAAAAGAGCGTCGGGAATCATCTCTGGCTCTATGTCTGGCTCTGCTGCTATTTTTGCTTGATCGTCAGCATCATTGGCTTCCCCTTCATCGGGCGACTTGTACAGGGTAGAATCAGTGAAGTAGGCTTCGACCCCCTTGAAAGGGTCAATGTCCGCGAACTCTGTACGGATGATGTCACTGGTGGACACGGACTTCATACATTGGTGGAGTGTAGATGACACCACCATGTACTCATGCAGCCACGGACGACCCAGTAGGAGGTTGTAGTTGACGTCAGCGTCCACGACATAGCAAGTCACCTCGGTTCGGAGGTTACCGATATGACACTTCAGCCGTATTTTGCCCAGCGGCTCGCTTTTGCTAGCATTAAAGCCGTTGATTGTAGTATTGGAAGGCACCAGACGGTACGTTGGGATCCCCAGTGTTGAGAGTAGCGTCTTCGAGATGATGCTAAGGGAAGACCCTGGATCGATCTGAATCCGCTTCACCTTGACGGAACCGATATACCCTGTATAATACAGTGGCCTGTTGTGTCGGTTGTGCTTGAGTAGCATATCTTGTTGGGTAAAAGTTATGTTGTGGATAACTTCATCTGCATAATGGCAGTACGCATATGTGGTCGGGGTATCCTCAGGCTGCTTGACCTGACTGTTGAAGGATTCAGCATCCTTCAGGGCTTCACAGAGAGCTTCACGAGTGTCCTTGGAAAGACAAAAAAGCTCAAACAGGGATAGGCGGGCAGGATTACTGGCAAGTTGTGCCAGTATATCGAAGTTGTGGGGCTTGGCTAGCCCCGAAGCATTCTTCTTTCGCAAAGGCTTGTCGAAATGGGCCTCTACATGCTTCTGTTTATTGGCTACTGGAGGCCTGGATGGGCCCTATTCCTGGGCAGCAGGGACGGTGCAAGGAGGCACCACCTCGACGGCAGCTTCGTCAGGTTGGGTGTTCTGATGTGAACGAGTCTGTACAGGAAGTGCCCCTTCCACAGAGGAAGAGACCATACGACAAGACTTGATCTTCATGCCCTTAGATTTGGAGGTAGAGTGTACCCCCGGTTGAGTGACCTCAGAGACGAGGTCAGGGTGAACCTATAAGACCTCTCCTCGAGATGTGGTGAGTGGAATGAGTCCCCTTACGTTGTTACGAGTATGTGGTAGGTTAACCACCTCCATTGTCGCCTTTGGGATAGGGACGACACCATCTTGTGTTGTGGTTGGCGGCGAGGTGCCAAATTGGAGTAACACCAAGTTGGCCGAGACCGTTTTCTCCTCATAGTCGACGGAGATAACATTCATATTGATCATACGCTGGATGTAGTTCTTGAGGACGTAGCAGTCCTTAGTTGGATGTCCGACAAACCGATGGTAGTGACAGTACCTCAGATTATCCACTTTTCCAACCTCGTCGGGACGCTCCGGGTCCGGCAACTTGATCTTGTCACCCTGCTTCAATATCTCGAAGAGTTGCAGGGTGTCTTCATCGTTGAAAGAATAAACCTCCTTTGGCCTTGGTACAAGTGGAGGTTTCTGAGTGGGTGTTGATGCATCTTTGGAGGCATTGACAGTCAACGCCTGCTTCCCCTTTGTCTCTCGTCCATGGTTGTTGGCTGTAGGTCGTTTTCCCTTGTCCTCAAAGGCAGGGAAACTGACTCCCAGAAGACGAGCATTGGACGCCTTCTTTTCTGCTACTTCGGCCTTGATGATCAAGAAACTCCAGTCGGGAGGAGGAGGGGAGTTGAGCCATAGTTTGATCGCTGGTAGAATGTTCATGCTGCAGGAGGAGAGGAGTGCATGTTCTGGCATGCCTGGGTGCAGTCTGAAGCAGGCTTGTCGGAACCGTTCGATGAATGGTCGAACTGTTTCCTTCTCCTTCTGACGTATCTCTATGAGGAACACAATTATCATGTCCTTCTCTCCGTCGTAGAAACGATCGAGGAAAAGACGTGTCAAGTCATCGAAGAAAGATATGGAGTTGTCGGGGAGACTGCAATACCAGTCGTAAGCCACTCCTTTCAATGCCCCGACAAATATGCTGGTGAGTAGTGCTTCTTCCTTTGGGAGATATCCTGTTTGAGACTGGAAGTACGTCAGATAACAACGTGGAGAGTCCTTTTCGTCATATGGTGTCAAAGTTTGCAGTTTATATTTGGGAGGATAAACCACTTTGTTCCATTCGAGGGGATATGGTTGGGGGATCCCTATCTTCTGGCGCTCCTCTTGTCTATTTTTCGACTCAAAGCGCTCTCGTAAGTCCTGATCATCTCCATCACGTCTTCTATAGAGCTGGGAGTCGGAGATGGTGGTACAGCCTGGAGTTGAGCATTTGATGGCTCCGATGTCCGAGGTACCTCGCGGCGATCTGTATCCAAGGATACCCGTTGAAGGGGTACACTTGATTCTCCATTGGCCCCTGGGTCAGGACCAGTAGACGGTGCCCAGGCCAAAGCTGACCGTATCTCAAATACTGCTTGAATCAGTGTTTGCGTGGAGGTAGAGAGGGTTTTGAGTCCTCCCTCCAAGGTATCCATGCGCTGGACGAGATCTACTGGCGGCGCATCTGACTCCGTATTACCAACTTCCATCATGTACACCGTCGTGACGTGATTGGAAGTGGATGGATCGGTTGAGGCTTCGCTTTCGACCTCGCTCTCTTGTAGAAGAGGAACTTCCCCCTGGGCTTCGTCTTGGCTACCTCCAGCTATGTTCTGGAGAACACCTTCGTCTTCGGAAGAAGTATCAGCAAGGGTCTGACTACCCCCAGCTTTGTCTTGGAGGACTTCTTCGTCTTCGTGACGCAGATCCCAGGGGCTTGACTACCCCCAGCTACGTCTGGGAGGCTGACTTCATCTCCAGGATAAAGATCCACAGGGGCTTGACTACTCCCAGCTATGTCCGGGAGGCTGACTTCGTCTCCAGGATGAATATCCACAGGGGCTTGACTACTCCAGCTTCTTTTAAGATTTTCTTTCTCCTCCGAGTGCTCTCAAACACTCCTGAGGACGGGACAATTGTCTTGGTCTTCCTCGGCTGGTTCTTGGATAAGGACAAATCCGAGGAGCTGCCAGTCGCCTTCCGAATTGATGGGGAGTTAGAGACAACATTGCAAGAAGCAACTTGTAGTTCTGGCTCCATTTCAGCTGACAACCTCTAGAGGTGTTGATGATTACAGCCGCTGGAACACCGACTGCCTTGGTAGGACCGCTGTCTTGCAACAGCAGTTGATGGTGACTACAGCACAGGTGTGCCCTGTGAGGGGCGCATTGTGCTTGTCAGTTGACTCTCCAGATCGGCGTTTGTGAGCGATCATATTACGCAGATCGTTGGAGGAGAGTGCCACCTTCGTACCCCCATCAGGCGCTTGGCAAGGCCAAGCGTCGGGGTGGTCAAGTGAATGTTGCGTCCCCTGATCCAACGCAAAACATGCGCTCAGATCAGTAGTTGGGGAACAACATTTAAAGTGACTTGAATGAGCCTCAGACGCACAACCAATGGAGGCGCGGGAGTTCAAGACCACAGGGTTTGCCTTGCACGACTTGGTCGCGAACGCAGCAGATGCGCCCAAGTGAGACAAGGACTTTGAAGGTCGGCTCGTTTCTAGCGCAGAAGCACCCGAGTCGACCTTATACAGCTTACCATCAGCAGCGTGCATGATTGTGAGCGCATGCTTTTGGTTTGCTACCGTTATAGCACGTTTGAGGTGCATGGCCCGTATTGTCTTAGACTTTTTCATATCAGCCCGCTGGGGTGCATAGTACTCAGAGTCCAAATTCTTCTCACCATGACAGCGAGTGAGTCTGTCAAAGACAGAAGCCTTCTGTGGTGCATCAGGGTTAATACACAGGACGTTAGCTGCGCCCCTGCTCCGTCGGCGCATCTTCTTTGTCTGAGAGGAAAATGGTTGGGGAATGTGGTCGGCCCCACGTTTCCTCAAGAGATGTGCCACGACGGTAGACGTATCTTAGCTGCTGAGGACGTCAGCAGGAAGGGTAGGCTGCATCAGCGTATCCCCTTCGGTGGTGGTGCCAGAGGCGTCGACCTTGCACACCCAGACTTGGCGAGTCTTCTTCGGCTTTGGCAGCCGCTTCGAAGGACTTGCGTTGCCTTCAGAGATGAACTACTCATACGCCTGTTGATTGAGGCATACGACTAGCGTCTTGTGGAAGGAGCCCACCTTCACAACATCGGATTATGACACAGCTTTCTCGGTGGAGGAGAAAGAAGTCCCCAGCAGAGTCACCAGCTTGTTTGCCATTAAAATCTTTTGATTGCAAATTTCAATTACAAACATAATAGTGTTACAATGTAGGACTTAGATGTAGTCCTAGGAGAATACTTTTTTTTATCTGGGTCCCTGTGTCGATGGAGCGAGTGGTAATGCGTTGACTCCGTTGACGATCTGACGATGGTTCTCGGTTCTCTGAAGGTCTGAGTTGCTCTGGGTACAAGAGTTTGCGGAGAGAAAGAAGACGTTGAGTGTCTCTTCCGATCTCTGGGAGTAAACTCTAATGCTTTGGTTGACTATGTCTTGATCTCTGACAGTCTGTGCGTGTGTGAGAGGGAATGATCCTTCTATTTATAAGCTGCAGGTTGGCTGCTCATACGCGCATATGTAGGATACGCCTATTTATGGGGATGCCACGTGGTGATTGCTGATGGAGGCGTATGGGCGGCATGCTCGGATTGAGGAGTTGAACTCTTCTTGTTGCATTTGTGGGATGTGGCAGAGCTGACACGTAGCAATGGAGAAGATCTTTCGGAGGCGCATGCGAAATGGTTGGGCGGCCACGTGCTTGTAACCGCCGAAGAAAAGTAATGATGATGCTGACATCAGCGATGCTTCATCTTCTGAAAAAACTGCTAACTGTTCAATCCTCGGGGGACGTGCTGCCAACTCTGTCACTTGAGCATTAATTACTTGATGGGTGACGAGCCGAAATGGGTGCATGGGTCCATGCGTGTTTAGGATGCATGGATCTATGCTTTGTTGAGCGCATCCATACGGGGCGCTTTGGAACGGGCACATTTGTACGATGTACGGTGTCTGGCCGGCGCATCCATTTGTATGACGTGCCTTTATTGGTCCGACTGTTGCGTTCTTCGAGTGCTTTAAATAGCCGTTTTTTGACTTGGCCGAATTTGAAGCGTCAGGTTCATTACCATAAATGTAAATTCATTGCACGCGATTCGGAGAGCCCGCCACTTGGCGCATGGGTTGGATTTGCCCGGCCTATAAATAGTAGCAAGAAGAGAGTTTGCTTCTCGTTCTCTCACGTCCTTCCAAAATGAACATGTTTGCTCGAGCACATTATGTTGACAAAAAGTTCCCGAGGGTGAAGATGCGACGACTTGTCTTCGTTTATGCACTTGAAGGTGACTGTTACATCCAAAAGTCGGAGTCGAGGGCTTCTGAGGCAGGCAAAAGGTGCCTGTCGCATCCAGAGATCGGGATGCTCGAGCCTCGTCTCCGTTATTCTAGAAGAGCTACAGATCGGAATTGTGGTGCCCCGATCATCTTCCTTGGGCTTTGGGAGAGCAAATCCTCCTGCTAGAGTAGGTGTTGCCCATTCTGGTTGTGTTGAAAGCCTACTTTTGCCGTGGATCGATTGCGGTACTCTCATCTTCCTCTGGAGAGCTCTTCCTTCCGCTAGGGTAGGGTTGATCGCCCACCCTTGTTCTGCTCAATAAATGCTTCATTAGTCGAAGCACCCGATCGGGTCAAAGTGGAGCGCATATGCTGAGACTTCATGATGCGCATGACTGAGACGCTGAAGGGATGCACATAACAGAGCTACTGAAGGGATGCGTCTGACTGAGATGCTGAAGGGATGCGTCTGACTGAGACGCTGAAGAGATGCGCCTGGCTGAGAGCGCATGGCGGTTGCTGCGCCTAACTGTAGACTTAGGGTCTTTTCTTTGTAGAAATTTTTCTTTGTAAAGCCTTTTTTAGATATGTAATAGACTTTTATATGAAATAAAAATCTTCTTTTAATGTCTATGATTTTGCTGTGCCAAGTACTTCATCTGAGCTCCTTGGCACATGTAATGTTAGGCACATAGGATTTTCGGTCCTGAAATTCTATGCTTCTACAAGAAGTTAGAGATTTGGAGATGTAAGTGACTAGACTTTGACACTCTAATACTATCATTGAAATATACTAACCCATTTTGATTCTATCTCTCAGTGTATTTAGAGATGAAATTAAATTGAGGGTACCTAATATTAATGAGACAAAACTTCAAAGGGAGGTCGATTGTAACTTTGTGTCATATGTAAGAAACTCAAATAATAAGTTAGATATACTGCCGCTACCATTTTCATCTATGTCGCGAATAACATGTCTATAAATACAGGTTTTCTTGCCTGGGACAACACTCGTAAATGAGAGCCTTCCTTATCTCGCAATAGGACCGATTAAGGAAGCAAGGACATGGCCATGCTATGTCATTAATGGTTTCAAGTTTAAAGCAACTCAGAATCCTATAAATATAAAAGTACTTACTGACATCTTAAATACAAAAGATTCCGGTATTTGTATAAGAGGCTCTATGTATGATGAGGAGCCAATTTGACTTTTATGGTTTGCTTCGAGATATTATACAATTGTAAAATTTGGACCCTTATGACATGAATATTATGATGCTCAAATGTGATTGGTTCGACACAATACCAAATCAAGGATGAAAAGTTAATAAATAATTTAGATTTGTCGATATAAACTGGCGAAGGAAATATAGAGGGTCTGACTCGTTTGTGCTAGCAAGTCAACCAGCTCAAGTCTACTATGTATGTTACCGAAGGCGTCGTAGAGATCGATTTAACTGGTGGGCAGTATGTATGACTAAAGCTATAAACACATTCAATGTTAGAGACCCAGCATATCAGGAGGACCAGGTGGAAGTGCCTTATTTGGATCAACATGCAGAAGAAGACGTGGATAACATGGATGTTAAAACTATTATTAAAGAAATAGAAAGGAGGATGAGGTTAATATATAAGACTTAGCTCACAAACAGATAATTGGCTATGTCTACTAGGAAGATGTCTATGAAGAGGATGTCTCTAATGAAAAAGAAGAACTTGACGATGATGATGATGATGATGATGATGATGATGATGATGAAGATGAAGATGAAGATAAAGATGAAGACGACATATGGCATGTATCTTCCATATATCTATATCTGTTACTAAAAACACTTCTATCTTTTATTGAAAATGGTACTATCTCTTACATATATTGTATACCTTCAAAAAAATGTCTATATTTGTTATCAATTATATTCTTTGTTTCCATCAATCTTACCAGATGGCACCCATGACCTGAGCAGTGACACATCGCATGAGAGAGGCACAGATTGATGTGGTGGCTCCTCCTACTGTTAAGAAGGAAGTGGCTCCTCCTACTTTTAAGGAGGAGCTACTTCCTCCTACTGTTAAGGAGGAAGTAGATCCTTTTACTGTTAAGAAGGAAGTGGCTCTTCCAAATGTTAGTGACACTGGGACACTGGGAGTTCCAGTCATCCAGCACCCCTAACGGAGCTTCCTAACATCGATCCCTCTTATGTGAGCTGGCTTGATCACATGTAGCACCTACATCGTTTCTCGTTGTTTAGGCTTTTATATTAGACTTTTTGGATGACGATCATAATACAGATGGCCTTGTTTATGTATTAGACTTCTTGGATGCTATCTTCTTGGATTACATTTGATATTTATTTGCGTTTTATGGAAAATCTACAGCGGGTTGCGCTGGATGGTTGATATATTGATTATTTTTCGACATCGGGTTGCGATGGGTTGACAGTTTTCTATTATGTTTCATAGTTCTATTTATTATCATGCCTATTATACCTGCTATTATCATGATCATAGATGGATGGTGGTCATGGTCATGGTCGGGATCGTGGTGATCAGTCCCTTATACAGCCTAGGGATATAATATCTCCTGTTCACGTGATCCTACTTCCTCGTCGGTAGCAGACACCTCCACTCTGCCATCGTCTACAAGTCCAGACACTCTGCCATTTGTGCCATATGTATATCCCGGTGTTCCAGCAGCGACATCTACAATCCTGGCATCGCATGATGCAGATCCCGGCACACTATCGTCTGTTCGTCTACCAGATACTCCG
This sequence comes from Iris pallida, assembly GCA_029216955.1. Taxonomy (NCBI): domain Eukaryota; kingdom Viridiplantae; phylum Streptophyta; class Magnoliopsida; order Asparagales; family Iridaceae; genus Iris; species Iris pallida. The sequence continues at coordinate 13,426,121 of JANAVB010034418.1, read as the reverse complement.
ACAGAAGCACAATGGGCACCGAGGTATCAGGACTTACTGTATGATGCCAATGGTCGGTATATCCGCCGACCGGTGGTTCTCCGACACAGCCAGAGAGACATGATGGGTAGTTTAGGAAGAAGATATGGCCTGCAAACAACGAGCTGTAAGTAATTTCATATGTTTCATCTTATACAGTTAATTTTATATATTTTATTTATCTATTGAATTAAAAAATTTATTGTTATTTTTTTAGTTTTTTCTCTTCGGTGATAATCGAGCACTTGGGGAAATCATTAGGGGAACTACCACGGCCCTTACCTTAGATTCTCCGATGTGGCATCCATCATGCAATATATATGGCTTCACCAGATGAAGGTATATTTGATATTTTCTATTATTTCATTTGTTAATTGTTTATTTATCTATTCATATTAATTGTTAATTTGTTTGTTAGAAAATGTACTTATGGCCCGAGCATCGGATGTAGAGGTGAAGAAGACGTATCACGTTGTAAGGATGATTTTCAAAAAATAGGTAGTTGCTGGAAAGGGCAAGAAGCCCTAGATTCACAATTATTTTTGGAAGAAGATGCAGAAGGAGCTTGAGACTTCTGCTTTCAAGAAGAGTTCGGAGCAAAGGAAGAAGACGCACACTCGTGCGGGTTTGCATACTGGGGGATCAATCCCCATTGCTATGCACCATCAAAAGTTAGTAAGTTAATTCTATGTACTTAAATATTTCCATTATATAGTTCAATAACCTAGTTATCAAGTTAATTCACATCCTTAATGTTTTGTACACATGCACAGAAGTTGGCGAAGGAGGGAGGAGATCCCTCTAGTATCAGCTACGTTGATGTTTTTGATTATACGCACAAGAGGAGGAATGACGGAAGCTACGTGGATGAGAAGGCCAGCAAGACTGCTGTAAGTATTTCAATTATGAGTATAAGTTAGAATAATATTAGGTATTATAATTTAGATTATAAGTTAGAATAATATGGGCCATTAGATACGCTGCATTCCAGTCTCTACAGACTGAAAGCGCCACTCCGAGTACTCTGAATGGGGTGACCGAGAATGTCACCGAGTCTTCGCCCACCACCACTTTCTTTTCCATGGCCATTCGAAAGAATGACCTATTTATACAGGCCTTTTATAGAAGAGGGAAGGGCGAACGTGTCTACGGCATCGGCTTTTTGGTGTCACAGCTGTTATTGTAGTTGAGACCTCCAACGTCGACATCTTCTAATGTGGCATAGCCAGATATGATATGCCATATGGTTTCGACGATGACCATATTATAGGCTACAGTATCGAGGCTGCAAGAGACAATGAGCCACCATGATTTTGGTGTACCTGTTGCTCCCATGGTTCCTGGCGCCACGACCGTTGGTCCTTCTGGTGCCACGACAGCTGGTCCTTCTAGTGCCTCTGCTCCATTTGGTGCCTTTGCTTCCGCTGTTGTTGGCATCCCTATTCTATCTAATGATGCCGTGGTGAGGCTCCTCGGTTTATTGCCACCAGAGTCGTTGAGTTCACTATCGCTTGACTTGTTAAGTCAAATTCCTTCTGACGTCCTCGAGCGTATGCATGAGCAGAGACCACCGTCAGATCGTTGATTTTGTTTGTTGGGATTTCTGTTTGACTTGTGTTGTATATCTATTTACGTAGTAATTTATTGGTGTTGAAGTACTTTATTTATGATGGATGTTATCTCCCTAGCATTATAGTACTTTATTTCGATAATATTTGTTTGTGTTGTATGGATATTTTTTAGTTATATGTCTTACTGTGTGTTTCCAGCATGCTTTAGTGTCATTGAAGGTCTGATTGGACGAAAATTCTATATCGGGTTGCGCTGGGTGGATTACATATTGATTACGTTTCTATAGCGGGTTGCGCTGTGTGGTCGACAGGTTCGTTTTGCACTACTGCTGTAAGAAATGTATTATTATTTTTGCAGTTATGGGCAGTTTAGCGACTACCTAGCGACGGATTGCCGACTACCTTCGACGAAATGGCGACTAAACAGCGACGAGGACTTACGTCGCTAGGTAGTCTGGCGGCGACATGCCGACTACCTTTGACGAAATGGCGACTAAACAATGACGCCAAATTATGTTGCCAAGATTGAGTATCAGAGAGTTAAAAGTATCAGAAACATATGATATGTCGCTAGGTCGTCACTAATACGTCGCAATTGCGACATCTTGGCGGCGAATAATGATGCTGCCAATTTTAGGTATCGGACAATTTAGAGTTTCGAAAAAGAAATGTAATATCGCTGAGTAGTCGCAAATACGTCGCTAATGATTTTGTTTGTCCGTTGCTTATTAGTCATCTATGGGGTACTAGTTATTGTCGTTGAAAAGTCGCTCATACGTCGCTAAAATATTCCGTTGCCAACCCGCCGCACAAACGTCAATTATGGAGCAGTCGCAAATAGGTCGGAGAAAAGTCTAAATATTGACTACTTGGTGACGGAATAATGTAGCAACGTGGTATTTACCGACAGACAAAAGAGGTTTACTTTACGTCGCCAAGTAGTCGCTAATAATAATTAGAGACAAATGTGCGACGTATTTTATCGTCGCTAAAACCTTGTTGTAGTGAAACAAGAAATGGAGAGATGTTATGGATGAAGAAATCAAAGATATCGTGAAGACCAACACTTGGGAGCTAGTGACATTCCGAAAGGGCAAAAGACAATTGGAGTCAATTGGGTATAGAAGGCTAAGAAGAACGCTAAAAGAGAAGTTGAAAGGTACAAGGCAAGATTAGTTGAAAAAGGCTACAAGCAAAGAGAAAGCATTGACTATGATGAGGTATTTGCTCGCTCGATTGGAGACTATAAGGTTGATTTCTTTAGCGACTCAAAATAAATGGAAACTTAACCAAATAGACGTGAAATCAGCTTTCCTAAATGGTACTCTTGAAGAAGAAGTCTATGTAGAGCAACCCATAGTCTATAAGGTAAAAGGACAAAAAGTAAAGTATTAAAATTGGGAAAAGCCTTGTATGGCTTGAAGCAAGCACCAAGGGCATGGTATAGTAGAATTGATAAATATTTCTAAGATAATAACTTTGTTAAATATCCACATGAACATGCCTTCTATGTTAAAATGTACGAGAATGGAGATATTTTACTTGTTTGCTTGTATATGGATGATTTGATATTCACAGGAAATAGCCCAAAGTTATTGAAGAGTTCAAGAAAGCTATAGCAAAGGAGTTCGAGAGGACTGACATCGACCTTATGTCCTTCTACCTTTGTATTGAAGTAAAGTAAACCGAAGATGGTGTCTTCATCTCCCAATGCAAAAGATGTTCTCAAGAAGTTCAACATGAGTGATTGCAAGCCCATAAGCATGCTAGTGGAATGTGGAATCAAGTTGTCAAAGCACGAAAAGGCAGAAGAGTTGATCCTATACTTTTCAAAAGTCTTGTTGGAAGCTTGCGCTACTTGACATGTACAAGACCAAATATTCTATATGGAGTTGGACTGATTAGCCGCTATATGAAATCACCAACAACTACCCATTTGAAGACCGCCAAGAGGATTCTTCACTACATCAAAGGTACACTTGACTATGGCCTACTTTACTCATCTTCCAATGATTTCAAGCTTGTCGGATATTGCGATAGTGATTGGGCTGGAGATATTGATGATCGAAAGAGTACTAGCGGATTCGTATTTCTTATGGGAGATACTGCTTTTACATGGAGTTTAAAGAAGCAATCAATTGTGACATTGTCAACATGTGAGGCCGAATATATCTCATATTTCATGTGTTTGTCATGCGATTTGGCTTAGAAGTATAATGAAGAAGCTTCACATGCCACAAGAGGATACAACAGAGATCTATGTTGATAACAGTTCTGCTATTGCTTTGGCAAAAAATTTAGTCTTCCATGATAGAAGCAAACACATCGACACAAGGTATCACTACATAAAGGAGTGCGTTACAAGGATGGAAGTGCAAATGAAGTATGTAAAATCTTAAGACCAAGTTGCCGACATCTTCACCAAACTACTTTAAAAAGATGCAATTTTCAAGTTAAGAAGACTACTTGGATTTACAAATCAAGTTTAAGGGGTAATGTTGGAAAATAAACTTGATTTGTTTTTTGAGCCCAACAAATCTAATTAATCCACTACCATTGGGCTTTGTTCATTGGGCCCTTTTTTAGTTTTGAGTTTAGTCCATATTTTAGGAAGTTCTATACCTAGAATTTTATTTCCGAAATAGATCTTAGATGGAAGAATATGAGTGAACAGAGTGATTCTCCAAACGAATTTGATCACACACTATGTATATGAAGAACTTCAGAGAATTGCTTCTCTAAAGATCCGGTAGATCCTTAGTAGAAGATAAAGGAAGGAGAAGATGTAACTTTGCTGGGTGATGAAAATCACCGTTGCTCAAAGCAAGATTCGTCCTATTGTGATCCGCTCCCAGGAACCAGCAAGTTCGAAAGAGAACATCTGGAATGCTCACTGTCATCTCCTAACTGAACTCGCAGAACTCCATAGACTCCAATGGTAGCAGCCTCTCCCCTCACTTCGTCTCTTAATTTCTGAGTAAGTCGTCAAAAAAGGCACAAAAAAATATTTATAGAGTTGGGCTGAAACCCCAACTCTAATCCTAGGCATACATAGACTACAAAAAGATATGAACGAATCATGGAAAGATTTAACGGAATCAAATTCAAATCCCATAAAAATCGGATATGCAATATTGACTCCATCTTTCCATAACCGCCCGAACCTTCACATCAGCTCCTAATAACTACACATGCGTGCGGACGTACATCAGCATGCGTAACATCACAGCAACATAAGCGCACTGATACGCATCAACATGTGCCACATCGCAGCAATACATGCGCACGGACGTACATCGGCGTACGCGATAGCGCTGCAGCACAGGCGCATGGAAGGCCGAGGAGCGCGAGCGTTCTTAGACACGGAGAGTCTCGCCTAGCCCGCGCCTGCCACCGTACTAGTTGCCATACCTACGCCCGTGCCTGTGCCCGCTCCTAAACCCGCACATGTACACGCCCATGCACCGAGCCGCACCTAACGCATGCGACTCGCGCATAAGACGAGCGCATGAGCACAACAACAGCACACAGTACCATACAATGATGGTGACAGGCTAAGTTCAAAGTTGCCAACAAAGCGCCACTTTGCGCCCTTAAGCCCGAGTCCGAGCCCGAGTTCGAGTCCGAGTCCAAGTCGCTAAGCTCCTTCTGGGATTAACTCCATAGGGAATAATCCCATGAGCATGACAAAAAGCATAATGCTTCTTTGTGGAGTTAGCCTTGTTCCTACTAGAAAAACATCCCCATATGGTACCTATGTGCCTCTCCACACCTCATGTGCAACTCTCAACACAAGCAAAGCTTTATATAGAGATACAATCCATAGCGTTCCCCACAGCGACAGTCCATCATGTATTAGGATAGATGTCGCTATGATTTAAATATTCCAATATGGTTTAAATAACAACATGATAGAAGAATGGACTAGGCCTTGAATTCTGTACCATAACTACAATTCTTCTTACTCAAGTAATGACATCACCTGTGCTTCTAGCTGCCTATTAAAGGCCTTATGCTAGCCTAGTTTCGGTGTATGTATCTTGAGTGTCTACAAGGTTTCCCTCAAGAGACGGCCGACATCTCTATCCATACACTTTAGGTGAGTTCTTTTAAAGAGTCTTTTCTTGAAGCCGTTTACTTCCTTGCGGTGCTACGCCGCTATGACATGGCCCAAAGTCGAGGCAATGCCTCATGTGGTGTCATACCACTGTAGCATGATGTCCAGCCTCTCTGTAGTGCCAGCATGAAGCCTTTCGCTTCTTTGCGGTGTTACACTGTTGTGACATGGCTCAAAATGTCGATGTAATGCCTATCATTTTTTATTCTACAGCATTGTAGAAGCATGAAAAATATTAAAGAAAATGGTCCATACGGCTAAAAGAACCCCATGCGGCTCAGAAAAGCCCATGCGGCGCAAAGAGTCATGCGGCATAAGGAGCTATGCGGCCTGAAGCATTCCATGCGGCTCAAAAGACACGTGGCCTGACAGTGCTCCCCTCCGACCCATGCTGCATTAATTGCTTTGACGGCTGACCCCTCTGAAAAGTTGACAGCCCTGACACAAAAGCAGGTAATTATGACTCTGTCATAATAATGAATCTCTAGGGAAGAGAAAAGAGATCTCTGACACAAATCCCCCGAGAGCCATAAAAATGCCACGTGGCCTTGCCACGTGGGCGTTCGAATGCGGCTCACTTCTCATGCGGTTCAGAATGAATCCTATGCGGCTCAGGTCAAGAAAGCCTCATGCGGTTCGAGCAAAGAACTTCTCATGCGGTTCAGAGTGAATCTGTCCTATGCGGCTCAGGCCAAGAAAGCCTCATGCGGCTCGAGCGAGGACTTCTCATACGGTTCAAGAGGATCATGTCCATACGGCTCAGGCAGATATGTACCTATGCGGCTGACAAATGATTACCCCCCTGTGGTTCAAGGGCTCAAGTGAGGGCCACTGCCCAGGCAGCCCTGACACGTGGGCTTAACCATATGCGGCTCAAATTCATATGCGGCTCACTCGTCATGCGGTCCAGATCCTCCCAGCAGCTCCTAGGACACGTTTCCTAGATCGATTAATTCCTCAGATTTGCTGCCATTAAAGATTGGGTCAAATCCCAATAATCTGGGACACGTGGCAGAAGAATAGATCTAATTTATTCGCAGATATCAGAAGATTATTATAAGGAAGATTTATTCCAATCAGCATTAATTGCTAATAGGATTTGGTGTAATCTACACTCGATGGGTCGGATTCGTCACAATCAAAAATGAACGGCCTGGATTGACCAATCTACAGGCCGCCGCCATCTCTAAGATCTAATCATTGGCAACCCTAATGATCACATCCCACCATTATAAATAGCAAGGTGCTATGCCCTTGTAATATATACAATATCAGAGATAAATACGTATATACAAGGAGACTTTCCCCCATAGTCAGAGAGAGAATACACACAGAGAGAGAGAAGCCAGAAGAGCAGTCAGAGGGAGAGCAAGAAGAGCATTTCTTCATCAACGCCAACCATCTTTCCACAGGAGCCAAGGCTGCGTACCGATCGTCCAAGGAGTAAGGCAGGGCTGCCGTCGCCTTCCCGAGCCTCTATCGTCACCTTCCAGAATCTAAAATAAACAATTGTACTTAGACTGCTGTATCTAGGTTTTTGTCCCTAGGCTTTTTTTGTACAAGCGAGTTTGCAACGTGAAGTAAAAGTCCGGTCCCCCGATAATTGTTCTGTTCTTTTATATTTCATGGGAAACACGATGGCGACTCTGCTGGGGACTAACTTCTCCACGGCTGAGGAGTTGGTGACGCAATCGGATGCAGCCAAAGTTGGCTCCACACAACAAAAGATGGTCGTCCACTTCGACCAACAGGCGTTTGAAGAGATGCTCTCCGAAGGAAGCGCTGGCCCGGTTCAGAAATGCACCCGCGGGACAAAGGCTCACGAAAAGTGGAGGCCGAAATTATTTGCTCCTCCAGCCCTCGATGGGATACCCTCTGTTGCTCAAGACGGCGAGAAAGACTCTCCTGCTGCCCCACATCAAACCATAGACAACTCTGCTGTCTCCAAGTCCGACAGAAGAAAACACTATAATGCTGGACTTGCAGGGGTAAAGAGGAACTCTATGCGATCCGAGCCGCATAAGGGTATTACCCGCAGAGAGAAAGCTCATGTGGCTACATCCGCCAGCCGCATGAAGAAAACTCATGCGGCCACATCTGTCAGCCGCATACCTTATGTGGCTACAGTTGCCAACCGCATAGATGAGACTCATACGGCTACCGAAGTCAATCGCTTGCAGAAAACCTATGCGGCCACTATTGCCAACCGCATGCGGCCAGCCTGCACGGTCGTGACTCCTAGCCGCATAAGAACAACTCATCCCACAGCAGAAGACAACCGCATGCAGACAGCCTGTACGGTACCTAATGCTAGCCGTATAGCGTCCGTTCCACGCTTCTCTCAATCAGTCTTCGACCGTCTCTCATGCGGTCCTGACTCTGATGGTTCTCTGGACGATAAGCCAGACTCTGTGGTATTCAACTTGGACTCCTCCTATTACGCACCCGTAAGTGCTAAAAGGAGGAAGTCTAGGGCAGCACAGGCTCACCAAGCCCAGTCAGCTGCCCCAACCTCTGACTATCGGGGCATCCCGCTGGTTATTACGCGGGCCTCTGATAGGAAGTTGTACAGAACCGCTCGAGTCCAGCCCCCGACGGCGAACGGGCAGAGTGGTTCCTCTGACTTGCGTGAGGTTATCCTCCACAAACACAAGGAAAGAGAAGGGGCCTCAGTGTGCAAAGAATCCTCACACGGACGTCATTGCACCCAAATCATCGTCAACTGCTGCTGCAATAATATGACAGTGACGAAAGACCGGCCGTCCGTCTTCCAAAGACTACAGCATCCGAGCTCGGAGGACGAGGCACCTCCTGTTGTCTCTTGCAATTCCACTCAAAAAGTCCCCGCCGAGGGGAGAGGGAAGAAGACAAGCATCTCTAGCCCGAAAATATCAGCCACTACAGCTAAGAAATTGTCGGCTAAATGGTTGCCCTCCACCGGAGTATACCAACACACCCGTTCGAAGACAAAATCTGCTGCAACGGGAGACTCATCGTCCACGTCCCTGGGGGTCGTAGGAGCTGGGGGTAGTACTCCTCCGAACGTCCACAATAATCTGATGTTTCAAGGAGACGAGCCCGGGAAAACAACCCTCCCATTAGGTGCAAGAGACGCTGATATCCCCGAGGACATCCGTGACTCTCAAGATGAAACAAGCTCCGAAGCTGGGGGTACTGTTCCTTCCGAGTCCGAACCCGAAGAGAACATTCCCGCATATCCTGACGATTTTTTGATGCATGGATACGACTCGGACGGCACATCCTCCACCACTCCCCATGTAAAGACGGTATTCATGACGAACAGCCATCAAGGCGGTTCCAGTGATTGCCAACGCATCGACACTTTGGAGGCCATACTGCACGCATTGGTCAAGTCTCTAGACGAGATCAAAGCGGCTCTTCCTACTCTGCAGAGAGTGACACCTGGCCAAACAAGCGCAGGTCCCGCAATCAATATAGATTCAAATTTAGCGGCACCGAACTCGGGCAATAATCCTCCCGAAATAACGGCCCCTACCGCGACAAATGAGGCCCGAGAAGTAAGGAGAGAGGTTCAGGAGCTCCGAGCCATGTTCCACGCCCGAGAAAACTCTCAAGATTTTAAAATACGGCAACCATATCCTGCTGAATGGAGGGATGTTTCGTTTCCACCAAGATATAAGCAGTTCAACATCAACCCATATGATGGCAAGACCTCAGCAAGTCAGTACATCACTTACTTTGAGGTCACCACCGACCATCTGCCCCATGATGACGCTATCCTTACGCGATTATTCATCGGGGCATTGGAAGGAGTCGCCTTTGAATGGTACCGCAACCTGCCAGACAACTGCATCCACTCCTTCGCTGGCTTCAAACGCTTGTTCTTGGAGAGATTCTATGAGGTAGGGCAGGACGTCACAATGTCTACCCTCATGGACGTCGTCCAAGGAGAGAAAGAGCTGACGAGGAATTACATCGAGCGGTTTCGTCAAACCGCAATAAAGTTACCATCTGGCAATCCGAATTCCTCCTTGATTAAAATTTGCCAAAAGAGACTACTCCCAACAATTAGTCGCTGGATGGGCGAAAGTCAATTCAAGGACTGGAAGGCTTTTATCATCAGTGCTACAAGTGCCGAAGAACGATTGAGAAAGGCTCGCCAACTAGGGTTGCACATCTCAGAGGGAGATAACAAGGGCAAGCGTCCCAACACCAACATCGACAATGGTGGTAGCCCCTCAAACAATCGGGACAACAGAGGCAAGCAGGCTATGGTGGCCGACACGGCCCAGAAGCCCGAGTCACAACCAGCAGACAAACAATGGTCTCAAATCACTTACTCTTTCGAAGACGGCCACGTCAAGCCTATCTTGGACATGCTCATACAAGGAGATAGAATTCAGCTCCCTCCACCAAGACGGGAGCCTCGGCCGACTGACCTGGAGAATCTAAAGTTCTGCCATTACCACCGCTATGTACACCATGCTACATACGACTGCTACCAACTAAAATGGTACATCCAAAACCTCATCGATTCGAACGCTCTGGCCATCGATTTCGAAGAGGTAACTGTGGCAGCCAATATGGTGTCCGTACAATTCGGCAGCTTCCCTCCGACGGAAACTGAAGACGGGGTGGTTCCCATCCCTCTGGAGACAATAGAGATTACCAATCTTCCACCTCCTCGAGATCAAACTACCGGTCTAGTACCTCTCACTACATCGCGAGAAGAAATCATATGGGTCCATCCGGACCTGGTCCTTGAGGTGACTCAGTCCACGATACCTCCCATTCACAAGAAGAGAAGTGGAAAAGTCAGATCCTGCCGCTCCGTCTCGGCAGATGAAGAAGAAGTCACGGCCGTCGTTACTCGATCTGGAGCACAATCTCAACCCGTGGTTGAGAAATCGACTGATGATCATCCGCCCACTACCACTGACGCTCCAGGGCCTCCTCAGCCTCCGACGACCGACAAGCCTAGGTCGAAGGATACTCGCTTCGATAAATCCCTCCGAAAGGAGACACCTCAGGGGCTGGAAAGGCCCTACAACTTTGACATCTTGGCACAATTGGCCAATATACCGGCCAATTGTCCTTATATGAACTCCTGAGGCTCTCGAAGGATGTCCACGCGGCCTTGAGCGATGCACTCCAAAATGCCGACGCGTACTTGGCTCAGGCCAACCTCACGGGAGAAAATCAACCCGCAGATCTCCAAGACAGCGCATGTACGGGAGTGATGCCCAATATCGTCTTCACCCCGCAGGATATGCTCATCAAAACCAACCTGCACGATCGCCCGTTATACTACACTGGATACATCGGTGACGTGAAGGTGGACCGGATGCACATTGATCCTGGGTCTTCCATAAGCATCATCCCGAAGGGTCTGCTACATCATCTTCGCATTCCGATGCATTGCCTGACGCCTACAAACACCGCCATCAGCGGTTTCAATTTGGGCAGGAGCTACCCAATCGGGAAGATCCGTCTGAAATGCCAGATTGGCGATCTTCAATCAGAAGTCACCTGCTACGTCATAGATGCCGACACTTCTTACAACATCCTTTTGGGGCGCCCTTGGATACACGATTATATGATCGTGCCTTCTACGCTGCACCAATGCTTCAAATATGTCAACAAGCATGGCTTCGTGAGGACATAATTTGTTGACATCGATCCCTTCAAAGGGGTCGAATCCTACTACTCGGACTCCTGCCTATACAAAAAGTCGAAGAGGCACCTTGATGGAGGAAATGAGCAAGATGGTACCGAAGCGACCGCGGGATCAGAAGAACCTCTGACGATCCACCTCCAAGCCCGCAAACCGGGCAAATCCGTACCCCTTACGGCCATGCTACGTAAGGACGCAATCAGTCTCTCGGCACAGGAAGAGCAGATGAGAATCCGGCTGCCAAGGTCTGGCCAAGTGCCGAGACCCACAACAGGGCCACTTATAATCAGACTGCCGAGAGTCGGTCAACCCCAAATGGAGAAGCTCAATTCCTCCGATAGGCCGCTGACAATACGCCTTTCCAAGAAGGGTCGTCACCCCGATGCGAGGTCTGACACTTCTAGCGAACCGGCCACTCCTCGTCCCATATCGAGTACCAAACTGGGGGTTGCTAGTCTACCAACGACTCCACGCTCTGCTCCATCAACTGAACCACTAACAATCAAGCTTCCCAGGTCGTCCTCTCAGTCTTCATTTACACAGGGGGTAGCCGAAGAGGAACCGAAGCTAGCCAAGTATGTGGCTGCCCATACTGATGTTCCCTCCGCTGATGATGTAATCCCCCTAGAAAAGATACCTTATTTTATCAATAAAGGGCTATCTTTGAACTACATCGAGCTTAATAAGCTTTGTACAATGTACGCTATGGAACATGGTATAAGCACCCACCTATACACACAGGTGACAAATGTGCACACCGCAATCCAACTTATTCCAGCAGAAGACGCTTACCGTATAATCGAGGGAGGGGATCATCCAATCATCTTCGGCTGGAAGGACGATTCGCGCCCCTTCACCATAAAAGAAGTTGATCTTGGGTCAGATGCCGGGAGACTGCCTCTGTATCTTTATAGCCCCCAGACCAAATATCTCATGCAAAAACAGGGATATGATCTAGAGACTACACCAGGGTTGAATTACGGTACTGGACGACGATTACCTTTGAAGCTACCAGTACCAGCTGGCAAGCCACGGGACTACTATAGCAAAACTCGATGTGGACTAGGGTATGTAACTCCCACAATGACCCCTGAGAGTTCAGATGAAGAGTATGACTGGCAGTCACATTCAACCGGGTCACCAACTTCCGACTAGGATACCAGCATCGGAGACATACTCAGACAAGTTCTGTCAGTCAACATGGCATTCGCTGACGCTTACGAAGAAGACGAAGACATTCCTGAAATCCTCGAACTAGAGCCGTGGGCCCAACAGCTGGACGCACAATGGGAAAAGTAGTTTGAGCAGAGAGAACCTCCTACCAAAGATGAGGTTATGCAGGTCGTCCTCGGCAGCGAATCCTCTCCAAAGCCAATCTTTGTCAGTAAAAGCCTAACAGTCGAAGAGCAAAAATTGCTGCTGAAACTTGTCAGAGAATATATTGACGTGTTCACATGGAGTTATGAAGACATGCCGGGATTAGACCATGATATCGCTCTTCACAAACTTAACATACGGCCAGATGCAAAGCCAGTCAAGCAGCAACAACGACGCTTCCGCCCAGGCGTCATGGATGCGATCGAAGCCGAAGTCAACAAACTAATAGCCAGTGGCTTTATTCGTGAGGAGCAATATCCTGACTGGGTCGCCAACATAGTTCCGGTCCTTAAGAAGAATAGGAAGATCCGAATCTGCATCGACTTCCGTAATCTGAATAAGGCATGTCCGAAAGACGAATTCCCCCTCCCTATCACAGACATCATGATCGACAACACATGCGGCTTTGAACGTACGTCATTCATGGATGGATTCTCGGGGTACAACCAAATCAAGATGTTTCTCGACGACGAAAAGCACACATCATTCCGAACACCGATTGGCACATACTGCTACACAGTCATGCCTTTCGGTCTAAAGAATGCTGGCGCCACATATCAGCGAGCCATGAGTATCATTTTCAGAGAACACTTGCGCAAGACGGTGGAATGCTATGTCGATGACATCGTCGTCAAGAGTCGCCGTAAGGGAGATCATCTGCAGGACTTGAGGACGGTATTCGACCTAATGCGAGCGCACAATTTAAAAATGAACCCTACGAAGTCCTTTCTGGACGTATCCAGCGGGAAGTTCTTAGACTTCATCATCACTGCAAAGGGTATTTATGTAGACCCTGAGAAGACAAAAGCAATCATGGTGATGGGTCCCCCAAGAAATCTTTACGAACTCAGAGGCCTCCAAGGGAGGCTAGCCTACATCAGGAGGTTCATTTCCAACCTCTCCGGGCGATGCCGACCGTTCACGCACCTCATGAAGAAAGGAGTCTCATTCGTATGGGACGAGGAATGCCAGTGTGCCTTCGACAACATCAAAGAATATCTGTCAAATCCTCCAGTCCTGGTGGCCCCGGTTGCCGGAAAACCGTTCCTGCTCTATGTACGAGCAATGGAACACTCCCTCGGTGCCCTGTTGGCACAAAACAATGATGCAGGCCATGAACATGACATATATTACCTCAGCCGAATGATGGTTGGACCCGAGCACCGATACACCGCGGTTGAGAAGGAATGCCTCACCTTGGTGTTCGCCATTCAGAAGACGCGACACTATATCACCGGACAAACGATACATGTGATCTCACGAGTCAACCCTCTCAGAGTCCTCATGACTAAACCGGGAGCACTCAGCTCTCGACTCGCTACATGGGCAATATTGCTGTCCCCTTATCATATGACCTTCGTCCCGCAAAAGGCAGTAAAAGGGCAAGCCCTGGCAGACTTCTTAGCAGCTTACCCAGGCTCAGAGTCCTCCAGAATATATGAAAAGATCCCAGATGAGGTCGTCGACTCGTATGCAACCTCTCATGAGGCTATATGGCGAATATTCTTCGACGGTGCTTCGAGGACCGGACCTAAAGGCAATATAGTTGTCGGAGTCGGGGTAGTACTGGTCTCCCCTTTCGAATTAGTGATCAACCGCGCCTATTCCCTCACAGTACCCTGCTCTAACAATATGGCCGAGTATAACGCTCTGGTCATTGGCCTCCAACTAGCAAGAGAGCTGGGGGTAAAATATTTTGAAGCATACGGCAACTCCCAACTAATCGTCAATTAGATCCGGGGCTCATACGAGGTCCGACACGAAGACATGATCCCTTATCACCAAATAGCGATTGACATCATCTCGTCATTTGAGGGTTTCTTCATCGAACATGTCCCCAGACTCCAAAATATCGAAGCTGATGCCCTAGCAGGCCTTGCCGCTTCCTTAGCGGTGCCGAACCACGCTCATCATTCGATTGACGTAATAGGCCACGAACTGGTCTGTCCCAAGAACAATATTCAACTCGTGGCGAGCTATTCCGCCCAGACAGTCGACAAAGCACCAGACTGGAGACAGCCGTTCATCGACTTCGTCGTCTATGACATCCTGCCCGAGAACCCGAAGGAAGCCACTTCTATCAGACGACGCTCTCTCAGATTCTTCTACGATGCAGAGACAAAAATGCTGTATCGCCGCTCCTACGACGTATTATTGCTCTGGTGCTTGTCGAACACAGAAGCCAAAGAAGCCATACGAGAAGCTCATGACGGTGTCTGCGGGGTCCACCAGCCCGGCCCAAAACTGCAAGACCGCCTTCGCCGAATGGGCTACTATTGGCCCATAATGGTGGCAGATGCAATAGATTATGCTAGAAAATACAAAGCGTGCCAGGTTCACGCAGACTTCATTCACCAACCATCTGAGTTTCTACATCCGACGGTGGCATCCTGGCCATTCGAAGCATGGGAAATGGATATCATTGGTCCAATCACCCCACCTTCCTTCCGAGGACATCGCTTCATACTTACGATCACTGATTTCTTCTCCAAATGGGCAGAAGCTGTCCCACTCACAAAAGTTAAAACTTTGAATGTGATCAGTTTCCTTAAGCATCACATCATCTACCGCTTTGGACTGCCCCAAAGGATCATCCATGATAATGGTCCACAGTTTGCAAGCCACGCATTCTATCGGTTTTGCGATAAGCACCGTATTCAGAATGTCGCTTCGACACCGTACAACCCGACAGCAAACGGGTTAGCAGAGGCATTCAATAAAATAATCATCAAACTACTCAAGAAGTTTGTCTCCTCCAACAAACGTGACTGGAATGAGAAGCTCGGTGAATGCTTATGGGTTTATCGCACCACAATTCGGACCGCTACCGGGAATACACCATTCTCTCTAGTGTACGGGAGTGAGGCAGTTCTCCCATTAGAGACTCAAATACCCTCACTTCGCGTTGCCCTCACTTATCAATTGACAACGGATGATAACTACCGACGTCGATTACAAGAGTTGGAGGCCTTAGATGAAAAGCGCCTCCTAGCTCAGCAAAGGATCGAGCTATACCAAGCACGCATCTCAGGAGCCTTTAACAAGAAGGTCAAAATTAGAACATTCTAAGTGGGCGATCTTGTTTTGGCAGTCCGGAGGCCAATGGTCATGACTCACAAGACCGTCGGCAAGTTCCAGCCAAAATGGGAAGGTCCATTTGTAATCGAGGCCGTGTTCTCCAACGGTGCTTACCGCCTCGCCAAGCAGAACGGAGACTTGCTCATGTTGCCCGTCAACGGCAAGTTCCTAAAGAAATACTATGTTTAAACAATATTCTCAAGATCATCGAGTCACGTACCTGCTGGTACCACTGAACTCACCCCCCAATTTTCCAGATTTTTGAGTCATGTGTCCGCTGATGCCACTGAACTCACCCTCATAGTTTATCGGATTTTCGAGTCATGTGTCCGCTGATACCACTGAACTCACCCTCACAGTTTTCTATATTTTTGAGTCATGTACCTATTGGTACCAATGAACTCATCCATATTCTTTCCAGATTATCGAGTCACGTACCCGCTGGTACCTCTGAATTCACCATCACAACATCCCAGATTATCGAGTCATGTACCCGCTGGTACCGCTGAACTCACATCCTCCATATCCCAGATCATCGAGTCATGTACCCGCTGGTGCCGCTGAACTCACACATCTACAATATTCCAAATTATCGAGTCATGTACCCGCTGGTGCCTCTGAACTCACATCCCGGTCACTCTTTCAGATAGTAAGTCATGTATGACCATACCGCTGAACTTTCTTCCTGAAGGGGTTCCTCCCTCATGATTCACTACCCGCACTCCCAGTACACAAAAAAGGGGAACGGATCCACAAAATTCTAAAACGGCCATGTCGATGATTACCTCTAAGTCATCTCAATTCTGCCACAAACAAATCACCCCTCTACATAGAATTGCCATGTCCTCATTACCTCTGAGTTATTCTATGTACCCCCCCGTCAAAGAAACCCTCATGCTCACCATGTCCTCAGTACCTCTGAGTCAGTATGATTGATTCCTTTGTTTTAAACTGGTTGTCCGTATCCAAAACCAGGATACGTTAGGGACAATGGGTCCACGCAAAATGTCCCAATAAGAGGATTATTACAAAGCAAAAGAGTGAAGCAAATATATATTCCATTCATTCAGAAGTTGGTTACATCCACACGATTGCAAGCAAGGCAAAAGAGTTCTTCATGAAGACAAGAAGAAAGGCGAAACAAAATAAAAGACTACAGACAGACATCCACGAGAAGCCCCTACATCCTAGTTACAAGAGCGCATATACCATTCCCTCAACCATCTCACATATGAAGGATGCAAGTGAAGAGAATCCTCGTCCCGAATAGGAGAAACAGGGTTCCCAGCGCTGCCACCCTTAACAGTCTCGATATTTGGAGGGCTGCCGTTCCCCTCAGGCGCAGGTTCTTCTTTCTGCACTTCCTCCTTAACAGAGGGAGATCCCTGGCTGATGACAGAAGGCTGCGGCTCCTCTGACGCTACAGTCTCAACATTCGGTGGAGATACTACGAGAACCAAAGACGAAGAAAATGAAAACAGTCAGAAATGTTCATGCGGCTCGTTTTAGACAAGTCTCATGCGGCTCAGACATGGGGTATATCCTCATGCGGCTCAGTCATGGGACGTGTATGCGGACCATGTAGTTTGAGAAGTTTACGTCAAAGTCTTATACATAAAGCATGCAGTAATGCAGGCTCTGCTATGGTTTCAAATCGACTACCTAATCCTTACCTTCAATGGTAATATGAACGTCAAGACGGACGGGGGGCACGACAGTCGAGGGCGAAGCCAATTTCTTACTCCTCGCCACAGCCTTCTTCACAGCCTTAGAAGCCCTGGGTGCCATTGTTGTCTGATAATCAGAGGAAGAAAATACGACAAGAATCTAAGTCAAGAATAGTCTAAGAGAGAAGACCGTCCAAATGCCCTACCATTTATAGACAAAGAACTATGGACCGACGTCTCGTACAAACGCGATCGACTCTTCGGTTATCGAGCCAAACCAGCCATTTAAAGACTGAGCTCTTGAGATCCTGTACCAAAAAGATCCACACGCATGGCATAATGACGTGGCAAAGAGCTTATGCGGTTCAAATGGCCATACGGCTGATAGCAACCATGCGACTCAGATGGTCAGGAGGCAAAAATTTCTATGCGGCTGGGCCATCCATGCGGCTGAGACGCCCCTGTGGCAGAACTTTCCATGCGGCCAAGATATCCATGCACGGCCAAGAGAATATCCAGCAATGCTTCTTATTCAAAGTATTTCAATTTTGTAAATTGAAAACTTTGAAGGGGGTCCTGTAGAAGCATGGAAAATATTAAAGAAAATGGTCCATGCGGCTAAAAGAACCCCATGCAGCTCAGAAAAGCCCATGCGGCGTAAAGAGTCATACGACATAAGGAGCTATGCGGCCTGAGGCATTCCATGCGGCTCAGAAGACACGTGGCCTGACAGTACTCCCCTCCGACCCATGCTACATTAATTGCTTTGACGGCTGACCCCTCTGAAAAGTTGACAGCCCTGACACAAAAGTAGGTAATTATGACTCTGTCATAATGATGAATCTCTAGGGAAGAGAAAAGAGATCTCTGACACAAATCCCCCGAGAGCCATAAAAATGCTACGTGGCCTTGCCACGTGGGCGTTCGTATGCGGCTCACTTCTCATGCGGTTCAGAATGAATCCTATGCGGGTCAGGTCAAGAAAGCCTCATGCGGCTCGAGCAAAGAACTTCTCATGCGGTTCAGAGTGAATCTGTCCTATGTGGCTCAGGCCAAGAAAGCCTCATCCGGCTCGAGCGAGGACTTCTCATGCGGTTTAAGAGGATCATGTCCATGCGGCTCAGGCCGATATGTACCTATGCGGCTCACAAATGATTACCCCCCTGTGGTTCAAGGGCTCAAGTGAGGGCCACTGCTCAGGCAGCCCTGACACGTGGGCTTGACCATATGCGGCTCAAATTCATATACGGCTCACTCGTCATGCGGTCCAGATCCCCCCAGCAGCTCCTAGGACACGTGTTCTAGACCGATTAATTCCTCAGATTTGCTGCCATTAAAGATTGGGTCAAATCCCAATAATCTGGGACACGTGGTAGAAGAATAGATCTAATTTATTCGTAGATATCAGAAGATCATTATAAGGAAGATTTATTCCAATCAGCATTAATTGCTAATGGGATTTGGTGTAATCTACACTCGATGGGTTGGATTTGTCACAATCAAAAATGAACGGCCTGGATTGACCAATCTACAGGCCGCCGCCATCTCTAAGATCTAATTATTGGCAACCCTAATGATCACATCCCACCATTATAAATAGCAAGGTGCCATGCCCTTGTAATATATATAATATCAGAGAGAAATACGTATATACAGGGAGACTTCCCCCCATAGTCAGAGAGAGAATACACACAGAGAGAGAGAAGCCAGAAGAGCAGTCAGAGGGAGAGCAAGAAGAGCATTTCTTCATCAACGCCAACCATCTTTTCACAGGAGCCAAGGCTGCGTACCGATCGTCCAAGGAGTAAGGCAGGGCTGTCGTCGCCTTTCCGAGCCTCTATCGTCACCCCCCAGAATTTAAAATAAATAATTGTACTTAGACTGTTGTACCTAGGTTTTCATCCCTAGGCTTTCTTTGTACAAGCGAGTTTGCAACGTGAAGTAAAAGTCCGGTCCTCCGATAATTGTTCTGTTCTTTTATATTTCATGGCAAACAAGCATTAGGCCCACTTATCTATGTGCGGTGTTACGCTGCTGTGACTC
Source organism: Iris pallida (assembly GCA_029216955.1). Lineage (NCBI taxonomy): Eukaryota > Viridiplantae > Streptophyta > Magnoliopsida > Asparagales > Iridaceae > Iris > Iris pallida. The sequence goes on along the minus strand of JANAVB010034418.1, from coordinate 13,406,594 downwards.
GGCCCGAAGTTGACATTTTATCCTTGTTAGGTACCTCATCTGGAGTCACCCTACTGTAGCATAGAGTAATACGGTCTTTTTTAGGGCTGTGCTACCCGTGCTTTATAAGGTACACCAGACATCCCAAATGCCTGAGAACTCATTAAGGCTTCCAAGCCATCCTCTTACAGGACTTTGTTCTATACAAAGAACAAACTGTAGAAAACAGTGGTTCTGGGTCCATGACCCCGCAATATCCCAAAGGATTGCCTACTTTCAGTAGTTCTGGGTCTGTGACCCCGCAACATCCAAAGGATTGTCCACTACACCTGATATTCTTCCAATCAATTATCTTTCTTCGAACTAAAAGCTAGATGCCTAGTAGATTTCTCTAACTAATATCATAAAATTTTATAATAGAATTACAAAGACACAATATCAGAGTATCTTCAAGCCTATTTTACATGTTGTGTCCTCGATCAGCTGGCACTTGAGACCTTTAGTAAATGGATCTGCCAGATTCTTCTGGCTTTAAACATCAACCACGATAATGACTCATCTTTTAATAAGATTATTTACCGTCATGTGCCTTAGATGCACAATCATCTTTTTTCATTGAACAGGTCATTCAATGCCATCGCTGCAGTCGCCTGGTTATTGCAGTATATTGGTACTGCCGGTATCTGCGTACCAACCATTGGAAGATCATACATGAGCTTTCGAAGCCATTCTGCTTCATCTGCTGTATCCAACAGTACATAGAACTCAGATTCCATAGAAGAGTACGACAACATAGTCTGTTTCTTTGACTTCCACGATATAGCAGCTCCAGCCATAGAGAAGGCATATCTTTCTGTGGACCTTTCACTCTCTACTTTTGATATCCTCCTGTGGACCTTTCACTCTCTACTTCTGAGCACCAGCTTGCATCACTGAAGCCTTCTACTACTTTTAGATCTCCACAGTAGTGTAGTGCATACTTTTGAGTCCTCTTCAGGTACCTTATTACTCTCTTTACAGCTTTCCAGTGCTCCATACCTGGATTGCTCGTGAACCGACTCAACATCCCTATGACAAAAGCTATGTCAGACCTTGCGGAAGTAGTCGCATACATCAAACTCCCAATGACGCTTGAATACTCCAGCTGTCTAACTCTTTTCCTTGAATTTGGTTTCAATTTCTTGTCCCACCTATATGGCGTATCGATCCCAGGAAGATCCTGATACCCATAGCATATGAGCATCTTCTCAATGTAATGAGACTATGATAATGCTACTCTAGTTTCCGTCCGGATGATCTTTATCACTAGGATAACATCAGGTTCCCGTAAGTCCTTCATGATGAACTTAGGCGAGAGAAACTTCTTTGTCTTAGTGACACTTGCTAGATCTGTACCCAAGTTCAACATATCGTCCACGTATAGACAAATGACAACTCCTCTCCTATCAACAAACTTGGTGTACACATACTTGTCCGTCTCGCTGACCCTGTAGCTGTTTGATCTTATGACTTTATCAAACTTCTTATGCCACATCTTGGGAGCTTACATCAGACCATACAAAGATTTCACCAATGTGCAGACTTTGTCTTCGAGGCCCATGACGACGAATCATTCTGATTGTTGCATATAAATCTCTTCGGTTAATTCTCCACTAAGAAAAGCAATTTTAACATCTATCTGATGAATAACTAGCTTGTAAATTGCACTCAGAGCAATCAACATTCTGATGGTCGTCATCCGTGCAAATGGAGCATATGTGTCAAAATAATCGATCCCCTACTTTTGAGCAAATCCCTTGGCTACATGTTCGACGTAACAAAAGGTTGAACAAACTTTTTACTTTATTGAACGTTTAAGGTATCTATGTGCAAAGAAGGAAGTCCTAAACAGGATATTCTAAGTACATGGAAAGAGGTTTCTGAAAAAGTATGACGATGGAGATTGAGCACTACAGCTGTTCCTTTACTCCGTTAATGATCTGACGATGAATCAACCATGCTATGGCTCTCTGGCGCCTTTGATGGGACTCTGAGGTCACAAATCAAGAGGCTATCTGGATGAGAAGATCCCTTGAAGATGGTTGGTTGGTTCATTTTTTGGTTGATAGATGGATGAGGGTGGTCGACTATTCGTGGCTAGAGATCGCTACTCCTTTGAAGATTGTCGATTGTTAATGTTCCCTCTGTCTTTCGATGCTTTGGTGGAATAAGAACTCCTTCTATTCATAGAGAACCGAGCACATATGCGATGTACATTAGGGTTCTTGAGATATGAAAGAATCTGTCGTCATTGCACGGTACGGGCTTCTGTGGCACTGACACATTACGGACATCGAGATTCCCTTCAAACGAGATCTTTGATAGTTATAAACATAACCGAAGGAGGTGACATGTGGCGCATGTCGATTTGCTTGCTTGAATACAGTCGAATAAATCTTGGGATTTTATCTTAGATTTGGAGTCTAATTGATTCTTGTCTAAGATTTAAATCAATCTGACATGATATCAATCATGATTTAATCCAAATCTTCTCTGCAAGAGGCGGTTTAAATAAACTAATTAGGGTAGACCCATGCTTCCTGTGCCTCTGGTGCGGACTAAGTGTTGTTGCGCTTCTGTGGCGACGAGTAGTCCGTGCTTCTGGAGACGACGGAACCTCTATGCTTTCAGGCGACAAGTGAACTTGGCTTCGAATGACGACGAGACTTCTGTGCATGTAGAGTAACTTATGAAGCTGCGTTTCGGGCTACCAGAGTCACTGTACAGTAGGCGACAAGTAGTGTAATGTTGCAGTCCCAAAATACTTAGGACTAAGTACGTCGATATGCCAGCTGCATATATACGAATTATACTCCAATATATGGAACCATCGTATGTATGCATAAGCTATGAAATACAGTAAACCATGACACTAATCTCATCCACATTAAAGAAGGAAGAATTTATAAATCAACTCATGAATTGTCATTTACAAATCGTTGGGTGGAGACAAATCCACTACCAACTAAAAAGAGAAGAAATACATAACAAATAAATTTGTCGAAGGATGCGAAGGCGATCTAAGTGCAATCACCTCGAAGGAAGAGAGTAAAACATGGCCTTGGCTAGAGCGCCTACAAAATATCACAAAGGCACACACCTGGAGAGATCACTAGGTCCTTAGAGGGACGTAACAGGAAACAAGAAGAACATGCCATAATAAACTGAATATATAATATGGCATAAGTGTTAGGGTTATATACTAAAAGCATCACTTTTGTAGTAACCTTATTTTCTTAAATTTTGAATAAGAATCATAAGGGAAAATGTTTGCATATTGTATTATTGCAAGTGTTAATGCAAATGTCTGATATTCTATATTATAAATAATATGGTATGTGGTGTCACACAGAAGATCATATTATCACTTCCCTATGGAATATATAAATAGTTCACAACCTAGATGGACTTGGACAATCTATTAGAAAGGTTGTAGCGTAATCTGGTATTAGTCTATCTTGACTATAGGTTTGCACTAGTACACTTTGTGTGTATTGAACAGGACCACTTGAGGTTGTTCTCTTTGTACTGACTACATAAGAGAACAAACACCTCTGTTATTATGGATGCTCTTAATCCGGATATAATAACAGACATATATATGCAATGTGCATTACTTTGACTAAGGAATGAGATTCATTATGGGTCAACAACCTCTATGAATTGGGTAATAATATTGTATGTATGATGGACTGTTGATTATAAATAAAATCCATGTTCCGATAAATCGGGTTGATGATGTTCCCTTAAGGAGCTCATAAGCATTGTCATGTAAACCCTGCAGGTGGATTATATCCGACATGACAAATAAAGTTGAGAATTACAACTTAAGGATAAAAGATGTCGAATCAATATAGTTGTCAGTAAGTTAATTTGATCGACGGACATTCGATATCTTAACATGGGGAGCCAAACAAGCATATAATAAAAGGAGCCCACAAACATAATTTTGGATTAGAGAGGTAGTGCAACAATAGCTCATTAGTGGACCAAGCTATTGTTAATGGGCCTGAATTGTGTGTTCGGGCTGAACACGGGATATCCAGATCCGTTAGGAGGCCTAACCCTAATTTCTCCTCATGGTCCCTACCGTAGCCTATATATATCCTCTATTCTCTGGCCGCCAAATTACTGATCAGAAATCTGAAGCTTTCCCTAAATTCGTGATTCACGTAAGGAGAGAAAGAGAGGGCTGCCAAGGAGAAGAAAAGGTTGGGAGATCGTCGCCCACACGACGTCCAACTCGAGGAAGGAATACGTGCAGAAGATCTTGGGGTCATCCGCTCGAGATTGCCAGTAAGTACTTGTCTTCTTACCACCGCAGGTATAATTCGTGAACTCTAGTTTTCGCCTATGAAGGGTTAGAACACGTATTAAATCTGTTTAACTTTCATCGATCAATACCACACCAAAGTAAGGGTCTTGGAAATCCCCAGTTCCATCAATTGGTATCAGAGCCACTTTGGATCTGCGTATTGATTAATACGTCCATGTTGTCCAATAAAACTTACATTATGTAATTGTCGGTAGATGTAGATATGTTCTAACTCGATTTTACAGACATCTTAGATCCAACTATTATGGTCCAATGCTTGTTTTGTTTTATGATTGATTTAAACCACAGATATGTCATAGATGTTGTTGTTGCCGTGGATGTAATTAAAATCACGAGGGTTGATCGTGCTTATAATTTTATTTTTCAATCTAGATTATGTGTGAACTCCTTTGGGAGGCATAGGGTTGACGTAATCTTAATTATTTTTGATCAATCGTGATAGCAATAGTGGCTGTTTCTGACGTCGGACGAGATGCTACTTTTAAGCAGTCCAGAGGCAGATGAATGGTTTTCGATGAAGGAATCGACAGCCAAAACCTAAAAAAATAGGGGTACTGCCTCGAACCCTGTGACCTGACCGGACAGGTCAAACCCCGAATAGATATGCACAGCACCAGATTTTGGATTCGGATAGTTGAGGATGGAGCAAGAAAGATGACCATAATAGTTGGATATTTTTCTCTTATTTGTTGTCATTTTGCTTTTTCTGATTATGCATGTTTATTATGGTGTGGATGTTTTTTTGAAAAACTAAGCCTACATTAATGATGGACAACATGGACATAATATCAACTAGTAGAAAAAATATTATTGTTAGATAACTAAGTGGAAGAGGATATTTATTTAGTACAAATCCTATGGTCTCATTACTGGTTTGTAGGTGATGTAATTATACTTACGCGTTAGCTTGAGTACCTTCCTCCATATCGGATGAGTATAATTATAGATCATTAGTACAAACTTCCGTAGGAATAATTGTAGAAAGTTATCTAGTATGTGTTCAGTTCTCCATATGTAGGAACTCATTACAAGGTAGTGGACTTAGTATTAAGTAACGGTAAACACTTAGATACAAATAATGGTATCCTCCCCATCGGAGTCACTGCTATTATTTGTATGACCAAAATAAGACCAACATATTAATTTTATTTGTCATAAAGTTATGTTGACATGATAGTAAAATTAATTGGTAGTACCTACTTGAACAAAGTTGAATTGGTATACGTCCACACTATCGTGGCATGCTAAATTCATGATGTTCAAGGTGTTGGTATATTTCTTATTATTGTTTTAAGGGAATCAATATTTAATTAAATCAAAAAGTTTTTGTCATACATAATTTTTATTTATGTGATTCTCAGGATTTCAAAATTGGGTTCTTTCTGTCCACTTATGGTGATTCTTAAAGAAAACAAACTTACTAGACCTAATTATATTGACTGGAAATGTATTGTGGACATTGTCTTGACTGCTGTGGAGTACAAATATGTACTTGTTGAGGAATGCCCACCTAAGCCTGATGCTAACTCTGATGAAGAGGTCAAAGAGGCTTATAAGAAGTGAAAAAAGACAGTTGAGATGGTGTGGTGTTATATTCTGGCATCTATGACAAATGTACAGCAACATCAGCATCAGGCCATGGCCACGGCTTATGACTTGATGTATAACCTCAACGAACTCTTCGAACATCAGAGTAGAGCAGCTAGGCAGTTTGCTATGAAGTGTTTGATGAATACAAAAATGGCTGAGGGTACACCAGTAAGGGATCATGTTCTCATGATGATGGGTCATCTGAATGAAATGGAGATCCTTGGAGTGAAATCAATGGGGAATCCCAGGTCGATATCATTCTCGGGACTCTGCCTAAAAGTTTTGACAATTTCTGCCATAATTACAATATGAACAAAAGGTTGTATAGTTTGGCAGAACTTGCAAAAGAGCCACAGGATGCTGAATCTCTCTTTAATTAGTCAGAGTGGTCATATTTTTGTTTCTGAAAAGGCTTCTACTTCTAAGCCAAAAGACGGTAAGAAGAAGAATAACATTCAGAAATAGGCAAACTCAGCAAAGAAGGGCATGGGACCTCAAGGTGCTGTGAAAAAGCCGAAAGACAAATGTTTCAAGTGCAAAGGGTCAGGACATTGGAAGTCCAACAGTCCACTTCTCAAATAGGGGAACAAAGAAGGTATATCTCATTTACTAGTAGTTAAAACATGTTTAGCAGTGTTATCTACCGGCACCTAGTGTGTAGATACAAGAGCCACTAATTATGTCTGTAATAGATTACAGGTGTTCCAGGAAACCAAGCGTCTCAGTGTTGTAGAGATATGCTTGTTCATGGGTGACGCTACAAAAGTAGCGGTCTTTGCATTAGGAGATGTTACTTTATCTTTTGGTAGAAATAAGTCTTTGACATTGAGAGATTGTCTTTATGCACCTTGACTTAGAAGGAATTTAATTTCTGTTTCTATGTTAGTTAACGATGGATATTCAGTTTATTTTAATAATAATATTGTTATTAGAAAGAATAAACATTTTATCTATTCTGGTGCATTAATTGATAATATATATGTCATTAATCCTGTTTCACCCACAATGAAACTTATGGAAATGAATAATATGTCATCTAACTTAAATAAGAGAAATGAACCTTCTTGTATGAACCAAACATATCTTTGGCACTTGCGATTGGGGCATATTAACCTAAGAAGGATTCAAAGACTGGTTGAAGATGGACTTTTGAGTTCATTAGAAGTGGAGGCACTACCTGTCTGTGAATCCTGCTTGGAATGTAAAATGACCAAAAGGCCTTTTACGACAAAGGCGTATAGGGCCAAAGATGTGTTGGAATTAGTTTATTCTGATTTGTGTGGACCCATGACTATCCAAGCTAGAGGTGGCTTTGAATATTTTATCACATTTATTGACGATTATTCAAGGTATGGATACATTTATTTGATGCGCCGTAAGTCTGAGTGCTTTGAGAAATTCAAAGAGTACAAGGCTGAAACGGAGAAACGTCATGGAAAATGTATCAAGTTATTACAATCAAATCATGGTGGCAAGTACCTCTTTGGAGAGTTTAGGAATTATTTATCAGAGGCTGGGATTACATCCTAGTTGACTACACCTGAAATGCCCCAGCAGAATGGTATAGCCGAAAGAAGGAATAGAACTCTTATGGAGATGGTTAGCTCTATGATGAGTTATTCGAATTTACCAGATTCGTTTTGGGGATATGCCTTAGAGACTGCAGCTTATATTTTGAACTTGGTTCCTTCTAAGTCAGTATCTCTTACTCCCACAGAGCTGTGGATTGGGCGTAAGCCTAGTCTGAAACATGTTCGAATTTGGGGTAGTCCAGCACATGTGCTTAATGGGAAAGCAGATAAGTTGGAATCTCGTACATAAGTACGCTTGTTTGTAGGCTATCCAAGAGGAACGAAAGGAGGTTTATTTTATAGTCCTAAGGATCAGAAGGTCATTATTAGCACCAATGTCCGATTCTTAGAGGAAGATGTCATAATCCGTACCCGCTTTTCAGATATGAGGCATGTCCAAGCCCAGCCTACGCCGCAGTATCTGCGGTAGAACGCTGTCTAATATACATAAGTCACAAAGTCTATAGAACTAACATGGCAGACTAGATCTCATCCATAGAATAGTAAAAGATACAATTAAGATCAATGAACTGGATAATAATATAAAATGAATTGAGTTATTTCTAAGCTATCAAGAATCCAAGTCTCGTCCGGTGGATACAAATCCACTACCAATAGACAGAAATAAAGTAAAAGACATGAAATAAAATAAACATTGTCAAATTAGGCTAAACATCAAATTTGTCTTCACTACAATAGTACTGTGGTCTGAAACTGGCTCAAACCCGCTCGTGTGCGCCTGGCTCAAACCCAACTAAACCTGAAGAGATCATCAGGTCCTCAGAGGACTAGCAAGATACATAATATACAAGACTTTCTAACAGTTTATCATGCAAAAAGAAAATCCAGGATAAAATAGAAAAAGACTAAGAAAAACTGATACATAAAAATGAACAAATACGCATAAATAAACTGCTGGAAGAAAAACAAGTAAACACGAGATCAACAAATAACCAAACCCTCGCCCCTAGTGTGGACTCGCGGGTTTGAAACTAATCACTAACCTTCGCCCCTAGTGTGGACACGCAGGTTAGTTCAAGACAATCACCCTCGCCCCTAGTGTGGACTCGCAGGTGCAAACAGTCAACCATCGCCCCTAGTGTGGACTCGCAAGTTGAGAAAACGATCAATAAGGAATAGCAGTTCAACTATAGCGCATTCGTTCTATGATACGACTGGATCAAGCACAAGGGTGAAACATGTCCATTATGGCTATAAGACCAATTGTGAACAAGAACAGTATAATGATGAAGCAACACATATCAACAACTGGATAATAAAATAAAATGAGCATTTAAATAAAGATGTAAAGAAAGGCAAGGTATACTTGCCTGCGGTCCTGAGCTGTTGAGACGGGTCAAGTATTAAGCTCGAGTCCAGATGACCTATTTTATGAATTATAATGTCAACATACAATTGAATTTAAAGATTAACAATCTACTTAAGTAACAGTCTTCTTGGTCTATTGACTATCCCCTCCTTGGTTTAGTGCCTGTAGGTTAAAGTTGGGTTCACTATCATACTTGTATAGTTTTCCTCCCTTACTTATACCCAGTCCTTGGTGTTCCCTGTTACTAAGTTTCTACTTAAGCATACTGTTAGACATTATACTCTATCCACCTTCCTATTGTTCTACTGCTCAATTCACAATACTCAGGTACCATCATAGCCCCTGCCCATATGTGCCATCTATCAAATGCTAATATTTGAATTTAGGGTGGGTTTATGGCACTCCTAGGTACCCAGGCTTCTATATAGGTGGAAGTCCTTGTTCTGTATACTGGTTGCCCAATACCCCTTTGTCTTAAGTGCCATGTTCCATATTTAATCCATTCCTGCCTATTGTTCATACCGACCTGGTTGTATTGATTTCCCTGTACTCATGTACTTATCTAGCTATACCTACCAATACGAGTCTCTATCTGTACCCTACTGGCTCCTGAATTATAATTTATATCCCCTATATGACCTAGCCCACATGTCACCATTGGTGCTTTATACCCCATACATTGAAACAACAGAACTGAAAATGTTTATAAAAACAGATTCGAAAAATAAAATCTTGATGAAGTCATGCAAATGGATGAAAATGAATTGCTCAAAGATTCCACAACTGAACTAGAATGAGGCAACAACGAACCAATTCATGTTTTTGATGCAACAGAGGATGCAATTCCACATGAAGAGATCACTGATACTTTCATTCAGTTTAATTATGTTAGTCTTATTTTCCATTTCTTATCAATTGAATGAATTCTGATTTCCTTGTCTAAGTCCTAACAAATATTTTCAAAAAGTAGATTTGAAAAGCAATATTAGTAATAAGTTTGCATACTTTGATCCACAGCATGAAGAGAGCAAATGCAAGATAGTGGATAACTTATCTGCTGTTAGCCACAAATTGGTTGAAGAATCTAACAAAATGGAAACATCAGATCACCCACTAATGAAGAACATAGAACCTAAAATTCTAGAAAAATGTGGTAAAACAAGTGACGGCACCATCACACAAAATAATAAAATACTACAGACAAGTGAAGAGTCATATGCAGATGTATAAAATGATGCAAACGAACATGTGCAGCAGTTTGAAGGACTCTCAAGCACCATCTCCAATAATCTAGAGGTAGCTGAGACAATGGGGTATATTGAGAAGAATAGTGGAGCTGAAGAGGAAGCATTCAGGGCTCGAATTATTGCTAGTCTGGGAGAGGTAACTGCTTATGAACAGTTTGGGGAAGAAAATGACTCCAACAAGCAGAACAAACCAGAAACAAACTGGAAGTCTGAGATAACTATTACTGCTCCAGATGATGAGGTGAGACTATACAACAGATAAATATGACCTCAGTATTATTTCAATTTCTTCCATTTGTTACATATTTAACAATAAAGTGATGTTCTTGTAAAGATTGAGATATTTGAAGATAAGCCTGAATCTGAGAAAGCATTAAATGCTAATTGTAGAAGCATAGAATTTTAGGACCGAAAATACTATACGCCTAATATTACATGCGCCAGGGAGCTCAGATGAAGTACTTGGCACAGCAAACAGCAAAAGCATAGACATTAAAAGAAGATTTTTATTTTATATAAAAGTCTATTACATGTCTAAAAAAGGCTTTACAAAGAATAATTTCTACAAAGAAAAGACCCTAAGTCTACAGTTAGGCGCGGCAACCGCCATGCGCTCTCAGCCAGGCACATCTCTTCACCGTCTCAGTCAGGCGTATCCCTTCAGCGTCTCAATCAGGTGCATCCCTTCAGCAGCTCAGTTATGTGCATCCCTTCAGCAGCTCAGTTATGTGCATCCCTTCAGCGTCCCAGTCATGCGCATCATGAAGTCTCAGCATATGCGCTCCACTTCGACCCGATCTGGTGCTTCGACTAATGAAGTATTTATTGAACAGAACAAGGGTGGGCGATCAACCCGACCCTAGCAGGAGGAAGAGCTCTCCAGAGGAAGAGGAGAGCACCGTAATCGATCCGCGACAAAATGAGGCTTTCAACACAACCAGAATGGGCAACACCCACTCTAGCAGGAGGAGGAGCTCTCCCAAAGCCCAAGAAAGATGATCGGGGCACCACAATTCCGATCTGCGGCTCTTCCAGCATAACGGAGACGAGGCTCGAGCATCCCGATCTTTGGATGCAACAGGCACCTTTCGCCTCCCTCAGAAGCCCTCGACTCCGACTTTTGGATGTACTGTCACCTTCAAGTGTGTAGCTCCCCTTCATGAATTTTTTTTTGAAATATTTATTTATTCATTTATTTGATTTAATAAGGATTTTAGAATTTTTGTAAATAATTATTAGATAATTATTATGATAGATGACTTTAGCTATAGATAAGTTTTGGAGTACAAGACGACTAGGAATCATGGCACGGATAGTGCAGTAGCGTGCTTTGACTAGTGTTTAGCCATAGTAGGGGAAGGTCGAGTCATAAGATTGTTCTAACTAGGAAAACCAGGCCGAGTTGCGACTTAACCCTACCGAAGATTTTATTTATTATTTAATTATATTGTGTTTTTGGGAACCCGGTTGTACCGAACCTGTCCAGATTAGACCCAAGTCAAATCCAAGCCCATGTAGGCATGTAGAAAGTTCAAAGACGGCCATATAGACATTTTAGGTGTGTACAAATATTTCTCATCTATTTTAGGACTTGACAAATATTTTCTAAATATTTAATAGTTCTGTATTAATATTTAAATGGTGTTTTCGAATAACTGTACGAAATTCTAGGGCCAGATGGGGTATGATATGTTCACCAAGGACTCTTAGTGGACATTTTAGTTGGTTATTATTATTCTTATTATTATTATTGTTATTATTATATTATTCTTATTATTATTATCATTATTGTTATTATTATATTATTCTTATTCATTTTATCATTATTATTATTATTATATTATTATTCTTATTATTCTTATCATTATTGTTATTATTATATTATTCTTACTATTATTATCATTATTGTTATTATTATATTATTCTTATTCTTATTATCATTATTGTTATTATTATATTATTCTTATTCTTATTATCATTATTGTTATTATTATATTATTCTTATTCGTATTATCATTATTGTTATTATTATATTATTCTTATTATTATTATCATTATTGTTATTATATATATTTTTGTGTGTATATATATAAATATTATGTGTATATATGCATATATATATATATATACGTAAGTGATTATATATATAGATATATAAATGTATGTGTATATATATATATATATAATATATATTGTATATACGTAAGTGTGTGTGTGTGTGTGTGTGTATATATATATATATATATATATATATATATATATATATGTTATATATAAAAGAAATAAAAAAAAGATAAAAGGAATAAACAGCAGCCCAGCCTTCCAACCGGGCCCGGCCCAAGCAAGCCAGGCCAAACCTGACCCAGCTCCTCACAACAACACAAAGGAACCAATATGCTCGGCCATAGGCCAAGCCCGAGCGAAAAATTCCCCCGCAGACTGAAATGCAAATTCAGTTCAGGTTTTCCTTCTTGTATAAATACGCGAGAGAGTTTGGGAGCAAACTGCAAACCCTAACACCAGGCGCCCCGACACCCTACCGCCGTGCGCGCACCCCGGCCACCGCAGCGCCGCCGCGCGCGGCCTGAGTCGCTGGAGGCCGCACCGAACGACCTGGAGCAGAGTAGTAGCAACCGCAGCACGACCCCGACTTCGCGCCCAACTTCCACGACGCACGCTCCACCATTTTGCGTTCCGTCTTCTCAGGTACGAAGACAAACTATATGGCTATAAGTCTCTTCAAACGCTTTGATTTTAGATGATTTATATTTTCCCAAAAATCGAAGCCAAAATTGGCGTCCGATTAGTCGAAAACCGAGCAGGTTTCGTACTTGAACACCCCACTTTGGAAGGCGAGAACTCGCCAATCCAAGAACATATTCTAAAACCCATCTGAAAACTTTTTGTTAACAACATATAGGTCTTCGAATTCCTTTTTGTAGTTCTCGGTTTCATTGAGTGGGCTAAGGGATATCGAATTGTAAAGTTTGCAAAAAACTTATAACTACTATTTTCAAAAATCCTAAAAATCCTCCGATATGACGTGCGTCCCGCCAATCTGGACGACGTGGTCGCGCAACCTAAGCATCGAAATATGTATAACGGCTTCGTGGACGTGTGGGCTTTGGCGGAATTCAAATTGGTCGCGTGTGCGCGACGAATTTGATGCGTATCCGTCGAAATTCACCGTATCGACCACTTTGCACAAACTCTAATTATTTTGTGCACACTCGTCAGATCGAGACAAAACTTGCGCCAACAGGACCGTATCATTTCTATGGTCATGTATGCCAAGTTTGGTCCGATTCTGAGACTGTTGATCGGATCGCCGTTTTACGGGCCCCACGGTCCGACTCAACGGGTGATTTTGTGCACAGCCCGCCGAAATCCAACTTTGGATATATGGTTGGGTTCGTATCGGAAAATCGGACTTGTAGACATATAGTTTGATGACGTTAGAGACCATTAACCTTGGCACGCTTTTCGGTACAAAGCGGGTCCAACGGCGGACATCGTTTTTGCTCGAAATTATCGTTTTGTCCCTGTGTCCAGAATTGGACTTAAGGGCAGACAATCCTAGCTAATTTGACTATTCTGAGAATGTTGGTAATGTTTATTTTAGCTTTCGAAGACAGTTGTGATGACTTGGACTTTCTGACTTGTTGATTGGCGATACATTGTTGGTTCTCCGTGCAACCCCCAGGCAAGTATACCTTGCCAACTTGTACAATAAAATTTATATGCATGTTCGTTATCTCACTGTTGTTCTTTTCCTTACATTCGTGATTGCTTTATTCCATGTCTAGTACACTCATCCTATTATAGTTTACTTTACATGCTTCTAGTTGCCTGCACATTCTTGTTCCTTTCTGCTATGATATTTCTATCTGTTACACTGTGTTAGTTTCATATGTATTCCTTGATAGAGTCGTCTAGTCCTACACCATGATTCCCTCGACTTGATTATAACTTGACTTGACTTGACATGACTTGAGTAGGACTTGACTTTGACATTCTATAGATTGTGAGTACTTGCCTTGACTACGGTCTATAGGATTTTTATACTAGGATTGGATACTGTCTTGGTTGTAAGTACTTGCCTTGACTGCGATTGAGACACTATAGATTGTGAGTACTTGCCTTGACTGCAGTCTATAGCTTTGACCTATTAGCTATTTCTAGTATGGCATGTCAGTGTCTTCAGATCCTTGTGTATAGATCTTGTGTCTTAGTTCATTTTGTCTCGTCGGGTATCCTTGATTGTTTCTTACTTCTTTGTATATTTGTACTGTTACATTTTGGCTTGTATATTATGTATCTTGCTAGTCCTCTGAGGACCTGATGATATCTTCAGGTAGCTGATTGCACGGAGTTAGTATGCTGAGCATATAGTAGTTGACTTCATCTGCATGATTCAGGTATTTTGTTAGTGTTATTGATTTACTATCATCATCATGCTTTTATGATATATCCTGCTTATCAGCTTAGCTTTATAGACTCGTATTATTCTTGGAGTCTAATCGGACATATATGCTAGTGGGCTGCAGACAATGACATATACCTGTTCATTCATGTTTCATACATTCTTGTGGATTGAGATATAGTTTAGATTAGACAGGATACCCTACTCTGGATAGCTTATACGTACTCAAGTCAGGCTGTAGTCCGCTCGATATGTAGCTGGCTTGCTCACGAGCTCGCATCCGAAAAGCGGGTGCGGGTCGTGACAAAGTGCATGAACGAAGACAAGTCATTGCATCTTCATCCTCGGGAACATCTCGTCAATAGAATGCGCTCGAGCAAACATGTTCATTTTAGGAGGACGTGAGAGAACGAGAAGCAAACTCTCTCCTTGCCACTATTTATAGACCGAGCAAATCAAACCCATGCACCAAGTGGCAGGCTCTCCGAATCCCGTACAATGAATTTGCATTTATGGTGATGAACCTGACGCTTCGAATTCGATCAAGTCAAAAATGGCTATTTAAAGCACTATAAGAACGCAACAGTCGGACCAATAAAGGCACGTCATGCAAACGGATGCGCCGGCCAGACACCGTACATTGTACAGACGCGCCCGTTCCAAAGAGCCCCGTATGGATGCGCCCAACAAAGCACAGATCCATGCGTCCTAAACATGCATGGACCTATGCGCCCATTTCGGCTCGTCACCCATCAAGCAATTAATGCTCAAGTGACAGAGTTGGCAGCACGTCCCCCAAGGACTGAACAGTTAGCAGCTTTTTTAGAAGATGAAGCATCGTTGACGTCAGCATCATCATTACTTTTCTTCGGCGGTTACAAGCACGTAGCCGCCCAACCATTTCGCATGCGCCTCCGTAGCCATGCGCCCAAATCTCTGCATGCGCCTAAAAAGCCATGCGCCTCAGACTTTTCTCTGATCCCTAAAGACAGAGGTCAAGTCACTACTGAAGCCCCGCATGCGCCTCAAAAGCCATACGCCCAGACTGGTACGTGACTCCTAAAGGTTACAAGCCAAAGTCTACTCATGCGCCCAATCCTAGGCGCATCCTGTCAGATTATTCTCCACCAAATCCGAGATCTTTGAGCTACGGATACACGCCACGTGTCCTTTGACTCAGTTCAGCCGATGAAGGGGTACTAATCACCCAAGATCTCAGCAACCGAAAGATCTTCTCCATTGCTACGTGTCAGCTCTGCCGTAGCCCACAAATGCAACAAGAAGAGTTCAACTCCTCAATCCGAGCACGCCGCCGATGCGCCTCCATCAGCAATCACCACGTGGCATCCCCACAAACAGGCGCATACTACATATGCGCATATGAGTAGCCAACCTGCTGCTTATAAATAGAAGGATCATTCCCTCTCTCACACACACAGACTGTCAGAGATCAAGGCACAGTCAACCAAAGCATCAGAGTTTACTCCTAGGGATCGAAAGAGACACTCAACGTCTTCTTCCTCTCCACAAACTCCAGCATCCAGAGCAATTCAGATCTTCAGAGAACCGAGAACCATCGTTAGATCGTCAACGGAGTCAACGCATTACCACTCGCTCCATCGACACGAGGACCCAGATAAACAAAAGTGTTCTCCTAGGGTTACATCTAAGTCCTACATTGTAACACTGTTCTGTTTGTAATTGAAATTTGCAATCAAAAGATTTTAATGGCAAACAAGCTGGCGACTCTGCTGGGGACTTCTTTCTCCTCCACCGAGAAAGCTGTGTCGCAATCCGACGATGTAACGCCCCAGTCCCAAAATACGTAGGACTAGGAACGTAGACATGCCAGCTGTATTCATACGAAGTTTACTCCAATATATGGAAGCCTCGTATAAATACATAAGCTGTAAAATACAGTAAAACCACAACTAATCTCATCCACACAGAATAAATAAATAAAAGATCATATAATAAGAATGAATTTGTCTTGATACAATATGTTGGGCGGAGACAAATCCACTACCAACAAGTAAAGGAAAAGTACATGAGTAAAGATATGAATTTGGCGAGCAGAGCGAAGACGATCCAAGTGCAACCATCCTCGAGAAATAGCAATGAGCACGGCTAGAGCTAAACCTGTCACGACCCACACCCACTGTGAGGGTACAAGAACGTAACAACGCCCAGCCTACGCCGTAGTGTCGGCGGTAGAACGCTGTCCTAGGTCAACATATATCTAACAATATCTATCTAAACAGTTTATACTCCCCGAAATGGGGTGACATAGCAGTAAAACTCAATCACAACTAAAGAAAAGATAGCACGATATGAAATAGAACTCAAGGAAATAAATAGATGAAAGTAGTCTAAGATAATCCCAGCAATATCCAGAAGTACATGGTCTCAGATACAGAATGAAAGAATATATACAACTCTGAACTCCAAATAAAGTCTAGCTAAACATGTCTCATGACTACATAAAGGAAGATAAGCCTAACTAATCTAAACTAGGCAATCGGGGTGATATCCTCAGCTAGAGCTGGGTCCTCCTGAGGGTCCAGCTCGCAGGTGTCATCTAAGGCTGCCCTGTAGTAAGTATCCAGACCAGCCTCCTCCTCGTCCTCTGTAATATTTTCAACAGGTCCAGTCAGGACAGAAGCGAGCAGAATACATCTCATGTAGTTCATATCATGTCAGAAAATATAAAGCAGGCAATAGAATAAAATACATGAAACGCTGTAAGAAGATGTACATGAAAATATGAGAGATATTTGATAACTGGAAATATATATACATGATAAGTAAGAACTGTAAGTGACTAGTGATTTAGAGTACGAGATGGCAAGTAATTGGCTTAGGTTGTACATGATGAACATGAAAAGTAACAGAGTGTACATGATGGGTAAATCATATGACCATTTATACTCACCCCTACCCACAATCAATACACAAGGATCTGTTCAAGTTACGTTACGGACATGATGTTTTGGTTATACAAGAAACACATGAGCAAACATCAGCGTACATGAAAGAACATGAGAGTACATAAACGTACATGTAAGAACATGAGAGAACATGAGTGTACATGAATAACGCAGATGCAAGAAATACATGATGTACATGAAACACATGTCATAAAGTATCCGATGCGCCCGCTAAGGGGGTAACATCCCAAGAAGAGATCCGTATAGTACTAATTCGTGATGATAACGTGACAGCATCAAGTAAAAGTAATCTAGAGCGAGAATATAAATCGTGACAAGTATGAAACGATCAGAGAATGTACTCGCCTGTATCTGAGTGTCCAATATGAAAAGTACCATCCGAGGAGTGGTGTCTGGCTCCTAATCAGAACAGCACAAGTCACAACAAGTCCAGAATAGTAAAATGGAGTCCTACTATGCATTCTATATGATTCTAGGTCAATCTAGGCCAAAGTCAACTCTTGGTCAACTCTGGTCAACCCTAGAAGTCAAACTAGGTCAACCAAGTCTAATTAAATCTAAACTAGGCTAACTAGGTCTAACAAATCTATTCTAGACAACACACACCATTCCTAGGCTATACAGGCCAACAAATAAACACACATTAAATTACCTCACATTAGCTATCTATCAAGAGATTCATGTATACATGAGTAAAGGCTTACACCTATACACATACCACATATACATAGAGCATATATATATAATACATGCCTATGATAACCATACATCAATAGATCATCACTATCTACATACCCACAACCTTCATAACTTATATATTAACCCACACTTACATTACACTATATATAGATACACACATTATCATATATGTCTACATACTAGACATATAGTCTACACATGTAAGGACTAGGCATAAGGAGAGAATGAGAGAGAGAATATATGTGTGAATGTGTATAATTGTGTGTGTCAAATGTGATTACATACATGGCAGGAAAACACAAAACAGTGGAAGAAAAGGAAAGAGTGTGTGTTATGTGCTGTGGTGTGCTATACATTTAGGCATACATGAAGAATGTGTAACATTTAACGGTGTGTGTGTGCATTGGGATACAAAACATTGTGCATGAAAACACCACAGTAGAAGAATAAGAGGGACCTGTGTGTTGTGTGAATACAAGTGAGAGTGCAACATGTGACAGGAATTTAGGATAGAAGGGAATGTGGTTGTGTGTGTGTACTGAAAACTAGAATAGCAAATAGCCCAACCTAAACTGGTATCTACTTGATTAGTCAAACCATGGTTAATAACACACAAAAATCAGTTTACTCAAGCTCTGTTTCAGTTTCAGACCAATGGTAAACCCCATACCAAAACCAACTCAAAACTGGGAAGGGTGGACTGAAACAGACCACAGCTCCAGGTTTTAGAGTTCAACCCAAAACTGTGTAAACCAATTCATGTGATTCCAGTTCAGCCTACACATTAACTCTGCAAGTTAATTCAATAATTAGAAAACATCAAAGCTTCTCAATTAACACTCAAGAACCAGTCACATTAAAAGAGTAGTTAGTGAATTCATGAAGGTAGGAATACATGGCCTATTCATAAAACTGGAACAAATCTCAGTTAGGAAGGAAGAAGGGAAACCAATAGTGTGTACAGTCAGAAAATTACCCAAACAGTGAATACAAACTCCAGATTTAAACAGGAATACTGAATGAGTGTTGACAGTATAATAAAAACAACTAGAGTAACATTTGCAGGGTATGACAGTGCACATATATCCCAACCAAACCCTGTTAACCTATGATCAGATTTCCAACTACTACAATCTCAGGTTTAATCAAACTGGAACTTAAAACTCAGTTATGAAGAACAACCCAACAGTGAATTCAGTTCAACTCATCAATTAACACCAACTTAACCCAAAATTTGAACCATAGATAGGTAACATATAGGAGAACAGGTTTGAGCTTTAAAAACATGAAATTAATAGTACTTTTCAGGTTAAATTATCAACCAAAACTTAAATATTGAAATCTGGAAGCACAGGACTGATACTTAATATTCAGAATTTGCAAACAGGTGAATACCCAAAAGAAAACACATTAAAAACTCAGATAAAAGGTTGGTAAAGATCCTACACATAATACATATGTCATACAACCTGTTCGTGTCCACTAAGATGGACAGAAACGTGTCCAGGCCACCTAGATACAAAAATATTGCACAGTGAGGTATTCCTCGTGCACGTGTGCACGCGTGTCGTGCACACGACACAGCACGTGGTAGGCCACGTGCTCGTGCACCTGAATACCCCTATACTAGGGCTAGGTCTAGGTCGACCTGCCCTGAGTCCTCGTGTCTGCGTGTCCAACTTATACACGCGTATCAGAACTCAAACTCTGGTCTGCAAAGACTGTGTGTAAAACCCGTACGGTGTCTCGTGTTCCTCCGACACGACACGAAAGGTCGTACCACTTGGGGAGTGTCATGACAAACACTGCCCCAACGTGTGTGTCAAAAATCTCGGGTCCAAGTGTCGTGTCCAGGGAGTTCTTGCCCCCGAGTAGCAGGGGATCCCTGTAGCAGCGCGCGAGCGTGCGCACGCGCGTGTCCAGGTCGTAAAACCGACACGAAATGACACGACACTAACACACAATGACAGGGATCAACAAACAAGACCTAAACTAACATTCCTATTTAAAAACATTGAATAAATACGATTGAAATGCCCTTTGAGGCATTTCATCG
This sequence comes from Iris pallida, assembly GCA_029216955.1. Taxonomy (NCBI): domain Eukaryota; kingdom Viridiplantae; phylum Streptophyta; class Magnoliopsida; order Asparagales; family Iridaceae; genus Iris; species Iris pallida. The sequence goes on along the minus strand of JANAVB010034418.1, from coordinate 13,386,376 downwards.
AACACCTAGTCCTAACTACTGATATGTGTCCAAAACGGACACGAAACCCCCGACACCAAGCACGAATCCTATCCAGACCCTAGGGGGACCCTTAGTGCTTCCTATTCATGAAGACTAAATGAAATTTCATAGAGATTTGAAGAAGTTACCTCTTGATGAACTATGGGTGAAAAAATCCCCAAATGGAATAATTTCCACAACCACCCAAAACTCACAAATTGTTGTTTCCCTGCAAATAATCAATACCCACAGCAAGAATATTGATATTAGGATCTAATGCAACTAGTTTGAGGGAAAAAGGACCTAAAATGGATTTATCATGAATTTCTAAAGATGAGAGCTCACCTCTTTCTTCTTGAAATGGATTCCTATGGAAAGGAGGCTAGCCCTAAAAATTAGGAGGGATTTTACAGTAGGGGAATCCCTAGGTTGGCTGGACAAAATATTAGGGTTAGGGTTTGGGCACTTGACTAATGGGCTTTCGGCTTAGTTACATGAGCCATGGTTTAATTGATTAATAAAGGCTCTAAGTCATAAGTCATGGCTTATGGCTTTCTAATTTCTATAGCTAAATAGGCTCTAATGACCTAACCATAGATTAGGCTAGGTTAGACTAGAGTCACAAATTCTAACCAAGCTCAAACTAACTAGGGTTATCTCCTAGGTTGGTTTACATGGGTCCAAACTAGCCAAAATCAATCTAGTCCAAACAATTCCAAAATAATTCCTAAAAATTCCCAAAAATTCAAATAAATCTAAATAATAATTAATAATCCAAAATAATTCTTAAAATTACAAAAATGACTAAAATACCCCTCAGTCTGGAAATGAACACTAGCAAGACACCAAATTATAAGTCACAAATTTAAATAGTTTAAAAATAATTAAAAATCACTAAAAATTATAACATGAAATAAATACCCTTAAATAATAATTATAATTAAAAAATTTCAAAATTACCCTCTTCTGAAAAACTGGGTGTTACAATCCTACCCACCTTACAAAAATTTTGTCCTCGAAATTAAAATGGTAGTAGTCCTTCTAGGTCATACACCCCACAATCAGAGTCTCAAACATACCGTCAGATAATCATATGCGTCTGTCCAAAATCATGATACTCAGAATCTTCGTCGTGCTAGTGAGCATGGCTACGATAATCACAGAGTCCTTGACAAAGGTACGTATACTTAGGTTCATGGTATTTAAAATTTTTGTATTGCCGCATGCGACGGCAAAAACCTTAAATTCCCATACCCGAAAAATACATCCAAAATCTGACTATATGTCCTCACTATGCCAACTAACACGACCATCAAAGATTCTAGATCCCATAACTGAGGTGACCTAGCCCATATGATTTTTTCAGAAGAAAAACAAACATAACGAAACACAAGATCAAACTTATCAACAATGAGGAAACAGATAGAAATAGATGGAATAGAATTTCAGGATAGGTATAATGAGACAAGGTAGAATGGAATCGAGAAGATCAGAACCTGCTAGCACCTCTCCTACTGCCTGAGCATCCTCAAGTGTCATGGCGTAAGCTCGTCCTTGCTGGCCTCCCCTGGCCTGCTGCTGATGCTGTGCGAACCTCTGTTGCTGAGTCTGCAATGCTGGTCCTCTCTGTTGTCCTACCGGAGCCCTAGCTCCTGCTCCCTGAGCTGTCTGTCCCGCAGACTTGGGACACTCTCTCAACTGATGATCTGATGATCCGCAGAGTAGGCACTTGCCTAGCCTCAGCCGGCATTTACCCCAATCGTGCCCTGGTTTCTTACAGAAGGGGCAAAAGATAACATGCTGCTGCCTCTGCTGCTGCTGCTGTCTCTGCTGGAACGGTTGCGGCTGGAACTGCCTCGGCTGCTGGTGCTGAAGGTGAGGCTTCTTAGCCTGGCCTCCACTGCTGCTGCCCCCGACTGGGTCTCGCCCCCTCTTGAGCCTAAGCTCAAGATCATCCTCTGCCAACAAGGCTCCCGTCAAGATCTCCTCGAATGTAGCATCCCAGTTGCCCTTGGTCAAGGACTTGACCTCTTGACTAGACCCTTCCGGAACCTCTGGGCCTTCGCCATCTCGCTCAAGCCCTCCATAAACCTGCTGAGGCGGCCAAACTCCCCCGCATACTCTTCCACTGAAAGACTCCCCTGGACTAGGCTCTCGAACTGTGTCTCCAAGGCTCTGAGTGCTGAATCTGGGAAGAACTTCTTCTTGAAGAAGCCCTTGAACTGCTCCCAAGTCTGTCCAGCTACCCCCACCCTGGGGTCTGACTGATACCAGGTGCGAGCAAGATCTCGCATCCGGCTAGCTGCGGCCTCGATTTAAAGATCTGCTGGTATCCTGGCCAGGCGGAAGATTACCTCTATATGCTCGATCCACTCATCGGCATATAGGATCCCCTCTGTCCCCAGAAAGTCTCTAGGGCTCATCTTCTGAAACTGCTCGATCCCCGGTGTCTTCGGCTGCTGCACCACTGGTCGAGCTGCGGCTGTCGTGACGGCCAACTCCATGCCTCTGTCCTGTCGAGCCTGCTGTCGGTCCATGAACTGCTGGAAGTATGCGAACATCTGCGCTGTATCTACGTGTCCTGGAGGCGGCTGCTGGAAGGGATCCTCTGGAATGACCGGGTCCTGTCTCCGAGCTGGTGGAAACATACCCCCTGCTGCTACTGCCAAGGTCTCAATACGAGCACAGGTGGCAGGAGCTGCAGTCCCCTGGCCCCGCTGTACTGGCTGAGAGATAGCAGTCCCCTCTATAGCATCCTCATGAATGGCACGCAGTGATCGAGTCTCTACCATCCTGAAGATAGACAAACAAGAGTATCAATTCTGAGAAGGAAGCGATATAACAAGGGCGGACAATTATAATTCAAAGGATCAGCTAACAATAGGATTTAGATGGCAATAAAAGAATTTTTCTAAAGTGATTGAGTACCTTAAAATTAATATCCTATATCCTACTGCAGGCTGTAGTGATACTCTAATTCGAATACCACTACACTTCTAGTCGAGACCTGCATGGGCCACCACTAAAAACGTGTCACGACCCGCACCCACTGTGAGGGTACGAGAACGTAACAACGCCCAGCCTACGCCGTAGTGTCGGCGGTAGAACGCTGTCCTAGGTCAACATATATCTAACAATATCTATCTAAACAGTTTATACTCCCCGAAATGGGGTGACATAGCAGTAAAACTCAATCACAACTAAAGAAGAGATAGCACGATATGAAATAGAACTCAAGGAAATAAATAGATAAAAGTAGTCTAAGATAATCCCAGCAATATCCAGAAGTACATGGTCTCAGATACAGAATGAAAGAATATATACAACTCTGAACTCCAAATAAAGTCTAGCTAAACATGTCTCATGACTACATAAAGGAAGATAAGCCTAACTAATCTAAACTAGGCAATCGGGGTGATATCCTCAGCTAGAGCTGGGTCCTCCTGAGGGTCCAGCTCGCAGGTGTCATCTAAGGCTGCCCCGTAGTAAGTATCCAGACCAGCCTCCTCCTCGTCCTCTGTAATATTTTCAACAGGTCCAGTCAGGACAGGAGCGAGCACAATACATCTCATGCAGTTCATATCATGTCATAAAATATAAAGCAGGCAATAGAATAAAATACATGAAACGCTGTAAGAAGATGTACATGAAAACAGGAGAGATATTTGATAACTGAAAATATATATACATGATAAGTAAGAACTATAAGTGACCAGTGATTTAGAGTACGAGATGGCATGTAATTGGCTTAGGTTGTACATGATGAACATGAAAAGTAACAGAGTGTACATGATGGGTAAATCACATGACCATTTATACTCACCCCTACCCACAATCAATACACAAGGATCTGTTCAAGTTACGTTACGGACATGATGTTTTGGTTATACAAGAAATACATGAGCAAACATGAGCGTACGTGAAAGAACATGAGAGTACATGAACGTACATGTAAGAACATGAGAGAACATGAGTGTGCATGAATAACGCAGATGCAAGGAATACACAATGTACATGAAACACATGTCATAAAGTATTCGATGCGCCCGCTAAGGGGGTAACATCCCAAGGAGAGATCCGTATAGTACTAATCCGTGATGATAACATGACAGCATCAAGTAAAAGTAATCTAGAGCGAGAATATAAATCGTGACAAGTATGAAACGATCAGAGAATGTACTCACCTGTATCTGAGTGTCCAATATGAAAAGTACCATCCGAGGAGTGGTGTCTGGCTCCTAATCAGAACAGCACAAGTCACAACAAGTCCAGAATAGTGAAATGGAGTCCTACTATGCATTCTATATGATTCTAGGTCAATCTAGGCCAAAGTCAACTCTTGGTCAACTTTGGTCAACCCTAGAAGTCAAACTAGGTCAACCAAGTCTAATTAAATCTGAACTAGGCTAACTAGGTCTAACAAATCTATTCTAGACAACACACACCATTCCTAGGCTATACAAGCCAACAAACAAACACACATTAAATTACCTCACATTAGCTATCTATCAAGAGATTCATGTATACATGAGTAAAGGCTTACACCTATACACATACCACATATACATAGAGCATATATATATAATACATGCCTATGATAACCATACATCAATAGATTATCACTATCTACATACCCACAACCTTCATAACTTATATATTAACCCACACTTACATTACACTATATATAGATACACACATTATCATATATGTCTACATACTAGACATATAGTCTACGCATGTAAGGACTAGGCATAAGGAGAGAATGAGAGAGAGAATATGTGTGTGAATGTGTATACTTGTGTGTGTCAAATATGATTACATACATGGCAAGAAAACACAAAACAGTGGAAGAAAAGGAAAGAGTGTGTGTTATGTGCTGTGGTGTGCTATACATTTAGGCATACATGAAAAATGTGCAACATTTAATAGTGTGTGTGTGCATTGGGATACATAACATTGTGCATGAAAACACCACAGTGGAAGAATAAGAGGGACCTGTGTGTTGTGTGAATACAAGTGAGAGTGCAACATGTGACAGGAATTTGGGATAGAAGGGAATGTGGTTGTGTGTGTGTACTGAAAACTGGAATAGCAAATAGCCCAACCTAAACTGGTATCTACTTGATTAGTCAAACCATGGTTAATAACACACAAAAATCAGTTTACTCAAGCTCTGTTTCAGTTTCAGACCAATGGCAAACCCCATACCAAAACCAACTCAAAACTGGGAAGGGTGGACTGAAACAGGCCACAGCTCCAGGTTTTAGAGTTCAACCCAAAACTGTGTAAACCAATTCATGTGATTCCAGTTCAGCCTACACATTAACTCTCCAAGTTAATTCAATAATTAGAAAACATCAAAGCTTCTCAATTAACACTCAAGAACCAGTCACATTAAAAGAGTAGTTAGTAAAATCATGAAGGTAGGAATACATGGCCTATTCACAAAACTGGAACAAATCTCAGTTAGGAAGGAAGAAGGGAAAGAAATAGTGTGTACAGTCAGGAAATTACCCAAACAGTGAATACAAACTCCATATTTAAACAGGAATACTGAATGAGTGTTGACAGTATAATGAAAACAATGAAAAGCTAACTAGAGTAACATTTACAGGGTATGACAGTGCACATATATCCCAACCAAACCCTGTTAACCTATGATCAGATTTCCAACTACTACAATCTCAGGTTTAATCAAACTGGAACTTCAAACTCAGTTATGAAGAACAACCCAACAGTGAATTCAGTTCAACTCATCAATTAACACCAACTTAACCCAAAATTTGAACCATAGATAGGTAACATATAGGAGAACAGGTTTGAGCTTTAAAAACATGAAATTAATAGTACTTTTCAGGTTAAATTATCAACCAAAACTCAAATATTGAAATCTGGAAGCACAGGACTGATACTTAATATTCAGAATTTGCAAACAGGTGAATACCCAAAAGAAAACACATTAAAAACTCAGATAAAAGGTTCGTAATGATCCTACACATAGTACGTATGTCACACAACCTGTTCGTGTCCACTAAGATGGACACAAACGTGTCCAGGCCACCCAGATACAAAAACAATGCACAGTGAGGTATTCCTCGTGCACGTGTGCACGCGTGTCGTTCACAAGACACAACACGTGGTAGGCCATGTGCTCGTGCACCTGAATACCCCTATACTAGGGCTAGGTCTAGGTCGACCTGCCCTGAGTCCTCGTGTTCGTGTGTCCAACTTATACACGCGTATCAGAACTCAAACACTGGTCTGCACAGACTGTGTGCAAAACCCGTGCGGTGTCTCGTGTTCCCCCAACACGACACGAGAGGTCGTGCCACTTGGGGAGTGTCGTGACAGACACTGCCCCAATGTGTGTGTCAAAAATCTCGTGTCCAAGTGTCGTGTCCAGGGAGTTCTTGCCCCCGAGTAGCAGGGGATCCATGTAGCAGCGCGCGAGCGTGCGCACGCGCGTGTCCAGGTCATGAAACCGACACGAAACGACACGACACTAACACACAATGACAGGGATCAACAAACAAGACCTAAACTAACATTCCTATTTAAAAACATAGAATAAATACGATCGAAATGCCCTTTAAGGCATTTCGTCGAACACCTAGTCTTAACTACTGATATGTGTCCAGAACGGACACGAAACCCCCGACACCAAGCACGAATCCTATCCAGACCCTAGGGGGACCCTTAGGGCTTCCTATTCATGAATACTAAATAAAATTTCATAGAGATTTGAAGAAGTTACCTCTTGATGAACTATGGATGAAAAAATTCCCAAATGGAATGATTTCCACAACCACCAAAAACTCACAAATTGTTGTTTCCCTGCAAATAATCAATACCCACAGCAAGAATATTGATATTAGGATCTAATGCAACTAGTTTGAGGGAAAAAGGACCTAAAATAGATTTATCATGAATTTCTAAAGATGGGAGCTCACCTCTTTCTTCTTGAAATGGATTCCTATGGAAAGGATGCTAGCCCTAGAAATTAGGAGGGATTTTATAGTGGGGGAATCCCTAGGTTGGCTGGAAAAGATATTAGGGTTAGGGTTTGGGCACTTGACTAATGGGCTTTGGGCTTAGTTACATGAGCCATGGTTTAATTGATTAATAAAGGCTCTAAGTCATAAGTCATGGCTTATGGCTTTCTAATTTCTATAGCTAAATAGGCTCTAATGACCTAACCATAGATTAGGCTAGGTTAGACTAGAGTCACAAATTCTAACCAAGCTCAAACTAACTAGGGTTAGCTCCTAGGTTGGTTTACATGGGTCCAAACTAGCCAAAATCAATCTAGTCCAAACAATTCCAAAATAATTCCTAAAAATTCCCAAAAATTCAAATAAATTCTATTAAATCTAAATAATAATTAATAATCCCAAATAATTCTTAAAATTACAAAAATGACTAAAATACCCCTCAGTCTGGAAATGAACACTAGCAAGACACCAAATCATAAGTCATGAATTTAAATAGTTTAAAAATAATTAAAAATCACTAAAAATCATAACATGAAATAAATACCCTTAAATAATAATTATAATTACAAAATTTCAAAATTACCCTCTTCTGAAAAATTGGGTGTTACAAAAGCACCTGCGAAAGACAAGAGCACACACCTTGCAAGACAACCAGGTCCTCAGAGGGACGTAACAAGACACATAATAGCATATCATACAAACTGAATAAATATTACTCAAATAAATAAGTAAATCGAATTATAACATGTTCTAATATGCACCTACTGAATGAGCGTACCATCCCCCCAACCAAACAAGGACATGAGATGGTAAACTAATTCACGGTAACGTATCTTTCCATGCTATGAATCCAATATGGTATCTGGACCCCAACAAGGTTCAATACCTTCTCATCGAAGTAGTAAGTCACACCTACAACCAAACAAGGACAAGATGTGACGAACTAATTCATGACAAGTTATTGTTCCAAGTCACGGTCAGATACAAGTACCCAAACCAAAAGTACTCGTACCTAACGGATAGGGTAGCCTACAGTTCTAAGTGAAATGTAGTTAAGAACAATCCTTCCTACGCATAGGCCCTGGCTAAATAGGATCGGCATAGTCCCCCCCATGGGCACCAGAGGCCCCATCAGTAATCATGGGTCATCAACCCCGTATCTCCAGCGGAGAGTCCGGGTCACAAGGGAAGTGCATCGAAGCCCATACGCTAAGGAATTGTCCTCTCCGTCCAATGCCTACTATGTTGTATCCACAACACAAACCACTATAACCGCTAAGTCAAACTAGCATGCAACCTCCATTAGCGGTTATTCCTATCGCACGGCTTGTACGTACTGGTGGCCAGCCAATCACGCACTTCCGTGTTCTACATGTGACACACAAATTCGTGTTTACAACGTGTCAAGGCCAATGAATGCAACACACAAGGTGGTCTCTTAAATCTAGGTTTAATTTTGTAAGAAAAATAATACACAGCAGAAAATATAAATGAACAGTAAGTTCTAACAGTTATGCCATGTATCACAGTTTATTTCGCATAAAGAAAATAACTAATACATGAAATATGAGCTAAAATAAATAAACAGCAAATGGAAAGGTGTCTTGCCTGGTAGAGCGCCTGGTGTGTTGCAATAATCAATGTGGCACGATCTGCAACTTCGACATAACAACTATGCAAGGCGACCTCAGATGGCGGCACGGATCGTGTCATTGAGTCCGGAAGGGTCAAATTAGTTAGGGTGGACATACGGTAGGCTTGAATTTGAGAAAGAACATGAATAATTGGATTGGTTATGGGCAGGAGGAGATTCAAAAGAAACGAATAATAATTATATACAATTTTTTAGAAAAACCTATTTAACCTTTTAAAAATATATTTTATTTGTAAAAATAGTTTTTATAAAAATACATAAAAATGTAAAATAAGATCGCTTTTAAGCTAAACAAAATTGTATATTTGTAAAAATAACTAGTCAATAGCTCTCTCTATTTAGATAAATATAAAACTAAATATGTATTAGGCTAAAATACTCCAAAGTGGTAAAAATAGTAAACTATATTTCATTAATTACAATATATCCTAGATAAATATTTAAATGCTAAATCCTCTAGACCAAAACTATTCATATAATTTAGAAGAATAGTTTAGTGTTTAAAACTTAACTTTAAATTTAGCTAGAAAGTATTTATACGAATACAAATCACAATTTTAACAAAACAATAAAATAATGATAATAGTATTAATGTTAATAATAATAATAATAACAATAACAGTTGATATTGAAATAATAAAAATAATAATAATTATCATAATAATAGTACTTGTATTTGCTTCAAACAATAACAGTAACAGTCATTATGGCTCTCTCTTTTCGATAGGCCCATGTATTGCTTCAGCAAAACAACAAAATGATTGAAATAATAAAAAATAAAAAAAACGAAAATAAGAAACAAAAAATATCAACAGCAGTCAACCGACTGCTGTTTCCCCACAGGAAAGAGAAAGGGGGGAAAGAGAGTGGAGAGAGACGAGAGGGGGAGGAAGAGAGGATGGAGTGAGAGAGGAAGGGGCGATGGCGGTGGAACAGCTAAGGCGGAGAGGGATGCGGCGGTGGCCGGAGGCTAGGGCGCACGGAGGAAGGATAAGCGGTGACGGCGGTGGTGTCGGGAGGCGAGCGGTGAACACGGGCGACGGAAGCGGAGGCAAGAGCGGGGCTAGGTCGGAGGGAAAGGAGGAGCGGGAAGTCTCGGCCGGACGCGGTGGTTAGACGGTGGTCGACGCGGGTTGTGCGGCTCAAGGACGATCGGACGGTGTGCGGAGGTCGGGAAGAGTCGGGTCGAAGGGCGGCGGAGAGGCCAGGGATACGGCGGTGGCCGTCGGTTCTGGTCGCGGCTGTTGGCGTCGCCGGACGCGGGGCGGTCACAGCGGAGCTCGTGCGCGGAGGATCGCCGGAGGAGGTGAGTCTAGGTTAGGGTTTTCAATTCTTTTCTTCTTCTTTTATGGCTGTGATGGATGTGCGTCGATGTTTCTGGTGTTTCGGGGAGTGGCCAGGGTGGTGGTCGGGTTTGGTAACGGTGGTCGTGGTTGTAATGGTGGTGGGTCTGTGGTGGTGTCGATGACGACTGTTGTGGTGACGGTGGTGAAGGGGGAACGGTGACGGCGGGATGTTGGAGGTGGTGGTTGTGACGAGTTTGGTTTGGTAGTGGTGGTTACGACTGGTGGTGGTGACGGCTGGTGGCAGCGGGTGATGGGGTCAATGGTGGAGACGTCGACCGGATACGGGTAGCTGTGGAGGCGATGATGTGATGTGGAGGCTATGGCTGCGGCCGGGGACGATGGGATTAGTTTAGGGTTAGAAAGTAGGGATTTGTCGGGGTTGATTGTGTCGGGGTTGTGTCCGACACGGGGAATAATGTATATGTAATAACATGGAATAAGAATGGGGAGCGGACACGGACACGGACACGAACACGGACACGAGGCACTGCACTTGTGGATGGTGGAATTTTGTGGAAGAATAATAAACGTTGGAGGAGTACCTGCCTATTTATAGGATGTGGGAATTCCCAATTAGATAGGGATTAGGATATTTAAAACCAAAATTAGATATTTCCTATTTTAATTTAAAATCAAATCCAATCCAATTTAAATCAAAATCCAATTCCAAATACAAATCAAATTTTAAATCATATCCCTCTAGTTTAAAATCAACTCAAATAACTCAAATTTCAAATATAGTTACTAATTTAATATTTTTAAATAATCCAAAAATTAAATCAAGATTTAAATGGCCACAATAACTTCCAAATATATTTTTCAAAATACCAATAATAATAATTTTGAAAATAATAAATATTTTTAAATATCTTTTTGAATAATAAAATATTGATATTTAATAATTTCAAAAATATAAATATAAGAATTTAATGTACCTCATATGTAAGAAATATAAAATAGTTTTCTAAATTACCACTAATAAATAAATAAATAAAGTAATAAGATTTTGGTCATCTCAATTCACAACTTTAAGCAAAATACAAATACAATAATTATTATATATATTATTTTGAAAATAGAAGAAATTTTTTTTTTCTAAATTATGTACGCTCGCACATAATCGCACTCGTCGAGCAATAATAAAATTTCGTGCGCGACGTAAAATACGACTACGTGACGTACAATACAAAATTTTAAATCGGTACCAAATTTAATAATAAAAAAATAGTAGAAATTTAGAGATTTTACATCCTACCCAACTTAAAAGAATTTCGTCCTCGAAATTAAGAATTAGTAGGGGGTGAGAGGGCACAACGGTAGATAGAAGGGTTCGAAGTTTATATGGTCGTAGTCTAGGTTGAGGATATGACTAAGAGACGATTGTAGTCACTCTTAAATTCAAGTGATTTAGAAAGTCAAGATTGTAGATTTAGGGTCGAGGGAAAGGATGAGTAGTTTAGGATGAAGATATAGCAACATTGGGTGAGAATGGTCATAGCCGTTGGGAAGGTTAGAGAAAGTTCTAGTATGACGCTTTCGTCCTCCGAAAATAGGTGAGGGCGAAGCAATATAAAGTTCGAAGGAGGCATTATCGAATATGAATACGTGATTCAAGGACGACCGGAAAAGAATTTCAAAAGGAGTTGCCAAGGCAGTCGCGGATGGGACTCTAGAGGACAAGTTTAACTATGTCCCATCCACGTAGAGTAATAGACAAAAGCGAACCACAGTGCACTTGGTTGATCAGACCATCATGCACCGGTTTTGATAGACAATATGTTAGTGGGGTTCCTCCATTAACATATATGTCACGAACAAGCTTGGTAAAAGGCTAAGCTTGCAAAAACTAGGCTACATTAGCATTATTAGTCTATGTAGTAAAAATATAGGCACGATGGTAGATGAAACAAATCTGAATAGTCTAAGAGTCATAAGGATCTAAGTCTTGTTTATTCTTATACAATCACTCTACGATTTTATTGACCAAGGCTTGGTTGACCAAATGGGTTAAATTCCTCTAGTCTCTATGGTCTAGATAATACTGTTTATATTCTCCTTAATGGTCAAGAGTGTGTCGAGCCGTGGGGTGTTCTATCCAACTTAAAAGAATTAAGCTAAAGGTGTTTTGGGACACGAACTAGTATGGTCAATCTCTAGCAAGCACGAAGGAAAGATAAGAATAGGGATGGAAGGAAGCAAGCAAGATGCAATTGATGAGTCAAACGGTAGATAGAATCAAGGAAGAGGTCAAGTATGTGGATGAGATCCTAAACTTCTAATCCTATACGCAGGCTTGCTTGGTACGGTAAAGTAACCAAATAATTTATCTTGACCTGCATGGGCCACCACAAAAACATGTAACACCCCAGTCCCAAAATACGTAGGACTAGGAACGTAGACATGCCAGCTGTATTCATACAAAGTTTACTCCAATATATAGAAGCCTCGTATAAATACATAAGCTGTAAAATACAGTAAAACCACAACTAATCTCATCCACACAGAATAAATGAATAAAAGATCATATAATGAGAATCAATTTGTCTTGATACAATATATTGGGCGGAGACAAATCCACTACCAATAAGTAAAGGAAAAGTACATGAGTAAAGATATGAATTTGGCGAGTAGAGCGAAGACGATCCAAGTGCAATCATCTTTGAAAAATAGCAATGAGCACGGCTAGAGCTAAAGCACCTGCAAAAGACAAGAGCACACACCTGGCAAGACAACCAGGTCCTCAGAGGGACGTAACAAGACACATAATAGCATGCCATACAAACTGAATAAATATTGCTCAAATAAACAAGTAAATCGAATTATAACATGTTCCAATACGTACCTACTGAACGAGCGTACCATCCCCCCAACCAAACAAGGACAGAAGATGGTAAACTAATTCACGGTAACGTATCTTCCTATGCTATGAATCCAATATGGTATCCGGACCCCAACAAGGTTCAATACCTTCTCATCGAAGTAGTAAGTCACACCTACAACCAAACAAGGACAAGATGTGACAAACTAATTCGCGACAAGTTATTGTTCCAAGTCACGGTCAGATACAAGTACCTAAACCAAAAGTACTCGTACCTAACGGATAGGGTAGCCTACCGTTCTAAGTGAAATGTAGTTATGAACAATCCTTCCTATGCATGGGCCCTGGCTAAATAGGATCGGCATAGTCCCCCCATGGGCACCAGAGGCCCCATCAGTAATCATGGGTCATCAACCCCGTATCTCCAGCGGAGAGTCCGAGTCACAAGGGAAGTGCATCGAAGCCCATACGCTAAGGAATTGTCCTCCCCGCCCAATGCCTACTGTGTTGTATCCACAACACAAACCACTATAACCGCTAAGTCAAACTAGCATGCAACCTCTATTAGCGGTTGTTCCTATTGTACGGCTTGTACGTACTGGTGGCCAGCCAATCACGCACTTCCAAGTTCTACATGCGACACACAACTTCGTTTTTACGTGTCAAGGCCAATGAATGCAACACACAAGGTGGTCCCTTAAATCTAGGTTTAATTTTGTAAGAAAAATAATACACAGCAGGAAATATAAATGAACAGTAAGTTCTAACAGTTATGCCATGTATCACAGTTTATTTTACATAAAAAATAACTAATGCATGAAATATGAGCTAAAATAAATAAACAGCAAATGGCAAGGTGTCTTGCCTGGTAGAGCGCCTGGTGTGCTGCGATAATCAATATGGCACGATCTGCAACTTCGATATAACAACTATGCAAGGTGACCTCAGATGGCGGCACGGATCGTGTCATTGAGTCCGGAAGGGTCAAATTAGTTAGGGTGGATATACGGTAGGCTTGAATTTGAGAAAGAACATGAATAATGGGATTGGTTATGGGCAGAAGGAGATTCAAAAGAAACGAATAATAATTATATATAATTTTTTAGAAAAACCTATTTAACCTTTTAAAAATATATTTTATTTGTAAAAATAGTTTTTATAGAAATACATAAAAATGTAAAATAAGATCGCCTTTAAGCTAAACAAAATTGTATATTTGTAAAAATAACTAGTCAATAGCTCTCTCTATTTAGATAAATATAAAACTAAATACGTATTAGGCTAAAATACTCTAAAGTGGTAAAAATAGTAAACTATATTTCATTAATTACAATATATCCTAGATAAATATTTAAATGCTAAATCCTCTAGACCAAAACTATTCATATAATTTAGAAGAATAGTTTAGTGTTTAAAACTTAACTTTAAATTTAGCTAGAAAGTATTTATACGAATACAAATCACAATTTTAACAAAACAATAAAATAATGATAATAGTATTAATGTTAATAATAATAATAATAACAATAACAGTTGATATTGAAATAATAAAAATAATAATAATTATCATAATAACAGTACTTGTATTTGCTTCAAATAATAACAGTAACAGTTACTATGGCTCTCTCTTTTCGAGAGGCCCATGTATTGCTTCAGCAAAACAACAAAATGATTGAAATAATAAAAAATAAAAAAAACGAAAAAATGAAACAAAAAATATCAACAGCAGTCAACCGACTGCTGTTTCCCCACAGGAAAGAGAAAGGGGGGAAGGAGAGTGGATAGAGACGAGAGGGGGAGGAAGAGAGGATGGAGTGAGAGAGGAAGGGGCGATGGCGGTGGAACAGCTAAGGCGGAGAGGGATGCGGCGGTGGCCGGAGGCTAGGGCGCGCAGAGGAAGGAGAAGCGGTGATGGCGGTGGTGTCGGGAGGCGAGCGGTGGACACGGGCGGCGGAAGCGGAGGCAAGAGCGGGGCTAGGTCGGAGGGAAAGGAGGAGCGGGAAGTCTCGGTCGGACACGGTGGTTAGACGGTGGTCGACGCGGGTTGTGCGGCTCAAGGACGATCGGACGGTGTGCGGAGGTCGGGAAGAGTCGGGTCGAAGGGCGGCGGAGAGGCCAGGGATACGGCGGTGGCCGTCGGTTCTGGTCGCGGCTGTTGGCATCGCCGGACGCGGGGCGGTCACAGCGGAGCTCGTGCGCGGAGGATCGCCGGAGGAGGTGAGTCTAGGTTAGGGTTTTCAATTCTTTTCTTTTTCTTTTATGGCTGTGATGGATGTGCGTCGATGTTTCTGGTGTTCCGGGGAGTGGCCAGGGTGGTGGTCGGGTTTTGTAACGGTGGTCGTGGTTGTAATGGTGGTGGGTCTGTGGTGGTGTCGATGACGACGGTTGTGGTGACGGTGGTGAAGGGGGAACGGTGACGGCGGGATGTTGGAGGTGGTGGTTGTGACGAGTTTGGTTTGGTAGTGGTGGTTACGACGGGCGGTGGTGACGGCTGGTGGCAGCGGGTGATGGGGTCAAGGGTAGAGACGTCGACCGGATGCGGGTGGCTGTGGAGGCGATGTTGTGATGTGGAGGCTATGGCTGCGGCCGGGGACGATGGGATTAGTTTATGGTTAGAAAGTAGGGATTTGTCGGGGTTGATTGTGTCGGAGTTGTCTCCGACACGGGGAATAATGTATATGTAATAACATGCAATAAGAATGGGGAGCGGACACGGACACGAACACGGACACGAGGCACTGCACTTGTGGATAGTGGAATTTTGTGGAAGAATAATAAAAGTTGGAGGAGTACCTGCCTATTTATAGGATGTGGGAATTCCCAATTAGATAGGGATTAGGATATTTAAAACCCAAATTAGATATTTCCTATTTTAATTTAAAATTAAATCCAATCCAATTTAAATCAAAATCCAATTCCAAATACAAATCAAATTTTAAATCATATCCCTCTAGTTTAAAATCAACTAAAATAACTCAAATTTCAAATATAGTTACTAATTTAATCTTTTTAAATAATCCAAAAATTAAATCAAGATTTAAATAGCCACAATAACTTCCAAATATATTTTTCAAAATACCAATAATAATAATTTCGAAAATAATAAATATTTTTAAATGTCTTTTCGAATAATAAAATATTAATATTTAATAATTTCGAAAATATAAATATAAGAATTTAATGTACCTCATATGTAAGAAATATAAAAAAGTTTTCTAAATTACCACTAATAAATAAATAAATAAAGTAATAAGATTTTTGTCATCTCAATTCACAACTTTAAGCAAAATACAAATACAATAATTATTATATATATTATTTTGAAAATAGAAGAAAAAATGTTTTTCTAAATTATGTACGCTCGCACATAATCGCACTCGTCGAGCAATAATAAAATTTCGTGCGCGACGTAAAATACGACTACGTGACGTACAATACAAAATTTTAAATCGGTACCAAATTTAATAATAAAAAAATAGTAGAAATTTAGGGGTTTTACAGACGACGTGAAGGTGGGCTCTTCCCATAAGACGCTGGTCGTACGCCTCAATCAACAGGCGTATGAAGAGTTCATCTCTGGAGGCAGTATGAGTCCTTCGAAGCGGCTGCCGAAGTCGAAGAAAACTCGCCAAGTTTGGGTGCGCAAGGTCGACGCCTCTGGCACCACCACCGAAGGGGATGCGCCGATGCAGCCTACCCTTCCTGCAGACGTCCTCAGCAGCCAAGATGCGCCCACCGCCGTAGCACATCTCTCGGGAAAACGTGGGGCCGATCATATTCCCTAACCATCTTTCTCTCAAATGAAAAAGATGCACCGACGGAGCAGGGGCGCAGCTAATGCCCCGCGTATTAACTCTGATGCACCACAGAAGGCTTCTGTCTTTGACAGACTCACTCGCTGTCATGGCGAGGAGAATTTGGACTCTGAGTACTATGCACCCCAGCGGGATGGTACAAAAAAGTCCAAGGCAGCACGGGCCATGCGCCTCAAATGTGCTATGCCGGCAATAAACCAGAAGCATGCGCTCACAATTATGCGCGCTGCTGATGGTAAGCTGTATAAGGTCGACACGGGTGCTTCTGTGCCAGAAATGAGCCGACCTTCAAAGTCCTTGTCTCACTTGGGTGCATCTGCTGCGTTCGCAACCAAGTCGAGCAAGGCAAGCCCTGTGGTCTTGAACTCCCGCGCCTCCATTGGTTATGCATCTGAGGTTCGTTCAAGTCACTTTAAATGTTGTTCCCTACTACTGATCAGAGCGCATGTTTTGCGTTGGATCAGGGGGCGCAGCATTCACTTGACCACCCCGGCGCTTGGCCTTGCCATGCTCCTGATGGGGGTGCGAAGGTGGCACTCTCCTCCAATGATCTGTGTAACGTGATCACTCACAAACGTCTATCAGAAGAGTCAACTGACAAGCACAATGCGCCCCTCACAGGGCACACCTGTGCTGTAGTCACCATAAACTGCTATTGTAAGACAGCGGTCCCACCAAGGCAGTCGGTGTTCCAGCTGCTGCAATCATCAACACCTCTCCAACATCGCCTCGAGAAGAAGGTGTCAGCTGAAATGGAGCCAGAACTACAGGTTGCTTCTTGCAACGTAGTCTCCAACTCGCCATCAATTCGGAAGGCGACTGGCAGCTCCTCGGCTTTGTCCTCATCCAAGAACCAGCCGAGGAAGACCAAGACAATTGTCCCGTCCTCAGAGTGTTTGAGGGCACTCGAGGGAGAAAGAAAATCTCAGAAGAAGCTGGGGGTAGTCAAGCCCCTATGGATCTTCATCCTGGAGATGAAGTCAGCCTCTCGGACATAGCTGGAGGTAGTCAAGCCCTGTGGATCTTCATCCTGGAGACGAAGTCAGCCTCCCGAACATAGCTGGAGATAGTCAAGCCCCTGTGGATCTTCATCCAGGAGATGAAGTCAGCCTTCCAGACGTAGCTGGGGGTAGTCAAGCCCCTAAGGATCTGGGTCCCGAAGACGAAGAAGTCCTCCAAGACAAAGATGGGGGTAGTCAGACCCTTGCTGATACTTCTCCCGAAGACGAAGGTATTCTCCAGAACATAGCTGGGGGTAGCCAAGACGAAGCCCAGGGGGAAGTTCCTCTTCTACAAGAGAGTGAGGCCGAAAGAAAAGCCTCAACCGATCAATCCACTTCTAATCGCGTCATGACGGTGTACATGACGGGAGCTGGTGATGCGGAGTCAGATGCTCCGCCAGTAGATCTCGTCCAGCGCATGGATACCTTAGAGGGAGGACTCAAAACCCTTTCTGCCTCCATGCAAACACTGACTCAAGCAGTATTTGAGATACGGTCAGCTTTGGCCAGGGCACCGTCGACTGGTCCTGACCCAGGGGCCAATGGAGAATCAAGTGCACCCCTTCAACGGGTATCCTTGGATACAGATCGCCGCGAGGCACCTCGGACGTCGGAGCCGTCAAATGCTCAACTCCAGGCTGTACCACCATCTCATACTCCCAGCTCTGTAGAAGATGTGATGGAGATGATCAGGGACTTACGAGAGCGCTTCGAGTCGAAGAATAGACAGAAGGAGCGTCAGAAGATGGGGATCCCCCAACCATATCCCCTCGAATGGAAGAAAGTAGTTTATCCTCCCAAATATAAACCGCAAACTTTGACGCCATATGACGTGAAGGACTCTCCACGTCGTTATCTGACGTACTTCCAGTCTCAAACAGGACATCTCCCAAAGGAAGACGCACTACTCACCAGCATATTTGTCGGGGCACTGAAAGGAGTGGCTTACGACTGGTATTGCAGTCTTCCCGACAACTCCATATCTTTCTTCAACGACTTGACACGTCTCTTCCTCGATCGTTTCTACGACGGAGGGAAGGACGTGATAATAGTATCTGTCATAGAGATACGTCAGATGGAGAAGGAAACAGTTCGAGCTTTCATCGAACGGTTTCGACAAGCCTGCTTCAGACTGCCCCTGGGTATGCCAGAATATGTACTCCTCTCCTCCTGCAGCATGAATATGCTGCCTGCGATCAAACTCTGGCTCAACTCCACTCCTCCTCCCGACTGGAGTTCCTTGATCATCGAGGCCGAAGTAGCAGAAAATAAGGCATCCAATGGTCGTCTTCTGGGAGTCAGTTTCCCTACCTTTGAGGACAAAGAAAAATGGCCTACAGCCAACAACCCTGGACGAGAGACGAAGGGGAAGCAGGCGTTGACTATCAATGACTCCAAAGGTGTATCAGTACCCACTCAGAAGCCTCCACTTGCACCAAGGCCAAAGGAGGTTTACTCTTTCAATGATGAAGACACCCTGCAACTCTTCGAGATATTAAAGCAGGGTGACAAGATCAAGTTGCCAGACCCGAAGTGTCCCGATGAGGTTGGAAAAGTGGACAATCCGAGGTACTGTCACTACCATCGGTTTGTCGAACTTCCAACTAAGGACTGCTATGTCCTCAAGAACTACATCCAGTGCATGATCAATGCGGATGTTATCTCCGTCGACTACAAGGAGAAAACGGTCTCGACCAACCTGGTATTACTCCAATTTGGCACCTTGTCGCCAACCACAACACAAGATGGCGTCGTCCTCATCCCAAAGGCGACAATAGAGATGGTTAACCTACCACCTACTTGTGACAACGTGAGTGGACTCATCCCACTCACCATATCCCGAGGAGAGGACTTATGGGTTCACCCTGACCTCGTCTCCGAGGTTAATTAACCGGAGGTACGCTCTACATCCAAAACCAAGGACAGAAAGATCAAGTCTTGCCGTATGGTCTCTTCCTCTGCGGAAGAGGCACTTCCTGTACAGACACGTTCACATCAGAATTTCCAACCTGACGAAGCTGTCGTCGAGGTGGTGCCTCCTTCCACCATCCCTGCTGTCCAGGAAGAGGGCCCATCCAGGCCTCCAGCAGCCAAGAAACAGAAGCATGTAGAGGCCCGTTTCGATAAGCCTTTGAGAAAGAAGAATGCTTCGGGGCTAGCCAAGCCCCACAACTTCGACATACTAGCACAACTTGCCAGTACTCCTGCCTGCCTATCTCTGTTTGAGCTTCTTCGTCTTTCTATGGACACTCGTGTAGCTCTTTGTGAAGCCCTGAAGGATGCTGAATCCTTCATTAGTCAGGTCAAGCAGCCTGAGGATACCCCGACCACATGTGCACACTGTCATTGTGCGGATGAAGTTATCCCCAACATAACTTTCACCCAACAAGACATGCTGCTCAAGCACAACCGACACAACAGGCCACTGTATTATACAGGGTATGTCGGTTCCGTCAAGGTAAAGCGGATTCAGACCGATCCAGGGTCTTCCTTCAGCATCTTCCCGAAGATGCTACTCTCAACACTGGCGATCCCAATTTACCGTCTGGCGCCTTCGAACACTACAATCAGCTGCTTCAATGCTAGCAAAAGCGAGCCACTGGACAAAATACGGCTGAAGTGTCATATCGGTAACCTTCGAACCGAGGTGACTTGCTATGTCGTGGACGCTAACGTCAACTACAACCTCCTACTAGGTCGTCCATGGCTGCATGAGTACATGGTGGTGCCATCTACACTCCACCAATGTATGAAGTACGTGTCCACCAATGACATTATCCGGACAGAGTTTGCGGACATTAACCCTTTCAAGGGGGTCGAAGCCTACTTTACTGATTCGACCCTGTACAAGTCGTCCGACGAAGGAGAAGCCAATGATGCTGACGATGAAGTAGAAACAGCAGCAGAGCCGAACATGGAGCCAGAGATGATTTCCGACGCTCCTTTAAAAATTTGACTCAAAAGGAAACTTCTCAGATGCTGCCTCCTATGACCATCAAACTACCTGGAAAAGCACCAACTGCTCTAGGTAGAACACCTACTGAAGCTCCCTTGAAGATACGGCTCAAGGAAAAGCTACCTCAAACATCGGCTCCCTTTATGGCAAAACTACAGGGGAAGGCACCAATCACTGAAGGTGTAGTTGAGGTACCTCTGAAGGTGCATCTTAAAGGCAAGCCTCCGCAATCATCCGTCTCATCTAAGCTACCAGAGAAGGCCCACATAGCCCTCCCGGACCCCAAGGTCAAAGCTGCGGTGGACTCTCCCGAACCAACCCCAGTACTCACAGATGAAGAGCTAGGGGAATACATATCTGCTGATGTAGATGCACCCTTTATGGACAATGTAATCCCGCGGGACAAAATCTCGTGTTTTATCAATAATAGAGTGTCTTTTAATTATTCTAGTCTTCCATATTAGAATGCCATGTATATATTAGATAACGCTCTACGGTCGTTGCAAACACAAATAACGACCGTCAATCATGTAAATCGAGTACTCCTATCCTAAAGGGTCTGTTTCGTAGTCCTACCACAGAATCGAGACGAAGAATCCATCATCTTCGGCAAAGTTGAGCGTCATCAAGACCTCCTGTCACTCGAGCAAGAACCAGATACCAGCAGAATAGAAGTCTATCGGTACACGGACAAGGCAAAGTACCTCATTCAAAAGATGGGTTTCGACCTGAAAAGCAACAAAGTCTGAACTACGGCAAAGGCCGGCGTCTTCTCCTCTGGCTCCCAACACCTAAAGGAAAGCCGCAGGACTATTATCATCGAACTCGACGGGTGGTGGGCTATGTCATGCCACCGGCAACTCCTGAGAGTTCGGAGGCAGAAGAAGTAAAATATTCTCATTCGTTCGAAGAATCAACTTGGGATTCCGATACCAGTATCGAATCAATCTTCAAGAAGGTGCTATCAGTCAACATGGCATCTGCCTAATCTCAAAAAGATGAAGGTGAAGACCAAATGCCAGAATTCTTTGAGGAAAAACCTTGGGCTCAACGCCTAGGAGCGCAGTGGGAGTCTCGCTTTGAACTGTGCGAACCCCCTACCAAAGACGAGGTCGAACAAGTTGACCTTGGGGATGGATCTTCTTCCAAACCCATCTTCATCAGCAAGAGTCTGAAGGGAGAAGACCGGGAGTCTTTGGTCCAATTGGCCAAAGAATATATCGACGTCTTCACCTGGAGCTACAAAAATATGCCAGGACTTGATCCCCAGATCACAATGCACAGACTTAACATCTTGCCTGATGCTAAGCCTGTAAAGCAACAACAACGAAGCTTTCGTCCGGAATCATTGAACGCTATCGATCAGGAGGTGGACAAACTCCTGAGCAGTGGGTTCATCCGTAAAGAGCAACATCCAGATTGGGTGGCCAATGTCGTCCCTATCACCAAGAAGAATGTGAAGATACGGGTCTGCATCGACTTCAGGGATCTCAATACCGCTTGCCCGAAGAACAAATTTTCGCTGCCAATCACTGACGTGATGATCGACAATACATGTGGCTTCGAACGCATATCTTTCATGGACGGGTATTCAGGCTACAATCAGATCAAAATGTTCCCCGATGACGCAAAACATACGTCATTCAGGACTCCGAAGGGGGTTTTCTGCTACACGGTGATGCCCTTTGGCTTGAAGAACGCTGGTGCGACATACCAACGAGCTATGAGTACCATCTTTCGTCAACATCTTCGTAAGACAGTTGAGTGCTACGTCAATGACATCGCAGTCAAGAGCCGTCTCAAGGGTGATCACCTACAAGACCTGATGTCACCCTCAGTTTCCAGAAACAGGGGTATTTTTGTAATTTTCCACTTTAAATTTTTTTTCAAATTATTTATTTATTATTTGTATTATTTTGGGGATATTTGAATCGGGTTCGAATTTTAACTCATTCCGACTTGTTTTGACTTGTTTCGGGGACCCGGGATAATTTTGACTTTAGCGGGCCCACACACTAGCTAGCCATGGCCCACAATATTACCATCAAAAGTTAGAGGGATTAGTCATGACTCCATGGATTAGGTTAGACCTAATTAGAACACTAGATTTACATTTTTAACCCCCAAACCCTAAGCAAGCTTGTGTAGGACTAATAGAACAATTAGAGGGGCAAACTTGTAAATACCAAAAAGGGGGAAATGGACATGTTGGCCGGCCACTAGGAGTAGGGGTGGGGATGAGAGAGAAACTACTTTCCTTTCATTCTCATCCACTTTTTCTTCTTCTTCTCCAAAGGCTCCTTCCACTTTTGAAAGCTCACCATTGATTTCTTCTCCAAACTAGGTAATCTCTTCTCCAAATCTATTTTCCTCTCATGTAAGATTGGTTAGGAACCCAATAGGAATGATTCCCATGGTTGTGTCTCCAGTAGAGACCATTTTTGTGTCCTTTGGATATTTCTAGGGGTATCCACATGTAGGATTGTGTCCCAATAGGAAAAGCCCCCATTTGGACACATGGATAATGTTATATATTGATTTTTGTGTTGTTCTTCCTATTATTCCAGATTTTTGCATGTTTTAGAATGAGTTTATCCAAGTATCTAAATGTATCATATTCATTCTTTCATTTGATTATATTTGTGTGGTTATATATATATATTTCTATATATATATACATATGTATATATATATGGCTTATATATATATTGGTGAGTATTTTGTGGTGTGGTTTTGTGTGGAATAGGGAGCAGCCATGGTCGGCCAAGAGGGTTGGTGTTGGTGTTGGTGTTGGTATGGTTTTTGTGTTAGTAGTGGTGGTGTTTGTGTGTTTGTTTGTGAGGTGGGGAGATGAGTGTTGTGAGAGAGTGATAGAGGGATAGATGAGTGGGTTTTGAGAGGCTAGAAGGGGGAGTATTAGCAGCTGAATTCAGCAATAGGAGGAGGTATTCTATCCCATATGGCAGCCCCCAAAATCCCTTAAAACAGCCCCCTACATTGCTTCACAAAATCAGTCCAACATACCCCTTAAAACCCATCCAAAATCAGTCCAAAACACCTACTTGGCTGCCCCCTTTCACCTATATTTTCTGTCCATTACTTGACCACAAATTAGCCCACATTAGGACCCTATGGCTATCCTATTTTGCCAAGGACAGCCCCCACAAAATCAGTCCACAAAGGAGCCTTGTGTGTGTGTGTGTATTTGAGGTGTGTGTGTGTGTGAGAGAGAGCCTAAGTGAGTATGTAAAGAGCCTATTGGATAGCCTATACCTAAACTAGTAGGAAAACTGATAGGAGGGCCTAAGAGTGTGGTATATTGTGAGAGTGTTGTATGTGAGTGAGTGTTGGGTAGAGTTGAAGGTAAATTCATGATATGTTAAGATAGGTAATAGGGTAAACCATGCCCCGTATCCTAACATAGCTTAGATACCTAAGATACCCAAATTCTTGGTAGATAAACATTAGATAGGTTGATACATAGCTACCCTAAGGAGCCTAGGCTAGTATCATGGGTATTTGCAGGGTTTCCTTGGGTTTGGGCAAGGTATCGGGATTTACCTTGGAAGGATAAATGCTAGTTTTGCCTAGGAATAGGGTAATTGTGTTAGAAGTCTAAGATAGAGTTAGAACTTGATTCCGTGGTTGGTAATGATCAAATATGGTACTCTAAGACTAGTTTTGACGTCGGTTGACCTTTTTGACCAAAAGTCAATAAAAGTCAACCGAGAGTCAAACTTAGCCTTTAAGCAACCCGATTTGACCGAAACCAACCCAGAGTTGACCAGTTGACTAAAAATCAACTTCTAGTCAACATTTGACTTGTTTGACCTATGGTTGACCCAAGGTTGACTCAGTATTGACCAGAGTTGACTTTTTGACCAAAAGTCAACTGTAAGTCAACCGTTGATCCCGATCGACCTAGTTTGACTTGGATTGACTCCCAGTGACCTAGTATGACCTAGTATGACCTAGTATGAACCAGTATGGCCTAGTATGACTCAGTTTGACCTAGATTGACCTAGTATTGACTTAGACTTGCATTCATGGATTATATTAGTTTCCTTTTTCAGTGTTAAGCCCTGTTTGACTCATAGTATCTTATTTTAGGTCTATGATCACTCTGAGCGTATGTTTACTCTATCAGCTCAGGACCACAGGCGAGTACATTCACTGATAGTTTTCATTGTCTTGATATCTGCTATATCCGATTCAGTTGTAGTGTTATACTCGATTTCCAGTCACGACAGTTCACGGACTAGTATGTGTTGGATCATGACATGGGATGTTATTCCTAGAGTTACATGGTATATTGGTACATATTTTGTTTTATTTCAGTGTATTGGTATAGAAACCGATTTCAAAAGGGGACTTGCTACCCTCTTATGGAATCTCGTGTCATAACGTGTCATGTCCAGATCCATTATACTATTCGGAGATGGGGGAGTTATTAGTGGTTGTGTGATCAAATTCCCACATATTTCTATGGTACATATGGTTCATAGCTATACCCTCACCTCACGACGGGTAAAGCCTTACCCTATACGGTTCATAGCTTTCCATGGTGACCGGCCTTATCGTTCTATTGTATACAGGGTTCATAGCCGGTCGGATGGAAAGCCTGATCATATCTTCCCAAGCCGATCACATAACACACTAATAATTCAAGGCACCTTTTATATTTATTTTCTTAGGAGACTAAGTTCTATTCGGAAGAAGGGTTACAGACCCGGTCCTTGTTTGGTTTAGGGGTTGTAACTCGGCTTCTGAATAGTTCCTAAGTCATCCTATATATATGCATTATCGTCCTTTACAGTACTCACATCATGATATGTATTTCTAGTTGATTTTGTCTTGTATTTCATTACACTGTCTCTTATAGCTTTTGTCAATTCACATGGAACTGCTGTTGGTATTTGTACTTGCTCATTTTCCTGACAGGATACCGTTGATAAATTTTACAGATGATTCAGAGGCTGATTGCCCGACCTACTACGGGGTTGAGTCGGATGAGCTAGACTTAGATCGTGGCTTATTGGTAGAGCCACTGGACTTCGCTCACCCTGAGTAGCCTAGTTAGTTAGGTTTGCCTGGCCTGCGAGCCAGCTAGTACATTTTCAGTTTGTAGTATCTTATACTTATATTATCTGAGACTCTGGATGTTGTGTTAGCTATGACTTGTGGATTTTGGACTCGTTTTCTATTTTATTCTATCATATCTCTGTTCCATGCTATCTACCTTAGTTTTGATATATGTGATTGAGACTGTATTGCTATGTCACCTCCATTCGGAGAGTATATACTGTACAGGTACATTTATCTATTTTAGTCGTAGTATTTACAGACCCTATATACAGCGTTCTACCGTCGATACTGCGACGTAGGCTGGACGTAACCACGTACTCGTGCCCCTCTTCAGGGTGCGGGTTGTGACACGTTTTTATGGTGGCCCATGCAGGTCAGTGTCGTAATTAGTGCGATCTCATAATGGTGCTCGACTTAGAGTACTAATTATGAGCCTGCGACTAGGACGTAGGATCTAGGGTATGGTAGGAGTTACTCAATCACATTTTTAGGAAAACTCTGATCTTTTGATTACCATGACAACTCTTCTTGCATTTGAATTCAATTGTCCTCCTTTGATAATATCTTATCTTGTGCCATATTGATCTCTTGGGTTCAATTCATCTTCAGGATGACGGTGACTCGTTCTCAGGCAGCAGGGCCGAGTACAGTTCCAGAGAGGTCAGATCCGGGAGGCCTTCCACCTCCGACTACGGGAGCAGCAGTCGAAAGGGCATCAGCTTTAGTCCCTGCCCTTCAGGCAGGAGTAGCAGCGGCAGTTCCAGGAGGTCTTCCACCTTCAGCAGAGAGAGCTGCAGTTCAGGGAGCTACCACCTCAGTCCCTGCCCTTCGGGCAGGAGTAGCAGCGGCAGTTCCAGGAGGTCTTCCACCTCCAGCAGCGGGACCGTCTATGGTGATTCCTAATCTTCTACCGCCGCCTCTGTTGCCGACAGACACTCAGGGGATGATGGCCCTTCTGCAGCAGATGCTACAGACGCAAAGAGCACAGGCAGAGGCACAGCACCGTCAGACAGAGGTGCTGCGACAGACCATGGAGAACTCGCATCAGCTAGCTATGGCAGCAGTGGAGAGAGTTGCACAGACTACAGTTCAGGGAGCACCAGTACAGCAACAGGGTCAGGGGAGGCCCGGTACACACCTCCACTTCAGGAAGATGAACCTGCGGAAGTTCAAGGGTACTGAGGGTATCCTATACGCGGATGACTGGCTAGAGGATGTCCAGCAGAGTCTGGAGTTGGCAGAGGTCCCGAGAGGTCTGTGGGTGACGTCTGCAGTGAGCCAGTTCTTCGATATAGCGCTGACTTAGTACCGCACGGATCCGCGTGCGTCAGTGAGAGGTATCTCTTGGGAGGACTTCAGGAAACTCTTTATGGAAAAGTTCTACCCAGATGTAGCCTTGACAGCTTTGGAGGGGCAGTTTGCCAGTCTGGTGTAGGGGAACTCGTCGGTAGACGAGTATGCAGTGGAGTTCTTTCGCCTGAGCAGGTTTATACCCAGTTTGGTCCAGGATGAGGGGTGCAAGGCCCGGAAGTTCCGGAGGGGTCTCATACATGCAGTGCGCACTCGCACATCTGGGCGACGAGACGCGACCTTCGAGCAAATCCTTATGGAGGCTAAGATTGCAGAGGAGGACTTCGGCCTCAAGCCGAAGAGGGGCAGTGACGCTCTTGGAACTAGTTCGAGTGCAGGGCCAGCGAAGTGCCCATATTTCTAGTAGAGGCAGTTTTAGCAGCAGCAGCCTCAGTTGCAGTTTCAGCAGGCACCGGCGCGTGCCCAGCAGTACCATGGACAGGGCCGGAGGCAGGACATCCAGTGTGCCTTCTGCAAGAAGATGGGGCACACCCGGGAGGCTTGTAGGATGAAGCTGGGAGTCTGTTTATTCTGTGGAGCTCCAGACCACCAGGTGAAGGACTGTACGGTCCGTGCAGCCAGACAGGCAGGCCAGGACAGAGTGCAGCAGGCTATAGGAGGCCAGCAGGGGCGAGCTTTCGCCATGGCAGTTGAGCCTACTCAGGCAGTAGCAGAGCAAATAGCAGTTTCCAATCTTTCGATCTCATTTCCGTATTGCTTCCTCATAAACTGTCTTGAACTTCGATTCTATCTGTTCTTTGCTCGTTGGATGAAATTTTATTCTTGTGATGTGACATTTTCTGAGATAAGTCGTATGGGCTAGGTCGCCTCGATTATGAGATTTTAGAATCCTCTAGGGTCATGCTAGCAGGCAGAGTGAGGACATATAGTCGGACTATGGACGTATCTCTCGGGTGTGGGAATTTAAGGTTTTTGCTGCCAAGCTAGCGACGATGCAAAAATTTTAAATACCATAATTCTAGAGGTATGTACCGTAGCTGAGGACTCTGTGATTATCGTAGCCTTGCTCACTGGCATGACGAAGATTCTGAGTATCATGATTATTGGACAGACGCATACGATTATCAAATTGCATGAATTTTCTGTGTTGCTTCGTTTTAAGTTTTTGGATGATTCTTTTAAGGTGGATAGACATATATTTGAGAGTAATTTTAAATTTTATAAATTTAGTCATTTAATTCCTGCTTTGATTTTTGAGATTTTAATCATTTTAATTTTTTAGCCATGACTTGTGAATTTAAAATTTTACTATTGTTTGGTTTTAATTTCGAGGACGAAATTTTTTTAAGGTGGATAGAATTGTCACCCCCAGTTTCCAAAAACAGGGGTATTTTTGTAATTTTCCACTTTAAATTTTTTTTGGAATTATTTATTTATTATTTGTATTATTTTGGGTATATTTGAATCGGGTTCGAATTTCAACTCATTCCGACTTGTTTTGACTTGTTTCGGGGACCCGGGGTAGTTTTGAACTTAGCGGGCCCACACACTTGCTAGCCATGGCCCACAATATTACCATCAAAAGTTAAAGGGATTAGTCATGACTCTATGGATTAGGTTAGACCTAATTAGAACACTAGATTTACATTTTTAACCCCCAAACCCTAAGCAACCTTGTGTAGGACTAATAGAACAATTAGAGGGGCAAACTTGTAAATACCAAAAAGGGGGAAATGGACATGTTGGCCGGCCACTAGGAGTAGGGGTAGGGAGGAGAGAGAAACCACTTTCCTTTCATTCTCATCCACTTTTTCTTCTTCTTCTCCAAAGGCTCCTTTCACTTTTGAAAGCTCACCATTGATTTCTTCTCCAAACTAGGTAATCCCTTCTCCAAATCTATTTCCCTCTCATGTAAGATTGGTTAGGAACCCAATAAGAATGATTCCCATGGTTGTGTCTCCATTAGAGACCATTTTTGTGTCCTTTGGATATTTCTAGGGGTGTCCACATGTAGGATTGTGTCCCAATAGGAAAAGCCCCCATTTGGACACATGGATAATGTTATATATTGATTTTTGTGTTGTTCTTCCTATTATTCCAGATTTTTGCATGTTTTAGAATGAGTTTATCCAAGTATCTAAATGTATCATATTCATTCTTTCATTTGATTATATTTGTGTGGTTATATATATATATATTTCTATATATATATATATATATATATATATGTATATATATATATGGCTTATATATATATATATTGGTGAGTATTTTGTGGTGTGGTTTTGTGTGGAATAGGGAGCAGCCATGGTCGGCCAAGAGGGTTGGTGTTGGTGTTGGTGTTGGTGTTGGTGTGGTTTTTGTGTTAGTAGTGGTGGTGTTTGTGTGTTTGTTTGTGAGGTGGGGAGATGAGTGTTGTGAGAGAGTGATAGAGGGATAGATGAGTGGGTTTTGAGAGGCTAGAAGGGGGAGTATTAGCTGCTGAATTCAGCAGTAGGAGGAGGTATTCTATCCCATATGGCAGCCCCCGAAATCCCTTAAAACAGCCCCCTACATTGCTCCACAAAATTAGTCCAACATACCCCTTAAAACCCATCCAAAATCAGTCCAAAACACCTACTTGGCTGCCCCCTTTTACCTATATTTTCTGTCCATTACTTGACCACAAATCAGCCCACATTAGGACCCTATGGCTGTCCTATTTTGCCAAGGACAGCCCCCACAAAATCAGTCCACAAAGGAGCCTTGTGTGTGTGTGTATTTGAGGTGTGTGTGTGTGAGAGAGAGAGCCAAAGTGAGTATGTAAAGTAGCCTATAGGATAGCCTATACCTAAACTAGTAGGAAAACCTATAGGAGGGCCTAAGAGTGTGGTATATTGTGAGAGTGTTGTATGTGAGTGAGTGTTGGGTAGAGTTGAAGGTAAATTCATGATATGTTAAGATAGGTAAAAGGGTAAACCATGCCCCATATCCTAACATAGCTTAGATACCTAAGATACCCAAATTCTTGGTAGGTAAACCTTAGATAGGTTGATACATAGCTACCCTAAGGAGCCTAGGCCAGTATCATGGGTATTTACAGGGTTTCCTTGGGTTTGGGCAAGGTATCGGAATTTATCTTGGAAGGGTAAATGCTAGTTTTGCCTAGGAATAGGGTAATTGTGTTAGAAGCCTAAGATAGAGTTAGAACTTGATTCCCGTGTTTCGTAATGATCAAATATGGTACTCTAAGACTAGTTTTGACGTCGGTTGACCTTTTTGACCAAAAGTCAACAAAAGTCAACCGAGAGTCAAACTTAGCCTTTAAGCGACCCGATTTGACCGAAACCAACCCAGAGTTGACCAGTTGACTGAAAATCAACTGTTAGTCAACATTTGACTTGTTTGACCTAGGGTTGACCCAGGGTTGACTCAGTGTTGACCAGAGTTGACCAGAGTTGACTTTTTGACCAGAAGTCAACTGTAAGTCAACCGTTGATCCCGATCGACCTAGTTTGACTTGGATTGACTCCCAGTGACCTAGTATGACCTAGTATGAACCAGTATGGCCTAGTATGACTCAGTTTGACCTAGATTGACCTAGTATTGACTTAGACTTATATTCATGGATTATATTAGTTTCCTTTTTCAGTGTTAAGCCTTGTTTGACTCATAGTATCTTATTTTAGGTCTGTGATCACTCTGAGCGTCTGTTCACTCTATCAGCTCAGGACCACAGGCGAGTACATTCATTGATAGTTTTCATTGTCTTGATATCTGCTATATCCGCTTCAGTTGTAGTGTTATACTCGATTTCCAGTCACGACAGTTCACGGACTAGTATGTGTTGGATCATGACATGGGATGTTATTCCTAGAGTTACATGGTATATTGGTACATATTCTATCTTATTTCAGTGTATTGGTATAGACACCGATTTCAAAAGGGGACTTGCTACCCTCTTATGGAATCTTGTGTCATAACGTATCATGTCCAGATCCATTATACTATTCGGGGATGGGGGAGTTATTAGTGGTTGTGTGATCAAATTCCCACATGTTTCTATGGTACATATGGTTCATAGCTATACCCTCACCTCACGACGGGTAAAGCCTTACCCTATACGGTTCATAGCTTTCCATGGTGACCGACCTTATCGTTCTATTGTATACAGGGTTCATAGTTGGTCGGATGGAAAGCCTGATCATATCTTTCTAAGCCGATCACATAACACACTAATAATTCAAGGCACCTTTTATATTTATTTTCTTAGGAGACTAAGTTCTATTCGGGAGAAGGGTTACAGCCCCGGTCCTTGTTTGGATTAGGGGTTGTAACTGGGCTTCCGAATAGTTCCCAAGTCATCCTATATATATGCATTATCGTCCTTTACAGTACTCACATCATGATATGTATTTCCAGTTGATTTTGTCTTGTATTTCATTATACTGTCTCTTATAGCTTTTGTCAATTCACATGGAACTGCTGTTGGTGTTTGTACTTGCTCATTTTTCTGACAGGATACCATTGATAAATTTTACAGATGATTCAGAGGCTGATTGCCCGACCTACTACGGGGTTGAGTCGGATGAGCTAGACTTAGATCGTGGCTTATTGGTAGAGCCACTGGACTTCGCTCACCCTGAGTAGCCTAGTTAGTTAGGTTTGTCTGGCCTGCGAGCCAGCTACTATATTTTTGGTTTGTAGTATCTTATACTTATATTATCTGAGACTCTAGATATTGTGTTAGCTATGACTTGTGGATTTTGGACTCGTTTCCTGTTTTATTCTATCATATCTCTGTTCCATGCTATCTACCTTAGTTTTGATATATGTGATTGAGACTGTATTGCTATGTCACCTCCATTCGGAGAGTATATACTGTACAGGTACATTTATCTATTTTAGTCGTAGTATTTACAGACCCTATATTCAGCGTTCTACCGTCGATACTGCGGCGTAGACTGGACGTAACCACGTACTCGTGCCCCTCTTCAGGGTGCGGGTCGTGACACCTGAAGACAGTCTTCGACCTCATGCGAGTGCATCAACTCAAGATGAACCCCGCTAAATCCTTCCTTGGGGTTTCTAGCGAAACATTTTTGGGCTTCGTTATCACGGCGAAAGGCATTCATGTCGATCCCGAGAAGACCAAAGCCATCCTTGACATGGACCCTCCGAAGAACCTCTGAGAACTTCGAGGCCTGTAGGGGCGTCTGGCATACATCCGAAGGTTTGTAGCAAACCTTTCCAAAAAATACCAACCCTTTACTCAGCTCATGAAGAAGGGAGTCTCCTATGTCTAGAGAGACGAATGCCAGATGGCTTTCGATGATATCAAAGCCTACCTGACGAGCCCGCCAGTCCTGGTGGCACCCGTCTGAGGTAAACCATTTCTCCTCTACGTCCGTGCCATGGATCACTCCCTCGGTACTTTATTGGCTCAGAACAACGATGCGGGCTACGAGCAAGCTATCTGCTACCTCAGTAGGACACTGATCGGGGCCGAACACCGGTACAACCCCGTCGAAAAAGTGTTTAACTTTGGTGTTTGCCATCTAGAAGGCTCGCCATTATATCTCAGGACAGACAATTCATGTCATCTCCTGAGTCAATCCACTCAGGGTTCTCATGACGAAGCCAAGATCATTGAACTCCCGACTAGCTACATGGGCGATCCTGTTGACGCCATACAATATGGTGTTCGTTCCACAAAAAGCCGTCAAAGGTCAAGCTCTGGCCAACTTTTTAGCTGCACACCCCATCCCAGAGTCCTCCAGACTCTATGTAGACATCTCGGATGAGGTCCAAGAATCAAACATTACCGAAGAAAGCTCCGTATGGCGGATGTTTTTCGATGGCGCTTCAAAAATAGGCTCCAAAGGCCAAATCATCGTCGGAATGGGGGTAGCCTTAGTCTCCCCCGATCAGCTGGTCATCCAGTGTGCTTACTCCCATTCGAAGCCATGCTCCTACAATGTTGCCGAGTACAACGCTCTCATCATGGGACTCCAGCTGGCACGACAGCTGGGGGTGGATCATCTAGAAGCCTACGACGACTCAAAACTCGTCGTTAACCAGATCAGAGGGCAATACGAAGTTCGCCATGAAGATCTGGTTCCTTATCATGAAGTTGTATTGAACATTATTTCAACTTTCACCAAGTTCTTCATAGAACACGTACTCCAGTTACACAACCTGGAGGCTGACGCTCTGGCTGGCCTCGCAGCCTCGTTGGCAGCAACCCTCGGGATTCAGCACTACGTCACGATAGTTGGTCAAGACTTGGTCTGTCCTAAAAACAACCTATGCTCACAAATGGCCTATGCCATGTCAACAAGTGCTAGTATTAATGTCCGAGACTGGAGGTTCCCGTTTATCGACTTCGCTGTCTACGGAATTCTCCT
The DNA here is from genome assembly GCA_029216955.1 of Iris pallida. Taxonomy (NCBI): domain Eukaryota; kingdom Viridiplantae; phylum Streptophyta; class Magnoliopsida; order Asparagales; family Iridaceae; genus Iris; species Iris pallida. The sequence goes on along the minus strand of JANAVB010034418.1, from coordinate 13,353,012 downwards.
AGAAGACCCAAATGAAGTCGTCTTAGTCAGGAGGCATTCCCTTCGATTCTATTACGATACAGCTACTAAAATGTTGTACCAACGCTCCTACGATGGACTTCTCCTTCGATGCCTGTCCAACGAAGAAGCAGCTGAAGCCCTTCGAGAAGCTCATGATAGAACTTGTGGGGCTCATCAACCTGGGCCTAAGTTACAGGATCGACTGCGATGCATGGGTTACTACTGGCCAAGCATGGCAGCCGACGCTGTCGACTATGCTAAGAAGTGCTATGCTTGTCAGCTTTATGCTGACTTCATCCATACACCGTCGGAACCACTATATCCTACGGTCACCTTTTGGCCCTTCGAAGCTTGGGGCATGGACATTGTAGGACCTATCACCCCTCCTTCATCGAGGGGACACCACTTCATCCTAGCCATCATCGACTACTTCTCCAAATGGGCAGAAGCAGTTCTGCTGACGGAAGTAAAGAGCTCTAGGGTGATCAGCTTCATCAAGCACCATATCATCTACCATTTTGGGGTACCTTGAAGGATTATCCACGATAACGGTCCACAGTTTATCAGCCATGTTTTCAGCAGATTCTGTGACAAAAATCGCATTCAGAACGTGGTATCGACCGCCTACAATCCGACAGCAAACGGATTGGCCGAGGCATTTAACAAGACTATCGTCAAGCTACTCAAAAAGGCTGTGTCATCCAACAAACACGACTAGGACAAAAATCTCGACGAATGCCTTTGGGCCTACCGTACAACGATACAGACCCCGACGGACAACACACCATTCTTCTTGGTCTACGGGAGCGAAGCGGTACTACCTCTCGAGATCCAGATACCCTCACTCCGTGTAGCGATCACAAATCAACTCACAAAAGAAGACAATCAACGTTGCCGTCTGCGAGATTGGAGGCACTTGACGAAAAATGTCTCCTAGCTCAACAGCACATCGAACTCTATTAAGCCCGTATATCACGGGCTTTCAACAAGATGGTCAAGCAGAGGACTTTCTAAGTAGGCGACCTGGTTCTGGCAGTCAGGAGGCCGATGGTGTTGACTCACAAGACACCGAAAAAATTCGAGCCCAAGTGGGAGGGACCTTTCATCATAGAGACGGTATACTCAAACGGTGCTTACCGCCTCGCCAAACCCAATAGGGACTTGTTCATGATGCCCATCAATGGCAAGTTACTAAAGAAGTACTACTCTTGACATCCTTCAAACATGTACTTCTATCTCCATCCAATAAGGAAGTCTGTGGACCCAATCATCAGGGCTCACGTACACCTCCCTTCCATAAAATCTTACACTTCCGGAACCCAGCTGTTCCATGGCGTTCTATCCTCAGTAGAAGAACAACCACATCCACATTATCTCTGAGTTGCTCTTCTATGCCCCGCAAAACATAATCTGACACCATGTAGGATTACGCTGCTTATTATGTTAACCACATCTACATCACCTCTGAGTAAACATTCCGTACAGACAACCCCTGCGTTGCCGTATATTGATCGTAGAACTTCCATGTCCATATTACCTCTGAGTAGTTCTGCGTATCTCCCCAGAGTCACTCCTACCACGTCCATAACACCTTTGAGTAGGAAGATTCCGACATTTGAACCCCATATTTACCACGTCCATATTATCTCTGAGCAAATATGTCGGTTCTCCCAAACTTATTATCTGTACCTAAAAACCAAGGTGCACAAAAGATAATAGTTCCACACAAATCATCAAGTTCATGACAGCAAGAATAAACACACCACAAAACTCTTTATTCTTTATTTAAAAATAAAAGATTACATCCCCAGCAGGAGTTGCGAATTACACAAAATAATAAAAAAAATGGGAGAGGCTACAATCCCTAAGCATCACCGGGATTGGCTGAAAGCACTTCGATCCGATGCTTCAAGTCTTCCACCCGAGTCTCTGCAGTCGCCAGAACTCGGCGTTCGGCTTCTTGACGCATCATTTCTATGGCCTCAGGGGAAGTGTCATCCTCATACTTCTCGTCCAGCTGTTGTCGCTGCTGGGCCAAAGAAAAAGCTTGGCGGGTGAAAGCTGTTTCCTCCTCCTTAGATGCTACATGTTCAGCCTGGACTCGCTCAACATCTAACAAGAGTTGGGCCCGCTTCAAGGAGACGAATCTTGGCATTTACTTCCACTATACTAGCGTCCAATGTAGGTCGCAACTTCACCTTCTCCTGTGTCACCCTCATTTTTCGTATTTCCTGTATTTCGTATTTATACTCGTATCTGGATTTTGGCATGCATTTTTATTTTTCTCAACTTGTAGAATTTTGGTATTTCTCGTATATTGGTTTTGGCTTGGCTCGGTTTTATTGGGTTGGTTTGGTTTGGGTTATGTGTTGGAACACCCTAGCCCTATGCTACCCCTCAACACACCACAACTCCCCTCTTTATATCCCCACCAACCACTCTCTCTCCTCATAACTTCCACCATTAATTTCCTTCTTCTTCTTCTTCTTCTCCTTCCTCCATAACTCTCCACCCATAGGCAAGTGCATCTTGCCACTACATGAGAACCCTCTTTTCTTGGTCTATTTGCTAGATTAGGACATTGAGATCAACATTAGGACTTGGGTTTTTGTGATTTGGAGCCTCCTTTGTTATAGATCTAAGTTATTTCTATTTCTGGATTTTGTATGGTTTGATCTACTTAAGTTGGATTTTATGGGTTTTTGATGTTTCCATGTGGAAGAGCATTCAGTTTCACTCCAGTTGGAACTTTGGAAATCTGAATTTGGAGTTCGGATGGCCAAGTTATGAACTTTTGAAGCTTTGGGTTTATTCATGGTGTTCTTGCTGTTTGGAGAAGACAGTGAGCAGTGGCAGAGCTTCTTAGCTCACGCCACGCAGCCTTGAGTACGCTTCCTATTGGAAGCGTGTCTCCTTGAGCCTGCGTAACTTTTCACGTACGCTGCCCTGAGTGAGCCTGCGTGACTTTTTATGTACGCTACCCTGAGTGAGCCTGCGTGACTTTTCACGCACGCTGCCCTGAGTGAGCCTGCATGACTTTTCACGTACGCTGCCCTGAGTGAGCCTGCGTGACTTTTCACGCACGCTGCCCTGAGTGAGCCTGCGTGACTTTTCATGTACGCTGCCCTGAGTGAGCCTGCGTGACTTTTCACGTACGCTGCCCTGAGTGACCCTGTGTGACTTTTCACCTACGCTGCCCTAAGTGAGCCTGCGTGACTTTTCACGTACGCTGCCTTGAGTGAGCCTACATGACTTTTCACGTACGCTGCCCTGAGTGAGCCTGCGTGACTTTTCACGTACGCAGGCTTGAGTGTGCCTTGGTACGCAGACTTGAGCGAGCTTTGCGTGCGTGACTTTTACGTACGTAGCTCCCCTGCGTGCGTGCTTCTGCACGTATGGTGCCCCTTGACTCCCTTGCTTAATCCATTGGCTCTTAGAGTTTTGGTTTTATTGCTTTAAGATTGGCTCTTCTATAACCCTGTATTTTGATATTTTATTAGATATTTTATGCCCATTTTATATCCTTATGCCTTTTGTCATGAACTTGATTTTACTTAATATGTTTGGAATGACTATTGTACATGGCCGGGTATGACAAGGAACTAGCATAACACGACAGTAACCCGTAGTGGTGCACTCCTGACATGACCAACCCGACTTGATAGTGGCCCGTGGCGGCGCACCCCTGACTTGACATGACCTGATAACTTAACTTGACCTATCTTGACACCGTGGGTGGTTCTTCTTGCTTGCTTGTTAAATCCACTTGTCCAGTCTTGCATCGTGTCTAGGATGGGACTCCTGAGTACCACGGTCAGGAGTACCTACTAAAATGGATTAAGGTTATTAACTAGAATAATTTAGTAGTCATGAGAGATTTCTCCAGTTACAGGCAATCCCGTTATCCCGGCCGCAATTGTTTTGGACTTGTAGCCTGCCGTCGAGTAGGGAACATTTCCAGCTCACCGTCGTGTGGGGCACATAATTATTGATAACTGTTTAATGAATTCAAATCGCCTGGATAACCTGGATTAGCTGCAGGGCTTGTGACTGGAGGAACATCTCGCTGCATCTTACTAGTAATTAGGCTTGTGATAACCCTAGTTAGTTAAAGTAGCAAGCCGTAATTATTGCTTGGCCGTGATTGATTGGATGGAGTCTAGCCCCGCTTGTCCCGTCTTGATCCCGTACAAGGTTATAACATGACATGCTTTCTCGTGCTTTAATCTTGATTCTATATCATGAATAATTGCATACCTTGATTTCTTATATTCACCTTGCCGATAAATGGTGAGAGAAATCAAGTTCCGTTCAGACGAAGGGTTACAACCCCGATCCTTGTTTGGTTTACGGGTTGTAACCTGGCTATCTGAATAGTCCCATGGTTATCTCATCGTATATCATCCTGTCATGCTTTTCCATATGTTCTGTCTTTTATCGATTATGTACAAGATTGTCTTTTATATCTACCTATCATGCCTTTTTCTTAAATTACTGTCTCATATTATATAATTATATTATTGTGCTGATTGCTGGCTTTCGTTCTTATTTCGTGGCCCCCTTGTGGCACTTGCTCTTTCTAGGGTTGACCCAGCTGGTTTTGTGTGGCCAGATTTCGGAGCAGCTCCCGAGGATCTACCGAGCTTCCAGCCCAATGGTGAACACTAGACGGAACCAGGGCCAAGAGTGGGTTTTCCTTTTTGTCTTGCCCACTTTATTGTAAAAGTATTCTTTTGAGGCGTTTAGCCGACGAGCACCTGTTAGCTCGATGCACTTTACATACTGTCTACCTACGGGCTGTAACATGATTGGCAACTCGAGGTTGATCATGTATGACTTAACTCTTGCTAGTCCTTACATTTTGTATGACTAGCTTCATGATCATCTGGATATGTAATGTTTGGGACGCCTTACAATTGTATATTTGGTGATCTGAGATCTTGTGATTATTATTAGTTGGTTGAGATTGACACAATAGGATAATTTATGACCCTAAGAGACTGATGGCTTATAGATAAACCCTTACATATCTAGACAGCCGTGACCGTATGGTGAGATGGATTCCATTTCATTATACGTAGCTGGCTATGTCTGCCCCTGCTCTCCAGTATTCTGGTTCTGGAACGTGACATGGTTTAAGTGGTGGTTCATGCAGGTCTTGTCAATCAAGATATGTGGGGGTTTACCAGATAGATGTCTCAATCTGTACTCGCCTTTGATCTCTACTCGTATCTTCTTATCTCCTTGGATCCCTGACTTGATAACATGCTTGCATCATTGTTCTATCCTGGTCCTTCCTTAATATCCCTGATGTCATTGCTTCAGTGGCATCATTCCTGTTGATCAGCTGGAAGGAGCTCAGCCAGCAGCCCAGCAATAGCAAGAAGACCAAGATCAGTCCTCAACAGCAGCCTCTCGAGCCATGGCTTCTGAAGGACCAGTACCCCCAGTTCAGCCAGTCCAGCCAGTAGAGCCTGAGGATGGCACTTTGGAAGGTCTCATCAGATCATTATTAGCTTCTCAAGATCGCCGAGGTGATGCATTGCACCAGGCAGTACAAGATGCTCTGAACAGGGGCGGTCATCCGGGAAACAGTGCAGCCAACAGTTTCAAGCGCCTGAACCCTCCATTCTTCGACGGCACCGAGGATGCCATTACCGCAGATGCTTGGCTCCAGGATATAGAAGTTATTCTAGACGCCGCGAAGACTCCAAAAGACGAGAAGGTGGCGGTGGTGTGCCTGCAGTTATTAGATCTAGCCCGCAACTGGTGGGCCATACAAGCGGTGGGATTGACAGCACCTGTTCCCTGGGCAGTGTTTAGCGAAAGATTCCAGACCAAGTATTTCGACGCGGTGGCTCGATATGACTTGCAGACCAGATTTGCCAACTTGAAGCAAGGAGACAGGACGGTCGACAGTTATGTATCGGAGTTTTCTAGGTTGAGTCGGTTTGCTCCCACCTTGGTGGCGATCGAGTTTGATAGGGCCCTGCGGTTCCAGCAGGGGCTCCACTTGGAGATCATATTGGCAGTAGAGCAGTTCGAGTACAGAACTTTTGATGCCGTCTTGCGAGCCGCAAGGAGGCACGAGTATACCTCCCAGAGGATTGTGGATAGGACCGGAGGTCGAAAGCGGTCCCACAGTCAAATGAATCAGTCTTCAGCACCAGCCCTGGCAGCTAGGTCTTTGACCATTGGAACTCCGAGGCGGGCGGCCTCAGTAACGTCGGTTCAGCACTCTACCCCGACGTACCCTCCGCAGAAACAGAAGCAAGTGCAGCCTTCCGCCGTGGGTTGTTCTTATTGTGGAAAGCCTGGACACGTTGTGTCAGAGTGTCGCAAGGTGCTGGGATTATGCTTGTTGTGTGGGGCACCGGACCATAAGGTGGGGTCCTGCCCATTCAGAGTCGATTCAGCATCAACAGTATCTAGTCCCTCGGTTAGGGGACCAGCACCAGCACCAGCTCCAGTACCAGTCCAGCAGCAGCAACAGTTGCCGAGGCCATTGCCGCCTCAGGCCCAAGTATTTTAGCAGCAGTACCAGCCCCCGAGGCTATTGCCGACTCAGGACCAGGCTTTCCAGCAACAGAGGCCTCAGCAGTTCGTCCTGGCCCAGGCCCAGATCCAGAATCGACAGAGTGGTATTTGTGTCCTATTATCTTGCTTTTCGCCGTTGTTATGCGGGACACGTGTCATGTATCATGTGTCATAATTACAACGGTATATTCTGGACCCGAGCCATATCCTAGGTCATTCAAAAACGGTTATTAGTACCAACCTTTTTCGTATGAGGAAAGGCCCGTGTCCCTGTTTGACCAAGGGGAGAGACCTCAAGCGCAAGACTATCAGTTTAGTTCATGTTGCTTGAGTTCATCGCTCCTTGGGAGAGTCAAACGTGGGAGTGTGAGGATGATATCCGATCACGTTATCCCTACCTGTTTGACTCGTGAGGTATAATATCTTTCTTATGCCTTACGTTTTCCCTTCCTTGCTTGCATTGTATGATTGTATGATTGAACTGCTTAGTGTAGCTTGCATGTGCTTAGTGTAGCTTATCGTGGTAATCTCTAGCTCCTTGATTAAATTCCGAGGACGAAATTCTTTTAAGGTGGGTAGAGTTGTCACCCTCATTTTCCGTATTTCCTGTATTTCGTATTTATACTCGTATCTGGATTTTGGCATGTATTTTTATTTTTTTCAACTTGTAGAATTTTGGTATTTCTCATATATTGCTTTTGGCTTGGCTCGGTTTTATTGGGTTGGTTTGGTTTGGGTTATGTGTTGGAACACCCTAGCCCTATGCTACCCCTCAACACACCACAACTCCCCTCTTTATATCCCCACCTACCACTCTCTCTCCTCATAACTTCCACCATTGATTTTCTTCTTCTTCTTCTTCTTCTCCTTCCTCCACAACTCTCCACCCATAGGCAAGTGCATTTTACCACTACATGAGAACCCTCTTTTCTTGGTCCATTTGCTACATTAGGACATGGAGATCAACATTAGAACTTGGGTTTTTGTGATTTGGAGCCTCCTTTGTTATAGATCTAAGTTATTTCTATTTTCAGATTTTGTATGGTTTGAGCTACTTAAGTTGGATTTTATGGGTTTTTGATGTTTCCATGTGGAAGAGCATTCAGTTTCACTCCAGTTGGAACTTTGGAAATCCGGATTTGGAGTTCGGATGGCCAAGTTATGAACTTTTGAAGCTTTGGGTTCATTCATGGTGTTCTTGCTGTTTGGAGAATACAGTGAGCAGTGGCAGAGCTTCTTAGCTCACGCCACGCAGCCTTGAGTATGCTTTCTGTTGGAAGCGTGTCTCCTTGAGCCTGCGTGACTTTTCACGTACGCTGCCCTGAGTGAGCCTGCGTGACTTTTCACGTACGCTGCCCTGAGTGAGCCTGCGTGACTTTTCACGCACGCTGCCCTGAGTGAGCCTGCATGACTTTTCACGTACGCTGTCCTGAGTGAGCCTGCGTGACTTTTCACATACGCTGCCCTGAGTGAGCCTGCATGACTTTTTACGTACGCTGCCCTGAGTGAGCCTGCGTGACTTTTCATGTACGCTGCCCTGAGTGAGCCTGCGTGACTTTTCACGTACGCTGCCCTGAGTGAGCCTGCGTGACATTTTACGTACGCTGCCTTGAGTAAGCCTGTGTGACTTTTCACGTACGCTGTCCTGAGTGAGCCTGCGTGACTTTTCACGTACGCTGCCCTGAGTGAGCCTGCGTGACTTTTCACGTACGCAGGCTTGAGTGTGCCTTGGTACGCAGACTTGAGCAAGCTTTGCATACGTGACTTTTACGTACGCAGCTCCCCTGCGTGCGTGCTTCTTCACGTATGCTGCCCCTTAACTCCCTTGCTTAATCCATTGGCTCTTAGAGTTTTGGTTTTATTGCTTTAAGATTGGCTCTTCTATAACCCTGTATTTTGATATTTTATTAGATATTTTATGCCCATTTTATATCCTTACGCCTTTTGTCATGAACTTGATTTTACTTAATATGTTTGGAATGACTATTGTACATGGCCGGGTATGACAAGGAACTAGCATAACACGACAGTGACCCGTAGTGGTGCACTCCTGACATGACCAACCCGACTTGATAGTGGCCCGTGGCGGCGCACTCCTGACTTGACATGACCTGATAACTTAACTTGACCTGTCTTGACACCGTGCGTGGTTCTTCTTGCTTGCTTGTTAAATCTACTTGTCCAGTCTTGCATCATGTCTAGGATGGGACTCCTGAGTACCACGGTCAGGAGTACCTACTAAAATGGATTAAGGTTAATAACTAGAATAATTCAGTAGTTATGAGAGATTTCTCCAGTTACAGGCAATCCCGTTATCCCGGCCGCAATTGTTTTGGACTTGTAGCCTGCCGTCGAGTAGGGCACATTTCCAGCTCACCGTCGTGTGGGGCACATAATTATTGATAACTGTTTAATGAATTCAAATCGCCTGGATAACCTGGATTAGCTGCAGGGCTTGTGACTGGAGGAACATCTCGCTGCATCTTGCTAGTAATTAGGCTTGTGATAACCCTAGTTAGTTAAAGTAGCAAGCCGTAATTATTGCTTGGCCGTGATTGATTGGATGGAGTCTAGCCCCGCTTGTCCCGTCTTGATCCTGTACAAGGTTATAACATGACATGCTTTCTCGTGCTTTAATCTTGATTCTATATCATGAATAATTGTATACCTTGATTTCTTATATTCACCTTGCCGATAAATGGTGAGAGAAACCAAGTTCCGTTCAGACGAAGGGTTACAACCCCGGTCCTTGTTTGGTTTGCGGGTTGTAACCTGGCTATCTGAATAGTCCCATGGTTATCTCATCGTATATCATCATGTCATGCTTTTCTATATGTTCTGTCTTTTATCGATTATGTACAAGATTGTCTTTTATATCTACCTATCATGCCTTTTTCTTAAATTACTGTCTCATATTATGTAATTATATTATTGTGCTAATTGCTGGCTTTCGTTCTTATTTCGTGGCCCCCATATGGTACTTGCTCTTTCTGGGGTTGACCCAGCTGGTTTTGTGTGGCCAGATTTCGGAGCAGCTCCCGAGGATCTACCGAGCTTCCAGCCCAATGGTGAACACTAGACGGAACCCGGGCCAAGAGTGGGTTTTCCTTTTTGTCTTGTCCACTTTATTGTAAAACTATTCTTTTGAGGCATTTAGTCGACGAGCACCTGTTAGCTCGATGCACTTTACTTACTGTCTGTCTACGGGCTGTAACATGATTGGCAACTCGAGGTTGATCATGTATGACTTAACTCTTGCTAGTCCTTACATTTTGTACGACTAGCTTCATGATCATCTGGATATGTAATGTTTGGAACGCCTTATAATTGTATATTTGGTGATCTGAGATCTTATGATTATTATTAGTTGGTTGAGATTGAGACAATAGGATAATTTATGACCCTAAGAGACTGATGGCTTGTAGATAAACCCTCACATATCTAGACAGCCTTGACCGTATGGTGAGATGGATTCCATTTTATTATACGTAGCTGGCTAAGTCTGCCCCCGCTCTCCAGTATTCTGGTTCTGGGGCGTGACATCCTGTGTTGACTGAGATAGCCTCTCCATCGCAGCCTCAGCTTCGGCCACCTCACGTTCCCAGACAGCCACGGTGGCTTGATAAGATAACTCAGTTTCAGCGATCAACTTCTCATTTTTTGCTTCTATCAGGACGGAGAGATCATTTTGCTGGATACACTGAAACTCGAAAAGCAACTGGTCGAGCTCGGCCACCGATGCCTCCAAAATCTCGGCCATATGATCATGGCCCTGGTGGGAACGTATCAGACCAATGTGAGGGAGCGCCATGGTTTTTGCCGTCGTAAAACTCCCATTGCTATTCATCACTGCCGATACGCCCCTCTACAGCATCTTGTACACCACCTCAATGATAAACTTTACGTACTCATCCGTATTCGCCAGCACTTGCGGCGTCATGGCAGGAGTTGGAGGAGCTGCTATAGACGGCGGACCTTCAGAAGACCCGCCGACCTCAATCTGCGAGGCCGAAACCTCAACTTCCGTGGACCCTCCCTCGTCAGAGACTCGAACTCCGCTATTAGCCCGAGGGGCCATAAGGGCAGAAGGAACTTAGTGGGGTGTCGATATCGTTCTCCAAGTCGAAGGAGCAACCGAGGGTTCCCACACCACCAGGTCCTTGCCCTTTCCCGTCTCGAAGGGACCACCAACATCCGTAGTTGCCTTCTCCACCTCCGAGGCACGATCTGTAACCAGCACAGGACCTTCCTCCTCTGGCGAGCTAGCGGGATCAGCACCCGTCTCCTGGTCGGGCACTTTCTCTGGGGTCGGGCTTGGCAGACGAGTCTCCCCTCCTTGATCAAATCCCTCTGCGGGATTAAAGTCTGCTGCTACCTCAGGTACGACAGCCAGCTTGGCTTCTGCAGCTGGATCTGGGGTAGGGCTCGGCAATGAAACAGCCGACCTCTCTTCATCATGACGAGGGGAGGAATCAATCCTCTCCTCTCTTTCAATCGCACCTGCTGTCCCTATGGCAGGCTCAACAACATCTGGAGGAACGTTATCAGAAGAAGACGAACTCCACTCTTCCTCCTCTTCCGGTGGCACAACTTCAACTGGGACCTCGACATCAGAGATCCCTACATCAGTTTGGACTATCCTGGGGACGGCTGCACCTTCAGCTTTCCCCTCAACACCATTTGGAGACACAAAGGTCCCCACACAAACGGCATCATCAACACTCTCCTCCCTGGAAGATGCAGTATTCGGAGGAACACGCTCGTCAGAAGAGCTCGCTGCCTCCTTCGGTTTAACCAAACCTAGTTTCGAAGCCCGGGACTTCTTCTTCGGCACCGCCTACAAAAAGGAGACATGAGTCACAAAAATCAAAGAGTAAAACCAGACTATATGGGACATCTTTACCTCCACGGGAGTCGATCCTGTTCCTACAACAGGTGCCACCTCCGGAGCTCCTGCCTTCGGAGTCGTAGCTTTCCTTTGTCTTTTCGGCACAGACGAACCGACCTTCGTATCAGCCAACCTCTTTCCAGCCGGGGTCTCTTCCTGATTACACCCCGTTGATGCTACAGTAGCTGACCTATAACCCGCAACCTCTGGTGGCCGACATGATCGAGCCACCGCCAACATGTTGGTTGTCGCCTCTAGCTGTGTGCCAATGATGAAACTAGTTTCCCTGTCGTACTCAGGGGGCGCAGCATTTTTGGCACAATACAGCGTGACAGTCGAATACAAGATCTGCGACCGAGGATTGTAAACTGGCATGGTAAAACGGACTCCGGTGCATCCGGTATTATAATATTGCCAACCCCGGGCTCCATCCAGTAAACTTCCAATAAACCTTAGGCTGTTATTGGGGTTCCTTAACATCAGCTGGGTATAGCCAAACTGACGTATAAATCGGCTCGGCAGATATGGCTATAGATAGCACTTATTCTTGTTGCGGTAGACCAGATGGGAAGGTCGAATGCTCTGTAACCAGCGAAACCCCCATATCGGCAGGGCGATCGCATCCTCACCAGAGTCTTCCAACTCTTGGTCAGCTTCAAAGTCTATGAAGATGGGGTTGATCTTGGTGATCTCCTACCCCTGGAGATATGACAAGACCCTTCTACAAATAGGGATGCCAGTATGCAGCCACTTCTTTTTATAGAAGCGACGGATAAAGGCGTCACCTACAACCTGATCGTCTTCGGGGCCGGGGCTCATCACGTTCGGATGATGCAGAATCAGCCATCCCATCAGATAATGGAATGGTAGCTCGGCTCGGGGAAAGTTGTCATTCCTACCCCACCCATGGATCACATCGTCAGCAAAAGTCCTCAAACCCCGCAACAGGTTACACACCATCGCGGGAAGGAGGGCCAGTGGGTGACCAAAAACCAGCTTTACCGCTGGAAAGATGAGATTTCTGCTCACTCTTTCTACGGATCCCGAGCCGCCCGAGAACACATAGTCCCGGAGCCAAATCATCAAGTATGTGACTAACACGGCCCTGGAAGACATCCGGTGTACGCAATGCCGGAAGCAACTGTATACATCGACGCCACTCTCCTTTGAACGAGGGATCTTCTCGTCTAGTCGGCCCACTTCGGAGGTCACCTCCGCACTAGGCAGTCCCTGCGGTGTCACAAACCGAATCTTACAAGGGTCTGTCTAGTCTTGCTTGAAGATATAGTCCCTCCAAGTAGTCACATGGGGCTGCGACCCGCCCCTATCCTTCCGTTGTAGCAGATAATGGTGGCTCGCCACCTCCTTGAAAATAGCCATCAACTCCTTGTCCTTTTCTTCTAGGACTTGGATCTCTTCATTCGTCGGGAAATATTCCTCGTACGGTTTCGAACCCCAAGGAAGTTTGGAAACCACATACGTCTCGTGCAGAGCCAACCCCAGATCCCCCACTGTAGTAAAGAAGGTGCCAGTCTGGGAGTTGAACATCTCCAGGAGCGCAAGAAATATGTGCTTGTTGATATCGATGCCCCCCTGCGTGACACGAAGAGCGGCTGTCAGCCTAATCGCTTTGAGCTCAGTTTTGAACTTTGACAGAACCCAAAGGGTCAACTCATCCCACTTCAACAGGTAATGGCACCACCCCTTAACTCGAAAACCTCCTTTCGGATACGTGATCTGCGATGTCAATATTCGACTTGCAAAAGTTGAAGCCCCAAAGGCGAAGTTATCAGGGGGAACAACACTGTAGAGGCTCCCAGGCCACAAAGTTCGGCAATGGTACGAGGTCCCTGATCGTGAGGAGGCCAAGGTATCCCTTTGATTTGAAGTAACATCGATACGAAGGGTACCTCCTACTGCCCCTCCTTGAGAAGGAGTAAGCTCCCATAGCATCCTTCTTTTGGAAGCCAAACGACAGAAAGCCGTCAGCGGCAATTGACGCTCAGACTGCCGCATGTACAGGGCCACGTCCTTCACCTAGAAAAACCAGTCCTCTTTAATCTTCAATATCTTCACCTCAGTAGAGGTCAAGCGGTCACCGAACAGAAAGGCAGGCTTCAAAAAAGTCACGTTCTCGAATTCAGCTGATTTTAGTCTGCCACTCTCCATCATGTTCAGGAGAAAAATAGGCGACTGTTCCCGGATTTGTAACATACTCTCGGGAGGCTGGTCCTGCGTAATAGCAGCCTTCGCTGGATTAACAATCTCCTCATTAAAGTCAATCCCCATTTGGCAGAGGGAAACATCCAAAAGGACTTCGTTCAGCAAGGGGATTGTCATTGACACTGACACAAAACAAAAGTCAGGCAATAAGAAGAGAAAGAGCCTTAAGAGAAGGAAGAAACATTTGGGGCACGTTCGAAGCTTCTGCGCATCATCAGGGCCCAAAAAGGCCCATATGCATTGAGGCCTCGGCGTATAATCAGGACAGAAGTCCATGCGCGTCAGCGGGATAGCCTCGGCACATAATCAGGACAAAAGTCCATGCGCGTCAGCAGCAAAGCCTCGGCGCATAATCAGGACAGAAGTCCATACGCGTCAGCATGATAGCCTCGATGCATAATCAAAACAAAAGTCCATGCACGTCGGCAACAAAGAGTTAGGGCACAGCAACAGGGTGCAACTCATCCGTGTGTGCACTGAACTCGTCTAAAAATGTCAGGAAGCACTCACCCGTCACCACTGGCCGGACGTCGGAGGCAGCCGCAGCAACGATGGAAGAATCCTCCTCATCGAACTCCACGGGCTCTTTCCCTTTGCTTCGTCCTTGGCGAGCACCACCGCGAGGAGTTTTGGGAGCCATTTCGAGAAAAGGATATTATGGTTTTTTGGAAGAAAAACTCTAAAGAAGAAGACAGCAAAGAGAGGAAGAACTCCCTCTCTCTCTCTCTCTATCAGACGCCTATTTATAGGCTTGGGTAACGTCAACCGCCGTTTAGGGTTCTGTGAAGTGATAACCGTGGATAGTCCAAAAGATCATCATTAAATCTTTTTCATTTATCCCGAAGCGTTATCATTTGGGCATTTAAAACTGAGAGGAGCATGCGCCCCAGAACAGTTATGCGTCCCGGATAGTCAGGCGCCCCAGAGAAGACACCACCATGCTTCTTATTCAAAGTATTCCAAAACTTGACGAAAAGTTTTGAAAACTTTGAAGGGGGTCTTGTAGAAGCATGGAATTTCAGGACCGAAAATCCTATGTGTCTAACATTACATGCGCCAGGGAGTTCAGATGAAGTACTTGGCACAGCAAACAGCAAAAGCATAGACATTGAAAGAAGATTTTTATTTCATATAAAAGTCTATTACATGTCTAAAAAAGGCTTTACAAATAAGAATTTCTACAAAGAAAAGACACTAAGTCTACAGTTAGGCACAGCAACCGCCATACGCTCTCAGCCAGGCGCATCTCTTCAGCGTCTCAGTCAGACGTATCCCTTCAGCGTCTCAGTCAGGCGCATCCCTTCAGCAGCTCAGTTATGTGCATCCCTTCAGCGTCTCAGTCATGCGCATCATGAAGTCTCAGCAAATGTGCTCCACTTCGACCCAATCGGGTGCTTTGACTAATGAAGTATTTATTGAGCAGAACAAGGGTGGGCGATCAACCCCACCCTAGCGGGAGGAAGAGCTCTCCAGTGGAAGAGGAGAGCACCGTAATCGATCTGCGGCAAAAGGAGGCTTTCAACACAACCAGAATGGGCAACACCCACTCTAACAGGAGGATGAGCTCTCCCAAAGCCCAAAGAAGTTGATCGGGGTACCATAATTCCGATCTACGGCTCTTCCAGCATAACGGAGACGAAGCACGAGCATTTCGATCTTTGGATACAACAGGCACCTTACGCCTGCCTCAGAAGCCCTCGACTTCGACTTTTGGATGTAACAGTCACCTTCAAGTGCATGAACGAAGATATGTCGTCGCATCTTCACCCTCGGGAATATCTCGTCAACAGAATGCGCTCGAGCAAACATGTTCATTTTAGGAGGACGTGAGAGAACGAGAAGCAAACTCTCTCCTTGCCACTATTTATAGGCCGGGCAAATCAAATCCATGCGCCAAGTGGCAGGCTCTCCGAATCCCGTGCAATAAATTTGCATTTATGGTGATGAACCTGACGCTTCAAATTCGGCCAAGTCAAAAAATGGCTATTTAAAGCACTCGAAGAACGCAACAATCGGACCAATAAAGGTACGTCATGCAAACGGATGTGCAGGCCAGACACCGCGCATCGTACAGACGCGCCCGTTCCAAAGTGCCCCGTATGGATGCGCCCAACAAAGTACAGATCCATGCGTCCTAAACACGCATGGACCCATGCGCCCATTTCGGCTCGTCACCCATCAAGCAATTAATGCTCAAATGACAGAGTTGGTAGCACGTCCCCCGAGGACTGAACAGTTAGCAGCTTTTTCAGAAGAAGAAGTGTCGCTGATGTCAGCATCATCATTACTTTCCTCCGGAGGTTACAAGCCACGTGGCCGCCTAACCATTTCGCATGCGCCTTCGCAGCCATGCGCCCAAATCTTCGTATGCGCCTCAAAAGCCATGCACCTCAGACTTTTCTCTAATCCCTAAAGACAGAGGTCAAGTCACTACTGAAGCCCCGTATGCGCCTCAAAAGCCATGCACCCAGACTGGTACGTGACTCCTAAAGGTTACAAGCCAAAGTCTACTCATATGCCCAATCCTAGGCGCATCCTGTCAGATTACTCTCCAGCAAAATCCGAGATCTTTGAGATACGGATACGCGCCACGTGTCCTTTGACTCAGTTCAGGCGATTAAGGGGTGCTAATCACCCAAGATCTCAGCAACCGAAAGATCTTCTCTATTGCTACGTGTCAGCTCTGTCGCAGCCCACAAATGCAATAAGAAGAGTTCAACTCCTCAATCTGAGCGCGTCGCCCATGCTCCTCCATCAGCAATCACCACGTGGCATCCCCACAAAACGGTGCATCCTATATATGCGCGTATGAGTAGCCAACCTGCTGCTTATAAATAGAAGGATCATTCCCTCTCATACACACAGACTGTCAGAGATCAAGACACAGTCAACCAAAGCATCAGAGTTTACTCCCAGAGATCGCAAGAGATACTCAACGTCTTCTTCCTCTCCACAAACTCCAGCATCCAGAGCAACTCATGTCACGACCCGTACCCAAGAGTAAGGGCACGAGAAGTGGGTACGTCCAGCCTACGCCACAGTGTCGGCGGTAGAACGATGTCCTAGGTCACAACATCTAACAATATAATGCTAAGCAGTTTATACTCCCCGAATGGGGGTGACATAGCAAAATGTAAACTCAATCACAACTAAGGAAGAAGAAGTACGATATGATATAGAACTCAAAATGAAATACAGATAATCAGAAGAGTCTAAGTGTCTAAAATAGCATCTCAGCAAACATCCAGAATACAAGGTCTCAACTACAGAGTATGAAAGAATACATATAATCCATATCTCAATGACAAAAATAAAGCCTAACTAAACTAGTCTAAGCAGTATCGACTACATCCTCAGCTAGAGCTGGATCCTCCTGTGGGTCCAACTCACAAGTATCGTCTAGATGGGCTCCATAGTAGGTCGGGCAGAAATCTTCGGTATCATCTGTAATATTTTCAACAGGTCCAGTCAGGACGGGAGCAAGCACAGTACATCTCATGCAGTTTATATCATGACAAAAAATATAAAGCAAGCAATAGAGTAAGATACATGAAATACTGTAAGAAGATGTACATGAAAACAGGAGAGATATTTGCTAACTGGAAATATATACATGATAAGTAAGAACTGTAAGTGACTAGGGATTTAGAGTACGAGATGGCATGTAATTGGCTTAGGTTGTACATGATAAAACATGGAAAGTAACAGAGTGTACATGATGGGTAATCACATGGCCATTTATACTCACCCTATCCACAATCAATACACAAGGATCCAGTCAAGTTATGTTACGGACATGATGTTTTGGTTACACAAGAAACACATGAGGAAACATGAGCGTACATGAGAGCACATGAAAGTACATGAGCGTACATGAAAGAACATAAGAGAACATGAGTGTACATGAATAACGCAAGAGCAAGGAATACATGATGGACATGAAACACACTACATGAAGTATCCGATGCGCCCGCTAAGGGGGATAACATCCCAAGAAGAGATCCATATAGTACCAATCCGTAATGATAACGTGACAGCATCAAGTAAAGTAATCTAGAGCAAGAATATAAGTCGTGACAAGTATGAAACGATCAGAGAATGTACTTGCCTGCGATCAGAATGTCTGTGAGAATATACCGTCCGAATCGGGGTATCTGAGTCCTATTTAGAGCAACACATGTCATGATATATACAAGGGGGTTATAAATGAAGTGTACAATGCATCTACATGTTTTTCTAGGTTAATCTAGCTCAAGTTAACTCTTGGTCAACTCTAGTCAACTATCTAGTCAAAGCTAGGTCAACTGGGTCAACCTAGACTCAATGAAGTCTCACTAGGCCAAACCTTGTCTACCCTAGCATTCACACATACCAATCCAAAGCTATACAAGCCATACAAGTCACATATCAAGATACATCACTTTCATGCATATTCAACATTATATATATATATATATATATATATATATTTATATAAGAGAAGGAAACTAACATGTAAAGCTATGTGTGTGTGTGAACATGGAGGTGTACATGAATAGAGAAATCAATACTAGTTATGTGTTTACACTACACATGGTACAAAGCTAACCCATCTTCATATTAGGCTATACACACATTATCTATATAGGCAATGCCATATTTACTGCATTTCACATTGGGCTCTATGCATTATACTCATATATGTGTGTCACATTCACATAAGCAAATTCATGGTTCATTTTATATTACACTATCTCATTTACACATTCACATAGGTTAGATAAAATATATATATATATATATATATATATATATATATATATATATATATATATATATATACATAGAGGGGAAAAGTAATCAAGCAATGTGTGTGTGTGTTGGCATGGCCTCAGATTTGTGTGACAGTCCCAAAGTGTGTGAGTAGTGTGTGAGGAATATGTGGCTTTGTGTGTGTTTGTGTCTATATGGCATTGAGCATGTGTGCATGTGAAATGAGCATGAGTGAGTATACATACATAAACCTGTGTGCATAGGAAACCCAAAACAGTGTACCAGTGTACAGGGAAATGACATGGTGTGTAAACTTGTGAAATCTCAGGAATTAGTGAAAAGGAATTTCAGTTCATGGTGTGTGTTTAGTTTAACATCAACCAAAACTCAGTTAACAGTTTAAAATTCAATTTTCAGTTTTAAAACACAACATTCAACATCAAAGCTCAAACCCATTTCAATATCAAACTCCCAGAATGAAATCTCATATATATATTAAACCTAGAAATCAATATGTACACTGGTAACCACTTTACTAGAATCATGAATTAATATCAAAAGAAAACTGAAGAATGAAGGACTGAAACCCCAACTATCAAAACCGAACCTAGTCTTAGGGCCAAAACATCAATCAAAACCTATCAATATACCAAGAAAAGGTTGGTAACATTGTGTCATGCATACACGTGTCAAACATGGTGTTTGTGTCCAAACAAGTGGACACAAACGTGTCCAAAACACTAATTTACACAGAATATGATAACACTGTACAGGCAGCCTCGTGCACGTGTGTGAGTCGGGCTAGGACACGATACACACAACCTGGGATCTCGTGCACGTGTCAGTAGCTAGGTGGGGTGTCGGGGTAGGTGTCTAAGTTCCTGTACAGTGTCTAAGTGTCCCCGTGTCCATGATACAGTTGCGTATAAGTGAGTGAAAATGTGCACTGAGGGACTGCCTCGTGCAGTCTCGTGCAGCGAGGACACGGCCTCGTGTACGCGACACAGGAAACGAGGTATGTCGTGGTCGTGTACATGGGTTCGCCTAGAGTAGGGCTTTGTGTCAGTGTCATAGTTAAGTGTCCAAGTCGTATCGTGTCTGAGTTAAAGGGTCGTATCAGTGAGGTCTATTCACTCGTGCACAGGCTGTGCTCGACCAGTACGAGTGAGTTTTCTCACTCAACACGACACGATGAAACAAGACTTTGGGGGTGTCTTGTCAGACATTGCCCCTAGGTCCGTGTCAAGTGGCACGTGTCCACGTGTCGTGTACAGTGCACACGAGGTATCAGTGAGCAGGACAGTGTGTGAGTGTGCACAGCCTGTTTATGTCCAATTTGGACACGGACACGACACAGTTTCGTGCTCAGTAAACCAGGGTTGTGACCTATAAGTCTAGGGCTACCCAAAAATGTAATTTGTTTTGGAAGAAAACAGTTTTGGTTTCTAAGTGGCAATTCATCAAACACTTAATTAAACACACAGATTCGTGTCCGATACGGACACCAAACCCAATCCATATCGTACCAAACTTGGCCTACAGGTCCATGGTACCTAGATGCATGCAACCATGAAGAGATAACACAATATTAATAGGTTTTAGGGCATGTTACCTGTTGAGTGAAAACTCAAAGAAAAGCCTAGAATAGGGGGTGTCCTCTTCACTTGGTGATGCCAATATGATGATCAACCTTTCTAGCTAGCCTCCCTTAGTATCCTCAATTGTAGGGGGTTCCAATGCAAAAGACTAGGCTCAATTTGGAGTTCATTTGGGTATTTGGGGAGGAGTTTAGGAAAGAACACAAAAGAGGCAATTAAAAATGATGCTAATGATTAATAGGTTGTATTTATAGAGGAAGGGAATGTGTGATGGCTTCCATTAGGTTAGGGTTAGGGTTTAGGATGAGTGGCTAAGGCTTTTCCAACAATTTCAAGCCAATCTAATGGCTCATAACTAAAGTAGCCTTCTTTAACCTTTAGCCTAAAATATCCCTCTAACAAATATCTAGATATTACCCTAATTTGATTACTTAATTGAAACCCTCTAACTTAGTCTCTAGGGTCATGACTAACATCTAGATTAGGCTAACTTCTACGTCAAGTCTCAAATAATTTAACTAACACATATTTAATTCATATAATTTACAATTTCACAAAAGTGTCAAAATAACCAAAATACCCTTAGGCTAAAAAGTAGAAATTTGTAATCCTAAGCACATGATTAGGTCTCCTTGGTCATGATTAGTCTTCTAGGTCATGCATGACTAAGGATACACTTGCAAAACACCAATTTCACATTTTACTCAATTAAATAGTTTTAAAATAACTAAAAATTACCAAAAATCATATCATGACTAAAATCTAATATTTTAATGATTTAAAATACAAAAGTTCAAAATTACCCTTATTTTAGAAAAGTGGGTGTTACAAGTCTACCCCCCCTGAAAAGAATTTTGTCCTCGAAATTAAGATGGTCGTACTCCTCCTAGGTTAAACACCCCAATCAATTTAAAGTCTTAGAATAGTATCAAAACATTTTACTAATCTATTTATTTATATATATTTTGAAAGACTGAAATGAAAGATGGAAATAGTAGGTTTTTGAAATTATTCTAATATAATTTGATAATTATATACGTCTATCCAAAATCATGATAATCAGAATTCCTCGCCATATTAGCAAGTAAGGCTACGGCACCCATGGAGTCTGCAATACAGACTATGCCCTCGCCGTACCAACTAATATAACTATAGGAGACTCTAGATTCCATAATTGAGGCGACCTAGCCCATATGATTCGATAAATGGTTAAATCAAAAACAAAACATACAGATTCAAATTTATCAACAAAATAGGAAAGATAGGAACAGATGGAATTGAATTTCAAGGTAGATATAACGAGGCAAGGTAGGAATGGAATCGAGAAGAACAAAAACCTGTAAGCACCTCTCCTACTACCTGAGCATCCTCAAATGTCATGCCGTAAGCTCGCCCCTGCTGGCCTCTTCTAGCCTGCTGCTGGCCTACCGGAGCCCTGGCTCCTGCTCCCTGAGATGTCCATCCCGCAGACTTGGGACACTCTCTCAACCGATGATCGAATCCTCCGCAAAGTAAATATCTGCCCAGCCTCTTCCGGCATTCGCCCCAGTCGTGCCCTGGTTTCCTACAGTAAGGGCAACTGGTAACATGCTGCTGTCTAGGGGTCATCTACGTCTGTAACGGTGGTCCCCTCGGCTGCTCTGTCGGAGCCCTAGCTCCTGCTGCTACCTGAGTCATTGTTGTCTGGCTCTTGGGACATTCCCTCAGCTGGTGGTCCGCTGCTCCATAAAGTAGGCACTTGCCCAGCCTCTTCCTGCACTCACCCCATTCATGCCCTGGCTTCTTGCAGTAGGGACAATTGACTGTCTGCTGTCTGGGTGCCTGATACTGTCTGGGCTGCTGCTGTCCCTACTGATGGCCCTGACCCTGGAACTGCTGCTGAACAGGCCTCTGCTGATACTGATGCTGAATCTGTACATGAGGCCTCTTAGCCTGACCTCCACTGTTGCTAACTCCATAAATGTTATGTCCCCTCTTGAATAATTATTGCCGCTGAGTTTCCACTATCTGCTGGAAGAAGGAGAACAACCGCGCCACGTCCTCTGATCCTGATGGCGACTGCTGCTGAAGAACGTTCGGGATGACTGGGGAAAGTCTCGGTGTAGGAAGGGGTGCACTCCCATAAGCTACAGATATCCCAGCCTGAGCTGGCATAATAGGAGCTGCAGTCTCGGGGCCCTGCTGATCAGGACGAGGAGTAGTAGACCCCTCAGTGGTGTCTTTCCGATCGAGACGATGAGATCGCGTCTCCATAACCATCCTGAAGACAGATCAAATGAGAGAACAATCATTGAGAATAAAGCGATAACATCAAGGAATGACGGTTTATTTCAAAAAAAAGTATTAAAGTAGCAAGAATTTTGATAACCAGAATCAGGTTAAGAGCTTTTCCTAATGTGATTAAGTACCTCAAAAATATCCTAATCCAACTGCAGGCTGTAGTGATACTCTAGTTCGAATACCACTACATAAACTTGACCTGCATGGACCACCACTAAAAACGTGTCACAACCCGCACCCTAGAGTAAGGGCACAAGAAGTGGGTACGTCCAGCCTACGCCGCAGTGTCGGCAGTAGAGCGCTGTCCTATGTCACAACATCTAACAATATAATGCTAAGCAGTTTATACTCCCCGAATGGGGGCGACATAGCAGAATGTAAACTCAATCACAACTAAGGAAGAAGAAGTACGATATGATATAGAACTCAAAATGAAATACAGATAATCAGAAGAGTCTAAGTGTCTAAGATAACATCTCAGCAAACATCCAGAATATAAGGTCTCAACTACAGAATATGAAAGAATATATACAATCTAGATCTCAATGACAGAAATAAAGCCTAACTAAACTAGTCTAAGCAGTATAGACGACGTCCTCAGCTAGAGTTGGATCCTCCTGTGGGTCCAACTCACAATTATCGTCTAGATGGGCTCCATAGTAGGTCGGGCAGAAATTCTCGGTATCATCTGTAATATTTTCAACAGGTCCAGTCAGGATGGGAGCAAGCACAGTACATCTCATGCAGTTCATATCATGGCAAAAAATATAAAGCAAGCAATAGAGTAAGATACATGAAACACTGTAAGAAGATGTACATGAAAATAGGAGAGATATTTGATAACTGGAAATATATACATGATAAGTAAGAACTGTAAGTGACTAGTTATTTAGAGTACGAGATGGCATGTAATTGGCTTAGGTTGTACATGATAAAACATGGAAAGTAACAGAGTGTACATGATGGGTAATCACATGACCATTTATACTCGCCCTATCCACAATCAATACACAAGGATCCAGTCAAGTTACGTTACGGACATGATGTTTTGGTTATACAAGAAATACATGAGGAAACATGAGCGTACATGAGAGCACATGAAAGTACATGAGCGTACATGAAAGAACATGAGAGAACATGAGTGTACATGAATATCGCAAGAGCAAAGAATACATGATGTACATGAAACACACTACATGAAGTATCCGATGCGCCCGCTAAGGGGGATAACATCCCAAGAAGAGATCCATATTGTACCAATCCGTGATGATAACGTGACAGCGTCAAGTAAAGTAATCTAGAGCAAGAATATAAGTCATAACAAGTATGAAACTATCAGAGAATGTACTCGCCTGCGATTTGAATGTCTGTGAGAATATACCGTCCGAATCGGGGTATCTGAGTCCAATTTAGAGCAACACAAGTCATGATATATACAAGGGGGTTATAAATGAAGTGTACAATGCATATACATGTTTTTCTAGGTCAATCTAGATCAAGTCAACTCTTGGTCAACTCTAGTCAACTATCTAGTCAAAGCTACGTCAACTGGGTCAACCTAGACTCAATGAAGTCTCACTAGGCCTAACCTTGTCTACCCTAGCATTCACAAATACCAATCCAAGGCTATACAAGCCATACAAGTCACGTATCAAGATATAACACTTTCATGCATATTCAACATTATATATATATATATATATATATATATATATATATATATATATATATATATATATATATATATTTATTTATATAAGAGAAGGGAACTAACATGTAAAGCTATGTGTGTGTGTGAACATGGAGGTGTACATGAATAAAGAATTTAACACTAGTTATGTGTTTACACTACACATGGTACAAAGCTAACCCATCTACATATTAGGCTATACACACATTATCTATATAGGCAATGCCATATTTATTGCATTTCACATTGGGCTCTATGCATTATACTCACATATGCGTGTCACATTCACATAGGCAAATTCATGGTTCATTTCATATTATACTATCTCATTTACACATTCACATAGGTTAGATATAATATATATATACTAGTCATAACCCGTGCCCATAGGGCAAGGTTCATTTAAGGTATTCTTCCTCAAAATCTTGGACCCCCAATTTTAAACGAACAATAATAATTTTGAGGCCCCATCAAAATATTAAATCCCAACCACTGCTGGATGTGAATTTTATTTGGATTCCCCATAAAACTCCACTCTCAATAATGCTCATCCACAACCATTATGAGGCCTCCATCAAAATATTAAATCCCAACCATCAAAATAGTAAATCTCCATCTTTGGATTCCCCATAAAACTCCACTCCCAATAATGCTCTTCCCTATAAAATCCCACTCCCAATAATGCTCTTCCCCATAAAATCCCACAACCGTTGATTCACCAAGATTAAATCCCAACCACTTTTTATCTTGGCACAGTCAGTCCTAGGATTCAAAAACCTTTGTGTTTTGTATAAGAGATATATATACATATATATATATGTATTATATGTATATATATATATATATTTATATATATATATATATATATATATATATATATAAAGGGGAAAAGTAATCAAGCAATGTGTGTGTGTGTGTTGGTATGGTCTCAGATTTGTGTGACAGTCCCAAAGTGTGTGAGGAATATGTGGCTTTGTGTGTGTTTGTGTCTATATGGCATTGAGCATGTGAGCATGTGAAATGAGCATGAGTGAGTATACATACATAAACCTGTGTGCATAGAAAACCTAAAATAGTGTACCAGTGTATAGGGAAATGACAGGGTGTGTAAACTTGTGAAATCTCAGGAATTAGTGAAAAGGAATTTCAGTTCATGGTGTGTGTTTAGTTTAACATCAACCAAAACTCAGTTAACAGTTTAAAATTCAATTTTCAGTTTTAAAACACAACATTCAACATCAAAGCTCAAACCCATTTCAATATTCAAACTCCCAGAATGAAATCTCATATATATATTAAACCTAGAAATCAATATGTACACTGGTAACCACTTCACTAGAATCATGAATTAATATCAAAAGAAAACTGAAGAATGAAGGACAGAAACCCCAACTGTCAAAACCGAACCTAGTCTTAGGGCCAAAACATCAATCAAAACCTATCAATCTACCAAGAAAAGGTTAGTAAACATTGTGTCATGCATACACGTGTCAAACATGGTGCTTGTCTCCAAACAAGTGGACACAAACGTGTCCAAAACACTAATTTACACAGAATATGATAACACTGCACAGGCAGCCTCGTGCACGTGTGTGAGTCGGGCTAGGACACGATACACACAACCTGGGATCTTGTACACGTGTCAGTAGCTAGGTGGGGTGTCGGGGTAGGTGTCTAAGTGCCTGTACGGTGTCCTAGTGTCCCCGTGTCCATGATATAGTTGTGTATCAGTGAGTAAAAATGTGCACTGAGGGACTGCCTCGTGCAGTCTCGTACAGCGAGGACACGACCTCGTGCATGCGACACAGGGCACGAGGTGTGTCGTGGTCGTATACATGGGTTCACCCAGAGTAGGGCTTTGTGTCAGTGTTATAGTTAAGTATCCAAGTTGTGTCATGTTTGAGTTAAAGGGTCGTATCAGTGAGGTCTCTGCACTCGTGCACAGGCTGTACTCAACCAGTGCGAGTGAGTTTTCTCACTCAACACGACACGACTCGACATGAGACTTTTGGGGTGTCTTGTCAGATATTGCCCCTAGGTTCGTGTCAAGTGGCACGTGTCTACGTGTCGTGTACAGTGCAGACAATATATCAGTGAGCAGACAGTATGTGTGACAGTGCACAGCGTGTTCGTGTCCAATTTGGACATAGACACGACACAGTTTCGTGCTCAGTAAACTAGGGTTGTGACCTACTAGTCTAGGGCTACCCAAAAATGTAATTTATTTTGGAAGAAAACAGTTTTGGTTTCTAAGTGGCAATTCATCAAACACTTAATTAAACACACAGATACGTGTCCGATACGGACACCAAACCCAATCCATATCCTACCAAACTTGGCCTACAGGTCCATGGTACCTAGATGCATGCAACCATGAAGAGATAACACAATATTAATAGGTTTTAGGGCATGCTACCTGTTGAATGAAAACTTAAAGAAAAGCCTAGAATAGGGGGTGTCATCTTCATTGGTGATGTCAATATGATGATCAACCTTGCTAGCTAGCCTCCCTTAGTATCCTCAATTATAGGGGGTTCCAATAAAAAAGACTAGGCTCAATTTGGAGTTGATTTGGGTATTTGGGGAGGAGTTTAGGGAAGAACACAAAAGAGGCAATTAAAATGAATTAAAAATGATGCTAATGATTAATGGGTTGTATTTATAGAGGGTGGGAATGTGTGATGGCTGCCATTAGGTTAGTGTTAGGGTTTAGGATGAGTGGCTAAGGCTTCTCCAACAATTTCAAGCCAGTCTAATGGCTCATAACTAAAGTAGCCTTCTTTAACCTTTAGCCTAAAATATCTCTCTAACAAATATCTAGATATTACCCTAATTTGATTACTTAATTGAAACCCTCTAACTTAGTCTCTAGGGTCATGACTAACATCTAGATTAGGCTAACTTCTTCATCAAGTCTCAAATAATTTAACTAACACATATTTAATTCATATAATTTATAATTTCACAAAAGTATCAAAATGACCAAAATACCCTTAGGCTAGAAAGTAGAAATTTGTAATCCTAAACACATGATTAGGTCTCCTTGGTCATGATTAGTCTTTTAGGTCATGCATGACTAAGGTTACACTAGCAAAACACCAATTTCATATTTCACTCAATTAAATAGTTTTAAAATAACTAAAAATCACCAAAAATAATATCATGACTAAAATCTAATATTTTAATGATTTAAAATACAAAAGTTCAAAATTACCCTTATTTTAGAAAAGTGGGTGTTACAACTCAGACCTTCAGAGTACCGAGAACCGTCATCAGATCGTCAACGGAGTCAACGCATTACCACTTGCTCTATCGACACAGGGACCCAGATAAACAAAAGTGTTCTCCTAGGACTACATCTAAGTCCTACATTGTAACATTGTTCTATTTGTAATTGAAATTTGCAATCAAAAGATTTTAATGGCAAACACTTCTTGTATGTCGCAATTGGACAAACATATCGATGAGCATATTCTAACTCATCGACCCAACCATCGTTTCTTACTGGCCCCAATAGGCTTGCCCCTTATATTGAATATTGATTAGTCTCCATTGTAGCGTGCATCTCCTACGTCTTCGTCAATCCTTGGAACTTTATTTCAATTTTTCTCGACATGAGTATCGAAATAGATTGAGCAGAAGTTTGAGACCTCCTCGATAATATATGCTCCATATATTGAAGCCTCTATGTTGAAGCTACGTGTAGGCAACTCTAGAGAGGGTGAATAAAGTTTGTGTCAAAAAACCAATTAAAAATTAACACTATGCCAGTCCAGAATCAACTACCAATAGAATATATAATCAGAGTAGTAATGCGAAAATTAAGAGAGATCAGAAGAATATACGGAAACACAGCAATAAAACTTGGTTTCCCTCGTGGAGGACTAGTCCAGGCCTGAGAACTCTCGCACATGATTGAAATCTACTATTTGCAAAATAGGGTACACACACGTGTCTTTACTCCGACGAGCACGCCAACTTCTTACATCTTCGTAGAGGTGAAACTTGGAATTGTCCAAGTGACTTCTTTACAACTCTTGCACAGAAACTTCTAGTTGAATAGCACTGAGCACCTTGGGGCTTAGAAAGTTTTGTGGCTAGTAGATTGGAAGAGTAAGGCTTAGAATGAATAAGGCTTAGATGATTGAGAGTGAGAGATGATTTGAAATGAGAGAATTCAAGCCCAATTTATACTAGTCAGGGAAGGCAGAATTCGGTCAGAATTCTGTCCCAAATATTCAAAAATTTGAACGTTGGACAGCTAGTAGCATGGTGTTCCTAGAAATTAGGTGGCAGAGTTCGGCCCGAGTTCTACCTAAGGTAGAGTTCGGCCCGAATTATGTCTACTTTGGGCCAAAAAGTTTATATGGGCTAGATTGGTTTGGTTTGGTTCAGGGATTATTTTGTTTTGTATGGTGGAGTTTGGAGAAGTAAGTCTAGGGGTTGAGATGACTAAGTGCGACTCAACGTACATGTTCCTAGACTCAATAAATTGAAAAATTATAGACTAAGTACAAGTATCTTTGTAATGTAACAACTTTGTTGATGACGTATGTCTTGAACTTGATATGTTCTGTCTTGAAATTGATGTGTCGTATTGGATCATATTAGATATCATTTTGTTAATTCTCTAAATTTGGTTGATTGTGATCCAGTTTGGGTCAACATATGTGAGCCTTGTTTTTAACTTTCTTCTTAAGATGGTGTAGGTACCTAGAATTAGGCAAATTACTTTGGATAAATTAAGAGTGCAAAATCTACCTAATTTTTAAAACAAAATACTAAATTGTATATTGATATTTTACCTTTCAAATGGATACATCCATCGATATTGAACACCTCTACTGACACGTGCTTCATATGTTAGATGAACCGGCAAATGCTCCATACTGTCGAAAAAGCCAGGAGGAAATACTTTTCTAATTCGCAAATTGTTAGGACAATTTTCTCCTCAAGTTCAACCAAATGTTGCACCGTAAGCTTAGCTGAAAAAATATCCTTCAAGAATGTAGATAGCTCGGCCAAAAAAATCCATATCGCAGGAGGCAACATCTCTCTAAGAGCAATAAGTAATAATCTTTCCATGAACACGTGGCAGTCGTGACTCTTCATTCCCATTAGTTTGTGTTCATTGAGATCAACACATCTAGAAAAATTTAATACATAGCCGTCGAAAAATCATAGACTTGCTATCCAGTTGCATATTATCAATCTATCTTTCCTGCTTAATATGAATGGCGCTATTGGCTTCAAAGGAACATCGTCTCCCCTTTGTATTAAGTTTAACTGAGGATGGTTGCATATCTCGATCATGTCTTGTCTTGATTTAGGATTGTACTTCGTCTTTCCTTTAATGTTCATAATAGTATTAAAGACATTATCAAATACATTTTTTTATAAGCATGACATCAAGATTATGCCTTATAAGATTATCACTCCAATAGGGTAAGTCCCATAAGATACTCCACTTGGTCTAATTATGTCTATGACCAAATCTCTCAACACGAGTGTTCGATATTGGATCTTCTATCACGGTCGAATAATCCTTCACATCTTCCAAAATATCATGTCCCGACAATCTCAGAGGTGGACAAGAAAGTTATTGCTTTCTAGCTCTAAATGCCTCATTATTCTTTCTCCAAGGATGTGATGCATGTAGAAATTGATGGTGGCAGTCAAGGAATAAGACTTTCCCTCCATGCTTAAGACGGAACTCCTTACTGTTTTCCATACATATCGGACAAGACTTATTACCGTGGGTACTCCATCATGATAACATACCATATATAAGAAAATCATTGATAGTCCACATAAGTGAAGCTCTCATCTAAAAGTTCAGTTTTCTTAAAACATCGTAGGTCAGGATGCCCAACTCCTACAGTTGTTTCAGCTCATCCACCAACGGCTGCAAATATATATCGATATTCTTCGTCTAATTTTTGGGACCGGGTATGATAGTTGTAAGAACATATAAGGAGTCTTCATACACATCCATGATGGTTTATTGTAAGGAGTGATAAACACCGGCCAACAGAAGTATTGAGATCCCAACTGTCCGGAAGGAGTGAAACCATTAGAACAAAGTGCCAATCGAACATTTCTAGGCTCCGCAGCATAATATGGATAACACCTATCAAAATGGTTCCACGTATCTCAATCGGAAGGGTGCGACAATTCTCCATCATCCTTTGTGCGTTCCTCGTTATGCCATGTCATGTGTTCTGCTATATTAAGGAACATATACATCCTCTGCAAGTGCTTTGTAATCGACAAGTAACGTATGTACTTGTACGGACATCAAACAATAGTTCTAGTTGACTTTTTTTTCTGAACTGGATTGTAACAATCTAAATGGCAGAAACTACATCTTTCTTTGTCCTTATTCTCCTTGTAATACAACATACATCCGTTGTGACAACAATCTATCTTCTCATACCCCAGTTCGAGCTGTTGAGCCATCATTTTCGATTTATTGAAGTTTTGAGGAAGCTTTTTTTATTTTTTGGTAACGCCTCTTTGATTAATTGTAAGATCCGATCATAACTAGCTTACGGTAAGTTAAAATCAGACTTTATGTTCAATAAGCGCATTACTACCAATAATACAAAATGAGTCTTAAAACCAAGGTATATAGGAGTATTCACATCCTTAAACATATCATAGAACTCCTTTGTATCAGGATTTAGATCCTCTGGATTAAAATTAGGCCCTGTCTCAGCATACACCATATCTCGTGCCCAGTTCTGCTCTCCATACTCAACATAGTCTACACCGTCATTGATGGCGATAGCCGTAGCAACATCCACAACAATAGTAGACTGCCTTTTTGTATAAAGTTCGCCCTACGATGCCCACAGGTCGTAATCACGTACAAAACCCTTAAGGGTCAAATGCTTCCTCACAGTCACCACTTCTTCCTAACGTCTCTGACAATTAGTATATGGACACTTGGTTTGGGGTCATCCATGTAATCAGGTTTGTTTATGGCATACTTAAGAAATACTTCAATGCCTGCCTTAAAATCGTCACTCACAACAATCATGTTCTCGTGTTGCCGCCTATACATCTATGTACGATCAACCAAATAACGATCCATTACTTGGTGGATGTAAAAAAATTTGTATCGTAAGATAAGATATACAGAAGCAATTAACTATGTACATATACATTAGATGGAAATTCTAAAAGGATATGGGCATAATCAAAGTATGATATGCAAGGTTCAATGTTTCGGCATCGGACCATTCCTATGAGTATCCATGCATCTTTATTGCCAAGTGTGGAGGATGGATGGCTCAGAATACTACCAAAAATTCATTTTAGCGTACATTAGTGTTCGATCATCTATGTTCTATTCATTAGTGTGGTATATGTTCTTATAAAATGTAGCATCTGAAGGATATAACAGAATTAAGATAAACCCACATAATGTAAATGCTAAGACATCATCTCACGCTATAAGTATAGTGATGGGTCTCTATACTACCAAGGGATGGGGGTCGGAGGACAATCAATGTTATCTACGGCTGCATGGTCTTTATCTCGCCAATCAAATGGCTGCATGGAACTATGCCTTGCCGTTATTTGGCCAATTTTGGGTATCAATCTTTAATCTAATTATAACTAGTTCCTGCAAAATAACAACGCTTATTGTTGCAAATGTATCCGAGTTATGATGCGTAAGTATCCATAACGTACTAGCCCTCTCCCACTTCTCTCTGGTGTACTCTAAAGAGTATCACCCATGATACTTATTGATACACCCTCAATGTTTGGCCTCCTTATCATCGGATCCTGGTTCTTTTATGAAGGCTTCCAAATCTCTAAACACAACATCTCAAGACAAAAGTATAATCTAATGGGAAAAAATGGTTCGTCCTCACATGTGTCGTAATAAGTTATTGCTAATTATGTCAACTTTTATGATTAATTAAGCAAAAAATCCCCACTACTATTTTGTCACAAGAAAGTGACCACATTTTCAAATAAAAGGCAAAGTAAGTATGAATAATTCTATATTGGTCAAAACAACCATGATCTACACTTTTTTTAATCTACTAATTATCGATCCATATCACATATTGCTAGAAACAAGTAAGAGGATGCTAGGTGTATAGCGGAAGCTATGGAGAGTTGTAGGAACTTGGAGGAGATGGAGGGGGACCGCCTGGTCTGCATATTCCATGGGATGAGCCTCGTGGACATGACTCTTTATGCATCCTTGGTGTGCAAGTCGTGGTGCGGGGCTCGCTCGACCCGCTCTGCTAGCGCGTCTACGACTTCCAGCAGCTGGACTTCATGTCATTTTGGAGGTTCACCAAGAGGGTCGTGACGTAATACATTCATGATACTCATTCTCTATAGCCCTAACCACTGTATGTTGCATTAGTTGGACAAACAGAATACCATCAAATTATATTTGTTCCTAAATCTTCACCCAAATAACAACAATAATAACATGACCAAATTATATTTGGCCAAACAAAATACCCAAAATTTTGATATAAAAACACCAGCTTTTGACCCAAAAAAATCTAAAATTGGAAATAAAATTGCTAAGGGAGAGGGGAGCGGCCAAGAGACTTACAATAGGAGAGAGAGGGACACGCTGGAGGAGAAGGAGAGGAGAGAGCAAAAGAGAAGGAGAGGACCACCTGTAGAGAGGGAGATGACTACCGGAGGGGGCACCGACGACGGTCGAGAGAGGTCAGAACGAGCACGGACGATCGAAATGAAAATTTTGATCGACCGCCTAATTCATATAAGTTAGGGCACAGTACTAGGCGACGGCCTAGCGACGGCCAAATCCGTCGCCAAGTTAAAACTAACAAGGCGACGTATCAGCAACATCAAATTCTGACGCTATTTTTACCCGTGATGTTCCCGTGGTTGACCGAGCAAATGGTGGACGGATTGGTAATGCCTTGGCGACGACTTAGAGATGAATTATTATTTAATTATCACATGGTTGTTGTTGGTCGGCACACCGACGAGGAGTTTTTGCCAATTGGCGACGAATAGGTATCATTGCTAAAAGTTCATCGCTGATTCCCTGTATTCTAGTAGTGTTTTATGCAGCTTCTTCGAAACCTATTGGTTCACAATCGGCAAAAAGGCAAAAAAGTGTTAGGTCATTTTGGTTTTCAGGTACCTCATATACTTCTTTTAGGCTCCTCATGCGTGGGACTCTTCTTTCATTCTAGGATAATGGTGGATAGTCTTTTTGAGATGGGGGTGGCGACACATGTAGGATAGGCTCTCATGCTTCTCCATGTACTTGCTCTTCATTTTCTTCTTCTATAAGGGGAACCAAGTCATAACTTGATTCTTGGACATCCCACTGCTATGAGATTTCTTCATCAAACTTCACATCTCTAGTAATAACAATCTTCTTGTTGCTTGGATTGTAGAGCTTATAATCTTTAGAACTTGAGTCATAGTCGATGAACACAAACTTCTCACTCTTGTCATCAAGCTTGGATCTTCATCCGATATATGTGCATATGCAATGCTTTTGAACCTCTTGAGATGAGAGACATCGAGCCTTCATCCACTCCATGCTTTTTGTGGTGTCTTTTCTCGTACGCTTCTTGTATGAGAGCGGTTGGATAAGTAGATGGCATAATCAATGGCTTCCGCCCAAAATTATTTAGGTACTTTCTTGCTCTTTAACATGCTCAGAGCCATGTCAAAGATAGTTTTATTCTTTCTTTCAGCCACTCGATTTTGCTAGAGGGATCTCGAAACTGTTAGAGGATGACGAATTCCATTTTCTTCACAATATTGATTAAATGCATGAGATGTAAATTTGCCTCCTCTATCGGACCTCAGAGCCTTAATTTTATGGCTACTTTCTTTTTCAACAAGGGCTTTGAACTTTTTAAATGTACTAGATGCCTCTGATTTTTGTTTTAAGAAATACACCCAAGTCTTTCTAGAGTAATCAACAATAAAGAGAAAAAAATATCAGTTCTTGCCATGGGGGCAATATTTGATTGGCCCACATATATTAGTGTGCACAAGTTGCAAGGGCTCCTTGGCTTTTATGGCCACCTCCTTGGGAAAGGTTTTTTCTAAATTGTTCCCAAGCAAGCATCCCTCACATAATTGATCCCGATGTTTGATGGAAGGTAAACCTCTAACCATTAATTTTGTAGACAATAATTTTAATCCTCCATAATTCAAATGTCTAAATCTTAAGTGCCAAAGCCAAGAAGCATCTTCATAGCATGCCTTTAGGCACATTGCCACATCATTTTGAATATTTAGCAAGAACATTCTACTTCTTGTCATTGGCACTTTGGCAATCAAATTATTTCTTTGATCTTTTATTGAAAGGCTACGATCTCTCAAGTGAATATCATACCCTTTCTCTAAGAGTTGTCCCATGCTCAAAATATTAATTTTTTATATTTTGGACATAATAGACATTGGAAATAAATTGATGCCTTCCATCTTTCAAGTGTATTAAAACTTTACCTTTTTCTTTCACCAGTATTTTGGTTTCATCTCCGAAGGTGACGTTGCCACCGATGGACTCATCAAGCTCGATGAATATGCTTTTGATTCCACATATATGGTTGCTTGTACCGGTGTCAAGGTACCAAGTATTCTTCTCCATGCTTTTTTCTCCTTTGTGTGCCAACAATATAGTTGAGCTCTCTTGTATTTATTCTTCAACATAGTGAGCTTTCCCTTCAACATTTTTAGTTGTGTTTCTACAATCCGATGCATAATGTCTAAGCTTACGACAATTATAGTATTCAACTTGAGATTTATCATACCTTTGACTTATATCTCTTCTTGTGAAGCTTCCTCTTCCACGTCCTCTTGTAGGATAGTATTTGCCTCTTTCACCAATGATAAATGTCTTGTAATGATTTCTTTCCTCTCTTCCACGACCTCAACCACGACCTCCTTAACTTTTTGATTAGTGAAGCTTTCTTCTTTCTCCTTGAAAATGAGCTTCATTTGAAGGATTTTCTTCAATGTCTCTTGCTTTTTTTTTCTTTCTTCATAGGCTTGTAATGAGCCCTAAAGTTGTTCAATAGTCATGGTCTCTAAGTCTTTAGTTTCTTCAATAGTTACTACGATATGCTCAAATTGTGTAAGCAAATAGTAAAAAAAATTCCATCACTCGAGTGTTGGTCATGCTTTCACTATTGTTTTTAATTGATCAACAATGGCTAAAACTCTAAAAAAGTAGTCTGAAATAGTTTCAGACTCTTTCCTATGTAAAGCTTCAAATTCACATCTTAAAGTTTGAAGGCGTACCTTCATTACCTTCTCCTCTCCTTTGCAAAAAATTTGAAGCTTCTCTCATGCTTCTTTGGAGGTTGTTGCACTTGAAATCAACTTGAATGCATCATCATCCACAACTTGGTAGATGAGGAAGAGAGCTTTCTTGTCCCTCTTTCATAAAGCTTTCAACAACTCCTTTTGAGCTTGAGATAATGAAGCCTCATCTTGTGGCTCATCATAACCTTTTTCAATGACCTCCCATGCATCTTGTGCTCATAGTAAAGCCTTCATCTTGATGCTCCAATTGGTATAGTTGCTCTTGTTGAGGACAAAAACTTGGAAGGGAGTCATCTCGCTTGCCATCTTCGACCTCGAACCGCCTTGCCCTGATACCACTCTATTGGATTTGTGGTGGACCAACTAGCTAGGAGGAACAAATTTAGAGTAGGAGAAAATTATATAGAGAAGATTTTGGTGGAAGGGAAGAATGGAAGAAAAGAAATTTTATAATAGCACTAAGCTTTTAAAATTTTGTTGTATACAAAATGAGGGGAGAGCACCCTTTTATAGGACTCTTAGAAGAGTCTACACACTTATTAAATATAGTACAGAATCATTCTAGACTCTTTTACAATTAATATTAGGATCTCTCTAATATTTTTCATTAACATTGTAGGTATAGAACTTCCTAGAACATGGACTAAACTCAAAACTAAAAAACTGCCTAATGAACAAAACCCAATGGTAGTTGATTAATTAGATTTGTTAGGCTCAAAAAACAAATCAAGTTTATTTTCTAACAACATCTTACGTGTAATCTGACATGACAGCTGACAAGGTAATTTTTAAAATTAAAATTTAAATTAACAATAAAATTAATATTAATATGAAAATAAAAATAAAAATTAAAATTAACATTAACAATTAATTTAAATTTAAAATTAAAATTAATATTAGTATTAGTATTAATATTAATATTAATATTAAAAAATTGGAAAATTAATTTTTTGGGTTAGTATTGTCATGGTAGTTGACATGTTAGCTGTCACATAATGATGGATTGTTTGGAGGAATATTTTGGAAGTACGAATAACATTACTCTTATCACTAGTTTACTACTAGGGCCTAACATATGCTCACCAAGCGGTAAATGTATAAGCTGCACAATGCACACAAGTTCACTCTTGGTCTGGACATTCTGAACAATAAGATCCCAGTCATCGCCATGCTTGAGAACAGCTTCTAGAAGTAGTAGACTTTTTGCATATGTCCATGTATTAGGCACATGGTCATCACTGCCATCCCCATGATTGTTGACTTTTACCATCATCTGTTGGGTTTTTCTTCTGTATTCTTCTTTTTCGAGCATTTTGTGCACATTGCATAACCACCATGTTATGTAATGTAAGGGACGAAGACGTATCATGATATTCATCATCATTTCTAGTAGAATGAGATGAAGAGGGAGATAGCATGGTTTGTCTCTCGGTGTTTAATGTGCCTGCAGGTTAAGACTGAGCTCGAAGACCAGCCAGACTTCTTAAGCATTTACCGATTCTGGAGTGGAAGTAAAAGCACATTGCCATGGACTTCGTGACAGGTCTTCCTAGATCCCGACTGGTAAAGATGTCATTTGGGTGATAGTGGATCAACTCACGAAGGTGGCTCACATTTTACCTTTCAAAGTTGGTCATACTAAATAGCAGTTGGCCAGCAAATTGAGTAAACCCCTATTTTTTTAATAATTCAATTAAACGAGGCATATATATATTTAGTATATACATATAAATATACACATATGTATATTTGGTATATAGCCTTAAATTAATAAAGGAATATATAGTGATGTAAAAAGTCCTTTAACAACCAAAGATCTGCACAGACACGATATGATGTGTCAGACACCGAAGTAGGATTCTTTTCACCCATAAATAGGGGTTGAGAACACAGCTAATACCTTCAAGCCTTATTTGGTTGGCGAAACATGTGACTGGGAAAGGAGAGTCATTCATTTCCTATGTTTGAATGTCAAAGGAAAGTATGAGAAAAATAAAATTATTTCTATAGGAAAGAAAAGTAAGGAGGAAAGCGGTTCCCTCCATCCAACCAAGGATTCACTTTCCTACTATAAGGAATTCAATTTTTCTTCTAATTTTCTTGTCCTCTCCAAACACCGGAAAGAAAAATGGATAGAAATTTTAATTTCCCAAAGAAAGGAAAAGAGCAAGGAATTGATTTCCTTTCCGCGAACCAAACTAGGCCTCAGACACACACATATACTTGCATAGATAAATGTGTGTGCATGCATTCACAACACATAATCACATAAATGCATAAATCAAGGTTCTGAAACACCATAACCTTGTAAGGAATGTTATTATCGAAATATATATAGATGGAAGAACGATCAGAATTTAAGAGACCTCTTACAAAATAAATTTTGCTCTTTATTATGATATAGCAACTGTCAGATGCAGAGATCTCTCACAAATAAATTTGCTCTGTTCTGACTTTGTAGGAGTTTGGAGACCTCTTACAAATTAATTTGCTCTCCTAATTTCCTGAAGTTAGGACTTCGGAGATTCCTGCGAACGATTTGCTCTCCAGAAGAACCTGTAGCCAATCAAGAAGAAGAAAGAAAGAAACAAAGAAACAAAGAAAGAAAGAAAGAGGAGATTTTAACAGCCCTACTGGGGTAATAAAAATCATCGTTGCTCAATACAAGATTCGCCTTTATACGACCCGCTTCCAGGAACCAGCAAATTTTTGAAGAAACTCTGAAATGCTCGCTAGTCAACTTTTTGTGACTCAAATGGGCTCTCTGGACTCAATAGGCTCCCTTTACTTTCTTATTTGGTGCCTCTTACAAAAGAGGCCAGGGGGCTCTATATATAGAGTGGTGTAAGACTTCACTTTTTCTCCTATCCGATGTGGGACTAAAATACCAATACTCAAAAATAGAGTTTGATATTTTAGATCATCCTACAATCAGCGTAGTCGCGTGCCAGTCCATGCCTACCCCCACATACGCTCCCGCGCATGCACGAAGCATCCTTGAGCCTGTGTCCGAGTCCGAATGACAAAAGTGTAACACCTAGTTTTCCAAATGAAGGTAATTTTGAACTTTTGTATTTTAAATCATTTAATAATAATATTTTAGTCATGATATGATTTTTGGTGATTTTTTAGTTATTTTAAAACTATTTAAAATGGTGACATATGAAATTGGTGTTTTGATAGTGTAACCTTAGTCATGCATGACCTAGAAGACTAATCATGACCATAGAGACCTAGCCACGTGATTAGAATTTCATATTACCAATTTTTAGACTAGGGGTATTTTGGTTATTTTGACAATTTTTTGAATTTATAGTTTATATTAATTAAATATTGTGCTAGTCTTTTAGTGAAGCCTTAACCTAGAAGTTAACCTAACCTAGATTAGTCATGAGGTAAAAATTAGGGTTAGAACATTCCTACTAAGTGCCAAGGTTAGTAATATCTAGATATTATTAGGAAAGATATTTTCTTTTTAAGATATTTGTGAAAAGAAGCCTTGGACCAATAGGAAGCTTGGAAATTGGGTGGAGGAACCTCAACCACTCATCTAAAACCCTAACCCTAAGGTTTTCAACAGCCATACAAGCCCCCTCCCTCCTATAAGTATCCCACTTAAGAAATAATTGCCTCCTTTAGAAAACCTAGAAAAAGCCCTACTTGTTCTTCCCTAAAACTCTCTCCATTAATCCAAATTGAGCCCAAATTGAGTAAAATCAATTGCATCATCATCCCCAACAGTAGAGGATACTTGTGGGTGCTTGCTAGCAAGGATCGAGGACGGTTGAACCGAAGAAAATCGAGGAAGACGTCGATTTGAGGCTCTTTACATTGAGATTCTAGCTCTCAATAGGTAAACCTATCTACACCCATTGAAATCATGATTTTTCTTCATAGATGCATTCATTTAGGGTTCCCTAGGTGTAGCCCAAGTTTGGTAGGAGATCGTGTCCATTTCATGTCCGTATCGGACACGTATCGGTGTATTTGAATGGGTGTTTGATGAAATGCTTGAATGAAATGAATATTGTTAATTTTCAAAACAAATTACATGGTTGTGTAGCCCTATATATGGGGATTAATTTTATATGTGCCTAAGTCAATTTTTGGGGAGTTTTCGTATCCAAAAGGGACACGAACACGCAGCACGAGACCCCCGTGCTGTGCCCTGCTACCACCCATTGTTTTCTCACTACACACACCACTTGGACACGTGCAAATTGGCACGGGGGTGGGGGAAAACACTGTCAGGACCCCCTTAAAGTTTCACAACATTTCGTGTCGTATCGGACACGAAAACGAGGCCGCATGGGTTTTGCACTGGTTTGCCTGTACGTGAAAATGCATGCTGATATGCACGTTTAAATACGACACGGGGACACGTTGACACAGTGCAGGGTGACACATGTGTAGCCCTATATGGGGCGAACACGTGGGCACGAGCACGAGTCGTGTCGTGCCCTATGTCGCGTGTACGAGGCCGTGTCCTCGCTGCACGAGGCTGCCTGTGCAGATTTTCGAAACACTGTATGTTTCGCATTTTGTACACGTTCGTGTCCAGTGTTTGGACACGATACAACTTGTGACACACCCACACATGTGCATGATTGCTTACCAACCCTTTATTGGTCACATTAGCATGATTTGATAGTTCGAAATTCAATTTCCCCATAGTTCTGATACATGCTGTGCAGTTTTGAATTTCCGAACTTAAATCCCATTTTTAACTGATTTTTCTAATGTTTAATCACTAGATTAATTCCTATACATGTGTATTAAACTATTGCAAGGTTGATTGTTGGTTAATGTTGGGTCTTTAGGTTTCGAATCGAATTTTAATTGATGGACTGCTCTTTGAAACAGTCTACTGATACTATCAAAAGCCTGAAATAAAAGTTCATTACTTTGATACCTGAGATTAGATTAGATTTGATTAATATGTTGTATGTATACATTTGAATTCATCTATTAGCTAAGAGTAAAACTGTCATTTTCCTGAGTTTAATGAATAGATTGATGACTTGGTTTAATGTGTTGTTAACTGAGATTACCAAGTTAAGTTCCTGAGATACCTATGAATGAAATCTTGAGTTTATGAATGAAACACTAAGACTTAAACCTGAGATATAGTAGGATTTTTAAACTGTCAATTACTAAACACAAAAACTGATAATTCACAGATACACACACACACTCTACACAAACACACACATCTGTTTGTTATTTCAATAAACTAAAAATGAGATTCGCTGTTAATAGTTGGAACCTGAGATTTAGAAGGATTCACATGTAAAATGAAATGTTGTTTTAAAAACTAAAATGAGGTTCATTGTTAAATCCTGAGATTCAAATCTCTGAAAAACCTGAGAACAATTATAGTGAATCCTGAATTCACTGTTATATTCCTGAGATAACAGTAAATGAGTTTCCTGAGAATGTATAGGAAACCTGAGAACTAGAAATCAATGTGAAACTGAGGTTCATTACCTCATGTGAAACCTGAGAATTTCCAATTTAAATCTGAGTTTATGAGAAAAACAGGGATGGTTGTGTTAACTAAGATTGAGTGTATAGTTTAAAATGAATAAATGATATTGTGAATGGATTCACGAATCGAATTATGAAGAGTGTTCCTGAAATACACATAGACACATTCCATTCCCTGTTTTCCTAGTTTCCTTCA
Organism: Iris pallida; assembly: GCA_029216955.1. Taxonomy (NCBI): domain Eukaryota; kingdom Viridiplantae; phylum Streptophyta; class Magnoliopsida; order Asparagales; family Iridaceae; genus Iris; species Iris pallida. The sequence goes on along the minus strand of JANAVB010034418.1, from coordinate 13,312,063 downwards.
TTCCTTCTTTATAATTGATTGGTAGATATACAATGTAATATATTAATGTATATGTGTTAGAGTATAGGCTAGATGCAGACTACTTGTTTAGCTAAGTTAGAAGTACCAAGGGTTTTAAGGTATCAATAGGATTAGTTATCTAAGAATAGGTGGGTACAATTTAGATGTGGTTTTAATTCATCTATGTAATGCATATATGCTAGTATGTTTGTACCTATATATATTGTATCCTATAGATGATATTATAGAGCATGTACACATATTTATATACATGTCTATGAGATATATTGAGTATATATTATGGCATATGGGTATGCCCTATGTATGATCTGATATGGAGGGTTTAAGGGAGGAAATATTGATGTTATGTATATAGGCTTGAGTATATACATATGTAATATGTTATGGTTAGTTGAGACAAGGTTGATAGATGAGATAAAGTAAGATGGATATAGGTATTGGTTATGTGGGTAACTTGTGAGATTAGCTTGATATAGGTTTTGACTAAAGTTGACCAAAAGTCAACATTGAGTCTAGATGTGACCAATTGACCTAGTTTGACTAGAGTGTTGACTTGGGTTGACCTAGAATTGACCAAGTTTGACTTGGACCTAGTTTGACCTAGACAGTTGACCAGATTTGACTTAGAGTTGACTTTGACCTAGATTTGACTTGGAATCATGTAGATTGCATCGTAGACTTTATTTACCTTGTTTTAAACACATTATAATCCATACTACTTTATTTAGGACATTGTGACTCCGGTGCAGACATCTGATATTTCATTACTCTTTTCAGAGTATCCGGCGAGTACATTCTCTGATAGTTCTTTCATTTACTTGTCAATTACTGTACTTCAGTTCTAGATTGTTTTATGTGATTCTTACAACACGTATGGATATTTCTGGATTCATGTATGCAACACACATACCATATTATCTGGCCTCTATTTCTGGAATCACTACTGGCATCACCTTCTGGAACCACTACTGGCATCACCTTCTGGAATCACTACTGGAACTACCTACTGGAATCACTCTGGAATCTTTTGCTGGTATCATTATGTTTGGCTGGACTCATCTCGATTTCTCGTGTCGTTTTCTGGATTCACTTGTACTTGTGGGCGGGGAAATATTGGAGTAGACATGTGAACATTCTTAAATACTGGAACCACTCCCTTGGAATTATTCTGGAACGATAGCCATCCCACACTTGGCCGAGTGTGCAGTGTACCGTATTACCTACAGCCGTTTACATGTCGATCCCGATATTTTAAAATACACTGTTAGAGTATAGGCTGGACACACCCTGGAACCTTTGATCACCGACTGGACTCACCTCATACCGGACTCATCTTGTCCTGGAATCACCTGGTATCAGATTCATGTTGTCTGGTTTTACTTGGGTTTTGCACTGGTTACATTTACATTCTGGACTTATATCATGTTGCTCTAGTTCAGCTAGTTTCTATTTACAGTCTTCATTGCTATGATTTCTTCTCTTATTTTATTTACCTTACTTCCCTTGTATCTTAACTGTTTCTCTATACCATCACCTGTATACAAACTACCATATTCATCAATAAAACTGTCTATAACTGCTTTATAATTCTCTGTCATTTACTTGGAATTTTTTGATAAATTATACTCGTTCCTGTCCTGACTGGACCTCTTGAAAATATTACAGATGATTGCCCTGAGGACGTTTGCCCTACTTGCCTTGGAGCAGGAGATGGCTTAGCTACCTATGGCCCCGACACTCAGGAGTGATCGGGAGACTAGCTAGTAGACTAGGTTTAGTTTTTATGTTTTAGAATTTGAATTGTAATAACTTGAGATACGAGTTTGGTTTGAGTTTGTTTGAGATATTATTATAGCAGTTTATAAATATTGTTGTTTAGTCTTTAGTTATAAACTTCTGTGATATCTTATCGTTCTTAGACTGTGATTGAGATTCATTATACCTATACTTGTCCTCCGTTCGGAGTTGAGATTTAACAAGTACATTATATAATTGCGTGAGTTGTTGATTAGATAGTAACCTAAGACAGCGTTCTACCGTCGACACTGCGGCGTAGGCTGGACGTACCCACTTCTCGTGTCCTTACTCTAGGGTGTAGGTCGTGACACGTTTTTAGTGGTGGCCCATGCAGGTCGAGTTTATGTAGTGGTATTCGAACTAGAGTATCACTACAGCCTGCGATAGGATTGAGAAATTGGCTTAAACGGAGAGGTACTCAATCACAATTAGGAAAATTCTGCTTCAAATTATGCCATCTACATATCTTACTGATTGTCTTTTTTAAAATAAACTGTCCTCCTTGATTTTATCGATTCCTGCTCAGTATTGACTTCATTTTCGATCTGTCTTCAGGATGGTGGAGACACGATCACATCGCTCTGGTACAGTAGCCGTTGGAGAGGGGTCTGCCACCTCTCGTCCATTGCAGTAGCCTGTTGAGACTGTAGCACCTTCTGTTCCTGATCAGACAGGAGCTGCTGTAGCCATTGGGGGTATGCCTCCACTTGTTCAGAGGACGACCCCAGTCATTCCTGAGATATTTCAGCCGCAGCATCAGCAGCCACCTGCAGGGACAGTTAACGTCATTCAGCTGTTGGCTTTCTTCAAGCAGTACATGGAGGGTCGGCAGACCCAGTAGCAGAGGCATACGGCAGAGCTCAGTAGAGGCATTAAGCTAGCAGTGACGGCAGTGGAGAGAGTCGTAGCTCAGCTAGCGGCAGCCCCGCAGCCGTACCAGCTACGGGAGAAGGGCATCCAGGACTTCCAGAAGATGCACCCGAGAGACTTCTGAGGGACAGAGGGGATCCTGTATGCCGATGAGTGGATCGACCATATGGAGGAGATCTTCAGGCTGGCTGAGATCCCGACGAGGCTCCAGATAGAGGCAGCGGCCAGTATGATGCAGGATCTGGCCCATACATGGTACCAGACCGACCCGAGGGTTGGCACAGCAGGACAGACTTGGGCAGCATTCAAGAAGCTGTTCAAGGAGAAGTTCTTTCCAGACGCAGCACTGGGAGCCCTCGAGACCCAGTTCGAGGCCCTAGTTCAGGGGAACCAGTCCGTGGAGGAGTATGCGGGAGAGTTCTGCCGCCTGAGCAGATTTATGGAGGACTTGTCGGAGACGACGAAGGCCCGGAGGTTCCGGAAAGGCTTGGTAAAGGAGGTCAAGTCCTACACCAAGAACGCCCGCAGTGCTACATTTGAGGAGATCCTGGTGGACGCACTAGCTGCAGAGGATGATCTTGAGCTTAGGCTCAAGAGAGGACGAGACTCCCAAGGAGGCAGCAGTAGTGGAGGACCGGCCAAGAGGCCTCACGTACAGCTTCAGCAGGCACAGCATCAGCCTAGAGGACAGGACCGCAGGGTGCTGACTTGTGCCTACTGCAAGAAGGCAGGGCATGTTTGGGAGCCTTGTAGGAGGAGACTGAAGGTTTATCTATTTTGTGGGTCTGGTGCTCACAAGATGATAGATTGTCCCGTTGCATCTCCTCTTGGGGGAGCTAGGCCACCTATAGCTTAGCACCAGAGGGGTGGAGCTTTTGCTATGCATTCGAGGAGACTGACGTTGCAGGTGACGTGTTAGCAGGTTTGACCTCCTTGTTCTTCTCTCCCACCTTCATGTGTGATTTCCATTAGTACCTGCCAGGATATGTTTCTGATATGCTAGATAGCGTAGTTGCCCTGTTCGAGACTGTGGAATCACGACCAGTAGGACTATGATTGCATGTTATCTTTCGACCTTGTTTGATTGGGGCTTTGTCCTAGGAGTAGTACGATCATCTTAATTTCGAGGACAAAATTCTTCTAAGGGGGGTAGACTTGTAACACCCAGTTTTCCAAATGAGGGTAATTTTGAACTTTTGTATTTTAAATCATTTAATAATGATATTTTAGTCATGATATGATTTTTCGTGATTTTTTAGTTATTTTAAAACTATTTAAAATGGTGATATATGAAATTGGTGTTTTGATAGTGTAACCTTAGTCATGCATGACCTAGAAGACTAATCATGATCATAGAGACCTAGCCACGTGATTAGAATTTCATATTACCAATTTTTAGACTAGGGATATTTTGGTCATTTTGACAATTTTGTGAATTTGTAGTTTATATTAATTAAATATTGTGCTAGTCTTTTAGTGAAGCCTTAACCTAGAAGTTAACCTAACCTAGATTAGTCATGAGGTAAAAATTAGGGTTAGAACATTCCTACTAAGTGCCAAGGTTAGTAATATCTAGATATTATTAGGAAAGATATTTTCTTTTTAAGATATTTGTGAAAAGAAGCCTTGGACCAATAGGAAGCTTGGAAATTGGGTGGAGGAACCTCAACCACTCATCTAAAACCCTAACCCTAAGGTTTTCAACAGCCATACAAGCCCCCTCCCTCCTATAAGTATCCCACTTAAGAAATAATTGCCTCCTTTAGAAAACCTAGAAAAAGCCCTACTTGTTCTTCCCTAAAACTCTCCCCATTAATCCAAATTGAGCCCAAATTGAGTAAAATCAATTGCATCATCATCCCCAACAGTAGAGGATACTTGTGGGTGCTTGCTAGCAAGGATCGAGGACGGTTGAACCGAAGAAAATCGAGGAAGACGTCGATTTGAGGCTCTTTACATTGAGATTCTAGCTCTCAATAGGTAAACCTATCTACACCCATTGAAATCATGATTTTTCTTTATAGATGCATTCATTTAGGGTTCCCCTAGGTGTAGCCCAAGTTTGGTAGGAGATCGTGTCCATTTCGTGTCCGTATCGGACACGTATCGGTGTATTTGAATGGGTATTTGATGAAATGCTTGAATGAAATGAATATTGTTAATTTTCAAAACAAATTACATGGTTGTGTAGCCCTATATATGGGGATTAATTTTGTACGTGCCTAAGTCGATTTTTGGGGAATTTTCGTATCCAAAAGGGACACGGACACGCAGCACGAGACCCCCGTGCTGTGCCCTGCTAGCACCCATTGTTTTCTCACTACACACACCACTTGGACACGTGCAAATTGGCACGGGGGTGGGGGCAGACACTGTCAGGACCCCCCTAAAGTTTCACAACATTTCGTGTCCTGTCGGACACGAAAACGAGGCCGTACGGGTTTTGCACTGGTTTGCCTGCATATGAAAACGTACGCTGATATGCACGTTTAAACACGACACGGGGACACGTTGACACAGTGCAGGGCGACACATATGTAGCCCTATGTGGGGTGAACACGTGGGCACGAGCACGAGTCGTGTCGTGCCCTGTGTCGCGTGTACGAGGCCGTGTCCTCGCTACACGAGGCTGCCTGTGCAGATTTTCGAAATACTGTATGTTTCGTATTTTGGACACGTTCGTGTCCAGTGTTTGGACACGATACAACTTGTGACACACCCACACATGTGCATGATTGCTTACCAACCCTTTATTGGTCACATTAGCATGATTTGATAGTTCGAAATTCAATTTCCCCATAGTTCTGATACATGCTGTGCAGTTTTGAATTTCTGAACTTAAATCCCATTTTTAACTGATTTTTCTGATATTTAATCACTAGATTAATTCCTATACATGTGTATTAAACTATTGCAAGGTTGATTGTTGGCTAATGTTGGGTCTTTAGGTTTCGAATCAAATTTTTATTGATGGACTGCTCTTTGAAACAGTCTACTGATACTATCAAAAGCCTGAAATGAAAGTTCATTACTTTGATACCTGAGATTAGATTAGATTTGATTAATATGTTGTATGTATACATTTGAATTCATCTATTAGCTAAGAGTAAAACTGTCATTTTCCTGAGTTTAATGAATAGATTGATGACTTGGTTTAATGTGTTGTTAACTGAGATTACCAAGTTAAGTTCCTGAGATACCTATGAATGAAATCTTGAGTTTATGAATGAAACACTGAGACTTAAACCTGAGATATAGTAGGATTTTTAAACTGTCAATTACTAAACACAAAAACTGATAATTCACAGATACACACACACACTCTACACAAACACACACATCTGTCTGTTATTTCAATAAACTAAAACTGAGATTCACTGTTAATAGTTGGAACCTGAGATTTAGAAAGATTCACATGTAAAATGAAATGTTGTTTTAAAAACTGAAATGAGGTTCATTGTTAAATCCTGAGATTCAAATCTCTGAAAAAACTGAGAACAATTATAGTGAATCCTGAATTCACTGTTATATTCCTGAGATAACAGTAAATGAGTTTCCTGAGAATGTATAGGAAACCTGAGAACTAGAAATCAATGTGAAACTGAGGTTCATTACCTCATGTGAAACCTGAGAATTTCCAATTTAAATCTGAGTTTATGAGAAAAACAGGGATGGTTGTGTTAACTAAGATTGAGTGTATAGTTTAAAATGAATAAATGATATTGTGAATGGATTCACGAATCGAATTATGAAGAGTGTTCCTGAAACACACATAGACACATTCCATTCCCTGTTTTCCTAGTTCCCTTCATTCCTTCTTTATAATTGAATGGTAGATATACAATGTAATATATTAATGTATATGTGTTAGAGTATAGGCTAGATGCAGACTACTTGTTTAGCTAAGTTAGAAGTACCAAGGGTTTTAAGGTATCAATAGGATTAGTTATCTAAGAATAGGTGGGTACAATTTAGATGGGGTTTTAATTCATCTATGTAATGCATGTATGCTAGTATGTTTGTACCTATATATATTGTATCCTAGAGATGATATTATAGAGCATGTATACATATTTATATATATGTCTATGAGATATATTGAGTATATATTATGGTATATGGGTATGCCCTATGTATGATCTGATATAGAGGGTTTAAGGGAGGAAATATTGATGTTATATATATAGGCTTGAGTATATACATATGTAATATGTTATGGTTAGTTGAGATAAGGTTGATAGATGAGATAAAGTAAGATGGATATAGGTATTGGTTATGTGGGTAACTTGTGAGATTAGCTTGTTATAGGTTTTGACTAGAGTTGACCAAAAGTCAACATTGAGTCTAGATGTGACCAATTGACCTAGTTTGACTAGAGTGTTGACTTGGGTTGACCTAGAATTGACCAAGTTTGACTTGGACCTAGTTTCACCTAGACAGTTGACCAGATTTGACTTAGAGTTGACTTTGACCTAGATTTGACTTGGAATCGTGTAGATTGTATCGTAGACTTTATTTACCTTATTTTAAACACATTATAATCCATACTGCTTTATTTAGGACATTGTGACTCCGGTGCAGACATCTGATATTTTATTACTCTTTTCAGAGTATCAGGCGAGTACATTCTTTGATAGTTCTTTCATTTACTTGTCAATTATTGTACTTCAGTTCTAGATAGTTTTATGTGATTCTTACAACACGTATGGATATTTCTGGATTCATGTATGCGACACACATACCATATTATCTGGCCTCTATTTCTGGAATTACTACTGGCATCACCTTTTGGAACCACTACTGGCATCACCTTCTGGAATCACTACTGGAACTACCTACAGGAATCACTCTGAAATCTTTTGCTGGTATCATTATGTTTGGCTGGACTCATCTCGATTTCTCGTGTCATTTTCTGGATTCACTTGTACTTATAGGCGGGGAAATATTGGAGTAGACATGTGAACATTCCCAAATAATGGAACCACTCCCTTGGAATTATTCTAGAATGATAGCCATCCCACACTTGGTCGAGTGTGCGGTGTGCCGTATTACCTACAGCCGTTTACATGTCGATCCCGATATTTTAAAAGACATTGTTAGAGTATAGGCTGGACTCACCCTGGAACCTTTGATCACCGACTGGACTCACCTCATACCGGACTCATCTTGTACTGGAATCACCTGGTATCAGATTCATGTTATATGGTTTTACTTGGGTTTTGCACTGGTTACATTTATATTCTGGACTTATATCATGTTTCTCTAGTTCAGCTAGTTTCTATTTACAGTCTTCATTGCTATGATTTCTTCTCTTGTTTTATTTACATTACTTCTCTTGTATCTTAACTGTTTCTCTATACCATCTCTTGTATACAAACTACCATATTTATCAATAAAATTGTCTATAACTGCTTTATAGTTCTATGTCATTTACTTAGAATTTCTTGATGAATTGTACTCGTTCCTGTCCTGACTGGACCTGTTGAAAATATTACAGATGATTGCCCTGAGGACGTTTGCCCTACTTGCCTTGGAGCAGGAGATGGCTTAGCTACCTATGGCCCCGACACTCAGGAGTGATCGGAAGACTAGCTAGTAGACTAGGTTTAGTTTTTATGTTTTAGAATTTGAATTGTAATAACTTGAGATACGAGTTTGGTTTGAGTTTGTTTGAGATATTATTATAGCAGTTTATAAATGTTGTTGTTTAGTCTTTAGTTATAAACTTCTGTGATATCTTATCGTTCTTAGACTGTGATTGAGATTCATTATACCTATACTTGTCCTCCGTTCGGATTTGAGATTTGACAAGTATATTATATAATTGCGTGAGTTGTTGATTAGATAGTAACCTAAGATAGCGTTCTACCGCCGACACTGCGGCGTAGGCTGAACGTACCCACTTCTCGTGCCCTTACTCTAGGGTGCGGGTCGTGGCAAAAAGCAACATGCTTTCTTATTAGAATTAATTCTTTTTCCTTCTAGGAAAATACCCCCATATTGCACCCACATGTGCCCCACTACATTCCATGTGAACACCCCAACACATGCTAAGCATTATATTGAGATACCCACTTGATGGTGTAGCCGATATGGGACTATTTATACTAGTCCAAAGGCAAAAACACTAACAATCCCTCACTTATCTTAATATATATGGGTTGAGCGTTCCCTACAGTGACTACCCATCATGTATTAGGATAGATGTCGCTATGACTTAAATCATCCCGCATGGGTTAAATAACAGCACGATACAAGAATGGACTAAGCCTTGAATTCTACATCATTACTGTAATTCTTTTCACTCATATAATGACATCAATTGTACTTCTGGCTGCACATTAAAGGCCATGTGCCTGCCAGGTTTCTTTATATTTATATTGGGTGTCTACAAGATTTCCCTCAAGAGATGCCTATATCTCTTTTTATACACTCTAGGTGAGTTTTTTTTAAAGAGTCTTAGCATGAAGCTTTTCGCTTCCTTGCAGTGCTACACTGCTATGACATAGCCTAAAGTCGAGGCTATACCTCATATAGTGTCATACCACTTTAGCATGAGGTCTAGCCCCTTTATAGTGCCAAACTACCCAGCTTGAAGCCTTTCGCTTCCTTTCAGTGTTACGCCGTCGTGACATGGCTCACGAAGCCGAGGCTTTACCCTTCCTAGGTACCTTATATGATTTTATACCACAGTAGCATGAGGCCTAGCCTCCTTGTAGTGATGCCTACCAATCTTCATTCTATAGCATTAGGCCCATTTGCCTATGTACGGTGCTACGTCGCTGTGACTTGGCCCGAAGTCGAGACTTTACCCTCACTAGGTACATCATGTGGTGTCACCCTACTGTAGCATGGAGTACTATGCTCCTTTGTAGTGTCATGCTACCCGTGCTTCCTGTAAAGCATGTCGGATATTCTTAATGCCCGAGAATTCATTAAGGCTTCCAAGCCATCATCTCACAGGACTTTGTTCTATACAAAGGACAAACAGTAGACAACAGTGGTTCTGGGTCCGTAAACCCGCAATATCCCAAAGGATTGCCTAATGTTCCTTATATTCTTCCAGTCAATGGTCCTCTATTGAGCTAAAAGCTAGATGTCTGGTAGATTTCTCTTTGACCCAATAATATAAAACTTTATGGTAGGATTACAGAGACACAATATTAGTGGTAACAGTGATTCTGGGTCCATAACCCTGCAATATCCCAAAGTATTGCTGTAAGAACCCTAATTTTTGGAATTATTTTTTATTTATTTTACATGTTTTATATTTATTAAATTATATTTTAGTATTAATTATAATTATAGATGTATTTTTTTCGTAGCTTTGATTTTTAGAGCACAAGAAATGTCAATCTTCCTAAGCGTCCTTCATGAGTTTAAAGTAGGCAAGTCCACCTCCAACTTGATATATCACGTCCCATCTAAACTTGTCCTCTAATATATTTTTTTGACTTCACACAACTTTGGGTCAATATAGGCTAATTGACCGTTTACCGTAATTCGAGAACCTAACTTCCAACGTGAGTTCAGAACTCGACATCGATCAAAACTATTTGACCCAATACATGGTTTTGATCTAATTTTAGCCTACGACACACATGCCATTATTGTGCCATCCGATTGAGTTCCCATGTACTATCTATTTTTAAATGACACATAGATACAATTCCTAGACTTTGGAGTCTACTTCGATTCAACAAATCGTACTGACCCTAAACTAGGTCAACGAGCCTTGGTAGAGTCTATATTAGATTGCCATTACCTAGTAGAATTATTTTGAAATCATTCCATGGGGTAGGGTGGGGTATAGCCAAATAGGTTTAAATACAATTTTGTATATATATGATTATATTTATAATAGCCTAATACTATAAATATATGGCCTTAGTCATGGTTAAGTTTGAGATACATATCGACTAGAAATTTTGGCACGGCTAGTGCAGTTGTGTGCTTTGACTAGTGTATTAGCCATGCTAGGGAAGGCCTAGCCATAGCAAGGTCCCAACGAAGAAAACCAGTCAAAATTGTGACTTGACCCTATAAGTGGTTTAATAAAATAGTTATTAAGACTTTTTGATTTTGAGGAAACCTGATTGTGCTAACTAGCCCGGAATTGCCCCGAAATAAACCCATACCGACCACACAGGCAGCCCCATGCCTAGCAAAACCCCCAAACCTATTGATATTAATTCTTTATTTTATTTTTATTTATTGGTATAAATAGTTTTGCTTACTACAAAATTAATGTATAACAATTTATTTTGGATTAATAAATAATACATATAAAAAATTCCCCAATAAAATATATTGTATACATGTATTGTATATATGTAGGAATATGGACATTTTATACATGTATATGATTGTATATATATATATATATATATATATATATATATATATATATATAAATATATATATATATATATATATATATATATATATATATATATATATATATATATATATATATATATATATATATATATATACACACACACACACCCATATATATATGTATATATATAAAAAATATATAACTATAAGAGAAGGGGAAAAAAAAAGAAAATCAAAATATCGCGAGAATTTGAAATTCTCGCGATACTCAACTTTTGTATGGTCGATCGAAGTGCAGTAGGAAATCCGAGATTTTAAATGGTCTGAAATCAATCAAATCTTGATTGATTTAAACCAAAAAATTTCCTACTTATTCCTAACGAGATTCTCTACTAGACTACAACAAATCCTGTTTAAAAATCGAATCAAAATCGATTTAAATTCAGTTCATAAATCTCTAAACCCACAAATAGGAATACACCAAAAATCCTCCAAAAATAGTTCGAAAAATTTCTCGCGACTAAATTGATAGCCCCTTTAGGTCTCTACGACACCTGCGACCCTTCTGAACTACCATGCGCCACCACACAGTCACCGTCGACCGTTTGAATCCTGCAGCATGCGCAGCAGGCGCGCACAGAGCACAACAGCAACAACAGTTGTCGGGCCAACTTCATAGCGTGACACTTGCCAGGCCAACTTCATAGCACAGAGTGCAGCAGGAACGACAGTTGCCGGGCCAACAATCAATTTTCAATCCGTCTTTTCTGGTATGTTAACAACCTATACACCTTTAATTCCCTTCAAATAGTTCATTTTAATTCGCATCATGTACGACAAAAATTGATTTCTAAAATCGAAAAAAACTTGAGTTTTGGACGTTAGAAACTGTCCCAAGTCCTCTATTTATGGTCGATTTGCGAGCATGACTTCGTAAATCCTGGAAAACTGCTTGAACAATATTTTAGAAAACCTAACCGAGATTAAAACCCATTAATTATTTTTATTTATAGTAATGTATTTTCTGTTTAATTTAAGTCCCAAGTTGGAGAAAAATCTGATTTCAAAACATTAAACCCGATACGGGGTCCGTCCCGACAAATCGAACGACTTGGTCGCAACCCGTGAGCATCAAAAGATGCGTACGGATGTTGCGCACGTGTGGGATTCAACGGAACTCGAATTGGTTGCGTGTGCGCGTCGAATTTGAGATGTATCCGTCGAAGAACGTCGTATTGGCCTCTTTGCAAACTAGCCAATTACTTTGTACATGTTCATCAACTCGAGACAAAACTTGTGTGATTGGGACCGTATCATTTTTTGGTCCTGTGAGCCAAGTTTTGTCTGATTCTGAAAAGGTCGTCTGGAACGCTATTCTCCGTGTTAAAAACACGGAGAATGGCCATTCTCCGTGTAAATTAACACGGAGAATGACATTCTCCGTGTCATTTACCACGGAGAATTGCCATTCCTAGTATTAAAATGAAGGAGAATGATCATTCTCCGTGTCATTTAACACGGAGAATGACCATTCTCCGTGCTAAATTACACAAAGAATGGCCATTCTCCTTGTTAAATGACACGAAGAATGTTCATTCAAATGTTAAAACACAGGAGAATGCCATTTTGGCATTCTTCGTGTTAATTTACAGGAAGAATGGCATTCTCCTTGTTAAATTGTAGGAGAATGACTATTATTCGTGTTATATCGACGGAGAACAGTTGACAGAGACCTAAATTTTTATTTTTTTGTTTTGTGGAAAGAAATTTGACATGAATAAAGATTCAAGAGTTTTCGTTCTTCTTTCAAAATGATGCTAACTCTTATGGAAAAGAAGAAGAAGATCTTCTCTCCATAATTGACCTAATTGTCGGAAAAGAAGAAGAAGAAGAAGAAGAAGAAGAAGAAGAAGAAAAAGATGAGCGATGATCGGAGTTCGACTGAAAAAAAAAGTACGGTGAACTACGAACGATCTTTGCGATCTCTGTTGAAGATGAGAGCAATGAGATTCAGATCTCTCGTAAAGAAGAAGAAGAAGAAGAAGAAGAAGAAGAGAATCGCAATCCAAATCTGAATTTGTGCGGAGGTGTAGTTATGGTATTAATTTTGTAAATACAGAGCATCTAAAGGGAATCTTAGAATAGTTAACGTGGAAATATATTATTTTGGGCATTTCATAAAACCCATCCAGCGGGTGGGTTTTTCATAAAAAGCAACTCCGAAATTAGGTTTCTCAGCAATTTCCAGATTAAAGAATTAATATTTGATGTCGTATTTTGTAACTTATTTTTTCTTTGAGTTACCCTTTTTTTAAGTTATAACCTATATTCTGTTGAATTAGCCCATTTTCATGTCATCTCCTTGTCATTTGGTTCCTCAACAAACACAAGTGCTCTATCCAGAATGTATAGTTGAGAATGCAAAATATCCATATTTCAAATTTCAAATTATGGTATTTATATCTCAGGTTCGGTCTCTCCAGAGAACGAGTTAGACAAGTGGGGCTTGTTGCGTTGGGAAGCTAAAGCATGCAAGAAGGAGGAGGTTACATGTAAGAGGAATGACTCTCGAGAAGGAAATCTTAGAGATATTATGCTTGGTGACTTAATTAATTGGCCGAAAGTATTTGTTCAGCATATTAGGGTGGGAAGTTATGCAATTAGTTTTTTTGTTTTTCTAGTTTTAGTACTAAACACTATGTAGTAGTATTTTTTTTATTTCTTTTTGAATGTTTTTGGATGCTATGTGTAAGAAAGCACCAATTCTTATATGATTATAATTTTGGATAATTTACTTATATGCAATATCAGTTCTGAATGATTCGGTTGCTTATATAATGAATAATTGTAGTTATTTATAATTGAAATAGTTTATATGCAAAATTAGTTAGGGTAACTAAATGATTATGGATGTTTATATATCTTTATATGCTTGTGTACAGTTTTTTTAATTATATTTACAAAAAAAATGACTAACTATATCAGTCCCAAAGAATATAAAAAAATACAGGTTATTTAATGGATATAGTCCGTCGATTAATACATGACAGCCTATATCTGACGTTTAATTTAGTGCATATTGACGGTTGAGAAACTCGTTAATTATTGCTGCGGTGTTTTTTCAACGGACTATCCGACTGTCTAGAACCGTTAGAAATCACAATTTACGACGGTTTTGGACCGTCGAGAATCGTGAATTATGGCGAAGTGATTGGTAGGCAACTCTGGAATACCAATACTATGCAGGTTAACTAGATAATGGTTAAAGTAAATGAGCAGTTGAGTTTTAAAATTTTGTTGAAAGATTATCAAACGTTGAGGATTTAAATTTGATTAATGGGTTCTAGGTTTGGAATTATCAAAATCATAGATTGATTCAACAAAAACTTTGAAGATTTGCTAAATTGGATATTGATCGACAATTATGATTGTATCAGATTTGGAAGGTTGGAATTTGAAATAAATTGATATTAGTAGATAAACTTCTTGTGATAAAACGATTAAATTTAGTTGATAGATTCCTTTTAGTTCATAATAGAATTAGTTATAGTGCTTGGGATAGTTGTCTTAGTTTACGTAGTGATGTGAGTTTTAGCGAGGTTAGAAGATTAGTTCTGCATAACGGCTAATGAGATAATTATTATGTAAAGTTATCCTTCTTACTGCATATCCTATCTTGTAACCATCACTTGACTTTCCTAATTCTTAGTGACTTGCTCTTCCTCCTATTCTTATAATCACCATTCCATTTTCAATAAAAACATATACTAGATTTCTTATATGATTATATATTTGATTACATTCTTTATCATGCCTAAAATTTTGATCATATCTAGACGACTCTTAAATCGTACTTATACGATTTTTGATCGTAACTAGATTTCATTTCTAATATTGATTATGCCTTAATAATTTTGATATTATCTTGATCATGTTGTGATGATTTTTGGTTCTCTTGGTTGTGACTGGATCTTGAACGTACCTAAGTAATTTTGATCATATTCTAATCATGTCTAAATTGGTATTGATCATACTTATATGATTTGGTCTTTATTACGGAGTGATTTTGATCCTAATCAAAATTGTGCCTAAATTATTTAAATTCCTTTGATCATGCTTTGTATCAGTTATCGAATTTGATTTTGCTCATGCTTAAATCTGATTTCTGATCAAGCCAAATTGCTCTATTTTCAAAAAATTTTGTTTTTCTTAGACTATCATTTCTATATTGATCTTATTTTAGCACTTATGACCCTATTAGTCGTGACTGTACCATGACTAAATAATTTTGACTAATCGTGTATAAATGATTTGAATTTTATTTCCTATTTATGCCTAAACAATTTTTGTGCTTAGGTCATGATTCTATTTCTTGATCATATTTAAAAATTTAATCATGACTCTTATTTTGGTAATATTTTGACCATGTCTAAATTTTAATTTTGATCGTATGATCACTCCTAGATAATCTTGATTCTACTAGTCGTACCTAAATTTTGATACTATGTTTAACCATATTTAAATCATTCCCAAATTTTAGTAATCAATTATTCTTAGTCGTACTTATTATCCCATTTGAACCATGTGAAATTTCGAGTATAAAATTTTTGTAAGGTGGGTAGATTTGTAACCCCTCTATTCCTAAATAAAGTAGATTAGAATTTGTTCCTAAATATTTTATTATTTTTAAAATATTTTAATTATAATTGTTTATTCTAATAGAGGTTTATTAATAGATTTATTCGATTATAGTGATCATTTAGATTTATTGGACTGTAGTTAACTATGACTTTTCATTTTATGGAATTTGTACTTGTTAAGACTAATTATTTTGATTAATTTCTGGATTAATTATTATTATTAGCTAAAATTATTTTAAGTTTAATCATACTTTTTCTATTATGATAATGGCAGATTTATGATTCCTTTCAACTTGACTGGTTATTTGGTAAATCTATTATGGAAAAACTAGTCACATGTTCAAGTGGGAACATTCTGGAATTACTAGACTAATCAAGATTAGTCTGGAATATCATGTGCCTAGAGATTCTAGGACTTTCCTAATCAGGCTATAAAGAGCCATCATTATTGCAGATTTATTATTGCTAATTAGTGCCTAGCTACCGTGTCCACGTGTCTGTGTCCATTTCATTATTTCATATAGTTTACATATAAATTTGTGTCCGACACAGACATTCCCCGTGTCTATCCCCCACCCCTGCCGTATCCTCGCCCAGATTACATTCAGACTCAAATCCCATGTGTCTCGTGTCCCTTGACATGGACACACACAGAATTCATCATCACCAAACACTAGCACTGATGCTGTAACCGGTCATGTCTACACTGCCTCGTTGCGTCCGCTACTCCGCTATCACTTACCACCTCCAGATCGCCAGATCTGGGCCAGACGACCAACGCACCGACCAAATCTAGAGGAACGAGCCTGTGTCCACACCGCTGTACTTCGAGCCTCGAGCTGACTCCTCGAACCACGAGCAGCCGTCTAGAACGCTGAGCCATCCTATACCGCGTCGAGCCCTACTTCACGCCTCCTCTCCTCGACCGTAGCGCCTCGAAGCCGCTGCGACGCCAATCGCTGAACCGTCGTCGAGCTCAGATCCATCTATCTGTCGTTGCCCCCGTCAATTCTGTCTGGAGTCCCTCGTCGTCGATCACGACCCCGTCGTCGCAGCAGTCATCAGCATGATCGCACCGAAGCTTAAGTTCCTGAGCCGTTGGAGCCATGTCGTGCTCCTCGATCACAGTGGGGAGACTTTACCTTCATTAGGGTTTTTGAAACTTGTCGGCTACTATGAGTGAAGAAGGAGAGTAAGAGGAGAGCGATTAGGGTTGTATGAGAGAGTGGGTTGCTGTAGGGTTTCTTCTTGTCGGTTGAAAGAGAGAGAGCTTGGAGTGTAGGAAAGTAGGATTTTATTTGCGGATGTGGGTGTGAAATGAGAAGAAGAGAGAGAGAGAAACAATGGTTAGGGTTAGGGATTAAGCATGGGGTCAGGCCGAGTTAAAGTAAGTAATAGGCCAAGCCGTTTAGGGCCTTTGATAAGTAGAAAGAAAGGAAAATGAATGAAAAGAAATAGCAGCAGAGAGGTCGGGCTGGCTGAGCCAAGCCAGAGGCCGAAAAAGAAAAAAATAGAGGAAGGAAAAAGACTTTGGGCTTACTGCTTAGTTTGTTTTGGCTGTACCAGCAATATGGTTGGCCTGGGTCAGGGGATTATTTAGTTATTGTAACTAATATTTTATTTAGCTATAATCTATATAGTAATTGTATAATATTTAGTTAATTTCTAAATGTTGATAGCAAATATTTTACTAACAGCTAGTATACAAATATTCATTACTGTTGCTAATATAACTAAAACTATTTTAATATATATTAAGTTTAACTAGACTATTTTAAAAATAGTTATTAGCATTTTTACTAAAAAAATGCTTTACCATGATAATTACTAGTATATATATATATATATATATATATATATATATATATATATATATATATATATATATATATATATATATATATATATATATATATATATTAAAACTATTATTTATAACTAAACAAAAACTATTAATTGTTGTTAATGACATTTAGTTAGTTTTAAATATGTTATTCTACTAAGAAATTATTTGTTCCAGTTTTGGCTAAAGATTATTTTGCTAAAATATTTTCGATAAAACTATTTTACAAGATTTTTATATTTTAGGTAGTGAATAGTTAGTTAGCAAGTAGACTATCAATTGTAATATTCAGAATATAGTTAAATGTCATTGTTTAGAGTCTAACCTATTCTTGCCCTATTCTAGGTAGGACATATAGACATATTTGATCTTCCAGGACAAGGCAAGTACATTTTGTGGCTTTGTTTCATTTATTTCA
Source organism: Iris pallida (assembly GCA_029216955.1). Classification (NCBI taxonomy): domain Eukaryota; kingdom Viridiplantae; phylum Streptophyta; class Magnoliopsida; order Asparagales; family Iridaceae; genus Iris; species Iris pallida. The sequence goes on along the minus strand of JANAVB010034418.1, from coordinate 13,294,134 downwards.
TATGGACTCGTATTCATGTTGGATACGTTGTCTATACGATTGATCATGCGCTTCTGGTTATGGTACTTATCGTGTTCTTGATCTTATATTGGTATCTGGGAAAAGGAAAAATACTACGGATATGTGACCAAAGCCCAACTTAGAAATTTAGGCCGATAGCTTACATCTCACATCTGTGCATACGGGATTTAAGCTGTACCAAATACTTGTTCTTATTTCATGATCTTTACCCAGCTGGTCATATATTTCATATGTATTTCAAATCACGTGTCATGATCTTCTTATTTCATGTTTCACTAGATTATGCATCTCAGGTGATTCAGGTCAATCATGCTCATTGCATCTCTACTTGTGTATATATTGTATTTGTTTTACTATTATAGATTTGTACTTTGCTTATTTCCTGACTGGATAGTTGACATATTAGACCAGGGCAAGAGGACATGGATGGCACTAGTTTGGAGGACGGCCACTGGAAGCTTCTGGAAAATTATAGAAGATTAGGCTGTATCATTTAGATCTATCAAATCTTTATAGATATTTTGCATAGCAAATGTATAATATTGACGATGAGGATTACCAGATTGTTTTCGGATAACTGGATATGTATGATGTACTAAAAAGATATAGTGAATATGTGATCGTGTGATGTGTTCTGGATTGTTTCGTTTACTAGATCTGTGATTGAGCCAAGGTTATATATCATGATATTGGAGTTTTCCTGAGTTTTAGATGCAGCTTACTACGTTGTGTCCATAATATAGGTTGGGCGTGTCTAATTTGTATCCAAAAATCTGGGAACGGGTCATGACACTCATTCAGTGCCTTATGCCCGAGACGCATAATTATTTTCATATTATTGAAAAGATCATCTGATGCCACTACTGCAGCCAGCTAGTTGTCGTAATACATCAGCATCACCCGAATTTACGTACCACCAACATGAAGATCATGCCCAATTGTCGCAGTTCATCGACATCACCCTAATTTGCTCCAATAACAGGAAGATCGTTCCTGAACTCCTTAAGTCATTCTGCTTATACCCGAAGCAATTGCGCTTCATCTACTGTAGCTAACAAAACTCAGATTCTATAGCGAGAGAAAGGTCTGCTTTTTCGACTTCCTCGATATAGAAGCACTACCCATGGATCTGCTTATTCGACTTCTTCGATATAGCAGCACTACCCATTTAGAAGATGTAACCTCTTCTTTCGCTCCTTCTGAGCAAACTAGCATCACTGAAGCTTTCTACCCCACAAAAAACCGTTGTAGTGCATCCTTCTGAGTCCCTGAGAGATATCCCATTACCCTCTTTACAACTTTCCAGCGATCAAAACTTGGATATCTCGTGAACCGACTCGGCATGCCTACAGCAAAAGCTATGTCAGGCCTGATGGTACTTGTAGCCTACATCAAACTCCAGACGTTGCTCGAGTACACCAATTGCCTAACGCTTCTCTAGGATCTGGCTTCAGGTTTTGATCACACATGTAAGGAGTATCGATCCTTGGAAGGGCCATACATCGATAGCGTATGAGCAACTTTCTACGTATAGAGCTTGTGACAGAGCAAGCTCAACTATCGCCCGAATTATTTAAATCCCCAGGATGACATCGCATCTTCCATGTCCTTCATACAGAAACTGGACGTGAGAAACATCTTTGTTCTAGTGACACATCAGTATATCGTTTACATAGAGACAAACAATGACTCCTCTATCATCAGTAAACTTCGTTTAATCACACATATAAGTCTCGCTGATCCTGTAGCCATTTGACATGTTAACTAGGTCAACCTTCTCTTGCCACAGATTGGAAGCGTACATCAGGCCGTATATGCATTTTATCAATCCTGTAGACTTTGCCTTCAAGACCATGAACGATAAATCCATCTGACTGTTGCGTAAGAATCCCTCATTCATATTCCTATCCAAAAATATTGTCTTAACATTCATCTGATGAAGAAGAACTTTATGAATAGAAGTCCTGACCATCGTCATCCTGACAGTTGACACTTAGCTACTAGAGCATGTGTCAAACTCATCAATCTCCTATTTTGAGCAAACCTTTCTGGCTACCTGCCTAGCTCGAACTTTATCAACAATTCCTTGAACCTTCGTCTTCTTCTTCCTCTAGAAGATTCAACGTATTTAGCTCCTTCAAGCAGAGTCACCAACACACAACAATAATTAGATGTTATAGAGTCAATCTTATCATTGACTCTCTCCTCCAGAAGACTGCATCTCTGGACTTCATCGCCTCATCAGCCAATATGTGATTTATCTTTGAAGTCTTTTGAATTTCTCACTCGCTTTATACTGCTTAGCGAATACTGGTTTAATTATCGTCTCACCAACGACAACCAACTTCTGGACTACTCCTTCTTTGGAAGTACTTTGCTTCTTTGGTACCAACAATGTTCTCCAGAACATCTGCGAGAAAAATGTTCTTGTCCCTAGCAAACTCGTCTTCAAAGAATTTTGTGTCGCATGACTTAATGATATGAATGATACAATATGAAAGGAACTCCGAGTGTAGCCTTCAACAGCTTATCCAGAAACACGGACTTCTTGGTCTTCATCCCTGGCTTTTGAATGTTGATATCTGGAAGCTTCACGTGCACTAGATACCCCCACACTCGAATGATGATATTCAAATAGGTCTGACCTTGAACCAGTGTTAATGAGAATCATAGTCAGATATGCGAATGGTAATTTATTCAGTAATAAACGTAGCTGTACACGCAATATATCCCCAAAAGCATATTAGAAGATCCGTAGTGTAGATATCACCATCTCTGACAGCGTTCTGATTTTCTCTTCGAAACTCCTTTGGATTATAGATACTACAGAGCAGTCATTTCATAGTCAATTCCATGTTCATAGCAAAATGATGCGAATCTAAGAAAATAATACTCTTCGTCTTGATCATCCTGAGTATACAATGAGACTATAGAGCAGTCATTTTATAGCCAAATCTATGTTCATTGCAGAATGATACGAATCCAATAAAATGTTACTCTCCGTCTCAACCACTTCTGAGTATCTTGAGTTGTCGACGGCTAGACATTCAGCTTCAGCCCTGAAATACCTGAACTTCTCAAACATTCTATTCTTCGAGAAACACTTCAACCCGGCCACAGTGGAGAATTGATAAAAGTCATAGATATTTGAGTGTACCAAATCCAAAAGATTTGTACTTTGGTTAAATCACCTGATCAGCTTTCTGACAGTCTTTGTCTCTGCGCAGACTTCATATCCCCCCACCTCCTTGCCCCCACATACTGGAGATAAGGCCCAGACTCTTGAGCCTGCTATTATAGTACAATACTATGTCCATTCTTTCACAACTCAATGAGAAAACTTTATTGACATAAGCAGAAGTTCGAAATCCCTTTAGTACTGAACACCTATCAAAAGCATGTTCTCGCCAAAAAATTACCATCTGGCCAGTACAAATGTTCATATTCAAGTCGGTATCGGACAACAACTTCCTGAAATCTAGCCCTAGAAATCTTTGGAACATGCTACTCGCACTCCAGTGTCCTTGACGTGCCGGCGGTCCCGAACCACTATCCTGATCCTCAGATCTTCTGCTAGTAATATATTCACCATTGAGACCTTCATCACAGCTAGGCTCATTCTAGGTGAACAGCTCCTTCTAGAGCATGTGTCTATCATGCTAGATGACTCAACTTGTGCATACATAGCAACCAAGTTAGGTAATCAAAATAACAAGTTTAGCTTTATTTTGCTATTTTTTTTTGTAATTCTCCTTTATATGACCTCTAAACCACAGCCATAACTAACCCCACCAAGATAAAACTTTCTTCATGTAGGATTATTACACTCTGGAGAATCTTTGCACTTATACAGACGAAATCATGCACATATTGGAGCGTGCATACATATAGCATATATACAGTCATACACAGACTCTACCATACGCATATGTAGTCATGCGCTGTGATCGCCATGCACTGTCATGCTCATAGTTGGAGCAAAATCTATGAGCCACACTTAGCAGAATTCATGCGCACAAATACGCATGATCTGAATAAAACCTATTCGCATCATTTGAGCAAAACATGTGCATACATACGCATAATCTGAAAGATTTTAAGCACATGATTGAGCCATGCGCACAAATACCTTGGTTTTCTTCCTATTTGTCTTGAGATGCTCTTTAGAGACTTCTCGTCTGCTTAGCACAAGTTGTAATCTCCATGCACTATCGGCAAATTCGATCTGCCATATAATGTGCATCGTCCTCTTTGGATAGTTAGACTCAACACTCATCCAACCATTTGACAAAGAATTTTCCTCATCCAAATATTGGAAATAATGCCCATCAATCTTCTCAAGTTTGTTAAAACTTGTATCGAGAAGGAATGTATGAATTTCTCTATATGATTCGGATCTTGCCTTGAGATTGTCATCCCCGAAATAGATCTAGATGGAAGAATGATCACAATTTAAGAGTTCTCTTACAAAATAAAATTTTCTCTCTATTCTGATATAGAAACTATCAGGCGTAGAGCCCACTTGCAAATAAATTTGCTTTCTGTTCTGACTTTATAGGGGTTTGGAGACCACTTGCAAACTAATTTTATCTTCCATTTTCCTGAATTTAGGACTTTTGAGGTTCCTGCAAATGAGTTTGCTCTCCAGAATAACCTACAGCCAACCAAGAAGAAGAAGAAGAAAGAAAGAAAGAGAAAATTTCAACAGCCCTGCTGGGGTGATAAAAATTACCGTTGCTCAAAGCAAGATTCGTGTTTATACGATCCACTTCCAAGAACCAGCAAGTTCTCAAAGAACCTCTGGAGATCGTTAGTCAATTTTTTGTGACTCGAATGGGCTCCTTGGACTTTACTTTCTTATTTAGTGCCTCTTACACTTTACTTTCTTATTTAGTGCCTCTTACAAAGGAGGTCGGGGGCTTTACATATAGAGGGGAGTGAGACTTCATTTTTTTCCTATCCAATGTTGGACTAAAATACCAATATTCAAAATAGGGGAAGTGAGGCTTCTTTTTCCTTCTCGAAAAATGCCCCCACATGGCACCCACATGTACCCACTACACCCCATGTGCAACAACTCAACACATGCTAGCATTATATTGAGATACCCACTTGGTGATGTAGCCGATGTAGGACTATTTTACACTAGTCCAAAGGCAAAAACACCAACCAGGAATCCTCAACGACTATCATATTAGTAGTTTAAGCAATTTTAGCAGTCTGAGGGAGTATCAAGTTTTGGCAGAATTGCAAGAAAAAAATTTCAGGTTAAAATATTGTATTAAAATATATAAATAGAAGGTTCATATAATTAAACATCGTGGAATGTGCATGCATGTGTGGCTAATTCTCACAAAAATGTGTGGCTAATTTGGTTTTCTTACTTTTTGTAGTAGCAATTTTGTCCTATAAGCATATGACATGTTGGATACGTGCTGGAGAAGGATAAAGTCATATGGAAGTGTGTTTGCAGCCTAGTTGAGCCTAAAAATTACGGGAGCAGATCTGCTGTCTCATTTATTCTATCCCAATTCTGTCCCCCTTCCTATTACATATGGGCAATGGAAGTAGATAAGTGGATGGTGGCCCACAAGTAATTGGGAGGGGATAGAATTGGGACAGAATAAATGGGACAACAGATCTGCTCCCGTAATCTTTTAGGTTCAAATAGGCTACAAACATGCATCCATATGACTTTATCCGTCTCCAGCACGTATCCAACATGTCATATGCTTATAGGACAAAATTTGCTACTACAAAAAGTAAAAAAACCAAATTAGCCACACATTTTTTGAGAATTAATTCGGTTCGGTTCGGTTTCATGGGCCAATGGGTTAGGCATCACATTTTAGCAAATGAGCCAATTTAGAAAACAAATGTTCAAAAAAAATCTGACATTATTACATATATGAATATTACAACTACAGATAGTGAAAAAAAACATTAGTATATATTGACTGAGGGTAGAAAGAGCCCTCATAGAAGCGACAACAAGTGCCAACAGAGAATTGAATAGAGATTGTGCTTAGATAAGGTTAGCAAAAATATTAGTATATATAAATTAAGGGTATTTTGGTAAATTATTTAATCTAAATCGTTTTTGTTCAAAACAAAAAAGAAACGATATTTCAAAATTTTAAATCTACAAAATGAAAACTGAACCTACAACCGAAAAACGAACCGGTTGTCATATTTTGATTCAGTTTGATTCGATTTTTGGTTTCCAACCGTTATATGCTCATCCCTAGTGAAGCTCTATGTAAGGTTACCCCTACCTTCCTCCACTTTAGTCATGGCCCATGGCCCATGACCCAAGGCCCAACGGTTGGGTTTAACTCGACAAAGATATAGGCCTCATTGCGTGTGCTTGAGGTCGAAGCCCATACAATGAGTGATCAACAATGAGTGAGTAGTAAACCAATTTAACTTTATTTTCATTTAATAGAAGTACTCATGAGAATACAAAGACCTCATTGTAAATGACATATCATTGCCATGAGAAGTACCAAATTGTCCTACAGCCAGAGAGAAAGGTATGAAGAGAAGATCTTGTTGAATGTGATCAGATGAACCCCGGGACGACACATTTTCGTAGCCAGACTGAAAGATATTCACTTCTTTGGGCAATAGGACGTAAGACTGGTCCGGACTTGAGACCTATCAAACATTCATCTCTGGTCCAATATTTTAAAAGGCACCATTTTTAATACTATTAATTTAATGTATGTAAATTCAATTCTGAACAAAAGTCTACTAGACTTAGTCCAATCATTTTAGTCCGCATAAAAAAATTTATTTTGTTATAGGATTTACCTAAACGTCTGACAAGTCGGACTTGTTATTCCCGGGGCATAATTTGAAGAAAAAAAATACTGATTTTAGCAACACACTTCGAGGAAGGTGCACAAAAGAGATCCTAGAGGATTCTGAGAGACAAAATCAAATGTAACCCTTCAAGAAGAAGGCACAAATGATTTTTGTAGTAGCAGCGTCGAAAGTCCACAGAATTTTTTGATTAGATCAAAAAATCTCATTCAGAACGAGATTTCAAGTGGAGAAGAACGAAAGAAAAGAAAGCATGCTGGGGTGATGGATCACCCGAGCTCAAAGCTAGATTCGCCCCACACGAATAGTTTCCAAGAACCAGCAAGTTCAAAGATGAACTATGGAACATTCTGCTCTTTTGACTCCTTGGATGGACAAAACTCCCTCTATTTCCCTCTTCTCTGCGGTCTGAAATTTTTGTAAGGAACTTGTAGAATAGACTGATCTGAGAGATGAGAGAAACATATATAAGCGCACGCAGTAACCGCCGAATATGCAAAACGTTTGGGACGTGTAAGGAATTATTTCTGAACGTTTCGTAACCGTTCATATCATGCACAGACACGACATCGCTAACTATGCCAACCCGCACAACGCGCTAACTGCGTTAACCGTGCACACCACGCAAACCACATGCACCGTACCAACCGCAAGTACCGTGCCAACCGTGTGCACCATGCCAACTGCACCCGCATGCCCTCGCGTACCCACGACAACGTGCATAGTACGTACTACACAGTACATGCCAATTGCATACCAACTAGCCATACGAACTGGTACGCGAACGGCCGTACGAACTGGCACACAAACGACAGCACGAACAGTCGTACGATCGACAGCACGAACGATTCGCAAGAACGGTTCGTACGAATGGTTCATGCGAACGAGTGCACGATTGACAGTGCAAAGCTCGCACAACGAGTGCAACTAAAGCACACTATGAGCCCAGCGATGATGCTGACGTGCTAAGTATAAAGTGTACCAACAAAATTCCACATTACGCCTCATGAGCACATGAGCTCGAGTCCGAGTCTGAGTCTAAGTCCGAGTCGCTAAGCCCCTACGGGGCTTAGCTCCAAAGTAATAAATTCCTAGAGTATGACAAAAGCATTAATTCTTCATTATTGAATTAGCCTATTTCCCACTAGAAAAACACCCTACATGGCATCCTTGTGCCACTCCACATTATCTACATCTTTCCACAAGCAAAGCTATTAAAGATACATTCCATTTAGCCTAGGCAATGTGAGACTATTTTTCTTTTACCTAAGGCAAAAAAACCAACAATCCTCTACATATCTCTATATATGGGTTTGATTGTTCTCCACAGTGAATGTTCATCATACATTAGGATAGATGTCACTGATGACTTGAATCTTCCCGCATGGATTAAATAACAGTATGAAATAAAAATGGACTAGGCCTTGAATTCTGTACCATAACTACAATTCTTTCCACTCACACAATGTAGTCACATGTGCTTCTGGCTGCACATTAAAGGCCCCTTGCCAGCCTAGTTTTGGTGTATGTATTTTAGGTGTCTACAAGTTTACCCTAAAGAGATGGCCTGCTATCTCTGTTCATACACTCTAGGTGAGTTCTTTATTAAAGAGACATGGAATGAAGCCTTGCGCTTCCTTGTCGTGCTATACCGTTATGACATTGCTTAAAGCCGAGACATTACCCCTACCTTGAAACCTCATCGTAGTGTCATACTACTGTAGCATAAAGTCACAAGCCTTTCTGTAGTGCCAAACTACCTAGCATGAAGCCTTGCGCTTCCTTGTGGTGTTATGTCGCAACGATATGGCTTACGAGGTCGAGGCTTTACCCCTACCTGGAGACGACGGAACCTCTGTGCTTTCAGGCGACGAGTTGACTTGGCTTCAAATAATGATGAGACTTCTGTACATATAGAGCAACTTATGAAGCTGTGTTTCGGGCTATCGGAGTCACTGTGCTATAGGCGACAAGTAGGCTTGTGCTTTAGGTTGGCGCGGTTACTGTACTTTTGGAGCGACAGGTTGACTTGCATTGGTTGTGATAGGAGTTTCCAAGTCTCTTGTAGAGAAGTGACTTAAGCTTCTGATCTGGAGCAGACAAACGACTGCGCCATTGGAATGGAGGTGATGTGAGCATATCACCATCCTGCACCTCATATGGATGCAGGTAAGTAGCTGCACCTTTGAACAGTGAAGGTGTTGTTTAAGAAGGGAAGGGTATGACACCCTTGCGCATTTGAGATTGGCGCAGGCAGGTAGCTGCGTGCCTGGAGCAAAGACACTGGCTTCTGAAATAAAAGAAGGAGAGGGGGGCCTACCACCATCTTATTTCGGAGGTTTGGCGTAGGCAGGTGACTGCGCCTCTGGCTTGAAGGCTTCTGACTTCTTCAAAGTGCTGAGTTATTGATATGCTTCTGAGAGGCTGTGCCCACAAAAAATTAGAACATGCTTTGGTGAAGGTCAATCTTCCAGCATGTGTATCGAGAAGACGGAAGGTTGCGCTTCGATGAAGACTGCATCCCTTGTAGATCCCTCTAGGCTTCTGTCAAATCTGTACTAGATCTTTTGTAGAAACAGAATTAGTCCCTTGTATAGTCCTGATGTGTCTGTACTAGACCATGGTAGATATGGCAATAAAGGACTTCTCTCCATATCTTCTGTTTTGTATTTTTAGCACTGAGCCTCAGTCTTTTGCATTTTCTGCGCTTTGGCGAAAGGATGTCTTCAGCTGTGATTTTTATGCTTCTACAGACCCGATTCTACGGTCCGTAGTTGTTTTAGCAAAATTTAACCCCCGTAAGTCCGAAAGTGACTCTAGTTGACTACCGGATGATGTGGCTGAGGAAAGTTGTAGTGCCTGGAGGCTCAGGTTTTGTGGGGCGACTGAGTAGGGAACTTATCATGCCGACCGTGAGGTTGGCTTTTGGTCATTCTCATGCACTGCTTTAGCCATGGTTTACGACATTCTTCGAGGCCTACGGGACCTCTCAGAAAATATCATAGAGTATCATGGGTGTGCTAGCAAGTTTCTTCGAGCGAAGTTGCCCTACCATTATTTTATGGCCTGTTGGTATTGCATCTTACTGGTTTGATTATCTCTGCCACCATAGACGGTCATGAGGAAGGGAACACGCTTTTCTGCAACTACCACAAGGCAAAGTGGTCTCATGACGATGTTTCTGCCTGTAGGTGGGCGTTGAACCGCTTGGACAGTTATAGTTTTAGCAGGTTTTGCCTTTCTACGGTGGCCATGAAGTTGGTGACGAGCTAGTTGACCGGGCCGACGGAAGGGACGAGTTAACTGTTGGTGCTTTTTGCTGGTTGTTATCCATTCGTCCTTCACACTTGGTGTACCGGAGCCAAAATAAGGCATATCTGGAGCCCTATCTACTGAGTTACTTTGTGCGACATTTTGGTTATAACCAAACTATGATGAGCAATCCCAGCCCGTCTTGGCTTTGAGGGAAGTTTGTTGGACGGCACCCACGCTTGGAGTTATTACGACACCAAATCTACTAGGTTAGTGTTTACATTCCCTGACGTGCATAGGGAGCCCCGTGTCTTGTATTCCGCTGTAAGTTCTACTATTTGGTGAATAACTTCTCTCTGGGTTATGACCGAGAATGGAACTTTATTGTGGGTACGAAGTTTGAGAGGCCCCAGCGGCGGTCTCAGGAGTTTGAAACTGCAGGATATGGGTCTTCGGATGACATTAGTGCCTTTCAGAAGCGAAGGAAGATGTGGCGCCCCTGAGTTCTCTACTGAAATGTCGAGCTCGTTCGGCGATAAACCCTCCTCCTGGCAAGAAGGTAAAAAGAGTGGCATCCAAGGGTCGTGCTCCCTTACGGCCTAGCGTGCCGCCTGGTGCATCAACCTCAAGGGTACATTTTATATTCCTTTTTTATTTGAATTTTTACTTGCGGCTTTTCATTTATCCTTGTTTTGTTGGTGCAGGCGAGGGAGATGTCAAAGCAATTAGAGGAGTACCATGTCCTTAAGGAGGGCCCAACCACTGAGGCAGAGGGGGTTCCTCCTCCTGCATCTTTTGACTATGAGGTAATGGCTTCCAAGGGGTTCCGTGGTAATACCCGAGGTTGGCCTCGCGTTTCGTGAGAGTACCATTCGGGAACCCGACTTGGGACGGGTTGATCAACTGAGGATGCTGAAGGCGCTTCTACTGGTTCCTTCTGGGAGCCTCCTCCTTATGGAGGCATCGAGGGACCAGTGTTGGAAGTTAGCCCTAGCGTATATTGCACCTCAACCCGAGTGGTAGTTGATATAGCTCCCCTTTCCGAAATTTTTTTGAAATATTATTTTTTATTATTAATTTATTTTAAATGGTGATTTTTAGATTTTTTAAATAATTAATTAGTTAATTATTACGGTAGATGACTCTGGTCATGGTTAGAAATTGGAGTGCAACGTGACCAGAAATAATGGCAAGGATAGTGCAGTTGCGTGCTTTGGCTAGTGTATTAGCTATGCTAGGGAAGGCCGAGCCATAGGATTGTTCTAACTAGAAAAACCAGGCCAAGTTGTGACATGACCATTATAAATAGTTTAATTATTTACTATTAAGATTTATTGACTTGTAGAAGATTCGATTATACCAAACTAGTCCGGCCGGTGCCCGAACCGAGCCCAAGCCCGTGTAGACTTATAGTGAGTCCTAAGACGTCCATGACGATATACTTTGAGTGTATACTTCTATCTTGTTTTAAGTGTCTAATAAATTTTCCTAGAATAATTGTTGTATATATATATAATATCAATATTTAGTTGATTTAATATTTATTCTTGGAAATGATAACTATTTCCTATACATTATCCTTGTGCATATTTTAGGGTATTAACTATATAAATTAGTATATATAGAATTATGGTGCCTATTTAATAATTGTATATATGTTTTCTTTATTTTAGAAGTTATAAAATATTTATCTCATATATGTATTATGTATAGTATATATAATATTATATTGACATTATTAGTGGTTCTTATTTGTTATGAAATAGTTGCCAAGGATATGTTTAAATCCTTGGGTATAATTAAGATATATATATATAATTATATATATATTATATATATATATATATATATATATATATTATATATATATATTATATATATAAAAATATATATATAATATATATATATAATTATATAATATATTTTTTTATATATATATATATATTAATGTATATATATATATATATATATATATTATATATATATATATATATATATATATAGTAAAAAAATATATATATATAGGAAATAGATTATTATGAGTCACTTTCTGTTATTGGTAAATTCAATATTATTTAAAATATATATATATATATATCTATATATATATATATATATATATATATATATATATATATATATATATATATATTGGAAAAATATATATATATGGAAATAAATTTATTATGAGTCACTTTCTGTTATTGGTAAATTCAATATTATTTGTAGGTACATATTTTATGTTCAAGCCCTATACTCGAATATATATATATATTATATATATAATATATTTATATATATATCTATATATATATAAATATTATTTATATTTTGGTTACTAAGTATTTATTATAGTAATACAAGTATATGTATATATATATATATATAGATATATATATAATATATATATATATATATATATATATGTAAAAAAAAATATGTGGATGGGTATATATATAGAGATATACATAAATAAAGAAAATGAATAAAACCCAATTATAAGTAACCCAACCAAATACTCCTCTCAGCCCGGGCCCAAGCCCATCGAATCCCCCCAGCCCATGGACTCAGCTGAGCCTGGGACTCCCCAAACCGAGCGCTCAGCCCGACCCCAGCGTTTAATATACAGTATATGTATAGGTATCGAGAACGGGAGAAGCTGGAGTTTTCGACTCTAAACCCTAACCTTATGCACACAACCCCAGTGCCGCCATGGCACCACGCACGCACGTGCAGCCACCGCGCCGCCGTCGTGGTGGCCGACTGCCCCAAACGTGCGACAACAATAGCAGTAGTATACAGCAGTTCGGTTGTGTCGTCGCTCACTTCAAGGTGAGTTTTCATCCTCATTACTCCATGAAAGTTCAATCAAAAATTCCTATGTCTAGCCTATATAACCACCTACGAGACCCTTCAAATAGATTCGAATATACTCGACTGGATTTTTCAGCAAATCAATTCAAAACAGATCGAAACCTGTTCATAAACAGGGGATCGAGTAGCCCAAACCCCCAAGATCGGAGATAAATTTTGATTAATCTAGCAGTAGTCCTTGGTAACTTGCTGAATAGAAATTACAGAACACATATAGGGCTTCACAACCCTTTTTGCAGATTTGGAAATCATCGACTACGCGTCGAGAAATCGAATCCCAAAGTTTTCTAAAAATCTATTTTTAAAACTAGAAAATTGTTCGATACGACGTGCGTCCCGCCAATCCGGGCGACGTGGTCACGAACCGAAAGCATCGAAAGGTGTGTAACGGCTTCGTGGATGTGTGGGCTTTGACGGAATTTAAATTGGTCGCGTATGTGCGACGTAATTTGATACGTATTCGTCAAAATTTACCGTATCGGCCTCTGTGCAAAATTTTTAATTACTTTATACAATTCGCCAGATCGAGATGAAACTTGCCAACAGAACCGTATCATTTTTCTGGTTTGTATGCCATGTTTGGTCCAAATCTGAGACAGCTGATCGGATAGCCGTTTCGCAGGCCCCGATCCGATTCAACGGGCGATTTTGTGCACAACCCACCAAAATCCAAATTGGACATACCGTTGGGTTCGTATTATCAAACCGGATCTGTAGACATGTAGTTTGATGACTTTAGAGACCATTGACTCTGGCACACTTTTCGGTGCAAAGAGGGTCCAACGACGGACACCATTTTTGGCCCAAAATTACCGTTTTGCCCCTGTATCCAGAATTGGGCTTAAGGACAGACAATCTAGCTAATTGACTATTCTGAGAATGTTGGCATTGTCTGTTTCAGCTTTCGGAGACAGTTGTGATTATTTGGACTTTATGGCGTACCAATTGACGGTATATTATTGATTCTTCGTGCTACCATCAGGCACGATACCTTGCTCCCTCTACAGTTTATTTATATACATATTTCTATTATTATCTAGTTTTACTGGTTGATATTTATTGTGATTTGTATATCGTGTATGCTAGTACATATATAGTTCTTGTTCATAGTTAATTTTGTAGTTCATATTGGTTTGGTTCTGTCGTATATCTTGATGGGACGTGTCGTGTCATCACTTGTACTTGGACTGAGTCGCATCGTGTCATAGATGATAAAGTCATAACGAACTGTTGTACCTTGAATTCTTGAAGCTAACCTGCGAGTCCACATTAGGGGCGAGGGTTAGTAGTTATTTGTATCTTGAACCCTGAAGCTAACCTTCGAGTCCACATTAGGGGCAAGGGTTAGTAGTTATTTGAAGCTATCCTATGAGTCCACATTAGGGTCGAGGGTTAGTAGTTATTAAAGCTAACCCGAGTCCATATTATGGGCGAGGGTTAGTAGTTATCTGTTCTGCACCTGCGAGTCCATACTAGGGACGAGGGGATCCTTGATGCAAGCCTGCGAGTCCACACTAGGGACGAGGGTTAGTAGTTGTTCAACCTCGAGTCCACACTAGGGGCGAGGGTTTTGAGTATTCGATTGATTATCCGTTGACATCGTATTCCCTTGTTCTCCTCTAGCAGTTCATTTATGCGTAGTGGTTCTTCCAGTCGTGTATAGTCTGTTTCGTGTTGATTGGACTTTTTCTGTTTATTTCCAGTATTTTCTTTATTGCATGATAAATGCTAGATAGGCATGTTTTTATGTATCTTCTATGTCCTCTGAGGACCTGATAATCTCTTTAGGTTTAGCGATTGCATGGATTAACTAGTGGTTCTGGATGATAGATGTGATGATACGCTTGCGGGATTCAGGTATCGTTATTGTGTTTATTATCCGCTT